>CM076577.1:175865682-176576379 GCA_034641835.2 Pinus albicaulis
GCCTTCAAGGAGTCTTCAAGAGCCAAAAATTTTCATTAATAAAATTTGTTCCTTGGAGGCTCAAAAAGTCTTAGCCACCTTTTGGTATAATAAAATATTATAGGTGGCTAACAGTGGCTCCACTTGGGGATGATGCCTTCTTGAAGGCATCAAGAACTTCAAACTTGCATTCTCTGGGAGGCTGATCAGTTGCCTCATTCTTTGTTCTCTGGGAGGAAAACCTATGCCTGATCCATTGGGCTGCCCTTTCTTTGCTAGGATGATCTTCTTTGAAAACATATTAGCAACTATGAAAACCATGGTCCTTCATCAATACACACTTTCTACCTACCCAATCCTATTGATCTAGCATTTTTTCTTCATTTGAGTGCACTTGGATTGGAAAAATCTATTCACAACATTTTATTCTTTTGAAAACAAGAAATATAATCTATTTCTACTCTTTATTTCTCCCTGAACTCAGATTAAACAGTTGAGTTCAGATGATTCTCTACCTAATCTACCATCTGTTGGGATTAAACTGTCCAACAGATTTTCATTCTCTAATTTCTAAAACAGAAATTCAAAAGCATTCAAGTCAGGATTGAACAATCTAACTTGATGCTGGTCTATGGCATAACAAACAAGCTGCACATAGACATTATTTTGCAGAAAATTAAATAAAAAATGGAAGGCTTAAGATCTGAAAATTCAAAGCACTTCATCTTTTTTACAGCTCTGTTTTGACTTTGGTTTGAGTTGTTCTTTCTTTGTTGGACTGGTTCAGATTTTAAGCTGATTAGAACCAAATTTTTACATCTCTTGACTCAGAATTTGAAGCAGATTTGAGTCATTTTTATTTTGAAACATTAGGTTTATATTTTTAACATGTTTGAACCTTTAATTTCTATCCTAAACTATCTACTGATAAGCCAAGATTTAAACAGTTTGGCAAATCAAATTCACTACCCTATCAGCAGAAAATTTAAAACTAATTAGTTAAGATTAGGCAGTTCGACTAACTAGAAGTGTGTTTTTCAGGAGTGGCATTTGAGCTTGCACACTTTCAGATTTTGTTTCTCTTTTTTGGTATGGGGCTATACCTTTCTTGTTTTGTCAATCTACCCTCTTTTCTCTTTTTCATTGTTTTTGTATTTTTGATTTTTCTAACTTTGAATGCAATGGTGGATGAGATATTTATAATGGAAAAAAGATAAAAAGGCTTCCAAACATAGCATTTGATCAAGAGAAGTAATTCTTAAGCATCCTGCCATTGACAGGACCCCCAAACAATTCTGCTCCATCCAACTCCTGTAAGAAAAATGCATTGTTACCAGCAGCTGAATGAATAGAGTAAGGGCCAAGCCATAAGTTTTCAAACTTTCCATGCTTGCCCTTGTCTTCCCTTCTTGAGTCCCATTTTAAAACTTTGTCCCCAATCTTGAAATTGTTGGCCTTTGTTCTTCTGTCAAAAAGCTTTTTAATGCTCTCTTGTTTCTACAATGCTTTGTTATACACTTCCTCTCTGGTTTGCTGAAGATGAATGGTCTGATTTATTCTTCTGATCATGTCATTTTCTTCATTTTTCAGCTCTTGAATTAACTTCATCACTGGTACACCAAGGGTGTTTGGAAAAATTGCATCAGTACCATACACAAGCTGGAAAGGTGACATACCAATGGATTTCTTCAAAGTCAATCTGTCAGCCCAAAGTGCATGAATCAGCTTTGTGTGCCAAGACTTCTTGTTGTCATCCAACAGTTTCTTGATTATGTTCACCAAGCTTTTGTTTGAGGATTCTGCAAGTCCATTACCTTGAGGGTAATAGGCTGTGGAATGCCCCAATGTTATCTGATATCTATGACAGAACTCAACCATCTTCTTTGATCCAAATGTTGCTGCATTATCAGTGATGATCTTGGTAGGACAGCCAAATCTGGAGAGAATATTAGTCTCAATGAATTTTATAATAACAGAGTCAATGGCTTGCCTACAAGGTATGGCTTCTATCCACTTAGTGAAATAGTCTGTGGCTATGAGAATCCATCTATGCTGGGTAGAAGATGGGGGATGGATTTCTCCTATGAAGTCAAGTCCCCACTATTGAAAAGGGGCCTCAACAGTGATGGGATGCAGAGGAAGGGGTAACCATTTTCTTTTGCCTTCAAAGAGTTGGCACTTATGACAGGCAATGATCATCTTATGTATATCAGGAAAAAGAGTGGGCCAATAAAAAACAGCCCTCAAAATTTTGTTGGCTGTTGTTTTCCAGTACAAATGACCTCCACACTCTCCTTCATGGAATTCATGCTTAACCTTCTCTGCATCAAACTCATGCAAACATTTAAGCAATAGACCACTTTCATTTTTCCAATAAAGACATTTATCTATAATGCAATAGTTTACAGCTTTCAATTTCAGGAATCTTGCCTTTGTTTTTGTTAAACCGGGAGGTGTATTCAATTTAAGAAAAACATAAACAATATCAGCATACCAAGGAGACTTCATAAAATTATCTTCAACTATAGGAGTTGAGAATTCTTCTTGGTCATCTAAAGCATTAATCATATTAATATCAAGAACTTCAAAATTTGATTCAACCATTAATCTAGCTAGACCTTGGCCTTTGATGAGTTTAGTGGGTTTTATCTCTAAATCATATTCAAGAATAATAGCAATCCACTTACCTCTCTTACCATCTGGGTCCTGAGTTAGAATGTCTTTAACCACTGAATTTGGGACAAAGGCAATAGTGTGTGAATGAAGGATGTACACTCTGAAGTCTTTCAAAGCTTTAACCAAAGCAAAAGCTTGCTTCTCCATAATGTTATACTTCAAAGGGGCATCCCTCAATGCCTTGCTAAAGAATGCAATAGGCTAATCTTGTCCTTGTGGATTTTTATGTAAAAGGACAATAGCTATGGCATGTTCCGATGCAAATGAAAAGATATAAAAATATTTTGAAAAATCAGGACTTATCAGAACCGGTGTTTTGGTTAACACTTGTTTCACTAGCTCAAAAGACTTCCTTGCTTCCAAGGTCCATTTTACCCCTTGCTCCTTTAACATGTTTGTGATATTCCTAAGGAGCTCAGCCAAATTGGGGATGAACCTTCTTAAAAAGTTGATCTTTCCAATGAAAGATTGCAACTCTTTGATGTTTCGAGGATGAGAGATTTGCAATATGGCCTCAATCCTCTTTGGATCTATCTTTATACCCTCTTCTGAAATAATGTGCCCAAGAAGTTTACCCTCTTGGAGACCAAATAATGTCTTCTTAGGGTTTAAAGATATCCCAAACTTTCTACATTTCTCGAAAACTTTTCTTAAATGTTCCAAGTGCTCTTCATCTGTTTTTGAAAACACAGTAACATCATCTAGATATATAATGATGAAGTAGCCTAGTTCTTCCGAGAATGCTATGTCCATGGCTCTTTGAAAGGTTGCTCCAGCATTCATTAGACCAAAAGGCATTTTCACATACATGAAGGTGCCCCAGGGTGTAGTAAAGGCTGTCTTTAATTGATCAGCAGGGTAAACCAAGATCTGATTGTACCCCGAATAGCCATCCAGCAAAGAAATTCTTCTAGACCCTACCACCCTTTATAGAATGTGATCCATCTTTGGTAAAGGGTAGTTGTCTTTTAATGAAGCTTTGTTTAAGTCTCTAAAGTCTATACAAAGCCTGATTTCTCCAGTTTTCTTCCTAACAGACACCAGATTAGATACCCATTCAGAATCTCTAACAGGGACAATAATACCAACATCATACATTTTCATGATCTTCTTCTGAACCAACGGCAACTGGACAAGGTTTATTCTGCGCAGTTTCTGTTTGAATGGCTTTTGGTTTTCTTTGAGGGGGATTTTGTGCTGTATTATTTCAGTGTCATAGGATTTAAGATCTTTGTAACTCCACGCAAAAAAATCAGAAAACTCTTTAAACAGCTCTATATATTTGAGTTTAATGTGAGCTGGTAAAGTCTTAGACAGTTTAATCATCTTCGATTTTTCCTCACTGCCTATATTACACTCTTCCACTTCAGTCTCTACAGGTTCCAGTTTTGGCTTATTTGCCACATCGTTAAAATCGAACAACTCTTCTAAAGGGGCCAGACCCTTAGGAAAACTTTCATCTTTGGAGTGTAGAGTTTCTAACTCCTCTGTTTCAGACTCTGCATTCATTTCTGTTTCACCTTCAAGTTTGCCAGCTAATAGGTTTATATTAGCAAGTTCAGGGGATGTTTCTTCCTTATCAAGAAAATTTTCTTCGCTGCAGTCTGTATCATGATCTGAGTCCAAAATGTGTAATTCGAATTCATTTCTAAATTGCATGAAGTCTTCTATTTTTTTGTCGTTTTCAAACACCTGCCAATATTTTTCGTTATCAGGCACGGCTGGTCTGAATTTAATCTGAGTTGTGTCGTCATATGGCGTTAGACATGTTCTAGCAGCAGAGGCTAGATTATGGGCTGTAATATTTTCCTTTCTCGGGACGAAAATTAATTGGGACTCATCGAAAGCTTCTAAAAGATCCACGACATCATTTCGATAGGCCCTAAGTCCAGGGTGATGAGTGTTATACTCCCCATTGACTTGTCTTATGATTAATTCCGAATCCCCGTGAATTTTAACTCTCTTGGCTCCTAACTTTTTCAACAAATGCAAACCTAAGAGAAGGGAATCGTATTCCGCTACGTTTTTGGAACACTGGAAGTTTAGCTTACAGGAAATTCATTCGGTGTGGTTGCTTACAGTGTTGCGAATCCAGACACCTGCACCAGCGTTATTTCTAGTGCACGACCCATCGAAATGCATACTCCATAGAGGATTGTTTTCAGTTTCATTTTTTTGGTGAATGTCCTCTTTAACTAACGTGCTTTCTGATTGTTGTTGAATGTCTGCACTTAGTTGTAGATGTTTTGATTCCCCCTGATTTTCAGTTACTTGGGGAATACTTTCCTGACTCTCAATGTTTAGAAGCAAGGGACACATGACTTGTAGTTCAAGACACACATTTGGTTTGCTGTTGTTTAAAGGTTCAGCAAATTGTTTCGACAGCTCTGTGTTATTTACCTCCCCCTCTCTATCGGCCATTAATTCTGTTAAAGTTACTTGTTCATCTGAAGCTTCTTCACTAAAAAGGATAAAAGAATCAAGGCCTTTATTTACAGAATAAAGGGGAGAGTTTTGTGGTCTATCTTGACTTGTAACTTTGTATTTCATATGAGGCTCCCTGTAAAGTCTTTTGGTTTGATTGAAAATAGGGATAGTTGCATAGGTCATGTCCATTTGCATAGTCCCTTGTAACTTAGCCCCCCAAGATCTAGATAACAACATTCCATACTTTGGGGGCACATCAGCCACCACAATGTCAATGAGTAAGCATTTGGCTGGAATCTAGGCTAAGTTAACACAGAGGTCTTTGATTAATCCTAAACATTTTACTCTGTTGGAATCAAAGGAGTATAGGTCTTTGTAAGGTCTGGTGATTTCAATACCAAGGCTCTCCATCACAGCTTTAGGCATTAAATTATGAGAAGCCCCAGAATCATGCATAGCGTTGTGCAAAATTTTGTCATGAACGTTTAAACTCACGTAGAAAGGAGGGACAGGTCCCTCTTGGTACCTACCGTCGATCTTTGGACCGAAAATAAGCTCTGGCTGGTCATCACTAAGATTGACTGTATCTCCATTTTCCTCTATATTTAAAGCCTTCAAAATTTGGGTTCTATATACATGTTGGGTAGCTAACTCAGTCAAGGGGACAAAGATTTTAATCTTGGAAATTTCTTGTTCAAGGTTGAAGGGAAAATGGTTCTTTGAAGTGTTGGTTTCAGCCTTATTAGCTGCCACTCTACCAACAATATCAGCTTGCTGATTTGTTTTATTTACACTTGATAAAATTGTTTTCACAGGAGTACTAGCTGAAGTGTCAGTACTACTAAGGTCTGCACTCTGTTTTTCTTTGTTTTGAGTGCCTTTCTCTTTTCCCTCATCAGAATTCACAGCCACTATCTTAACCTTTTGTTTGACAACTTTAGGTTTTTTTGTAGTGTTGTTTTGTGAAGATTTGTCAGAGGTTATGGTGTTGGAGGGCTGTTGACTGGTTTTGCTTCTAAGGTCATATTCCCTTTGAGGTTCTATGGTGACATTTTCCATGTCTTGATAATAATTTTCATTATCATCTCTTTTGTCATCATAAGGTGTATAAAGACCCTGTTTTTTATCGCAATGAACTTCAAAGTCATCATGCTCTACCCCAAACATGTTGATCTCCTCCTTTGTTACTTCATCTATTTCCTCAACGTCACTTACATAATTTTGATGAAAGGGAGGAGTGATCTGCTGATCATCTTCCCTAAGTCTGTTTGGAGGTTGGTTCCTTCTAGCATTCTGATTCTGGTTTTGGTTTCTATTTTGAGGAGCATTTTGATTTTGACTTGCTTGTGCTCTCTTAATTATGCTCATCTCTTTCATCATCTCCTCCATCATTTTCTCCATTTTTGAGTTGGAAGTAGAAGGTGTAGATTCCTCTCTAAAGGATACTCTCTTTTCAGCTTTCATCCTTGCTCTCTTCTCCATTAAGTTGACTTCCACAGAAAGAGCGCCTCTTTGCATATCTTCAAGAGTTGAAAAATCTCTCTCTCTTAGCGAATAAGTCATGTCAGAGTCAAACCCTTCAGGAAAATTGTTTAAAGCTGAACCTTGTGGAGGTTTTAGTTCTAGGGAAAGTGCATTATACACACTATTAAACCTAGTGCAATAATCTTGGACACTTTCCCCAGGGTTTCTATGGAGGTTCTTGTAATCAAAAAGGACTTGGAGAGGATTCTTCTTCACTTCCCATTTGTTTAAGAAAGTTTGATGGAAGCCTGGGAGATTGTTTATACTATGGGGGGCTAAGCTTTTAAACCATTTTCTTACTTCTCCCCCTAAGCTTTGAGCAAATAATCTAAGCTTGACAGAATCATCATCAATTTCATTTCTGTCAAAGTAGTCATTCATTTTATCCACATGTTGTGATGTAGTTATAGCATTGCTAGCATCATATAATGGAATTTTGGACTGATAGTCCTGTGGAAGATTGACTAATGGTGCAAGAAGGACTAGGGGGGCATACCATGCAGCCATGATAGGAGGTGGAGGTGGATTCACAGGTGGGCTGACAAAAGGGAAGGTGGGCTGAAGTGGAGTGGTTTGAACAGTGGATGAAGAATGAGTAGATGTGGATGGAACAGCGGTAGATTGTTGAGCTGATCTTGGATGAGAGACACCTAAATTCAACAGGAAGTGCAGATCAGGTGGTGTTGTTTCTCTACTACCAGGATGTTCACTTGTCCCCGGAGATGAAAGTGAAGACTCAGAATCTAGCTGAATTATATCATCAAATGACCTAGTTCTAAAGGGGTTTACTAAGTCAACTTGTGATTGTTGTAGAGCTGAAAGATTTTCAGGGACTGAATTAGCTCTCAAGGGTAATCTGAAAACAGTTGATAATTTAATCCTAGGAGACTTCCAAAGGATAATTTCTAGGTTATCAACTATCTCAGGTGGATTAGGGTCAGGATGGGCTCTAGTGTGAATCTTTCTAGGAGTCACTATGTTGTGTTTTTTAGACCCAAATAAACAAGACAAGTTCAACCAGATATGACATTATTTGAATGGTTAACTAACCTGTTTACCTAAATTTCAATCCTATAGTCCTCTAACTAAGTTTGAATGATGTTATAATGATGTGGGTTCTTCCCAGTGGAGTCTTAAGGTTTGCTAAGGATTTTGGAGTCGCCAAGTGGAAGTTTTTAGCTCCTAAGGAGGTAAAAGGTTTTGTGGCCCACCACCATGTTTATTAAATACCAATCTGAAATATTTTTAGGTTTTCTGAGTTATTTTTCAGTTGTGTGGTTTCTAAGAATATGCTAACTCTGTTTCAAAAATTAGCTACGGTTATGAGACAAAGACAATTTACTCTTATGGCTAAGCCAGCTGATTTTTCAAGGTTAGATAAAGTCTTACGAGAACCCTAGGGTTTTCCTAGTTTTTCACTGATTCAAAAAAGTTTCATCATGATTACCTAGCTTAGGTAGTGCTTGAAAAGGCTGCTTTTACTCACAATTTTTTCTTGAATCAAGGGTTTTTGAGGTCTTAAAAGGTATCAAAAACACTCAGTTCCCCAGTGGAGTCGACAGAAATGTTGTGGATCTGTAATTTATTAGCAAGATTGGCAGAGTTCAATTACAGAAACAACATCGTTTCAACCAAATTTGGGATTATAGGATATAGCCCTCCTGAATCTGGAGAGGGATCTCTCCAATAAGTGCAAAGATGGATTTGTCTTTGAAATTTGGGGCTATGATATTAGGCTAGTTATGAAGGCCAAGGTTTTTTTTTGTTTTTTGGATGGTTGAGCATGATTACTGTTTGAGGCGTAAAGTCCTAAATGCAAAGAGTTTCAAAGGTGAGAAGTTGCAAGAAAATATAACAACTTTGGCTAAAAGATAGATATAACATTGGTTTTTAGTCCATTGGGCTATGGAGTCATAACAGGGCTTTAATTGGGCAACAACATCAAGAGTGATCCAAGGGGAAAGTTATCTATATCACAAGATTATTGAGATTAGAGTGATGGAATGGAAACAGTAAAGTGTTGAAGGGGTGGAAACTGATAATAATTTCACAAGGGATTTATAGTCAGTCCAAATAAGAAAATCCTTTTAAGTAACTATTTAAAACCAACCAAGTGCAGGGCTAACCATTGACTTCTTGGGCAAGTTGTATTAAAGCAGCTTAATTGACAAACAATCCAGTAATCCACATAATTACCTTCAGAAAGTATGAAAACATATAAGGGGAACAAAATGCAACTTAAGATCAGATAAAGTACTTTTAAACCTAGTCTGCTTTCAGTTAACACCAAGGGAAACTTTCAGAATCTGCTTTTGGAGAAAAAACTAGGACCAGGGCACACCGTATCTTCCATAGTCATCTTTAATAAGCACAATAAGGAAAATAACTTTTTAAGAACAATGTTTAAGGCAAACATTAGGACGAGGGAACTCCAACATTCCTAACTGCTTAACTGTATTAAATCATTCTTAAATAAACAATTTGGAGGAAAACATTAAGATAAAGATTTTCAGTCATAGAAGGTTACTGATATACAGTAGGTCCTAACTCTATGCGTGTTGTTCTTATAAGGGAAATAGTGAACAATATGACAAACATAGAACGAAAATGATAACAAAGAGAGGTGCACTTCACCGATGATATAGACCAGGATCCCAAGAAACAATTTGTATATTGATGTCAAACCAGTTACAGTCTTCAAGTCCAATGTTTTAGTTCAGCAATCATCTTCACTATTCAACCTAACTAATCTATCACAAGTAGAGCTCCAAGAGCCAGTGAACACTATTTAAAATCATAAGTTTGAGATCAAATGTATTTCAAATTTCTGCAACCAACAGTATCTCATCTTCTACTGAGGTATTTATAGAAGAATGAGGAGGCAAAATCTAACAAAAGATATCTTAAGGAAATTAATACAGATTCAAGACTTCTCAGCCTTTTGAGGGGCTCGATGGAGAATTTTACAGGTGGATTACTATACTAACTATTTTACAATAAATATCAAAGCTCGGTGGAAGCTTTATTTTACTTTGAGGCTCTGTGTGCTATGTGGAGTAACTCTGCAGATATTTCTGTATTTATTTCATTGTAGCAGTAACTCCTCGGCTGCGTTGAGGAAAATATCTGATTCTGTAGTAAGTTCAGCCTCTGTTTGAATGCTTCGAGGCAACAGGTGGCTCTCTTGGTAGCTGAGGAATCAATTCGCCTCATTTGAAGCGGTGGAAGCCTTTCTGTCAGTGAAACACTTACGATTTTCTATTGACTGTGTTTTAATCCAGGGAATTAGACTTTTGATAATCATTCTTAGTCGTAATTCCCCAAATCCATATATTGTGCTTTGTCTTTAAACTTATACTCTTTAACTGTTCTTTTTGAATAAAACAGTGTCTTTTCGATGTGCAGGGCCATACAGGCCATTTTACGTGTTTATCAATGCTCATGAAACATTGATAAATCATTGAATTTAAACCTGTGAATGGTTCTTTTTAATAGCTCGAAGGCGCAGGAAAAATCTTTCCCAACCCTCGGCTTTCCTTCATTATACAATGGAAAACCATTAAAACACCTGCAAAACACAAAAATGATTAAGAAATCCTATGTTTTTTGGGTTAAACTGCTTAGAAGGCGAGGAAAAAATCGCAGTCGTTGGATCTGGACACATGGACGGTCCAGATCTAATCGGGGAATCGTAATCGACGGGAGGAGGAAAAGGGTGCGATGAGAAACTCCGATGTGATTGCGCGATCAGGAGGGCGGAGGTGATTAAGTGATGGCCGTTGGATCCGAGGATCAGATCAACAACGGGGAGCGAATCGGAGGAACAACAATCGGGGGAAAGAATAAATGTATGCGATGGAAAACTCCGATGTGATTAAGCGCTGGCCGTTGATCTGCAGATCAGATCAACGGCGGAGAGTGAATCGGGGGGTTTTTGAAGCGAGGGCAAGACTTGTGATCGGAGTTAATGAGGACCGTTGGATCACGGAAGGCGGAGAGGAGAAAAACGGCGAATAACCAATCGAGGATCGGAAATCGGGGCAAACAAATAAACGCACCTGATGAAAAGTTGTGATGCGATGTAGCGCGGACCGTTGATCTGAGGGTCAGATCAACGGTGGAGAATGAATCGGGGGATGGCCGATCGGTAGGAGGAAACAAGTGTATGCGATGGAAAACCCTGATGCGATTGGGCGATGGCCGTTTGATCGGCTTACAATCAACGGTGGAGATTAATTTTTAGAACGAACCGGCGGAAACCATTATAATATACCAAAACCCAAATTTTTTAATATAAACAAAGGTTTAATGGGTCGGGGTGGAAATAAAATATATATAAAGGATAGTCGCCCGCCTGCGGGGCCTTCGGATATATGGAATGCAAAGGGCCTGGGGCTTAGTACATCAAAGGCCAATCGCAATCGGAACTACGGGCCTGGTCTTTTCGATCAACCCATTGTGAATTCTCCGATCGCGATTGCGCGATCGAGTCTTTTTAATCTACCCATTTTTCATAATTTTCAATGGAATTTGATGGTTTCGGGATAGTTAAAAAATGGGTTTTTAACTATGGGAAAGTGATTTTCATAAATGGAAGAAGAGGATTTATGAAAACAAGGGAGTTTCTATGGAGAAAGAGGGAAGCAAATGAAGGTTTGAGAAGGGGGAAAATGAAGGTCTTTCAGCAGTCTTTCACTTGGAAACAGCAAAAATTTCTGAATATAAAATGGAAATAATAGTGAAGATTTTTGGACAAAGGCATGAGGCCTTCAAGGAGTCTTCAAGAGCCAACAATTTTTAGTAATAAAATTTGTTCCTTGGAGGCTCAAAAAGTCTTAGCCACCTTTTGGTATAATCAAATATTATAGGTGGCTATGAAGCTTTTAGTTGCTTCCAATCTTTGCCAATTTCTGAATTACTCTTTTACAATTTCTTCAACTGCCTTTACATCTTTGGGATCATATCCTAGCTACTAAACCCTCCAGAGATTTGATCTTTGTGTCTTTGGCCAAGGAGGATATCTTTCCAAGCTTGAGCTGGGATTGTATATTATTAACTGAAATATGCAACTTTGAAGTTGTCATGTCAATATTTTTCAATGTTGAATATAACATCTCACATGTTTGCTTATGCATATCCATCTAATCAATACGGTAAATTTGATCAACATCAAAGGTGAGGGCAAATTTCTTATAATCATCTGTTGTTTTAGGAAAAGGGAGTGCTGCTTGAAGAAAGGATATATGCATCTGTCCTTTTTTTGTTTCAAAGGTTGAGAGAAGCCTATTTTGAGAAGTTGTTGCTTACTTCCAAAATTGTGCATAAGTAGAAGCTTTAAGGATTACATTTATTTTCTTAATCTCCCTGTATTTAGCAAAAATGTTTGGCTCAATTTGATCATGAACCAATTCTAATTTTTGAGATGTGTTCAAAGGTTATTGAAGGCCAAGGAGGATGGGGATTCTGTGAAAATATCTTCAGTGCCTAGGAAAGTGGTAGCACAAGTACCTATCAAGAATATAGTGGAATGTTGATCTCCTTCCCATAGAAAATCTATTAATAGATCAATTTTCTACTTTTTCTTGTAGACATGAAATTCCTTTGCCCCAATCTCTGTAACTGAAGGAGAGAGATCCATTGTTGGTATTTTTATTTTTTTCTCTTGGGGCATTGGAGTTTGTGAAGTTGTTGTGGATAACACCTACTATTCTGCCTCCTCCACGGTGTTTTCTTCCCACTTCTCTTGATTCATGAACTTCTCTATTTATGGTCTTGTAGTGTGGATATATGGAGTAGTTTTATGCACTACTCTGAGTTTGGAAATGATACCAAAAGGTTCATCAGACCAAGTAAAATTGAACTTAAAATTCATCTTTTTTAGGAGTAAGTCAGCTTCCTTGCATGTTGCCTTGGTATTGCAAATGAATGGTCCAATTTGTGTTTTCATTTTGAACTGAGACTTCTTCTTTGCTGCCAAAAAATGGAGATCATCCATATTGATCATCTGTCTTATATACTTTAATGAAATTATCCTGACAGGGACAAATTTTGGCAGCCTGTATGGAGGTTTAATTCATAACCATACACCCTAATTTCTATGTAGTTCTGGTACAAGTACCACTCCCATGTCTTGGTTTGCTCAGTAAGGTGCATATATATTTTTATCTCTGGCCCTATCCTTGGTTGAATGTCATTCTTTAACAAGCAAGTAGCTATATATAGAAATTGGTCAATAAAATCATTGTAGGTGAACTCAGTAGTATGTCCCCTCACTAGGGAGGTCCAATGAATCACCGATTGTGCTTCTCCATGCTCATCTAACTTATGTAATGAAAATATAAATCTGTCTGCTTGGTAAAACATGAATAAATAAACCAACACTAAGGGATATTTCAAATTTCCTTCTGTAGAAAATTTCAATAGTTTATCATTAATAGTATTAGAAATGAATTCAATGTAATTAAATAAAATGGAAGGCTTTTCGTCCTTGGATAAGATTGACAAGAAAACTAGAATCATTTCATTTACCCATTCATCAAATTAATAACCTAAGAGATAGGAAACTATGGAGATGATTTGTTTTGTCATATCAGGAAACATGGAGGATGGGTATGGAGGATTCTTTTTAGGTAATTGGGCATCTTTAGGTAGGAAAATTTCAAAGATTTTAGATCTAGTGGGGAAAGTAAGGTTTTTATACAAATCCATGAGGGCTTCTTCTAAGAATGGATTAAGGGCTTCATTATTGGGTATTTGTAGCATTTTATTAATTGATTTAATAGTAATGGTGAACAAAACATCACCATTTTGGGCTACAATGGCTTTCCGGGTGGGAATATACCTGGAATGGCACCATATTACAAACTTTGGAAAATGGTGGGTTTGGGGAAACATGAATTGGGGCAGGAAGGAGTCCCACGGCCTCAATTAATCACTTTGATTCATATGGTTTTGTTTTAACCAATTATGTAGTTCATGCAAATCAAATTCAAAAGAATTTTCAAGGATCTTATACTATTCATCAACTAGGTGTAGGTGATCTAGGTAAACATTGGGAGGTATCATGGGGTTTTCTTCTCCTTTATTTGATTTTCCTTTAGGGGCCATTAATATTTAGAGAAAGGAAGAGAATTATTGAGTTACTCGGGAAAATTTGAGCTTGGTAGTTGTTCTATGACTATGGCGAGTAATAGGGCTAAATGGACACAATATGACCTCTGGTTCGGCAGACTTAATGGAACAACAGTTTGAATTTGATGACGAGTTTCCTTTTCGATGTTCAAGAACTAGAGTGTAGGGGGGGGGGGGCACCAGTAGGGGTTTTAGAGGTTTATCTAATTCAATATTGGAGTGCAACGGTAGAGAAAGATCTATTTACAGGGATAATTTTCACATGGTGAATGAGTATTTTAACAGTCTTTGGAGTGGGTTGGACAGATGGTGGGACCAGAATGTTGGAGGAATTGAGGAGTGGATTTGAAGGGGAGATGTGGCAATAGAGGAGTGGATGTGAGGGAGAGACATGGTCATAGGGGAGTGGACGCGAGGGAGAGACGTGGCAGCGAGGGTCAACGACTCTTTTAATAGTCGAGAGTGATAAGAGTGGTTTTCAGGGGGGGGTGGGGTGGTAAGCATATTTTAGGTGGGGGGTGGGGGGGGGGTGCGAACCATATGAAAATTTACCACGTAGTACAGAATTAAACCACTTTTTGGACCCCCCCCCCCCCCCCAAATCTGAAAGTGAAACTATTTGAATCTGTTGTGCATAGTATCCATTTTCAGTTAATTCAGTGTCCAAAGTGTCCTCCATGTCTTGCAATTTAAACAAAGTGTTTTTGGTAATTGTTTTTGAGTTTTTGTTTGAGGGAATTTTAATTAAAATTACTTTTTAATATCTTAAATCAGAAATAAATAGAAGATAAATTTCACCATACATAACACAACAACATGATGATGCAGTTCACCCCTCCTGGGCTACATCTTCTGGGTCCAAGGCTCCCAATGGGCATGTACTTGCTCTATTAAGTTGCTCAAAATAGTATTATAGTGAGAAAAATTCCTAAACAGGAAAAACCCGCTGTGAAAATGACTTCAGAAGATAGAAATAAGCTAATAATGGCTTTTGTTTCGCCTTCAACAGTGAAGTATACCCACTACAGCTCCATTTCCCTGATGGCCCTGGTGGCTCTCCAAGCTTACCTGAAGAAAAAATTGTTGTAGAACACCTCTGTTCACTCTGAAACCTATCCCAACCTCTCCAGAATTCTCATAATACCCACAATTGACCAAAATATCATCCAAATTCGTTCAATATTGGAGAAGTTATGACCTCCACAATTTTCTGCTCAATGTCCCTTGGAAACCCCACCAAATGTGGGCTAATTTCATTTAACCCCGCAAAATTATCCAAGTCCACCGAAAATATCAGACTGCACTCCATAATGGTGGAACATTTAACTATCACATTAAATGTTATTTGGTGGTGGTCACATGGGAGGTCGAACCCACCGGTGGAGTTTATGTTGACAATAAACGTGGCATTGAATGTTCTGTGGTAGCACTATCACATGTGACGTTTTAATTAACTGCCACTCCTGACCGTTACAGATGACCCTAGGCCTTGGTCACAAGTCACAGTTTACATGTGAAAAGGGCTAGCGCCAAGGTGCTAAAGCCTATTGTTCCTCCAGTTGAAACTTTTTTAAACCACAGTCTTCTGCTTCAGGTCATATAACGATGACCCTTAGCCCTGAGGGCTTAAACTTATGATTCTATGCTTGTTCAAATCTTAAACGACCCGACTCACCCGTTGAGTGACCCAAATGCGTTCAGGTCGGGTCAACCTCCACCCATGTTGTCAGCTGACCCAAATGCGTTCAGCGTGACCCGACTGCATTCAGGTAGGGTCAGGTTAGCCCAAAATTTTCTTTTAACATGACTTTGAACCAATTTTGAACCAATGGCCTGGGGCCATGTGGAAGCTTCTGGGCAGGCCACGTGGAACCCTGTAATAGGCCCATAAAAAATTAAATTTAAAAATTAAATTTGGCACACAAATTTTCTGAAAATAACATTTTTTTTGTGTTCAAAAGTCCTATTTTGAAGGTCATTGGGAATTTTAAAAATTCAATATATTTCTCATACGACATCGGATTTGAGTCCCGTTCATGGTGCCAGAATCGCAGCGAAGAGACCTATCTGGTAGTTTATGTTATAACCAATTCTGAGTAGTTCCATTTTTGAGCATTTTTTCCACTTGGACATGATCATCTGATCACACCTCTCCATTAGGAAGCTTTTGGACCCCAAAAGCCTTCAATTACCTATTAAGAAGATGAGGGTATAGATCCTTCACCTTTTCCACCTCCATCCATTTTTCCTTACTCGGTTTGCTGCCTTTAAGACCAACCTGAACATAATCAACATTTCCCCTCCTCGAAGTGTGTATCCTTCTGTCAAGGATAGCATCCTCTTTTAGCTCATCCAAAAATTTCGGCAAGAAATCCTCTATGGATGGCAACTGAATTTCACTTTCATAATCAGCAATTAAAGGAGGTTCATACAAACGTAAATTTTCCACATTCACAATGAAATACATTTGCATATATGAAGGAAAATCTAGTTGAAAAGCATTATTTCCAACTTGTTTAAGGATCTTGAATGGACCATAATGAATAGGCTTCAACTTTTTACCTTCTCCTTGAATTATTTCCTTACTAATATGCAGCCATACCTCATCTCCTTCTTGAAACTTATGATCAATTCTATGTTTTTCATGCCTCTCCTTGTACTTGCCTTGAATTTTTTCAAGCTATTCTTGAACCTGCTGATGTATGAGCTGAATTATTTCAATTAACATGCGAGTTTTTTCAATGTTACCATGCTCATCAATGGAAACATCCTTCTCAAGAATGAAATCTAAAGGTGACTTAGGAAAATACCCAAAGTAGGCTTCAAAAGGTGAAGTATTTTTAGAAGAGTGCTTGGCCCGGTTGTAAGCATGTTGAATGTAATGCAAGTGCTCATCCCAAAGCTTGGGATGGTTGCTGCAATAACCTCTCAAGAGATGTACAATGGTTCTATTCACTGCTTTTTTTTGGCCATCTGTTTGTGGATGGAAAGCAGTACTCTTCTTCAACTTGGTGTCCATCATCTTCCATAAATTGGACCAAAATTTCCCAACAAATCTGGAATTCCTGTCACTAACAATAGAAGTAGGAAAGCCATAATGAACCCATACATGTTGAAAATATAAATCAGTAGTTATAGATTTCTTACATGGCATGAGAATACACATCTTTCTGAATCTATCAACTACTACATAAAGATAATCATCCTGCTTTCTAGATAATGGTAGACCTCCAAAAAAATCCATAGAAACACTTTCCCATGGTCTAGAAGGTACCAGAAATGGCATATATAAACCAAGCTTCATATTGCTAGGCTTGCTTGTAGCACATAATGAACAACCTCTAATGAAACGTGAAACACTATCTACCATGCGAGGCCAATAAAAATACCTCTGTAAATGTGCCACCATTTTTCTTACCCCAAAATGTCCAGCAATAAGAGAAGAATGAGCTTCTCTCATGATGCTTAGTACATAACTTTCCCATATGAAATAGAAAATTATTATGCAAGTGATAATCATTCTCCTCAACATGATTCCCTTCACTCAAGTTAGCATACACATCCTTAAAATCAACATGTGATGCATATTGTTCTATGTAGCTCTCATGTACAATAGAATCATTCTTAAGTAAAGTAGTAGCACTAATAATAGGCCTTGAAAGCATATCAAAAAATTTATTGAAAATACCTTTCTTGTACCTTTTTAACAAGTGAAATTGTTGTAGGAAACCCATCCATCTGAAATGTCATGACTGTTGTAATTTACTTTGTGACTGCAAGTACTGTAAAGGCTGATGGTCAGTATGAACAACTGTTTCTTTGCCCATCAAATAGTGTTTCCACTTTTTGATACTTTTTACCAATTCATACAACTCCTTATCATATGTAGGATAATTCACAACATCACCATTAAATGTCTCATAATGAAATGCGATGGGCTTACCATGTTGTAGGAGAACTGCACCCATGGCGTAATCACTAGCATCAGTTTGAATCTCGAATGGCTGTCTCAAGTTCGGTAATGCAAGGACTGGAGCTGAGCTTATCTTCTCTTTCAAAGACTTGAAAGTTTTCTGTTGCTTTCCTCCCCATTGGAAATCACACTTCACACTTTTCACTACATGCATAGGAGTTGCTATGGCAGAGAAGTTAGAAATAAACTTCCTTCAATACTGAGCTACACCCAAAAAACTTCTTACCTCTGTAATGAATTTGGGAGCAGGAAAATTCACAATGGTTTCTACCTTAGAAGGATAAATTCTCAAAGCACCTCCTCCTACTATGTGTCCCAAATAAACCAAAGAATTATTCTCAAATTCACACTTTGACATTTTAAGAAACAACTGATTTTTCTTCAAAATATCAAGTACTTTCTTAACATGCATGCCATACTCTTCTCTAGTCTTGCTGAAAATTAAGATGTCATCTAAGTAGACAATAACGAAATCATAAAGAAAAGGACGTAAGACATCATCCATTACCCACATGAAAGTTGCAGGTGCATTGCATAAACCAAATGACATAACAAGCCACTCAAAGAGTCCCTGTTTGGTTTTAAATGTTGTCTTCCAAATGTCACTTTCTACAATTCTAACTTGATGATAACCACTACATAATTATAACTTAGTGAAATATTTAGCATCTTTCAGCTGATCCAACAAATCATCTATCCTTGGGAGTGGGTAACGATTCTTTACCGTTATCTTGTTCAATGCCCTGAAGTCCACACACATTCGCCAAGTTCCATCTTTCTTTGGAATCAACACTATCAGTGACCCACATGGCGAAGTGCTTGGTCTTATGAATCCTTTGTCCAACAAGTCCTTAATTTTCATTTTTATTTCAGCATTCTCCATGATAGACATGAAGTACATGCCTATGTTAGGAAGATGACAATCTTGATGTAACTGGATTTCATGTTGAATCTCCCTTTTAGGAGGCAAACCTATAAGTTCCTAAAACATCTCATGACGTGCATCAACTACATCATATAAATCTGATTTAAGCTTGGAATCACAATTTTCAAATGACTCATGATTCACATCAACCTTGAGCTTAACCATAAGAAGTACAAAACTCTTACTAGAATTCACTAGTCTTTTTAGCTGTCCCGCATTTACCATCGCTATATTTTTCTTCTTGCGATGTGCTCTGACAATAAACTCCTTGCCATATTTAAATATATGATACTTATTTTCATGGCGATGGAAGATCGATTTCCTGTCAAATAAGTAATTACTTCCCAAAACAATTCCTGATATATCAAGCGGCACTATATCAAGTTCAACTATGTCAATAAAGTGTGCAGTAATCGTGATATGCAATATGCACTTTCTTGAGACTTGTAAGTTTGCATCCTTGCATATCCATCCAAGTGGATATGGCTTGGGATGTGGAATGGTCTCAAGTTTAAGCTATTTGACCAAGTCTTCTGATTTGATATTTGCTTGTGACCCACTGTCAAGCAGTGTGTCAATTTTTGTATGTTTTGAGACTACCCTCACATGGAACAATTCAATTCTTTCTTCCTCATTTGGAGCTTGTACATGACAGTTTGAAGTACTAGTGCTTGGCTTAGTTTCAATTTCCTTTCCCTTCATACTCTTCAAACCCATGGCTGCAATTTTGGTTTCGTCACCTGAATCATCACCTAAGTCTTTTGGTGTAGTTGTAGTAGCTGCAATTTTCTTCTTTCCTTTGTTTTTGTTAAACTAAGTTCTTTTTTCAGGATGTAGTTTCCAACAATTTTTCTCTTCATGGCCTTCTCTTGAACAATGTTTACATATTAATTTCTCACCCTCTTGTTTGACAGATGCATTATTTTTTCCCTTTCCCTTAGAGGTTTTATCTTTGTTTTTCCCTTAAAAGGCTTGTTTTTACCCTCATCAAAAGTGTTTTTCCCTCTAGCCTCTAAATCCGTAGCTTGTACGCAAACTTCATCTAGACTAGTAGGATTTAACATAAGGATAGTATTTCTAAGGTAGATGTGCAAACCACCTATATATTTCATCAAAGTATCTTGAATTTTTAAGTCTACCCCTAATAAGAGTGCTCTTCTCCTAAACTCTTGGGTGTAGTCTTGTACATTTTTTCCCTTAAGCTGTCTGAAGTTTTTCTAGTTCACGATAGCCTTTTGTAAATGAGCTAATGGATAAAATTGCTTCTTAATTGCAATAATAAATTCAGCCCATAATAAGGTGATCTTAGCATGTTTTTTAATTTAATCCTTGGTATTGGCTTCCCACCATACCAATGCTACTCCATCCATTCTCAAAGAGGCTAACTGTATCTTGGTGTCGTCATCATGAAGGTTTTGTATCCTCAAGAAAACTTCCAACTATCTTATCCAATTGTCAAGTTTCTCTGCATTGACTTCACCATTAAACATAAGCAACTCAAATTTGACATCAAGCTTTAAAAATGGACTTTTACTAGTAGTTTTAGACTTGTGAGATTGATTCACTGAAGTAGAGGATGATGATGTAGAGGAAGAGGATGAAGATGGGGATGGTGGATCACCATTTCGTCTGTGTCCTTTATTTGACTTGTCATCACTTTTGTTTCCTCCTGAAGAGCCCTCTCCTTATTTATGATGTTTAGACCCTTCTCCAACAAGCCTATCATTCGTTTCTTGGTAGAGTATCCTCACCATCTCAATCATGTCCAAAAAAGCTTTTTGGAATACCCATTCTTCTTCCTTGGGATCAATGTCTTCAAGAGCTTCTCCTTCTATTGAAGACATGCTTGAGGCTTCTTCAATAAATCTTGGGGGTGTAATAGATGGTTGAGGCAATGGCTGTCTGGCCCTCCTTGGTTGAGGATTAGCTTGTGCTCTAACCAATTTTCCTTCCCCTATTTTGAGTTTAAGCCTAGTAAGCATCAAAAATTGAAAACAATCAAATATATCTTTGCACAAAACAAATGCAGAGTAAAACTCTAGCTCCGATACCTACTGATCTAAAAATGAAACTATTTGAATATGTTGTGCAAAGTATCCATTTTCAGTTAATTAAGTGTGCAAAGTGTCCTCCATGTATTTCAATTTAAACAAAGTGTTTTTGATAATTGTTTCTGAGTTTTTGTCTGAAGGAATGTTAATTAAAATCACTGTTTAATATATTAAATCAAAAATACACAGCAGAAAAATTTCACCATACATAACACAACAACATGATGAGGCAGTTCACATCTCTTGGGCTACATATGTCGGGTCCAAGGCTCCCAATGGGAATGTACTTGCTATATTAAGTTGCTCAAAATGGTATTACAGTGATAAAAATGCCTAAACAGGAAAAAAAATCTGTGAAAATGACTTCAGAAGACATAAATATGCTAAGAATGGATTTTGTTTCACCTTAAACAGTGAATTATAGCCCAATACAGCTCCATTTCCCTGATGGCCTTGGTGGCTCTCCAAGCTTCCCTGAATAAAAAATGGCTGTAGAACACCTATGTTCACTCTGAAACCTATCCCAACCTCTCCAGAATTCTTAGAATACCCAAAATTGACCAAAATTTCGTCCAAATTGGTTCAATATTTGAGAAGTTATGACCTCCACAATTTTTTGCTCAATGTCCCTTGGAAACCCCACCAAATGTGGGCTAACTGTAGTTAACCCTGCCAAATTATCCAAGTCCGCTGAAAATGTCAGACTTCACTCCAGAACGGTGGAATTATTAACTGTCACATTAAATTTTATTTGGTGGTGGTCACATGGGAGGTTGAACCCGTCGGCGGAGTTTACGTTGACAACAAACGTGGCATTGACTGTTCTGTGGTAGCACTGTCACATGTGACGTTTTAATTAACCGCCACTCCCGACCGTTACGAATGACCCTAGGCCTTGGTCACAAGCCATGGGTTACATGTGAAAAGGGCTAGCACCAAGGTGCTAAAGCCCATTGTTCCGCCTGTTGAAACTTTTTTAAACCACGATCTTCTGCTTCAGGTCATATAACGATGACCCTTAGCCCTGAGGGCTTAAACTTATAATTCTCCAATAGTTCAAATATTAAATGACCCGACTCACCCGTTGAGTGAATCAAATGCATTCAGGTTGGGTTAACCTCTGCCCACGCTGTCAACTGACCCAAACGCGTTCATCGTGACCTGACTGTGTTCAGGTCGGGTCGAGTCAGCCCAAAATTTTCTTTTAAAATGACTTTGAACCAATGGCCTGGGGCCACAGGGAAACCTCTGAGCAGACCACGTGGCACCCTGTAATAGGCCCATAAAACCTTAAATTAAAAAATGAAATTTGGCACACAAATTTTTTGAAAATGACAATTTTTTGTGTGTTCAAAAGCCCTGTTTTGAAGGTCTTTGGGCGTTTTAAAATTTCAATATCTTTCTCATACGACATCGAATTTGAGTCTCGTTTACGGTGCCAGAATCAAAAGGACGAGGTCTATCCGGTCGTTCAGATTCTAACCAATTTTGAGCAGTTCCATTTTTTAGCATTTTTTTCCACTTTGACATGATCACCTGATCACCCTCCCCCCCCAATGGTTAACGGTCAGAGGGGATGGGGGGTCTAAAGTGGATGGCCCGTCGTTGTTCTCAGCAAGTCGGATCCTATCTGTTAGATGTTGTGATTAATTTATCGCAAAATGAAAGTGTGTCGGGTCCACTCTATTACATAAAAATTCGCATTTACACTATAGAAAGTGCCTTTAAAACATTAATCTAATTAAACCATGTTTAAGAAGTATGGTTTAATTATCACGATTACACTGTGTGATTAAAAAATTTACCTATCTATAATAATTATAATTAATCAAACTTAATCAAGCTTAAGTGGTGTGATTAAGCTTCTAAACCTATCTATTAAACTGCAATGTGGCATTTTAACTAGCAGCACATGATTTCAACTTCTTCTAAAGTATTACTGAAACTATTTTTTGAGGGACATTTAGATTTGCACATTGATTTTTTTTTGGGGGGTATTTTCATCCTTTTTTATTTTTCATTCTTCTCATATTTTTATTTTTTCGTTTTTTTCTTCTATTTTTGTATCCCCTTTTTTATTTTATTTTTCTTTTGTTTTTATTTTCTTTGGAAATAATTTACAGGATGGAATATTATTTACATCATTCTATATAACAAAACTTTACAGATAATAAAAAAATTATCCTATGAATCATAGGACCCTAACATTCCCTAGGATAATATTACCAAAATAAAATTACTATTATTTTAATGAAAATATCCAATCGGTATTACAGTGGTATTAGAGTTAGTTTTCCTGCCAACCTGAGGTACTTAGTAGTGGAAGCATTATCATTTGTTTCTGAAGCAAGAAATTTTAATGTAATCAGAATATAAATAGAAAGTGATAAATATCGAAGGTAGAATTTGTCTTTGAGGGTTAAATAAAACCCTAATTGGAAGATCAAGTTGCATAGCAAGAGGGACGAATTTGTGGTTTGAGTTCGTGTGCAGTCAATTCATTGGGCTGAATTTCCAACCGGTGCATAAAGAAGTGGTTTCATTGAATGAAAATTTACTATTCTAAGAGTGGTTTAAACAAGAATTACAGACACAGGGAACCCACCCTTCTAAGTTAGTGATACATAAGGTTTTTGATAAAATTTCATTTCTTAGTGGCTTGAAATATTAAACAAGTAATACATGGCTCTCTTTTTGTAATACATGACTAGGACAATGAGTTCCCATCTTTGAAAATTAGCTTGATTAATTTTGGAATGTTTATAAAATTCACTAATGCAGAAAGGCTACACTCAGTGTCATAGGTGGTGATTATTTTGAATTGGAACACTGAGCCAACCAAGGCCATGATTTATTTGTTTTCAGAAATATAGTCCCATGCATGAATTTTAGAGGGTAGATCTGGACTCAAGCCAAGCTACTTAGCATATATGTGGGTTTCCAAGCCAAAATTCACATGTATGAAGTTGATTTGATTCATGGAAGCATTGCAAATTCCTCAGTGACATAGACACATCTGCTACAAATTGTAGGATACGATTTCATGGTATTCTGAAATTGAATTGCTAATGACATGTGCACTCCAAAATCGAAAACTAAGTGGGTTCACATTACCTGACCAATTTAATTATGAATAGGCGAAGATGAAACTCTAGCCAGAAATCACATGCATATGTTGACATTATTTTGGAAGTGAACGTAGGTTGACATTACGTTGGTGTGTAATGTGATTGAGCACGAGAAGTAAGTGTGATTGCGCAAGCTGATGGGAAGTTGTTTTGCATGCTAATGTAATCACTTGTAGTAGGTAAATTTTAAATTATATATCAATGGATATACTTGGGTGTTGCATATAATCTATGTAATTTTTTTTTGGATCGATATCACTAATATATACCAATGATCAATGGAGCAATGGATTATGGTAATAGAAGTTGAATCATTTGGCATAGTAATACAAGCATAGCATGGACATGACAAACCTCGTGCATTGGTATAATTTCATAAATAATGTATGGCAGTGTTGTGTGATTTGGAATGGTTTTCAAATTAACCAGTGAATTATATGTATTATGATTTAGTCTATAATAATCGACATTGAGTAATCAAGTTCTTGACAAAGCTATTTTTATTGAAATGGATATTACATTGCTATTGTTGCAAGAGTTAGTGGTTTGGAGCTACAGCATTTGCAGGATGATTATATTGATGCTACGGATATATGTTGTTGTATATTTGAAGGTTTTCATTATAGTGAGTTAGAAGTTTTGTCCAAGGATTATATGTTGTTGGAAATAAATGCACGATTGAAGCTTGTTAATAACATTAATTGGAATTTGTGTTAGATGACTGAGGGAAATGTTGCTACATATTATTTTCATGATTTGGTTGTAAAATTTGTTGATAGTGTTTATGTGGTTTTGTGTCAGATTGGTTGTTGAGTTTTGTTATGTGTATGGTTGAGCAAGAGGACACGGTGTTATTGTAATTTGTTTCTAAGTGTTGAATTTGTATGTATTTTTTTGTCTAGTAGTTGAGTCAACATTTGAGGTTGTTGTAAGTATTGATAGATTCATATTTTGTATGATGAGAATATGTTGAGGGAAGATTGTATTGTATGGCAGGGTTTGGTTATTGGCGAGAGGTTGTCTAATGTATGGTGAGAGAGATGGGAGTTTTGTTCAATTATAGTTATGTGTATTCTACCATTGAGTGTTGAGTTGTTATTGTTTTAGAGTTTCCCCGATGTTGATAATGATGTGTATGGTCAGTGTGGGTGATGGTCATTATTACTAGGATTTGGTAAGGAGATTAGTGTTGATGGTGTTGCTGAGTAAGAGTGTTGGATGTGTATTTTTGTGTATACTTGACAGGAAAATTTACAAAAAGAAAAAGAAGGATAGATATTGAAAAGATTCTAGAATACCTCAAAAATCACACGAATAACTTAGAGAGAGGGTGGAATTAATGCAAAAATTCATCAGTTGGTTCTTTGGGCTACAAGACTTCTGTAGACCAAATAAATGGGTAGAACAGTAGAGCCTTCTCAAGATGATTCCATGATATTCTACAATTTGAGTAGCCAAGGGATCTACAAAAATAATCGGAAAAAGGAAATTTTCTATTAACACTTGGGTCATATTTGAATATCATGAAGATAACAGTGAAAACCCTCCTTAATCTAGAGAAATTATATTCAAAAATTTCTAGGGGTGAACAGATCATATTAGAGGAGTCTAAATTGGGCTCTAAAACCATCCATGATTGCCTTGATACAACACAAGTTCTTGGAGCATGTTAGGTCCCTATATTACTAGTGAAGTCCCTTATTATTATTAGTGTAGCCCCCTTATTGTTATTTTTCTACCCCTGTAGTCTCCATATTGTTATTATTGTGCCCCATAAAAAACCACTATTGTTATTTTTGTGCCCTTACATTATCATTGTTAGGTCAATTAGGATTATATTGTGACCCCATGGACTCCTATATATAGAAAGGAGGTTTTTTCATTTGTATCATCCAAGAATTTTTCATTTATGTAATGAAAAGGAGGTTTCCTCCTCGAAGAGGCTGATTTCTAAGTCATTGATCTATATTTTCTTATGTTTTGTGAGTTGGTTTCATAAAATTTGGTATCAAAGCTTTGGATTATAGGGTTTCACTGCTGCAAAAAAGCCATCGTGGAATTTTCACAATAAAATTTTCTACGAAGTTTCAGATGCTAAAATCAAAACCCATTTGAGTCGAAATTTGGAGGAACTTCGTGTAAAAAATTTAGATCTTGGTTCACTATAGTTTTGGAGATAATATCTGAGGAAGTTAAGGTTTTTGTAGGCTCCAGAATTTCATCTCAAAGAGATGACCTTGGGAAAATAATCATAAATTTATCTCTGAGCATCGTATTTGAATTTTGTAAAAGATGGATGAAATTGCAGGGACTTTAGTGTCTTTTGCATCGATTTCAGAACCGAAAGACAAAACAGTGACACATGGCAGGCCATACAAGTTCGCTCTATTGAACCAGTCCATAATTAGGTCATTGTGGGAGATTGGGCATAAGTTTTCCTTGAAGAATCCAAATAAAGTCTCACCAATGGAATTAGAAAGAAGACTCTGAGGGATACTACAGGTTTGAAGTTAAAATCTTGGGAAAATTAAATCACATAGATAAAGCAGGATCAATAGAAAGATCCTCAAAATCAAGAATAAGGTGTGTGTCATTTTTTTAAATTGCATAAATTTTGTTTGAAAAATCAGTTTGAATTGATTCGAAGGGAATATTTAAGCATAATATTAGTATTGGGTTCTAAAATTCCTCCCAAAAATAATTCCACACCCATTAATTCCTCTGAAACTTCTAATATGACACATGAAGAGGAAGAAGTGCAACATGATGTATAAAAATTATGAGACCAAGTGCAAAAAATGTCCCTCTCGCAAAAAGTAACCAAAAATGAAATGGAAGCTAAAATGGATTGTTTGAAGAAAGGCATGGAAGCTAAAATGGATTGTTTGAAGAAAGGCATGGAAGCTAAGATGAATGGCGTGGAAGCTAAGATGGATGGTTTGAAGAATGACATGGAAACTAAGATGAATGGTGTGGAAGCTAAGATGGATGGTTTGAAGAATGGCATGGAAGCTAAGATGAATGGCGTGGAAGCTAAGATGGATGGTTTGAAGAATGACATGGAAGCTAAAATCGATGGATTGGAAGCTAAGATCGATGGTATAGAAGAAAAACTAAAAGTAGACATGGAAGGCTTGAAGGAAGGTTTGACGAAGTTTGTACAAGAAACAATTCCTAATGGCGAAAAGGTAGTAGAGGAAACTCATGATGAGAAAAAAATAAACGTTAATCATGATTTCATAAACTCTAACGTTATATTTAAGACCCACCATATTCCAAAGATTGATATGAGGAAGTTTTATGGCAAGGATCCCATAACATGGATACTACAGATGGAGAAATATTTTGTAGAAATTTGCTGAATAAATCACTTATTCAATGAAGATTAACCCGATCATACATCAATTTCGAATTGCATGCATAACACATAACCTTCTTCTACAATTAATTGTCACATGCGGAAAGAATAGAAGCAATCTCACATCAAATCATCACACACATTAACACAGTATGTATGGGGAAAGCTTATAGCTGAAAACCCCCAGCTATAGTATATTATAAATGGAGAGAACATGCAGCAAATACATAGTACAACCTCCTCACAAGTACTCAGTACTATCTCCCAAAGCTACACAAAAACTAGCTTGGTTTTGAACAAGTCACAGGTTCAAAACACACCCACTACTTCTCTTCCTCTATTGCGCAATCAAGGCTGGTCTAAATAGAGATCCAGGTTCGAATCTCACTGGCTTCAACTGCGCAATTGTCATTGGTAATTTTCTCCAAGTGTTATGCAAATCCCATGCAAAACTGATCCTCCAACTGATAGCTATACTCACCCTTTCATCTACCTCTTTCACTGGTCTCCACTGAACTGTCCATGCACTGAGTTAAACTGATGTGTTCTTTAGTTGAATAATGAGTTAATAATAAGTTAATTAAATAATATTTAATTCACACAACTCATCTCTAGTGTATTAGCTAGTTAAACTAAATACAACTAGTTCAACTAGTTAACCAGAACACCATCTCCATTAACTCCTCAATCAACTCCACCAAAACTCTGCCACATGAGTCTAACTGAAGTCTAACATGCATTAGCTCACTTAACTCATAGGAAATTCGAATTTCCTTATGTCAGCTGCATGCCCCACCTCTGGGGGTCAAACTGAAGTGCTCCAAGAGAGTAAACTGATGTTTATAGTCTAAATATTATTAAGGGTAAATAATATTTGACTTCCATATTTTTAGGAGACACAGTCTAAAAATAGCCTGGGTCCTAAAAATAAGGGTCTCATCTATTTTTACCGACATGTCGTATACTTCAAGAATCTCCAACTGGAATTCCCAAATTATGCTCCGTATGTCTAAAAATAGACATAGTCTAAAAATAGATTTTTTCGACAAAAATCACATGTGTGGTCCCCACCTAGTTTAGGTGATCACTTTCCAACTAGGATCAGGAAAGATGTTTCAGGAGGCCTCCTTCATTGTTTCTTGTTGCCATTTTCAACATATTTTGATCTCCATAATCATGTGCAAAACACACAAAAGTTATGTATTGCAACTTTATATGTAGAACACGATACATTTGTATGGTATCGATGGCTTTTCTCTCGTAAAAAAATTGGCACATGGTCAATTTTTACAGAGTAAATGATAGCACATTATGAGGATACAAAGAGAAACACCTTCTTTAGCCAATTGATAAATCTCAAACAAAAGGGTTCAACGGTGAAGCACATTAAGGACTTCCAAAAATTTAATATAAGGGTAACTAATATTCCAGAGGAACATAGGATTGATGTGTTCATAGGGAATTTGAAGGATAGCATCCAACATTAGGTTCACCTTTGGGAACCTGATTCATTGGAGAAGGCGTTCTAGTTGGCAAGAAAAATTGAAAGAAAATTATAGTGACAAGGAAGCCTGCCACTCACAACTATAAATATGGAAGTGTTACTACTCCTAGACTTCCACAACCTACAAGGTTAACACCACAACAATTGGAAGAAAAAATATCAAAAGGGATTTTCTACAGTTGTGATATAAAATACACTAAAGGTCATAAGTGTGCTAAGAAGAAACTATTTTACATAGATTGTGAAGAGGAGGAATAAAATGAACAAGAAACTTCAAAAGAAGATAATATATGCTAGGAACCAACCATAGAAAAATTATAAATGAATCTGACCATATCTTGTAATTCATTGGCAGGAATTAGCACTCCTCAAACTCTCAAGATAGAAGGACATAACAAGAAGAAAAATGTAAAAGTGTTGATTGATTTAGGTAGTACCCATAATTTTAGTCATTGTAAGGTATCTAAGAAATTGAATTGCTTCCTCTACCCAACACCAAAGTGTCAAGTGATGGTTGCAAATTGAGGAACTATAAATTGCTCTGGAAAGTGCCATAATATCAAGCTAACCATGGGGGAATATGTTTAAATAGTCCAATTCTCTCCATTCCAATGTGTGGTGTTGATGTTGTACTAGGAGTACAATGGTTACAATATTTAGGGATAGTAGCTTTTAATTTTCAATAAATTTTATTGAAAAACAAATCAGAAGGAAATGAAGTTGAATTATAGGGTATCGCAGGGAAGTCGGGAAAGATAATAAGCTCTAATGTCGTGAAAAAGCTTCTAAAGAAATAAAAATTAGGCGTAATTGCACAATTATGCTCATGAAGTTCCAACATCAAAATCATATATTTCTCTAGATCTCCAAAAAGTCTTGGAAAATAATTCCAAGGTTTTTGAAACTCTCAAAGGACTCCTACCTATTCATGATCATGATATTGCCACTAATTTTATTCCAGGAAGTGTTCCTCCAAACATCAGGCCTTCTAGATATCCTTATGTCCAAAAGAGAGAAATTTAACGCATGATTGCAGAAATGCTAGAGGCTGGTATAAGTCAACCTAGTCAAAGTTTTTTCTCTACACCAGTATTATTGGTGTTGTGTAACCAGCTCCAAAAATAGAAGAAAAGAGATATCAACGCCTTAGAAATAAGCCACTTTGAGGGGGCAACCTCCAATACATTACATAAATGAACAATTCTTGGATGATACAATTTACAAAACCTCCTTTATATATAGGGTCCATGTGACCATATCTGTAATCTATTAGACCATGATAGCAATCTAGTTGACCTAACAATAATAATTTAAAGGCACAATAATAATAAAATGGGGGTTACAAGGGTACAATAATAACAATAAGGGGGTTACACTAACAACAATAAGGGACTATACTAGTAATATAGGGACCTAACATGCCCCTCACCTTCAAAAAAGTGTTGTCCTCAACACTTGAGTAGCTCTGGGTGCTTCTGTATAAAATTCTCATCCTCCCATGTAGAATCTTCCGTGGGTAAGTTCTTCCACTTGATGAGATACTCTGAAATTGATCGATTCCGTAGTTGTCGAGTTCTTGTTTCCGTGACCGCTTCAGGTTCCAATATGATTTTTCCTTCCTCATCAAGTTCTGGCAATATTGTTTGAACTGGAAGATTTTCACCTATAACCTTCTTTAAGCATAAAACATGGAAAACTGGATGTACTCGCGAAGAAGCAGGAAGCTCCAATTTGTATGCCATAGTACCAATCTTTTGCAACACCTTGTAAGGACCATAGTACTTTGGCGATAATTTATTATCCTTCTTAGCTTGCTTGAGGGACATTTGTTTATATGGTTATAGCCGTAAAAATACCCAATCTCCTACATCAAAACTTCTCTCGCTGCGATGTTGATCTGCCTGTTGTTTCATTCGATTTTGTGCCAAATTCAGGTTATCCTTTAAGAGTTGGAGAACTTCTTGCTGATGCTCGATGTGATCTTCCACTGCTTGAACCTTCAAATTTTCCCTCAAAGATGATGTGATGGATGGTGGATGATATCCATAAAGTGCCATAAATGGGGTCATTTTTGCTGCAGTATGGAAGGAAGTGTTATACCACCATTCAACAAGAGGTAACCACTTGACCCATTGTGTTTGTTTATCAGATGCAAAACAACGAAGATATCCTTCCAAACATTTATTTACTATCTCAGTTTGACCATCGGATTGAGGATGATAAGATGAGCTATGAGCTAATTGAGTACCCAACAAGAAAATAACTCCGTCCAAAAATTTCCAGTAAAAATGGGATCTCTGTCGCTCACAATAACCCTTGGGCTTCCATGTAGCTTTTGAATTCTGTCCATAAATGTAGTAGCAACTGTAATTGCTTTAAATGGATGAGATAATGCACAAAAGTATGCATACTTGGTAAGTCTATCAACTACCACCATGATGACACTCTTTCCTTCGGACTTAGGTAAACCTGTGATAAAATCCATTGAAATCTCCTCCCAACATTGACTTGGAATGGATAAAGGTTGTAGAAAGCCCGGGGTCTTAATTATCTCAACTTTATTCTGCTGGAAAACCAAACATTCCGCCACAAAATTTTGAATATCAGATTTAAGGCCATCCCAAAAAAATTCTTTCTTCACCCTGTGGTAAGTTTTTAAAAATCCTGAGTGTCCTCCTAAAGGAGATGTGTGCAATTCCAGAAGAATCTTTTGTTTTAGTTGGGAATTCTTACAAAGATATAAGCGATCTTTGTACCATAAGGAATCATTTTTCCAACTAAATGTATCAGATGTAATAGGATCTTGCTGCAACTTTTGAATGAGTGTCCATACATCTTTGTCCTTCTTCCATTCCTCTCTTGCTTTGGTTATCCAATCTGGTTGGATAATAGAAATGGCAAAAAGCAATGCTTCCACCTCTTCATTCTTTCTTGAGAGTGCATCTGCAACAACATTAAGCCTTCCATTGTTGTAGATTATTTCAAAGTCATAACCCAACATCTTTGTGGCCCATTTTTGCTACTCTTCTGAAGATAGTCTTTGTTCCAAAAAGTGTTTAAGACTATCATGATCAGTTTTTACCTTGAAGTGTCTTCCCATTAGGTAAGTTCTCCATTTCTTTAGTGCATGCAGTATTGCTAACATTTCATTCTCATAAATAGGTTTTTTTAAATACTTTCCTTTTATTGGACGACTTTCAAAATCAATGGGTCTTCCTTCTTGCATTAAAACAACACCAATTCCATTTCTTGAGGCATCACATTCCACAATAAAGGTTTTTGTGAAGTCTGACATAGCTAAGACTGGTGCTAGGCACATTGCCTCTTTAAGATGTTCAAACGCCTTAGTTGCTTCAGGAGTCCATGAAAATGCATCTTTCTTCAATAATGTTGTTAGAGATGTTGCTATTCTCCCATAATTCTTAACAAACTTGCGATAATACCCTGTTAACCCGAGAAATCCTCGCAACTGCTTTATGGTTGTGGGGACTTTCCATTCCTTAATGGCTTTAATTTTGTTAGGGTCTACCTTAACACCCTCGTGAGATACAATATGACACAGATATTCCACCTCTTGTACTCCAAAGAAACATTTGGATGTTTTTTCATATAATTGTTTCTCCTGCAATAGTTTGAGCACCCTGTCAACATGTTCAACATGATCCTTCCAAGACCTGCTATAGATTAGTATATCATCAAAAAATACTAGCACAAAATTTCTAAGGAAGGGTTTGAAAATGGAATTCATCAACCTTTGAAATGTAGAAGGTGCATTAGTAAGGCCAAAAGGCATGAACAAAAATTCATAATGACTCTCATAAGTTCGAAATGCTGTTTTTGGAATATCTTCAGTCTTCATTCTAATTTGATGATATCCTGAACGAAGATCCAACTTGGTAAAATAAATTGCTCCATGTAATTCATCCAATAATTCATCAATCACAGGAATGGGAAATTTATCTTTAATGGTGAGCTTATTGAGCTCCCTATAATCCGGACACATTCGCCTTGATCCATCCTTCTTGTGTACCAATACTACAGGAGCAGAGAAAGAACTTTGACTAGGTTGAATTATACCCGCCTCTAACATTTCTGCAATCATACGTTCAATTTCGCTCTTTTGGAAGTAAGGATATCTATAAGGCTTGATGTTTGGAGGAACACTTCCTGGAATCAAATGAATAGCATGATCATGATCATGAATAGGTGGGAGTCCTTTGGGAGTTTCAAACACCTTGGAATGATTGTCTAAGACTTGTTGGAGATCTGCAGAAATAGATGATTTTGATGTTCGAACTTCTAGTGAGCATAATTGTGCAATGATTCCTCATTGTTGTTTTTTTAGAAGCTTTGTCATGACATTAGAGCTTATTATCTTTCCCGGCTTCCCCACAATACCCCGTAATTCAAATTCCTTTCCTTCTGAAAAAAATTTCAAGAAAATTTCTTGAAAATTAAAAGCTACCGTCCCCAAAGATTGTAACCATTATACTCCTAGTACAACATCAGCACCTCCCATAGGAATGGAAAGCATTGGACTAGTCAATACATATTCCCCCATGGTTAGCTTGATATTATGGCATTTTCCAGAGCAATTTATAGTTCCTCCATTTGCAACCATCACTTGACATTCTGGTGCTGGGTATAGGAAACAATTTAATTCCTTGGCTACCTTACAATGGATAAAATTATGGGTGCTACCTGAATCAATCAACACTATTACCTTTTTCTTCTTGATATGTCCTTCTATCTTGAGAGTTTGAGGAGTGGTAATTCCTGCCAGTGCATTACACGATATGGTCGGATTCATTTCTTCCCTTTCTATGGCTGGTTCCTGGTGTATATCCTCTTCTTGTTCATTTTCTTCTTCCTCTTCACAATCTATGTAAAATAATTTCTTCTCAGCACACTTATGACCTTTAGTGTATTTGCTATCACAACCGTATCAAATCCCTTTTACTCTTTTTTCTTCCAATTGTTGTGGTGTCAACCTTGTAGGTTGTGGAAATCTAGGAGTAGCAACACTTCCCTCTTTATAGAAGTGAGTGGTAGGCTTCCTTGTCGCCATAATTTTACATTCAATTTTTCTTGCCAACCTGAATGCCTTCTCCAATGAATCAGGTTCCAAAATGCGAACTTCATGTTGGATGTTATCCTTTAAAGTACTTATGAAGAGATCAATCCTGTGTTCCTCTGGAATATCAGTTACCCTTATATTCAATTTTTGGAAGTCCTCAATGTGCTCCCCCACTAAACCCTTTTGTTTGAGATTTGTCAATTGGCTAAAGAAGGTGTTGCTCTTTGTATCCTCATAATGTGCTATCATTTCCTCCGTAAAAATTGACCAAGTGACAATTTTTTTACGGGAGCAAAGCCACTCTAGGTAATACCCTTTAAATGTATTGTGTTCATCTGTAAGTTTCTGTCGTACCTTTTGTGTGTTTTGCGTTATGGAGATCAAAATATTGCTCATCATAGTATCACTGTTAATGGGATCCTTTCCATCAAAACTTCCTCGCCTCCATTTTGGGAATATGGTGGCTCTTCACCAACATTAGAGTTTGTAAATCTAATTAGCATTTATTTTGTTCTGTCTGTAGTTCTTCTATATTTTCACCATTAGGAAACATTTCTTGTATCCTTTTTTCAAACCTTCTATATCCTTTAGATCATTCTTCATGTCATCCATCTTAGCTTCCATGCCGACTTCCATGCCATCCATCTTAGCTTCCAAACCATTCATCTTAGCTTCCACGCCTTTCTTCAAACCATCCATCTTAGTTTCCACGCCTTTCTTCAAAACTTCCATTTCATTTTTGTTGCTCTTTGCGATAGCGAAATTTGGTGCACTTGCTCTTGTAATTTTGATATCTCATGTTGTGTTTCTTCGTCTTCATGAGTCATAGTAGACCCTTCTGAAGGCTTAATGGGTGTTGAATTATTTTTACGGGGCATATTTTAGAACCCAATACTGATATATATTCTACAATATGCCCTTGGAATCAATTCAAATTGATTCTTCAAACAAGACTTATGCAATTCAAATAATAATAAATAAATAAATAAAAAAAAAAACGCACACACACACACACACACCTTTTTCTTGCTTTTGAGGAGCTTGATATTGATATTGGATTATCTCTGTGATTGTGGCTCTTCAATATTTGAAATTCAGCATTGAAGTATCCCTTTGAATTATCTTTTGAATGCCACTAGTCTGACCTGATTTAGATTCTCCAAGACAAAGTTATGTCCAATATCCCACAATGACCTAATTATGGACTGGTTTAGTAGAGCGAACTTGTACGACTTGCCACGTGTCACTGTTTCATCCTTCGCCTCTAAAATTGATAGCTAAGAAACTACAGTCTGTGTGATTGTGACCACTTTTTACGGCACTCCAATCTGATGCTCAGAGAGAGAGTTATTGAACTTTTCCCATGATCACCTCTTTGTGATGAAATTCGGGAGCCTGAAAAAGCACTACATTCCACAGATCATATCTCCAAAAATATTGCGAAACAAGCTCTAAAATTTTGCAAATATTTTCCTCAGGATTTCGGCTTCGCACCCTAAAAATTTTAGATTCTGAACCTTCGTAGAAACAAATTTATAGCGCAAATGCCATGATGACATGTTTAGGAGCCTGAAAAAATACCTAACTTCAACAGATCATATCTCCGAAAATATTGTGAACAAAGCTCTGAAATTTATAGAAAGTTTTTCTCAGGATTTCGGCTTCGCACCCTAAAAATTTTAGCTTCTGAAACTTCGTAGAAAAAACGTTATAGTGAAAATGCCACGATGACCTGTTTGGAGCAGTGAAACCCTAGAATCCAAAGCTCCGATACCAAATGTTGTGTAACTAGCTCCAAAAATAGAATAAAAGAGATATCAACGCCTTAGAAATAAGCCACTTCGAGGAGGAAACCTCCAATACATTACATAAATGAACAATTATTGGATGATACAATTTACAAAATCTCATTTCTATATATAGGAGTCCATATGGCCATAATATAATCCTAGTGGGCCACAATGTAATCCTAGCCGACCTAGCAATAATAATTTAAGGGCACAATAATAACAAAATGGGGGGTACAAGGGTACAATAATAACAATAAGGGGGTTACACTAATAACAATAAGGGACTATACTAGTAATATAGGGACCTAACAATTGGTGGACAAGAAGGGTGGATCATGGCACATGTGTCCGGATTATAGGGAGCTCAATAAGCTCACTATTAAAGATAAATTTACCATTTTTGTGATTTATGAATTATTGTATGAATTACATGGAAAAATCTATTTCACCAAGTTGGATCTCCACTTAGAATATCATCAAATTAGAATGAAAACTGAAGACATTCTGAAAACAACATTTAGAAATCATGAGGGTCATTATGAATTTTTGGTTGTGCCTTTTGGCCTTACCAATGCACCTCCTACATTTCAAAGGTTGATGAATTCCATTTTCAAACCCTTCCTTAGATAAATTTTTGTTAGTATTTTTTGATGATATACTAATCTACATCAGGTCTTGGAAGGATCATGTTCAACATGCTAATAGGGTGTTCAAACTATTGGAGGAGAAACAATTATATGCAAAAACCTCCAAATGTTTATTTGGAGTACAAGAGGTGGAATATCTAGGTCATATTGTATCTCATGAGGGTGTTAAGGTAGACCCTAACAAAATTAAATCCATTAAGGAATGGAAATTCCCCATAACCATAAAGCATTTGTGAGGATTTCTCGGGTTAACAAGGTATTATCACAAGTTTGTTAAGAATTATGGGAGAATAGCAGCACCTCTAACAACATTATTGAAGAAATATTCATTTTCATGGACTGTGAAATCATCTACAAAAAAGGGAAGCTAAATGTTGTTGCAGATGCACTCTCAAGAAAGGATGAGGATGTGGAAGCTTTGCTTTGTGCCATTTCTATTATCCAACCAGATTGGATAACCGAAGAAAGGGAGGAATGGAAGAATGATGAAGAAGTGTGGACACTCATTCAAAAGTTGCAGCAAGATCCTAATACATCTTATACATTTAGTTGGAAAAATGATTCTTTTTGGTACAAAGATCGCTTATATCTTTGTAAGAATCCCCAACTAAAACAAAATATTATTTTGGAATTTCATACGTCTCCCTTAGGAGGACACTCAGGATTTTTAAAAACTTACCACGGGGTGAAGAATGAATTTTTTTGGGATGGCCTTAAATATGATATTCAAAATTTTATGGCAGAATTTTTGGTTTTCCAACAAAATGAAGTTGAGACAATTAAGACCTCAGGTTTGCTACAACCTTTAGCAATTCCAAGTCAACATTGGGAGGAGGTTTCAATGGATCTTATCACAGGTTTACCTAATTCCAAAGGAAAGAGTGTCATCATGGTGGTAGGTGATAGACTTACCAAGTATGCATAATTTTGTGCATTATCTCATCCATTTAAAGTGAGTATAGTTGCTACTGCATTTATGAAAACAATTCAAAAGCTACATGGAAACCCATATATTATTGTAAGTGACAAAGATCCCATTTTCACTGGAAATTTTTTAATGGAATTATTTTCTTGTTTGGGTACTCAACTAGCTCATAACCCATCTTATCATCCTCAATTTGATGGGAAAACTGAGATAGTGAAAAATTTTTTGGAAGGATATCTTCGTTGCTTTGTATCTTAAAAACAAACATAATGGGTCAAGTGGTTACCTCTGGCTGAATGGTGGTATAACACTTCCTTCCACACTGCAGCAAAAATTACCCCATTTATGGCACTTTATGGATATCATCCACCGTCCATAGTATCATATTTAAGAGAAAAATATAAGGTTCAAGCAGTGGAAGATCACATCAAGAATCAACAACAAGTTCTCTAACTATTAAAGGATAACCTAAATTTGGCACAAAATCAAATGAAGCAATAGGTAAATTAACATCGCAGCGAGAGAAATTTTGATGTAGGCGACTGGGTATTTTTACGGCTACAACCATACAGACAAATTTCCCTAAAGCAAGATAAGAAGGATAATAAATCATCGCCAAATTACTATGGTCCTTACAAGGTATTGCAAAATATTGGTACTATGGCATACAAATTGGAGCTTCCTGCATCTTCCCGAGTGCACCCAGTTTTCGATGTTTCTTTCTTAAAGAAGGTTATAGGTGAAAAAATTATAGTTCAAACAATATTTCCAGAACTTGATTGGGAAGGAAAAATCATATGGAACCTGAAACAATCATGGAAACAAGAACTCAACAACTACGAAATCGATCAATTTCAGAGTATCTCATCAAGTTGAAGAAATTACACAGTAAAGATTCTACATGGGAGGATGAGGATTTTATACAGAAGCATCCATAACTACTCAAGAATTTAGTGCAAATTTTTTCAAGGGGAGGGGCATGGTAGGTCCCTATATTACTAGTGTAGTCCCTTATTATTGTTAGTGTAGCCCCCTTATTGTTATTTTTATACCCCTGCAGTCCCCATATTATTATTATTGTACCCCATAAAAAACCAATATTGTTATTGTTGTGCCTATTTAGTCAATTTAATGTCTTAAATTACTTACATGAATTATCAACTGAGGTTTGTAAACTAATGAAGTGTGATGCACTGTATGTGCTTATTTAACCTTTTTCTTACTTCATTGTTTGTATTTTATGTTGTTTTTTTGGGGGTTTTGTCTTTTGATGTCTAAGAATGTTTAATCTAGAACTATGAAAGAAATTAAATGAATATAATTAATTTTAAGAAGGAAGAAAAGGAATTTTTCCTAAGCTAATCTAATTTACATAAAAATAAATAAAAAACTATTGGCTAGTTAAAATCTAGTCTGAAAAATAGAGTATCTAACTTGATGAATTCTATCTTAGTATTAGTCCTATTCCATGGATCTAATTCCTATAACTGAGATTGAAATTGAAGTGCTATTCTAAGGGAAAATAGAAAAGTAAAATAGCTAATGTATGTTTAGTTACTTCAACATTCAATATGAAGTATTACCTTCTTGAGATGTTGTGTAAGCAACTATCTATACCTTAACTTCTAATGTTCTAGGAAATAAAATAAGGTGTGCAAAGGAAAACAACTAATGTATGCTTAGTTACTCTAGAATTCAATATGAAGTATCACCTTCTTGAGATGATGTTAAGTAACCAATTATACTTAATGAAAAAAACAAGTAAAATATGCAAAGGAAAACCTTAGTAATTGCATGAATTAGACATTCAATCATTCAATATAGAAACATGATAGAATCAATTTCTTGGAATGATATTTAGGAACATCAATGATACAATTAAATGAGGATCTAAAAGTAAATGTGAAAGCATATAAAGCTAACTGTAAACAACTAATGTATGTTCTATTTACTCCATCATTCAATGTGAAGTATTATCCTCTTGAGATGTTGTGTGAGAAATCATGTATACCTCAGTTTCTAAGTTACTAGAAAGCAAGTAAAATGTGCAGAGGAAAAACTCAATAACTGTATGAATTAGACATTCAATAATTTAATTTAGAATCATCTTCTTGAAATGATTTGTAGGAAAATCCATTTATACAATTAATTGATATTTATATTCTAAGAAAGTAAATGATAGAATAGTAAGGAAAACTAGATAACTGTGAATTCTTATTACTTCAAACTTGATTCAATTTGAAAATAGGAAGATCTATCTTCATGAAATGTTTTTAGAAGAACAAAGCTTACACAGTTATGATCTAACGTTATGTTGCTAATCAAAACTGGAATGAAAAAATTAATCTACTCAAAAAACAGAATTAACAAAAATAGAGTAAGGAAAATTAAACTAAAACCAATAAATGAAAAATATCCTCCAATGCAGGGGCCCTCTATAACTGATTCGTCTGAAATCCTAGCTGGTTAAATATGCACTTAAGCAATCATTGGAAAAACTATCTTTCTATTTTGATAGAACGAAGTCTTAATACGCAGTGTATCATCAAAAGCTTAAAACTTAACTTAAAACTTAATTTTCTACTTGTTCTTGTTCTGTACAACCAGTATTTAAAGAAAATAAACATAAATGTATATGAGATAATATTGCTAAGGTGGCTAATTCGACTTATAGAATTGTAATTGGATTGTTTAACTCTTGATTTGCTATGATAGAGCAAATCAAGAGTCTTGATGTTCTTGGCTAACGTACTTTAACCACGCCTTTGACCATGATCTTAGGCCTCCTTTTCTATTGATCTTGATCGAGTGAATAGGACAAAATCCATGTGGAGATGATTCTAGAAATGCCCATGTGGCTCAATTCTCCATTTGACACCTGGAACCTGTCATACCATGAGAGTAGCTACGAAATCCACGATTAGCTGCAGAATAGGCTGTGTTCTGTAGCTAAATTGAAAAAATCTATTCAAATAGCAATAACATGAGAATATAACATTGAAGTAATTTAAATGCATTCCTTAAAACAAAACATGGCATTTATCATTGATTGGGGTATGTGATCTTATGAGAAAGTAAAGGAAAAAGGTGAGAAAGGATGTCAAAGAGAGGGTAATTCTAAGGTTCAACATACCCCCACTATGAAGTCATTGCATGTCCTCATGCAATTTTCCAAAAAAGTGAATTCTTCTCTCCTACTTCGTCTGTTCAGACACTTCTACTAACACATCCAATTTCCTTCTTTTAATTTTATTTGAAGTGATTGTCATCCTCGGCCTTCTCATAAGAAGCGTGTACTTGAGATTAATGACTGCCTTGTTTAGTAACTTGTTCTTTCTTTTCAATTTCCTGTTCTTATTGTACCGTAGTCCTAAATGCAGAATGGTATTGTCATCAATTACCTTTTCCAACTTGTTCTGCTGCTTCAAGGTCTCAGTCTCCTGTGTGATATGTCTATTCAATATCTCTATTTCATAAATGTCTTGTTTGAGAGCATCAACTAGAGGTTCTTGTGGATTGATAGAAGGTTCTAGATTCATTTATGCACTTCTCTTCTCCAGTGATTATACATAAGCATATACTTCTTGTTGTGTTGGGTCTATGCCTGGAGAATTTCTACTGGGCTACCTTCAAAATTATGAATAGGAGAATTTTGAGGACTGTGTGGAGGAGAAATATAGACAAGAGATGGTATTGGAGTTTCCTCATCCAAACTTACAAACTCTATCTCTTTTGGTAGTGTTCTCTTCACCGAACCTCGGAGTCTGGAGCTCCTTCTCAGTTGTGGAGGATTTACATTTTCTTCATTTGTATCTCTGCTCCTCTTTCTTATCTTTCCTCCTATCTTGTTTTTATTTTGTTTTCTGATTTCTGCCAGTTATTTAGAGATGAGATTTTCATCATTCTTCTGCAATAAAGATGCAGGTCTGTCTTCAATGTTTATATCATTCTTCTTCCTTCTGCTCTTTCTGACATTGTCTTCTTTGGGTTGTTCTGGTGCTTCTTGAAAATGGTTTCTAATAAGAAATCTCTCCCAGGTATCTCATATGATTTTTAAATGAAACTCAACTAGTATCTTTATCAACCCATGGTGATGCATGGTGTTATCTATGAACTGTATTATTTTTTGCACGTTTGTGGACATCCTTTTAAAGTTATTTAGCAGAAAGAAGGGGAGATTTATTTTGCCATTTTCTAAGAAATTCATCAGTAAACAGATATGGTATACATACATGCAACCAAACCTTCCTTCACAGGTGATAAATTTCTGTAAAATCAAGAGCATGTTCCTCCATTTACTTTTAAGAGCTGAACTGGGGATATCTTTTCTAAAAACAGAGACATCCATACCTGCGTTTTTGAGTATAAATTTCCATGATTCACTGTGGAACTACTTGTTTTTTAACCACCTTTCACCAAGCCTTAGAATTTTTGTGGCTTCAGCCATGAATGATTCAATAACTGTGAACTTGATGTCTCCAATTTCCACTGTGCCATCAAAAGATAGAGCAAAAGATTTTGTAATTTCCTTGTGGAAAACATTGAATTTCTCTATGAATTTGAGCCATCCATCTTTCTGCAACATTTCCTTGATTTGAGGGTATCCTTCCATATACTTTGTCCCCACTGGTTCTGATCTTACTATCAGTCCCATGCCTGCAGAGTTTTCAACCTTAAGAATTACCCTTCTCTGTTTGTGAAATGAATTGGGTTATGGAACTGATGAAAGGTATTGAGGGTTTGTATGAATAAATAGGTGGCAAGGGTTTTCAAGAAACACAGACAGGTATGTCATGTCAACCGGTCATGACCGTTAATCATCAATGAAGGAGTCAATTATGGACCGTTATGAGACATACTGTAGAGGATTTGGTTGATTTGTGGTATGATGGAGATTTCAATCAAATAAAATGATGATTTGTCAAGGAAGCATATGACTACCCATATTATACATGCTAATGTTTTAACCTTGCTTTTAAAACAAATTTTTGCAGTTTAGGTTTTATAGCTAACATTTTCATTTGTTGTTTATTTGGTGTTGATCCTTTAGGTACCCTTTAGCATGTTGGTCTTCAAGATATAATCCTTCAATTTCCTGTAATCATCATTTGTTTATAGGTTGTAAAATTGTGTCAGAACTGTTGAATGAAATGTGGTTGCAGAATGAAATTAGCTGCAGAATGTGATTAGTTGCGGAATATAGTCAACTACAGAATGTAATCAGTTGTGGAATTTAGTCAGCTGCAGAATGTGATCATCTGTAGAATGTAGTCAGCTACAAAATGTGATCTGTGAAAGAAATGAAGTATGGTTTGTGGAATGGAATGTAAGTGGAATATGATTGTGAAATGGAATGGAAGTGGAATATGATTGTGACAATGGAATGGAAGTGGAATATGACTATGACAACAGAACTGTAAAATGGAATGTATTTGCAGATTATGAGATGCAAAGATGGAATATGAATGTAGTTTTGTGTTACTACTTATTACAGAAAATAAATAGAAAATATAGGATGTCAGAAATCTTTGAATTTCACCCTATATTTTCTGTATAAGTGTGCCAATCATTGATTTTTTTTCATACTTATACACTTTTTATTTTAATGGCTAAGTTAGTGAAGAAGAATAATTCTTCTTTACTAACTTCATATCAGTATTATCTTGGAAAATCTTGATAAACTCTTCTCTTGAAATTGGTTTATGATATACTTTCAACCGATGACCATTAACAAGAAGAGGTACCTTTTCTTCATCTATTGTCCTTATCTTCACTGCTCCATTATCAAATACTTTTTCAATCTCATAAGGCCCAAGACAATGATTCTGAAACTTTCCTTGAAAATATTTGAATTTTGAATCGAACAAAAGTGCCCAATCCCCTGCTTTAAATTTCTTCTCCTTGATATACTTATCATGCTATTTATCCCTTTGTTGTTGGACTATACTGGTTCTTTGAACTGCATCTTTCCTGATTTCATCAAACTCGTTGAGTTGCTCCAATCTATGTTTCCGTGCTTTTGATAAATCAAGTCCCAATTGGACTGCCATCTTGAAGGTTCGGATCTGAAACTCTATAGGGAACAAGACTTGCTTCCCATAAACAAGTTTATAGGGAGTATGACATATGTCTTGTTTTATTCCTCCATGTAGTTTTGTAGGCCCATAAGGCCTCAGGAAGCCTTTCTACCCAATCTCTTCTATGTAGATGCACAGTCTTAGTGAGAATTCCTTCAATCACTTTATTGGTGGACTCTACTTGACCATTTGCCTATGGATGATAAGGAGTAGACTTTTTGTGTTTGATCTTGTAATCTTCCATGAGCATTTTTACTAACTTGAATGTAAAATGGGCTCCTTGATCTGTCACAACTTCTCTTTGGACACCAAAAGGAGTGAAGATATCCTCAAAAAGAAAATTAACTACATAATGTTCATTAGAAAAAAATTATTCTTTAGCCTCTACCCACTTGGTGACATAATCAGTACATACCAAAATATACCTCTTTTGTTTAGATGGTGGATTGATTGGCCCAACAAAATCCAAGGCCCATTTTTCAAAAGGTTCAATGAGTACCTGTGGTTGTAATGGAATTTCATTTGAAGGAGCAGGTTTCCCTACCCTTCGGTAGTTGTCACACCTTTTGACATATTATTTGGAATCTCTGAAGATCGATGGCCAATAATATCCTAAATTAAGGATTTTATAGGTTGCCCTCTTGTTAGCAAAGTTTACACCACAAGGTTCATCATGACATGCCTTAAGAATTTCAGGCATTTCATCTTCTCGAACACATCTTCTGATAATGAGATCTAGACATGTTTTATACAATTCATTAGTAATCCATGAGTAACTTTCACTTAATTGAATGATATTTCTTTTCTCTCTAGGAAACAAATGTGAAGGTAATTTTCCTATGAATAGGTAGTTATCAATATCTGCAAACCAAAAATTTTGAATAGTTATTGCAAAATGGTATTCATCAGGAAATTTATCTTCAACTGGAGTGTCATCTTTGATATTTTGAATTCTAGACAAGAAATCAACAACTTTTTTTGGTTTTCCAAGTCCATCTAGAATGGTGATGTTTAATTCTTACAAGAGTAATAACCATATTGTAAATTTGCCATTATTAATAGATTTATTCATTAAATATCTAATTACAAAGTGATCTGTATAAAAAAAAGGTTTCATAGCCTGTTATATAATGTCTGAATTTGTTGATAGCATGAACAGTAGCTAAGAATTCCTTTTCAATTATAGTGTAATTTAACTCAGTGGGAATCAAATTCTTTCTTGTGTAATAGATGGCATAGGGGATCAATTCTTTTTGTCCTAATACAACTCCCAGAATTGTATCTGAAATATCTGTTGAAATATGAAAAGGCAGTTTCCAATTTGGACCTCTTAAGAAGGGTGCTTCAGAAATTTTTTCTTTTAAAGTTTCAAATGCCAACAGGCAATCAGGATTCCAACTGAATTCACTTTGGTGAGTACCTTGAAGAGTGGGGATGCTATTTTAGTGAAATTTTACATATATATTCTATAATATCTGTTGAGCCTCAAAATTGTGCTTTCTTTCATCTTATTTTACCTCATTTTCCTTTGTCCATTGCTATCCTAGACCCAATTGATCAATGAATTTAGTTGAAATTACTTTTAGAATTATTTATATGACTGACTTGCTAAGTTTTATGATTTTTTCCATTGTAAAGCATTTTGACCGGAACTAGCTGCAGAATGCAGACATTCCGTAGCTAACCGGCGATTCTGCAGCTGTCTTCACGTTTGGGTATGTTCCAGGTGGCCTCTCAAGAAAAACCGCATATGGGCATATTCCACATCATGTCTACATTGTTCGTTGCTCACCATGAAGGAAGAAATGAATTCTGGGTATGGTTTTGGTACGTGGGAACACATTTAAGAAGGCAGACTTCTAATAGGACTGTCTTAGTCCAGATGTCTTTTTCCTTTTTACGTAGCCACTTCAAGAGTCCTAATGTGATTTCGATAAGGAAAGACAATGATCCTGGAATTGTTGCAAGTCTTGTTATGTACATTTGTTATATAAACACTTGGGAAACCGAGAGCTAGGCTAGATTTTGTTCTAGATTTTTCTTAGATTCTGTGCTACATTTCTGAAGACGCAGAGTGCTCTATTCAAGTTATTTCACTTTTAATGAAGCAGACAGTGTTGTTTTGAAAGCGTTGATTTGATTTGGAGTTAGATTCCGTCAGGTGGTAGAGGGCCCCTGCCTCTTGCACGGATTTATTTGCGTAATTTAGATAAGTATTCTAGCTGCCTTTACGTTTTTGAAGTTGAATTAGTAGTTGTTTTAATTAGCTACTGTAGTTATACTCATTCTAACTCTTCCACAAGAAGAAGCTCTTCCAAAAGATTATAATGATGAATGGGAAATGGCTATAGTATTGTAGGATTAGAAGTTGAATTCATAGTTGTTTTAATTAGCTACTGTAGTTGTACTCATTCTAACTCTTCCACAAGAAGAAGCTCTTCCAAAATATTATAATGATGAATGGGAAATGGCTATAGTATTGTAGGATTTAGTTGTAATTTTTGTTGTTCACTATCACAGTTACACTTGTTCTAATCACTCTTCCACAAGAAGAAATCCTTCCAATAAATTCTTAATGAGTCCAAGACATGACTGTGATAATGAATGATTTATTTGTGTGTTTGCACTAAGTACCATCTTTGTTCTTGCTCTTAAACGCTTGTCCAAAATATCATAATGATGAGTGGGATATGGATATGATATCTTAGTTTTTCATTGCTTTCAGTCCTTTATGTTTGCATTTGCACTCAATTACACAGTCAGAATTGTTCTAACTCTTCCAAAATATCAATAATGATGGACAAACAGACTGTATAATTTCATAGAATAATGCATGATAGTATAGTTAGGATACTCCGGAGTTTCATTGCACTTAATTCATGTTCAGTTGTTCTGTTTTGGGTTTGATAATGACTTATAGTTCAGCATTGTTTTAGATTAATGGCATCTTAAGTTCATTCTTAGATTAACTCATTGCATTTGCATTCCATAGTCAGTTGTCATTCACTGCACAATAGATTACTTCAATTGTTAAGATTAACAAAACAGCCTTCATTATTTACAAACATCTTCTTGTTCTAAAATCTACAATTGATCCATAACCATATGAACAGAAGACAACATCATTTTAAGGCCTGAAGTATCTCTGCAATTTCCTTATCATTTCATAAACAGAGCCCTCCCTCAAAAGATTACCTTGAAAAGAAATCAATAACTCTTGAGTAAGGTCATGTGACATTCAATTAAATTGCAGAATAGAGTTAGGAACTAGTCCTAGAACAGAAGATCTTAGGATGGTATCAATGTTTTTCCTCCAAATCTGTTTCAAATCTCTAGTCAAGGACAAAATGTTGCATCATTGTAAGATTAGTTGTTTAACTGTTTAGTTAGAGGATTTGCATACTTAGTGATCATTTCTCAAGTTTAGTTTGTGTTTTGAATCATTTTCTTAAAATTCATTATCAAGCTTTGCTTTTACTTAGTCATAGTTTAGATTTGATTATGCTTCAGTGTTTCCAATTGCATTTGTCATTTGTTATCCATCAATTAGGCTTAACTCTGTTTTTAATCACCAGCTCCTTTCTATTAGCTTTCTAGGCATTTTCCTTGTGAACATAAAACCACCAAAGACCAAAAACATCACAAAACACTACACACAACGCATTAGGAAACAAGCACCTAGGTACATACAGTACACTTCACTTCAGCAGTTTACCAACCCTGGTTGACAATTAAATGAGCTCAGTTTAGGAGACTAGATTGAGACCAAACATTTTGGCGCCGTTGCCGGGGAAGTTAAAACTAGGTAACCTTTGTTTCTTAGCATCCGAAAACAATTTTATGTGTAGGGAGAGAGATTCAAGGGGAATATTTATAAGCAACAGAGGCAGAAGTTTGATTTCTAGAACACTACTTGTTTCATCTAGATCCAGAGCTAGTACACCTTCAACTCAAACCCATCTTCCATCCTTTATTGATCCTGGACTTCTAGAAGATCTAAGGTCAACTATTCCATTAGAGAAACCTTCCACTTCATCCACTGAACCTGCCATAGAAGAAGATCTAAAGACTCCTAGTAGGGACACAAATCTTTCCACTTCCACAGGGGATTCAACCATGGCAGAAGAAGGAGGAGGAGGAGTTTTTAATGGAGAAAACACACTATTTGGAGGTAGAGGTAGAGGTAGAGGAGAAGGAGGTAGAGGAGAAGGAGGTAGAGGTGCAGATGGAGGAAGAGGTAGAATAGGAAGCTCTTTTGGGTTCCCTATAATTGATGAAGAAACCAATACAACCATGAAAAACATTTCACCCTCTGTCCTTCCAAAATTCTATGGACTTAAAACTGAAGATCCTGAAACTTTCTTATTCGAATTTGAAGTGTTGTGTAGAACTTATGACTACCTACAAGATGCTCAAAAACTAAAATTATTTCCTTCAACTTTAAAGGGAGCAGCATTGAAGTGGTTTATGAGTCTAATCAGTAGTTCTATTAGAACATGGGAAGATATGAAACAAGCATTTCTAGAGAGATATTTGGATTATTGTATGTCGGTTAATCATAAGGAAGAAGTGTTCAAGATGTTACAAAAAGAAGATGAAAATTTGGAAGATTTATTGGAGAGATTTAATTACAACATCAAAAGGGCAAAAATGGAAAACCTAGATCAAGACACCTTAAAAGCTCTTTTGTTGAAAACAATTAGGGAAGAATGGTTGGATATCCTTAACATGATGGGAAAAGGGGATATATCACAACTCACATTACCTGAAATATCTGAGTTATGTATCAACCTTTCAAGAGGGAAATCTAAAAATGTCAAAGGTCCAAGAGATCCTGCTCTTGCAAGGGCAAGTAAGTCTGCTTCTGGGACAGTAAGTAGATCAGAAATAGGACACATGCTTGATGATTTTAAATCTGACATCTTAGGGAGTCTTAGTGAACAAATAGACACCCTCAAGATACAAAACAAGCAAAAGGCTGAATGTGATGCTTTGGCAATCTTTTGTCCCAAATGTAGAAAGAAACATGCCTTGAGAGAGTGTCCTTTGGATGTAAAAGTTGTAGAAACCTGTGTCATTTGTTCTGAGAAACATGAGACCAAGAATTGTTCTTCTCTTCCTGGTCTCAAGGCTGTCTTTCAGGAGGAAACTCCTACAGATTCCACAGAGTCTCTCAATTTTGTATCTAGAAGACCTTGGCAGGGACCTCAGACACAAGGATTCCATGATCAAATGTATAATCAACCTCCACCTTGAAATTCTTGGCAGCAACCTTGGCCCCAATTTCAAAATCAATCTCAATCTTGGGCACAAGGAACACAAAGTCCCTATGGAAGATACTCTCCATATTATCAGTACCCACCATCCTATCCACCATATCCACATTTTTATCCTCAAAATCCTCAACAAAATTTCCCTCAAAATCTTCAACAAAATTTTCAACAAAATCCTCAACAACATCATCAGAACCAACCACATCAAAATCAACCACTTTCATTACCATTCCCTCAAAAATCAAATCAATTGCCGGCTCAACCCATACCAAACCCCAATTACATGATAGAAGGACAAAAATTTCCAACTTATTTAATTACTCCTCTAGACCTTAGTGATGTTCAACTTAGGTCCGGAAGGATACTTGAGAAGAGGAAACCTTCTGTGATTATACAAGAACAAGATAATTCTGAGGAAGACTCCCTGCGGGTTAATAAAATTCTTGAGGAAGGTACATCCTTTCAAGGCCAAAACATTGAAAAACTGAAACAAAAAGATCCAATAAATCCAACTCCAGTATTAGAGCAACCATCCACATCTACTTCTATACCTCCCTTTCCGGAAAGACTACAAATTGATAGAGGTGTAGAAAAACAAATAATGGTGCCTAATTATGATTTCTTAGATGAATTGAGAAATGTTTGCATTAAAATTCCATTATTGCAAGCCATCAAGGAAATCCCAATTTTAGCCAAAACAATAAAGGAGTTGAATATGAAAACAACAAGAAAAAGAATAAGAGAAACTAAGAAAATTCAACTGGTAGGACAAATAGCAGACATTATGATGGGCAAGATTTCTATTCCAAAGTATCTTGACCCAGGAAATCCAGTTGTCAAAATTCACATCAATGAAATTGAAATTCAAAACACACTCATTGATTTAGGAGCAGCAATAAATATCATGAGTAGACAAATCATGGACAAACTGAAACTTCCTAATCTTCTCTTTACACCCACACTATTACAATTAGCAGATAGATCTGTGATCAAACCAGATGGAGTAATAGAAGACATTCCAGTGTCCCTAGATTCTTGGGAGTACCCTGTGGATTTCATGATCCTAACTCCTAAGAATAATCTAGGAGGCCATCCTGTTATATTAGGAAGACCTTGGTTGGCTATAGCTGATGACTTTATTAGTTGTAGATCCGGTGATATGTATATCTCTGATGGTAGTTCAACTAAGAAGTTCACTTTATATCCTCCAGCTAGGACAATTACAGATCTAGATGACACTCAATGGATAGAGGATGAGGAAGATTTACAACCTCTCTTCACAATTTCATAAATTAGTGAAGATAATCAAATTCTGAATACTCTAGAAAATTTTGAATCCTCTCCAGAACATAAACATGAATCATTTCAAGAGGGATCCAATATTGAGTTTTTGTCATCAAGGCAGATGTCTCTTCATTCTATGGATAAATTTGGCATCTCTACAAGTGAGATTTTTCCAGGCAAAACTTTGAACATAAACAAGAACCTAGAAAAATCTCAACAAGAAGAGTTAGTCAAAGTATTACAGAGACATTCTTCTGCATATGCATGGGAATACACCGACATGAAAGGGATAAGTCCCAAGACTTGCACTCATCACATCTATATAGAGGAAAATTTCAAACCAATTAGACAACCTCAAAGACGGATGAATCCAAATCTTAGGGAAATTGTTAAAGAAGAATTGCAAAAATTGTTAAATGTTAATTTCATCTATCCTATTTCAGATAGTCAGTGGGTTTCTCCTTTGGTAATTATGCCAAAGAAAAATGGAAAATGGAGGGTATGTGTTGACTACCGAGAACTAAACAAAGCTACTCTTAAAGACCATTTTCCCTTACCTTTCATAGATCAAGTGTTAGATACATTAGCTGGCAAAAAGTACTTCTCATTCTTAGATGGGTTTAGTGGTTACAACCAAATCCAAGTAGTACTTGAAGATCAAGACAAAACCACATTTACCTGTCCTTGGGGTACCTATGCTTACCGAGTATTGCCATTTGGATTATGCAATGCACCTGCAACATTCCAAAGGGCAGTATTAGGAATTTTTTCAGATCTAATACATGATTGTGTAGAGGTGTAGATGGATGATTTCACAGTTTATGGAAACTCATTTGAAGAAGCTTTAGAAAACTTGGAAAAAGTTTTAAAGAGATGTCAGGAAGCAAATCTTTCACTTAGTCATGAAAAATGTTTTATGATGTTTACTGAAGGTATTGTTTTAGGGCATCACATTTCAAGGGATGGGATTAGAGTTGATGAGTCTAAAGTTGAAGTCATATCTAACTTATCCATTCCAAGTTGTCAAAGAGATGTTAGAAGTTTTCTAGGATTTACAGGATATTATCAGAGATTTATAGAAAACTTCACCAAAATAGCATCTCCACTCTTCAAATTACTCACCAAAGATTGTGAATTCAAATGGACTTCTGATTGCCAGTTAGCTTTTGAAACCCCGAAAACCAAAATTTCTGAAGCACCTATATTAAGGGGACCTAACTGGAAGTTACCTTTTCATATCTCCACGGATGCCTCCGATACAGCTCTAGGAGCAGTATTGGGGCAGAAAGACTTGATTCCCTATGCCATCTATTATACCAGTAAAAATTTGACTCCTGCAGAGTTAAACTATACCGTAACTGAAAAAGAGTTTTTAGCTGTTGTTCATGCCATAAACAAATTTAGACACTATATAACAGGCTATGAAACTTTTGTTCACACTGATCATTCTGCAATTAGATATTTAATGAACAAATCAATCACTAATGGCAGAGTTATAAGATGGTTATTGCTCTTACAAGAATTCAACATCACCATTCTAGATAGGCCTGGAAAACAAAACACAGTAGCTGATTTCCTATCTAGACTCCAAAATATCAAAGATGACACTCCAGTTGAAGATCAATTTCCCGATGAATATCTTTTTGCAATTTCTACTCAAACTCCATGGTTTGCTGATATTGCTAATTATTTAGTTTCAGGAAAATTTCCTTCAATAATGAATGCAAGGGATAAAATAAAAATCATTTATGACAGTGCAAAATATTCATGGGTTGCTAATGAGTTGTACAAGACAGGTCCAGATTTGATCATTAGGAGATGTGTTCGGGAAGATGAGATGCCCGAGATTCTTAAAGCATGTCATGATGAACCTTGTGGTGGACACTTTGCTGATAAGAGGACAATCTATAAGATCCTTCATTTAGGATATTATTGGCCATCCTTGTTTAAGGATGCTAAAGAGTATGTCAAAAGGTGTGACAGTTGCCAAAGGGTAGGGAAACCTTCTCCTTCAGGTGAGATGCCATTACAACCTCAGGTACACATTGAACCTTTTGAAAAATGGGTTTTGGATTTTGTAGGACCTATTAGTCCTCCATCAAGACAAAAGAAATATATATTAGTTTGCACTGATTATGTTACTAAATGGGTAGAAGCTAAGCCATTACTTGTTGCTAATGAATTATCTGTAGTTACTTTTCTTTTTGAGGATATTTTTACTCGTTTTGGTGTCCCAAGGGAAATTGTTACAGATCAAGGAGCTCAATTTACATCAAGGCTAGTGAAGCAAATGATGGAGAGGTACAAAATCAGGCATAGAAAATCTACTCCTTATCATCCACAAGTAAATGGTCAAGTGGAATCTACTAATAAGGTCATTGAAGGAATCCTAACAAAGACTGTTCATTTACATAGAAGAGATTGGGTAGATAGGCTTCCTGAAGCCTTGTAGGCCTATAGAACTACATGGAGAAACACAACAGGCCATACTCCTTATGAGCTTGTTTATGGAAAGCAAGTTTTGTTTCCCATAGAGTTCCAAATTCAAACCTTCAACATGGCAGTTCAGCTAGGACTTGATTTAACGGAGGCACAAAAGCATAGACTGGAGCAAATTAATGAATTGGATGAGATCAGACAAGATGCAGTTCAGAAAACAAGTCTAGTCCAACAACAAAGGGCTAGATGGCATGACAAGTACATCAAAGAGAAGAAATTCAAAGAAGGTGACTGGGCTCTCTTGTTTGATTCAAAATTCAAGAATTTTCAAGGTAAATTTCAGACACATTGGCTTGGGCCATATGAAATTTTTGAAATTTTTGATAATGGAGCAGTAAAAATCAGAACTATAGATGAAGAAGAGGTCAATTTTCTTGTGAATGGTCATAGATTGAAGTTGTATCACAAACCACTCTCAAGAGAATAATTTGTCCAGAAGTTCCAAGAAAGCAGTGATGTGAAGTTAATGAAAAAGAATCTCTCTTCTTCATCAACTTGATTAAATTTTCTGAAGCATTTCTCTTTAAAAATAAAAATAAAAATAAAAAAATAAAGGTATAAACATGAAAACCAATCATTGATTGGCATGTTTATACAGAAAATATAGGGTGAAAATCAGAGTCTCTCTGACACTCTAACTTTTCCATTTTGTTTTTGCAAGCAGCTGTTACATAATCATAAGTTCAGATCCATAGTGCTTATGATCCATCTCATTTCATTTCACTCCACTCACTTATCCATCCATACTCCATTTCATTCATTCATTCATACTCTACTTCATTCCATATTTCATTCATCTCATTCCATACTCCATCCACCTCATTTTCATGACAAAATTTAAAGTCTGATGTCTTACTGCAAATGAATAATATATGTCATGGATTGCAGGGCAGTTCTTATGTTCTTTCACTCCATTTCATAAACTGAATCCATTCCATTTCATCATCCACTTCATACATATCATGTCTCATCATCCATCTTCATTCATGCCATATAACATTTCACTTATATTCCAAAAACACTCCATTCCATGATTAAAATACTCTATAGGTACATTCTGCAGCTTAACAGACATTCTGCAGCTGATCAGCCTTTCCGCAGCCAGACAGTCATTCCGCAGCTACAAATCCTGAAGGCATTAGTCAGCCGACATTAGAATTGCAACAAAATGATCCAGTGTATCCATGAATAAGAAGAATCAAGAAGGATTATGAAGACTCTTCCAAAGGAGAACAAAGAAGACAAAGACTACAAAAATCAAATGAAAAGCAGAGGTAACAAGTTTAGATTATAATGGCATTTCATAAAGTTTAGCATAGTTTTAGTTATGAATTGTTCTAAAAGGTTGTTTTAATTATTTTTATTGATCATGACCAATAAACCCTCCACAAACTTTGGATTAAAATCTCTCATTTCAAATTCCATACCCGACATCATTTAAGCGGTTAAAATGGCTGAAGTGTTTGAATTCTTCACGTCACCTAACCAAATCATTCAATGATGATTCTCTTTTCCATTGTAAAAATCTCCGCCGTCTTTTCAATCATTAATTCGTTTCCTCCACCTCACTCCATTTACTCATTTCGTAACTACTTCCATCACTCCATTCTGTAGCCAGCACTTCATTCCGCAAACAGAGATATTCTTATCACCGTGAGCAGAGCAAAAGGGTATATCAGTTTGAATATCAAAGCACTATCACCATGGACAAAGATTGAGCATTATCACTGTAAACGCAGAGGTATAGCAGTGTGGAATTTGAAGTCATTTGTTACCGGGAGACAGAGGTATAGCAGTAAATAATTTGAAGCCATTTGTTACCGGGAGACAGAGGTATAGCAGTGTGGAATTTGAAACCATTATCACCAAGAGACGGAGATATATCAGTGAGGAATTTGAAGCCATTTTCACTGTCAACCAGAGGCATATCAGTCTGAAGTTTGAAGCCATAACGCAGAGGTATATCATTCCGAAGTTTGAAGCCATTGTCATTAAGAACCTGAGGCATATCAATTCGAAGGTGAAAGTTATTGTTTTAGTGGGTAGAAAGAGTATTAATCTGAACATTGAAGAAGCAATTATGGGTTTCATTGTAAGAACTGAACCAATGGGTACAAAATACCTAGAAGGCTACCCTCAATGTAAAGAAATGTTGCAACAGATAGGATGGCTACAATTTCTTGAGAAGTTTAATGGCTTCCACAAAGAAGTCACTAAAACATTTGCAAGGTCATTTCAAGGAGCTGAGGTTGAAGTGGGAGATGTCAAATTCACTGTCACTGAAGTTTTAATTGCAGAAGCTACATGATTTCTTAGAAATGGAGAGAGATGGTTCAAAAACAGAGAATTCCATAATAAATCCTGGAAGCAAATTCTAAAATCACAAGGTATGGATGTCACTGTGTTTAAGAAAGGAATTCCAAGTTCTGCATTGAAAAATAAATGGAGAAACATCCTACTTATTCTGCAAAAATTTATTACATGTGAGGGTAGATATGGCACATTTTATGTTTACCACATTAGAATGATAATGCATTTTCTGGGGGAAGACTTAAACCTACCCTATTTCTTGCTTCAAAGTTTGAAAAAGATGGCTTCTTGTGTTCAAAGAAGGGTTCAATTTTTAGAGACAACTCTATATCATCATGGCTTGGTTAAAATTTTGATTGAACACCATTTAGCCAAAACAAATGATACTTGGGACAATTTCTTGATAAGAAATCATTTTGAAGAGCCAAAAGAGCCCTCACCTGAACAACAGCCTACAAGGAGAAGCAGAAAATGGAGAGCCTCAAAAATTGAAATTGACAAAACAATACAGGAAAGTAGTGAGGAAATAATCTCAGAGAAGTTGACTCAAATTAAGAGACAACTTAAGAAAGAGAGGGTAATCAGGAAATCTGCCACAGAAAAAGGAGAGGGGTCATCCCAGCCAAGAAGAAGCCATAGACTAAGGGGGAAACTAAGGAAAACACAGATCAAACAAACAGGGGTGATAAATATAGAAGATGAAGAAACATCTATTGAAGAAGATGTTGAAGAAGAGGATTTTAATGAAGGAACCCCTAAAATTGACCCTGCCCAGAAAGAAGTTTATGACTATGTTGAAACATTGGAAAGGAAAGCTTCAGAGAGTAGAGATAGAACCCCTAGTCCTCCACTGTCCGAAATAGATGTGTTAAGAAGGGATAGGTATGAGCTGGAAATACTTAATAGACACATAAAAAATGAGAATGATATTCTGAAGGAACAAGTCAAACTCAAAACCGATATGAACTCAACCTTATCTCTACATATGGACAAAGTGGAAAAGGCTAATGAAAAGTTGAAAAAGAGGAACAAGAAGCTAATCAGGGCACTTATCAACTTAAGGTTCAAACTTGTCATCAGAAAACCCAGAAGATCTTTAGCTTCCAGGAAAAGAAGAAGGAGAGGATTAGATGTTCTTGTAGAAGCCTCTGAGTTTATGGAACAAGTTGCATGAGGACATGCAAGAAGTCAGCAGTGGGGGTATGTTGAGCCTCAAGATTGTGCTTTCTTTCATCTTACTTTACCTCATTTTCCTTTGTCCATTGTTATCCTAGACCCAATTGATCAATGAATTTAGTTAAAATTACTTTTAGAATGATTAACATGACTGAATTGCTAAGTTTTGTGATTTTTTCCATTGTAATGCATTTTGACCGGAACTAGCTGCAGAATGCATACATTCCGTAGCTAACCGGCAATTCTGCAGCTGTCTTCACGTTTGGGTATGTTCCAGGTGGCCTATCAAGAAAAACCGCATATGGGCATATTCCACGTCATGTCTACATTGTTCGTTGCTCACCATGAAGGAAGAAACGAATTCTGGATATGGTTTTGGTACGTGGGAACACATTTAAGAAGGCAGACTTCTAGTAGGACTGTCTTAGTCCAGATGTCCTTTTCCTTTTTACGCAACCACTTCAAGAGTCCTAATGTGATTTCGATAAGGAAAGACAATGATCCTGGAATTGTTGCAAGTCTTGTTATGTACATTTGTTATATAAACACTTGGGAAACCGAGAGCTAGGCTAGATTTTGTTCTAGATTTTGCTTAGATTCTGTGCTACATTTCTGAAGACGCAGATTGCTCTGTTCAAGTTATTTCTCCTTTAATGAAGAAGACAGTATTGTTTTGAAAGCGTTGATTTGATTTGGAGTTAGATTCCTTCTGGTGGTAGAGGGCCCCTGCCTCCTGCACGGTTTTATTTGCGTAATTTAGATAAGTATTCTAGCTGCCTTTACGTTTTTGCAGTTAAATTCGTAGTTGTTTTCATTAGCTACTATAGTTATACTCGTTCTAAAAACTCTTCCAAAAGAAGAAGCTCTTCCAAAAGATTATGATCATGAATGAGAAATGGCTATAGTATTGTAGGATTTAATTGCAATCTCTTTTGTTCACCATCACAGTTATACTTATGCTAAGTACTCTTCCAAAAGAAGAAACTCTTCCAAAAAATCCTTATAATGTCTTAAGCATGATTGTGATCTTGAACGTTTCAGTTGTGTGTTTGCACTAAGTACCATAGCTATTCTTGCTCTTAAAATGCTCTTCCAAAATATCATAATGATGGGTAGGAGATAGCTATGATATCTTAGTTTTTCATTGCTTTCAGTCTTTATGTTTGCATTTGCACTGAATTGTACAGTTAGGATTGTTCTAAGAAACTCTTCCAAAATACCAATCATGATGGACAAACAGACTGTATGATTCCATAGAATAATGCATGATAGCTTAGTTAGGATACTCCGGAGTCTAATTGCATTTAACTCATGCTCATTTATTTTGTTTTAAGTTTGATAATGACTTGTTAGTTCAACACTGTTTTAGATTAGTGACATCTTAAGTTTAGTTTTAGCTTAACTCATTGCATTTGCACTCCACATTCAGTTGTCATTCACTGCATATTAGATTATTTCAGTTGTTAAACTTAACAAAACAACCTTCATTATTTACAAACCTCTTCTTGTTCTAAAATCTATAATTGATTCATAACCATATGAACAGAAGACAATATCATTTTAAGGCCTGAAGTACTTCTGCAACTTCCTTATCATCCCACAAACAAACATTTCCTCAAAAGACTATTTTAAAAATCTATAACCTTTGAGTGAAGTGTAGTGTTATCAAACTAAGTTGCAGAATAGAGTTAGGAACTAGTCTTAAAATAGAGATCTTATGATGGTATCAATGTTTTACTCCAAATATGCTTCAACAAATCTATAATCATGGATAACATGTTGCATCATTATAAGTTAGTTGTTTAACTGTTTAGTTAGGAGAATTTGCATGCTTAGCTGACCATGTCTCAAGCTCTCTCTCAAAACACCTTTGATGAAAGAATTTGACAAGTTGAGTTTATGTTTTGAATCATTTGCTTAAAAGTCATTATCAAGCTTTGTCTTTTCTTAGTCATAGTTTGGATTTGATTCTGTTTCAATATCTGCAATTGCATTTGTCATTTGTCATCAACCAATTAGGATTCACTCTGTTTTTAATCATTAGCTTCTTTCCATTAGCTTTCTAGTCATTTTCCTTGTGAACATAAAACTACCAAAATACCAAAAACATCATAAATCATCACAAAAGACCAAAAACATCATAAAACACTACACACAACGCATTAAAAAACAAACACCTGGGTACATACGGTACACTTCACTTCAGCAGTTTACCAACCCTAGTTGACAATTAAATGAGCTCAATTTAGGAGACTAGATTGAGACCAAACAATCAGCAGGCCTACTGATCACCAGTGGAGTTTTAGTCATTAAGGAACTGTGGAGTCACCAGGTGGAAAGTTTAGAAAGTTTCAAGAGATTTACTGTCCACCACAGTGATTAACTACCAAACCGAGGCTACTATGGTCTTCTTTGAGTTCTTAGATATGATTTCAGGGAGTGTTTTACTCAAAGTTCCCCAGTGGAGTCGCCATTATGTTGGGGTTCCTATGTTTTGGCAGGTTTGGAAATACCAAAAGATAAGACAACATCAAACCACTTTGGGACCTCAGGATCTAGCCTTCTTGGGCCCAGAGAGGGATCTCTCTATAAAGGCAAAGAAATATGTATCTTTAAGTTCAGTTTTTAGGGTACTAGGCTAGTTATAAGGCACAAGGGTTGTTGTTTTGTTTGTTTGTTTGGTTGTTGGGAAACATGAAGGAAGGGTTCAATGTAAGACAAAGAAGTGGGTAGAGAGGATTTTGGAAATGGGGAGACAATTCAAAGAACACTCGAGACCATTGGGCAATGGAGTCATAAAAGGGTTTACTTGCAATTCAATATCCAAGGCTTTCAAACGGGCTAGTCATCTAAAACAGAGGATCGTTAAAGATGATAGTGGGGAATGAAGTGAATAGGAATGAAGGTGAATGACAAGGAAACCTCCAAGGTGACCACTTAGGAGTAAATCTAGGGACATGGCATGCCTTAACTGTCTATGACCAAACTCCTAGAGAGGCTAACTCTTCAGAAAATAGGAAACATTAAAGATTTAACACAAAGGTGAAGCTTGAGATCAGAGAAAGGCTTTGAAATTTCAATGCTTTGACATTCAACTTAAGGGATCTTAGAAAATCTTAACTGTTGGAAAAGGACCCTAGTGAGACAGAATCAACTCTAATCTCCTAGTATCCCAATTCTTTTAATTAATACTAGACAAGAACATCTAAGAACATATTTTAAATTCATGCATCAGTAAGCAGGGAAAACCAACTACTATACTGGCTAAATTATCTTGAAATTGTTTTCAGATAGCACAATTAGTGGAAAACATCAAAGACAAGAAGAGCAGGAAGCATTAGGGTACCAAGCAAGGGTATATCCTAAGCTAGATTACTGATTTCTTATCAGAGAAATGAAATATGATGAATTACATAAGGAAAACATAGACAAAGATAGAACACATCACTGCTGCTTTAAATCAGGATCTAATGAAACATGATTGTCATATTAAAGAGAAAGACCAGTCATATACAACATTTTCCAACAGCTTGATATTTAGTCTGAAATAATCTCCTCAGCCTATTTTACAACTATGCACACAGAACTATATCTCAAGAGAAACAACTTACAATCCACAGTTATCCAAACAACAACCTTTACAATGTATTCTCATGAGTTTTATAGCTAAAAGAGAGGCAGAGGAGGTAGATAGAACTTTAAATGAAACATTAAAACAGAGGAAGAAGTGAGCTTGAGGCCCATTCTGTTTTAATATAACTGCATTGATTCTCAGTACTCTTTGGGTGAAAGAGTGGTCTTCGACAGGCTGGTAATAACTTCATAGGTATGTTCTTTGATGTACTTTTCGGCTGTCTGTACTTTGTAGTACTCTGGGACAAGTAAGGCAGTTAAATGACTTTTAGGCCTACCATGCTGTGTAACAAATGCTCTAGCAATTTTAGGACTACTGTCAGGGTGGTGATATTCTCAGGAACGTGGATGGAGAATAAAATATTATGGGAACTCGTCCTTTCTTGGGAAAGAACCCTCTGCTGATGTGAAACACTAACGAGGATTGTTTCTGTGCTTTTAGGCCTCATTAGGCCTTCTGTGCCAATCATAAGGTCTTCAATCTTGTACATTCACCCTTTAATCACTAAGTTAAAGCTTAAAATACTCAATAATAGGCTTTAAACCACTTTAATCCTTCACTGATACTCTTTGCCGCTTCTTTGACTGTCTCTGTCTGTGGAAATGTAATTTTAAAGGTGCTGGAGGTTTTAAAGAGTTAAACATTGGTCTTTAATGAAATATTTCGTTCAAAACCTTCCCAGGCATTCTCTCTGCAATATCTAGCTCTGAAAATGGCCTTCTGCGCCACTGTGTCACTATAACTGACTGTGAGCAATAACGATTTTCACCCTCTGTAACCCTGCAAAAAAATGATAAACAGGTTAAGAAAATCCATGGGAGTTGAGGTGGATGCTGTGGAGGCTTACGGAGGTGGCAGCATAGCAGTGAAAGAAGTGGCTGTAGTGGAGAAAACGGTGAAAATCGCTGTGTAATGGTGGAGAAGGCAGTCTGATGAAGGTCTGGTGAAAAAAGGATTCTCGACCGTCAGATTAGACAGTGGAATGATGATCGACGACGAAGATTTACTGGTGGAGTGGCCTTAGAAGGTCAGACGAAGAGATTATAACTTTAGTGTAAAACATAAAGTTAAGCCTTTGGGCGAAATACACAGGAAAATCATGAAAATCAAATGAACTGGGGCTTTGAATGGTGGGACCGGTAGGCGAAGGGCGATTTTGAATATGGAACGTTAGATCTCAGGAGGAGATCAATAGTGGAGATTACTCCGATGAAACTTTGTGGAATAATATGAACGAAAACGCGATGGAATGAGGGTCGTAGATCTATATAGATCAACGGTCGGGATCTTCAGATGGGCTTTCGGAGGCAGAAAAGGGGGAAGTGGTTTTTTGGGAGAAAACAACTTTTTTTGTGCTGCTTGGGAGTGGTTTTGAAAATATCCCAAAAAAACGAGACATCGCTTGCCGCCCGACACGTGTCCCTAAAAAACCGCTTTCATCGCGTAATTTTGAAGCATTAAAGCACAGATGGAAAATTTATGCGATATGCGTCTTGGCCGTTGGATATCGTTAAAATTGGACAACTAGGTCCAAACTCCGAGTTGCGCTGCTCAGATGATGATCCCAATATTTTTATTGGATTCCTCTTTCGGAGAGGTGTAAGATTGATCTAAAGATCATCTCGATCTGATGAGCAGAACATGTACTTTGAATTTATTCCACTTATGTCGGCCTGGAATAAAATATTGACTTAAATGTCTTAAAGGACGTGTCACACACCCCCAAAGATTCCTATATATTGGAGAGACTTAGAGTTCATTTGACACATATTGGGGTGGAGGAATTCTCTCTCTCTTGATGGCGTTGGAGTTGCATATTCTTTGTTTGGGTTGTTTTTGGGTTATGTGTGACACGCTTGGTTGAATGACCTACTGAAGACTTTGCTGGTAGAAGCATCCTGCTGATCGCCGTAACGCCACCACTCTTCATCTCAGTTTTGGCTTGTCTTCTATCGATCTATTAAGCATGTTCTATCTTCTTCAGTATTATGCCCTAATATGAAATGACATAGAACATAGGCATAAATTAACATGGTATTAGAGGGAAGGTGAAGACAAAGCCCAGCTTGTTGAGAATCTAGGGCAGCAAGATAAGGACTGTTTGATGCAATAGAAATAATGTGACTCTAACCTTCAGCGTAAAGAAGGCTGTTGTTGAAGACCAAGGAACTATAATGAAGGTTCAACAAATTCGTATGAATGTATTGTTTTCATTTTTGACATAATTCGATCTAAGTCTGCCGGTCAATTTCACTTCCTAACGGCAACAATAAAAGCATTTTCTTTGCTCTTATTCGTCTGAGATTTCGTTACGCCAATTGCCGTTAAGCTGCCGCGAGCTTCGCGATAAGCCTCGTGTCTATTTGATTCACAGGCATCCCCTTAAAATTGTATTGATGCCATTGCCAGCATCCGTGAAGAAGAATTGTTGCAATCCCAGAGCTTTTCTTCGAACCCTTTGCTCGAATTCATGCAAAATAGCATATACTGTAAGATTTGGTCACAGGGGACCTTTTCGATTCGGGTGACTTGATTTGGTTTTCGAAGGGGAAAAGATTGAAATAATTTGAGCTGATTTCGAGGAATTTTGGCTTGAAATTTGCGTGGGTTCCAGTGTATTACATTGATCGAATGGTGGTAATTCGGCGGCGTCTGGTTGATCGTCAAGTCGCGGAGTCGATTCTTTGCTCTTCGCGTATGAGATCGAATTGCAGGTTTCTTTTCAAGCGTGGATCTCAAATTCGACCACAGGAAATCAATTTGCAGGGGATGAAGAAAAAGACGGAGATTTTTCCAATGGCAACGGCAATGCGAAGCGTGAAATTACAACATGGAATGGCTCAGATGCTGGCATTAAATCACATGGAAGACGACATAGAAATAAGGATTTAAAGAGAACTACCACAGATTTGCCACCGTTTTCAGCCCTGGACGATGGCCAAATCCATGGAAATAGTATTGCAGTGAATTCCGTAAAGTCTCCATCCACTGTTCCAGATTCTTGACGGAAGCCGCCGTGAAACGATCCGAACCAGGATTTTCAGAGCAAACTGAAGCGGGGAACGGGATTATTCAATGCCATGCAGAGAACTCTGTTTTTCTATTTCCAGAAGATGATAATAGTCGCAACACCAAGAAAGATGAGCCAGTTTCCCTGGATAATGAGAGAGACCATACGAAAACGGACGATTCTTTGATTTTCCGGGAATTAACAGATATGGATGCACATGCAAATGGAGTTATGGGTATTGATCAAGTGGATTCGGCCGACCCAACGGACAGGGTTTCGGTTTCTTTACTAGGGGCACAGAGATCGGCCGTCGTGAATACGCCATCAAATCTGGAAGACGTTTCGAATATTAGCAACAATTGGTGTTCTCCTCATGAATTGAGGCAGCGCACTGTGAGTGCTAGTTTGAATGTCAAGGCCAACTCTTGCATGGTTGAGAATGAAATAGCATAAATTCAGGCATCGAATGGGGCCGCTTCTCCAAGTGATGGATCAGAACAACAGCAACAACCTCACAAGGATTCAAATAAGGGAAAGGTCAGTTTCGGAGATCCCCAAGCACTGATGGATTTGGGTAGCATAGCATTCTGCTGGAGTGGCAGTTAGCAAACCAGAGGAAAAAGACCAGGTCCTATGGGCAGATGTGCACACATAATATTACAGTGCCTTGTGTGATTTAGAGCAGACATATGCTCCTGCAGCAAGTTGCAAGTCAAAACGCGACAGATATTGATGTTGTGTATGGCCTGTGCGTGGTGAGCTCTGGTAAATAGTGTTTACAGATCATTGGATTAGAAACAAAGTTATGAATTGGAGCTGCCCACAGTTGACCTATGCAGTAGCACAATTGGATTCGAGTGTGCTCAGTGACAGAGTTTATGATGCTTGGTCATATTCTTGCTGATAGTGTGCTGCATAGATGCTTTGCTGAGCATGCTTAACACAGATGTCATACATTGCCATATGTTCTTAAAGTCTTGTATACTCCTGTAGCTTGTATGGCTCGTATATTGGGATAGCAGGACTGTGGAATAGGGGTGGAGGGGTGATTTAAGGACCACCTCAAAAGGAAATGTTTTTCCTCACACAGAAGCCGTATATGCCAATTGTATGATAGTGATGAATATGATAGCAATGTGTATATCATGGCAACACTGTAGTGAGTAATATGACAGTGTATGATACCTGTCAAGATGTATGACAAAAGTATGACAATATATGGCTATGATACCTGTATGGATATAATTCCATAAAATAAGCTTTGATATTTAAGACTATGGCATGGGAACCCTCTTCTAGGTAAACCACATTTCATGGCTACCTATCTCAGGCAGACCGCAAGCATTGAATTGCTAATCAGAGGATTGTGACAGTTGTTATATGCTCAGGTAGAATAAAGACTTGTTTTGATAAGGGCCGAGTTTGTTCGAGGGCTGAAATGAAAAACAGTTGCAACAAAAGGAAGCATAATGGGTCAGATTTGAGGATTGTGATGGTTGAGGAAGCTACAACATACCTCCTCAGAATATCAGGACTTCTAATAAGTTGAGGCGTGTTGATATATTCTCCTTTTTGGACAGTGACATAGATAGACACCTATGTAGCAGTCAGCATGAGACATTAGCAGTCTCACTGAAGCATAATGGTAAAATGTGTTTCGGCAGCTTTCAGACACATTATTGAATCTTGAACCATGATCAAAAAATCCTGTTGGATGGCTTTGACTGTGGAAGATTAAGTCCCCCTTTCCATGTTGGTGTCCGGGATGCCCTCATTTGACATAAATGTCTTCTCTCAAAAGAGAAGTTGGCATTAAGAGGGAGAATTCAACTCTATATGCTCCTGAACAGATACCTTTGTTGAACGAAAGAAAATCCTCATGGCTCAGGGACATATGGCTTCAGAGGGGGAAATTCTGAAGGAAAACCAAGAAGCCATATAAATAACATGGTATCTAGCAGCCATGAGTACTATTGTACAATCTGACCTTGGATCCTTTGAGGAAGCCGTAAAGCATCAAGTCTGGAAGGATGCTATGCACGAAGAGTATGAGTCCATTATGAAGAATGATGACTGGGATGTGGTTCCAAGACCATAGGACAAAGCAGTTATCACCTCAAAATGGCTCTACAAGATCAAGCATGGATCTGATGGAAGTGATGAAAAGTTCAAGGCAAGATTCGTTGCCTATGAGGAAGGTATAGACTATGATGACATATTTGCACCTGTGCCATTCGATCTATTATAGCCCTTGCTGCTACGCAAGGATGGAGTCTTCATTAGATGATGTGAAGACCGCATTTTCTACATGGTGTGATAAAAGAAGAGATATATGCGGAGCAACCTTTGGGGTTGGAAGTCCAGGATCGGGACACCCATGTCTGCAGGTTGAAGAAAGCCTTTTATGGGCTGAAACAAGCACCCTGAGCTTGGTACGAGAGGATAGATAGCCACCTGATGAAGCTGGGCTTCACTCGTAGTATTGCTAATCTGAACCTTCACTGCAAGGTTAATAGAAATAAGCCTCTCACTCTGGTGCTATATGTGGATGACCTCTTCCTGACAGGTGCTGACCCTCTCATTCATCAGTGCAAGAGGGAGCTCGCTGCTGAGAGCGAGATGAAGGACTAGTACACTACTTCCTAGGCCTGGAGGTCTAGCAAAGACCTGGCGAGATTTTCCTTTCTCAAGGAAAATACACTATAAAGCTTCTGGTATGATGGACTGTAAGTCCATATCGACACCGATGGATCTCAACTTTAAGAAGTTGAGTGGCGGTGCTGCTGGGCCCGTCCTACTGAGTATCGTCGACTCATAGGGACCTTGATGTTCTTAGGGAACATCCATCTGGACGTATGTTGTGCAGTGAACACTTTGAGTCAACACATGGTTGATCATAACATTCACTGGGTTGGTGCCAAGAAACTCTTGAGATATCTCTGAGGCACGATAGACCATGGGCTGAGATACACTGCCGGGAGTATGACACTCCATGGATGTACTGATGCCGATTGGGCTGGCAGTGTGGTGGATCGCAAGAGCACATCTAAATGCTACTTCACATGTAGATTTGATTCGGGTAGGAAACTAAAGTCGGTAGCCGTGAGCACCGCTGAGGCCGAATACTTTGTAACATGTATGGCCTGTTGTGAAGTCACTTAGTTGCGAAAGCTCTTCTGTGAGCTGTTTGAGCATGTGCTATATGCCACCGTTATCCTTTGTGATAACCAGAGGGGGATTCATTTTTCATAGAATCCCAGGTTCCACGATTGATCCAAGCATGTTGATGGCTGGTACCACTTTATCTGGGATATGGTACAGCGAGGCGCCGTAAGGCTCGATCATATAGGAAGTGATGAGCAGGTCGCGGATATTCTCAAAATGCCCTTGGGGAAGGTCATGTTCATAACCTTCCGTGAGAATCTTGGTATCATGGAATGATCCTATTCTGAGGGTCCTGTTGGACGATGAGCTTTGGGAGCTCTGGGGGGCTTTGGGGACAGCTTCTCGGAGCTATGAGCAACCGCAAGGCTAGGCTTGCCGAACCTTGTTGATGTGCTTGGACCCCACCGTTATGATTATTGAGTTGGTTTACCTCTCATTATCTATGCCCCGTATACATCCTACCCATTGAGTTTAGGGCTCATGGGAAGTACCTCTCATTTGGCCAATGAGATGGGAAAGGCTAGAGACTAGTAGCAAAGACTGATGGACACATCAGAATTTTCCGTACTCTCTATCTAGGATGGCACGGTCCAACCACTTGATCTGGGATCAAGTCTTGTGAGGTCCCGGACCTCCGCCTGACTTCGGGTCAGATGAACCAACTTCGGGTTGGTTGGAGACTCTTTGTGAGTCCGATAGAGGTTTTGACCTTTGGGATGAATCTGTCAGCCGAGAATGATGTCTTTGTGACTGACCCTTTTTTGTTCTGAAATAAAGAGGCCAGCAAAGCAAGTTACGGCGGGATGACACACGATGTTTGGATTGCACTAGTGGACGGAGTTCTCCCTAGTTGAGAGGGAGTGTTAAAATTGGACAACTAGGTCCAAACTCCGAGTTGTGCTGCTCAGATGACGATCCCAATATTTTTATTGGATTCCTCTTTCGGAGAGGTGTAATATTGATCTAAAGATCATCTCGATCAGATGAGCAGAACATGTACTTTGAATTTATTCCACTTATGTGCTAGGTCGGCCTGGAATAAAATATTGACTTAAATGTCTTAAAGGACGTGTCACACACCCCCAAAGATTCCTATATATTGGAGAGACTTAGAGTTCATTTGACACATATTGGGGTGGAGGAATTCTCTCTCTCTTGATGGCGTTGGAGCTGCGTATTCTTTGTTTGGGTTTTTCTGGGGTTAGGTGTGACACGCTTGGCTGAATGACCTACTGAAGACTTTGCTGGTAGAAGCATCCTGCTGATCGCCGTAACGCCACCACCCTTCATCTCTGTTTTGGCTTGTCTTCTATCAATCCATTAGCATGTTCTATCTTCTTCAGTACTGTGCCCTAATCTGAAATGGCATAGAACATAGGCATAAATTAACACAGAGGAACCTGGAGCAAACACAGAGATATAGCCTCCAACGAAATTCAGTCAATAGGAAGAGTTCAACAATAATAATGACAATGAGTCAACCCCTTCACTCCTTAACCTTTATCCACTGCTACAGCTGATAATACGCACTGGAAACTCTCTCTGGAAACTGATTTGTGTGCACAGTGTTGCTGCCTTATACACACACCTAAGTTAGTGAGAAAAGCCCTTAACCCCACAAGGTGTTGTCGGTGGCAAAATTAAGAGATGGGGTGGTCACCTATTCCCAACTCTCTTCGTTAAAGTTCTCTCATAGATAAACTAAGGGGGCTGGTCCCTAATGAAAAGTTATATGATCCGAGTTTCTAGGAGATTAAGTTAAGTGGAATGCTTGTCAAAAATAACTTATTTCCAAGAATTAAGCAAGTAATATGAATAAATGAGCAAATTTCAATGATATATTCAATGTATAGACCAATGCCTTCAAGTAAATAACAATAACTTGCTCAAACCTTGAAATCAAGATACAATGATAGACAATCCTGCAATATCAAATGTTAGACCAAGATGAGCATATAAACATCAATTGCAACTATAAAGGAGATAGTACTTGAAAGTTGAAAGTAAATGCTCAAATAACAAGATAATGACGTCAATTACTCATGAGATAAATGATCATCAAAGCAACAAATATATGAAATAGCTTGAAATAGAATTGCACCAATAAAAGATATTCCAAGTACAAGAAAGCTAATTGTTGCAAAAGTAAAAGATCCAAACACTTACAATATAAAGCAGATGCTTCTTGAGAAAATGATGATATTTTCAAATGACTCAAATAAATTCAAGATAGCAGATGTAAGAAAATTGCATTTGCAAGTAAAGTAAAGTTGTGATGTAGATGTGCTCTTGGTTTATTTTATTAGTTGTATTCTAAAACAAAGTTTCAATTGGACTCCGGTCCCCAGACCTCATCCTCGCCCAGAAATCCAGATCTCACAATGAGGAGTCAATAGGCGTGGAGGGTCCCTAAAGTCTATACAATCAACTTAAGTTGGAGGTTAATTTTAGAAATGCCAATTAGCAATAAAATGCGCCTAAGTGAGATGCATGTAAGTTACTTTCTCTTGAAATCTTGATAACAATTCTTCCATAAATGAGGAAATACCCAAAGTAAAATTTCACCAATGACTTCAGAGTAAAAAAAAAAGGTAGCTTAATGTAAGTGTGCAAGTAAGTTGCTTGAAGAAATGAATTGTTTCAAGTAATCAATAACAATATAATGCTGCAAGGAAATATACTTAAAATAACAATATAGCAAAGTTGACAAAAAGAAGCATGTACTCTAAGTAGTCATGAAACAATTTACCAAGCTTAATGGAAAAGAATTAATAAACTAAATTAAAGCTTGCCAAGAATATAAAGTGCTTGCATATAAATAAAGATATGCTCAAAGAAAAGTGTTAACTTGTAGCTCAAAGCAACAATTTAATGAAGGATGCGAAGTTGTAATATTCCTACTTAGGAAATACAGTGATAAACAAAGCAAAAACTGATATAAACACACAAAATTCAGAAACATAAGTAGACACCTAGAAAAACTCCAAAAACACCATCCAGCTAAGCCATTTTATTCAATATATGGAGCAATGATACAATGGGTATGGAAAGAGTGCACCTAGGCTTGCCACAATGGCAAGCTAGACAAGTCTCGGGTCAGGAACTACAATGCCCAAATGTTGGAATGAGCCGCACCAAATATGCCATGCATTGTCCTGGAAAACTACTCTGTATGTTGGAAAGAAACTGTCGAAAGACCCTCCTTGGGTGCTTAGAAAATTCTGCAAATTAGCCTCGGACTCCTTGTTACCACTCAAACTAGCAAGGGTCCTAAAAGGGGATCCTTGAAGGGCTACCACTAGGCCAAGGGCAACAACAGAGCAATAGCCCACTGTCACCTCGGTTAAGGCTCCCTACACTTTACAGACTTTCATTGATGGGAGGAGACTCGTTATAATAAGGATCATAAAATTGAATGGATCAATGATAGGATGAGAGGTGATCTAAAAGCCTATTCACAAGAGAGGCTCAGATATACGGCTTGCTTACTTTGAAAGCAAGATGAAAAGGCTCTTTAGGAAGGGCTTAGGGGAATTCTAAGAGCTAGGGTTTAAGTATATGACTTGTCAATAAGATTCCTAGCACCTAAAATCCTTGTGGAAACTTGGCTTCCAAGTGGTCTTTGTGAAATTGGCTTCAGTAAGTTGTGGGACCACACGGGACCAAGTGGACTTGAGGTTAGGTCAAAGGAATGGGGTTGAGCAACCAATGATTTGTTTAACCTATTCAGGGAGGAGAAGGGGATCAAGGAAGGAATTTTCAATGAAAGGTAATGCAATGATCCCAGCAAGGTTTCTAGCCAAGGGAAAACTAGGGCAAGGTACGGTCCTCGAGCTCATACTTGCAATATCTTGAGATCCCACCGTCAGATTTGCTTGAAATTTCGAGGGTCTCTAGAGCAAATTCCATCGCAATTGTGGACCAAAAATTAAAGTATTTGGATGGCCAGATTGTGAGATAAGTGATGCCCTAGGAGACCTACTGGACTAGGCCTAGAAAAGAAGACATGGGCGAAGAAAATAAGGTTTAAGGTGATCACCTTATGGTGGACCGGTGCCTAATCCTTTGGGGAGATTTGGAATCACGAGTAATTATGACTATGGATATTGGGTTTTCTATGTCAAGTAGGCCTCAAAGACAACTTCACATAGCATTAGGGCAGCAACAAAAGCAACTTTAAGAGCTTTATACTTCGTTTTACAAAATCGATGGCTTATCAAGATGAGTTTCAATGGAGAAGCATCTCTAGGAACATTCACTCATGATACATCGCCCATACATGAAGCTTCACTATCTAGAAACAAAATTTCCACAATTTTGCATAAATGGATGTAGTAAATTAGCCCTAGAATAGCGAAATCCCAGCAACAATGTATGTGACAAAAAGAAAGAAAGAATAGCATTAAATGTGCACTTACATGTATTAAGAGTATATCCAACCATCAAAACTTTGTCAATCAAGAAGCTCCAAGACAAGAGAAAATGATCCAAACCAAGGTTACTTGGGAGCGGGAGCGAACGCGGAGAGCGAGAGAGAGAGCGCCATTTTCAAAAGCTCCTAGTCCGAGAGCGTTTCGAGGAGCATTTTTTTAAAATATATATTTTTTATATTTTGATGCATATATGTCAACAAAAGCATGTAGAATGATGAGTTAGACATAAAAAACATAAAAACATAGATTGAACCATATAACATCAATCATCTAGAAGTTATAATCTTCATCAACCACGTCCACAAGTTAGAAACATACAACATATTAACTCTTGAGTCTCATGATTCATCAATTTTAAAGTTTCAAGCTTTTAGAATTCAATATATAACATTTATCATCATTCATTCATTGATCACCATAGTTGTACTTGTAAGCTAAGTGTAACCATTACAACAAAGAATATTCAACATGAAATGAAATGTTTTAAAATGAAACAAAATGAAACAACTTTCAACTTTCATGAAGCATCATATTCATAATTCATAATGACTTATCAACTTATAACTCCCAGCTTCAAAGTTTCAAAATTCAAACTTAAATTTTTATATATTGTTTACAAAAAATATCTTCTATTAAATATGAAAGAGTCAAGTTTCAATAGTTATATAAAGTTAAAAACTACTAGAAAATAGAAAAGACTAGTAAATTGTAAATCTATTTTACTTATTGCTTGGCCTCTTGCCATGAGAAATGTCTAATTTATGAGAAACACGTGGTAATGGTGGTCTTCCAGCAGTCTCCTCGTGGGAAGTACCACGACCATAACTAGAAGGCCCATGCCCTCCACGTGAGGATGTAGGTGGAGGTTGCGTCAGCAAAGGAACAATAGTTGGAACTCGAACATTGGCACCGGTACTGGCACTACTACCGAATGGTGGGTTTGGCGATGGCATGGGTGCAGTTGCTTCATCCTCATCTCTCAAAAGTTCTTCTTCCAATTCTTCCAGATGTATAGTGTCGTCCTTCAAATTATCGTCCTCTGAGTTGTTGTCCCAAACTTTGTATGATAGATCCTCATAAGCCCGATCACAATAATGACTCAACAACCTCAAGTTGTAGTGCACATAAACCAAGCTTTCTGCTCGGTTTTCGTTGAGTCTATTTCTTCCCACATTATGGATGAAATTGTAGGTGCTCCAACACCTCTCTGCAGAAGAAGTATTTACAACCTGTGAGAGAACATTTTTTGCCAATTTTGGCAAAAGTCCCATGCCGCCATATGCTTCCCACCATGTGAGAGCATCAAACTTGTCTCTATCTTCCATTGCATGCAAAGAACCAAACAAACCAGTGCAATTGAAGTATCTGCCTAATTCAAGGCGAAGATTAGCACACTCCTCCCTATCAGGGACCAAATTGTCTAATGCTTTTATATATCCCTCTTGTACCTCTGGATCTGTATGAGGTTTGATCCTAACCCCACCCCCAGGTGCAAGTTGGCCCAAACAAGATGGAGAGTAGTATTTTTGCATAAGGATATACGCCAAAGCATGTAGTGGAACATTAAGTTTATTCCACCGTGCACACACACATTTGTGAATCACTGAATACAAGTTTGGATCTTTTTCCTTAACATCATCTTTTATTTGCCCCAACATGCTATCCATCTGCTCATACACCTCCCCAATCACTGGTTTATCTCTATCAGCAAAGCAAGTCATGCTATAAATGGCCTTGGTGAATTCAAAATTTTCTTCACACGTGCCCAAAACAAAGGATCAAGAGCAGTCTCCTCCACCTGTTCAAAACCTTGCCTTGTTGCACTATCCTTTAATACCTAGCAGTGTGGACTTGATACCATGGCAGCCAGTGACTCTCTTACCTTCAAAATGCGCCTGAAGATGAGGTAATAGCTAGCAAATCTAGTCTTTGTTATCTTCAACAACTCCAATCTTGAGTGACTGTGGAAAAACCCATGGGTATTGCTATGATTTGTAATAAATTTATCATTTTTTTTCCTTTCTTGTACAAATCACCAAGCCATATGTATTGAGGTTGTTTGTTTTTAATTATATCATGCATCAAAAGGTTCATTGTGTGAACCAAACACCTAGACCAAAATATGTTGGGGTATTTATCCTCAATAATTGCTCCCATTGCCTTACAATTAGCAGCATTATCAGTGATGACTTGGATGACATTTTATGGTCCAATACGTTCAATTGTGTCAAGTAATGATTCTGCAATGTTAATGTTGGTCTTCAACTTATCTAAATAATCATATGATGAAAGGAATATTGTACCACTAACAGACATAGCAAGAACACTTATCAATGGCTTGCCTTTTACATTTGTCCATCCATCAGATACAATGGACACCCCATGCTCATTCCAAGAACTTGTCATTCTACTCAAAGAATGAGTTATTTTTGCTTTTTCATGATCAATTCCCACAGTTCTAGCCTTGTCATACCCAAGGCTCTTGTATCCTTTGGGGGCATCATTAATGGCAGAAACCATTTCATGCCAATAAGGTGAGTGAAGAACATTGAATGGTACCCAACATGCATAGAGAAACCAGAAAATTTTTTAATTCGCATCACTCCTAGACCCTTCGTCAAGGAAATCGGATATGGTTCTACGCCTTAAAGATATGTTTTGTCCAGGTGTGCCTCCATATCCACTGCCATGGGTAGAAGTTGATGGACTTCTTTGTCCATGTTGTGATGGTGCATAAGATTCAATGAAACCCTTAGATCTTTTAGATTTGTAATGGGCTTCCTCCTCCTCGCTTAGGTATTTGGCTCTATCTGTTACTAACACACTTACACAAGTTTTGATTCTATATTTTTATCTCCATCCCATGGCCTTTTCCCACAAAGGTGCCTTCTGGCATGGGTGTATGAACCTGTGTATTGTGTATTGCAATGGGGGCATATAAATTTAGTGTTTCCACCCCCTTTCCCTGTTTCAGGCCTAGTAACATATTTCCACAATGGTGTTTGGTCAATTTTAGTTGGTGTCATTGTGGTCTCATTATCTCCACTCTCCCCTTCCTCCTCAACTTGGTACTCCTCTTCGGGATTTTCATCATATCCACTATAACCCACTTCTTCATCCTCCTCTTCTGGAATAGGCCTCTTTCTCCTACTCTCCAACACCATAATAACAAAAAACGGAACCAACATGAAGAAAATGCCAAGCCATATAGCCATGATGTTTCAAAATTCAAACTTTCAAGTATTTAACCTGCAAAACAATGGAGGAATGCCAAATGGGAATTGGAAAAAATGCAACATAGAAAAAAAATTCAATTTTTCATTTTTCAACAAATTAAAATGCAACATAGAAAAAAAAATCATTTTTTTCATTTTTCAACAAATTGAAATGCAACATAGCAGAAAAAAAAAATTCTTTTTTTCATTTTTCAACAAGTTAAAATGCAACATAGAAAAAAAAAATCAAATTTTCATGTTTGAACAAATTAAAAACACAGAGAAAATAAAAATTAGATTAGACTCTCCTACCTCTTTGTCCTTCGATCACAAGCTCTACCTCCAAGCTCCTTGCTCTCTCCAACGGTCAACCTCTCCTTTCCCTTGCTCTCTCTTGCTCTCTCCTCTCCTCTCTTGCTCTTTCTCCTCTCCTCTCCTCTCTTCCTCTTTCTCCTCTCTAGCTCTCCTCTCTTGCTCTCTCTTCTCAAAGATGAATAATAAGAACGAGAGGGAGGGCCTTTTATTTCTTTGCCTCCCCTGCCCCCCCTTCCTTACCTCCAAATTTCTGTCGGCGTCCTCCTCCGCGCGCGGACAAACAGTCGAGAGGACAAATTTGTGTTCAGGAGCGCTCGGGAGCGAACGCTCCCCCCTTAAAAAAAGCACTCCCGGAGCATCTTTTTTTAAGGAGGGAGCGCTCAGGGAGCGTTCGGGAGCTCCCGAACAGGCAGGGAGAGTTTTTGCAGCGTAGGGAGCGCGTTGTTGAGTTTTCTTGTGTGATGGCGTAGCAACGGATATGCTCTAGCTCCCAAAATATGTGGAGGGACTAGAGTAAATGAGATCTCCAATACCCAAAAAGGGATTTGGGAAATTTCATCTGGTTTGGGATATAATTAATTAATTAATAATTTTAATTATGGACCCTAAGTTTAACTTAGGAAAATTAAATTATTAAAGGTAATTAATTAAAACATGTGATGAAATTGTCTTAAGTCACACGGATCAAGCTTTCTTTTAATCTTGGCCATTGATTCAAGATCTGATCATGGCCATTGGTTTCCCAACAAGAAAAGTATAAAGGAAAGACTTGGGGTCACTTGGAGAAGAGACACAGAGGCAGAGCACTGAAGCTAAGCTGAGATTCTAGGGCAGGGTTTGCTAAGAATTCTCAGAAGTGTTTCAGCTGCAGAGACGGGAGTTTAGGCAAAGGGAATGATCTGATCCTAGTGCCTAGAATCAGCAAAAGGCAGAGAGCAGCTTCCAGAGGTAGCACAGAGAAGCAGCAGCAGGAGCAGCAGAGAGGGCAGCAGCTGCATAGCGCAGGGGTAGCTACAGCTACGCAGTCTCTCCCTTGGCAAAGTTAGGCCGCAAGAGACCCTCAGGGGTTACACAGAGTCCCTCAAGGGCAACGTAGGGTCTACGTCACACATTCTGGGGTTACGCAACCCTCTCCAAGCCAGCGCAGAGGGCTGCAGAGGCTGACCCAGAGGCTTCAGGGGCAGTGCTGGAGTTTCTAGGGCAAAGATCTGGCTGAGTCCTGTAAATCCCATTTGAGAGTGTGGATCAGTCAATATTTTGGCTACAGAACAACAGGTTAGCTACAGATCTATATTTTCTCTGTCGGGTTTTCCAGCTCTGGAACCCAGATTTGTTGTTATTCAGAATACTCTTAATAATAAAACCCTCTAGCAGCCAGGAGACCGGTTTTCCCGCATTGGGTTTTTCCAGGGACTATTGTCTAGAAAATCCTTGTGTCACTTTGTCTATGTGTGCATGTACTTTTCTATTTTAAATCTGAATCAGTGAAAGTTTGTTATGTGCTTGCTTCGATGTTAATCTGAAGTTCCACCATTAATAACTCGATTAAGTAGGAAAAACAAAACCAAATATAGCAGTAGATTTTTGCATAAGTAACATTCAAAAATTTTCACATGGTATCAGAGCGATTGCAGATTTAACAAGGTCACCAGCAGAAGACTGAAGGATCTTGCTGCAGGAAGAACAGTAGCAACAGCAGAAGGCCAAATCTGAAGGGATAGCGTAGTTTCAAAGGGAGCAGAATCACGCAGAGGGCAAGGTGACTCAGTCTTACGCTGTCTCCACGCAGGCCCATGTACTTACTGCGTAGAGGCAGCGCTGGGATTGTCTAAAGCCAGCTAAGTTGACACAGATCTGAAGCTATCTGATCCAGAAGTGCCTGAAGCAGAGCTGCAGAACTTCAGAAGGTGTTGGTGGGGTGAAATTTCTGAAGTTTTCAAAATTTAGCCAAAGAGCGGGAGGAGATCAGCTTCTCAGAGGGTTTCTAGCCAAAGAAACTTGCGGATCGATCAGAGGATCAAAGAGAGCTGAATCATTGTTTGATTTGGCAGATTTCCAAGAAGGAAAATCAGTTGTCAGAGGGAGCAGAAGGTGCATGTTTCGCCGAGGACCTTAAATCCAGATCTCTAGCACAGAGAAGAGGAGCTGCGACAGATTTCTGACCAGATAGCACCTCACGGACTGCGTGATCAGGATAGATTGGATGGCCTATCCAACTTTGCAGTTTGGAGGGCTAGAATCCTGATAGTCCTAGAGGCATATTGTCTAAGAGACCATGCAGAACGAGTCCTAGCCATGCCGACCGATGCAGATCTCCTAAGGAAGCATAATGAAGCTGCGGCACATGCCAAGCGGCTCATAATGGATGGAGTTAAGGTCCATATTGTCCCACACTTAGATGAAAAGAAAACAGCTAATATGTTTTTGGAGACTCAGATGCAGTCATTCATGATGACCAAGGGGGAAGATATGGAACATTTTCTCTTTAGATTACAGTCGATCAAAGACCAGTTGACTGCCACGGGTGCAAACGTGGAGGATGATGTGATCATCAGCCTGCTCTCAATGCAGTCAAAGATGAGTGGGAAACCTTTGTCCAAAGTATCTTGGGCAGAGCGGACCTTCCCTACTGGGACAACTTGTGGGCAATCATGCGTCAAGAAGAAATCCGCAGATTCGCCAAGAAGAAGTACAGCACGGGATTGAGTAAGGTGAAGAAGGAAGATGAAGAGGATGCAGCCTTGGCATCAAAGAGGCAGCAAGGGAAGAAGAAGCGAGATCTATCAAAGATCAAGTGCTTCTAGTGTGGCTAACTAGGACATTTCGCCAGCAATTGTCCTCAGAAGAAAAAGGACAAGCTTCATCTTCCAAGGCTGTTGTGGCGGATGATGGGTCAGAAGACGATGCAGCCATGAGCACTCATGAACCACGAAAGTGGGGCGACATGGATGTCTAGAGCAGCTACAGAATGAGGGCGGGATCCTTAAGCAGCGCATCTCTTGGATCACATCCAAGCTACGTGAGCCTTAAGATAGTAGCAGGACAAGTGGAGCAGTGGGTGCAAAGGTCATAGATGAAGCAGAGGCAGATCCGAAAGTTGGAAGGAGCAGCGCAATGCAGATGCAGCAACAGCGTAGGGGATGATGTGACTTCAGCAGCGCAAAGCAGAGCTGCAGCAACATAGAGGCTTCAGGAGGACAGCGCAGTGCAGCAGCAGCGTGAGAGATTTTAGCGCAAGGGGCTGATGTGACTTCAACAACTACAGAGGTAGTCTTCTTACGCAGTGCAGAGCTGTAGCTGTGCATCATCCTCTAGATGACAACACAGATCAGCAGCCGATGGAGCTTCAGCGATGAGGATGCAGCCCAATTGACTTGTCTATCAAAGATTGGGCAGGAGATTCAGTTGTTTCTCTCAACAATTGAAGATGCAATGCAGCAGATAGCAGCACGGATGCAATAGAGTGAGAGGGAGTTGCAGTACAGATGTAGCAGTGGCAGTGGCAACGGCAGCGTCATGGGCAGTAGTACAGAAAGGCAGCGGCAGCAGCACAGTGATGAAGGGTTGCAGATCCAACATCAATGCAGAGACCTACACTAGAGATCAATGCAGAGCTTCAAGGTGAAGTAGAGTCTATACTAGAGCACATTCCTCATTAAGAGGGAGTGTTAAGTTTTCTTGTGTGATGGGGTAGCATCGGATGTGCTCTAGCTCCCAAAATCTGTGGAGGAACCAGAGTACATGAGATCTCCAATACTCAGAAAGGGATTTGGGAAATTTCATCCAATTTGGAAGATAAATAATTAATTAATAATTTTAATTATGGACCCTAAGTTTCAGTTAGGAAAATTAAATTATTACAGGTAATTAATTAAAACATGTCATGAAATTGTCTTAAGTCACACGGATCAAGCTTTCTTTTAATCTTAGACATTGATTCAAGATCTGATCATGGCCGTTGGTTTCCCAACGAGAAAAATATAAAGGAAAGGCTTGGGGTCACTTGGAGAAGAGACATAGAGCAAGAGCAATGAAGCTAAGCTGAGATTCTAGGGCAGGGTTTGCAAAGAATTCTCACAAGTGTTTCAACTGCAGAGAAAGGAGTTTAGGCAAAGGGGATGATCTGATCCCAGTGCCTAGAATCAACAAGAGGTAGAGAGCAGCTTCCAGAGGCAGCGCAGAGAAGTAGGAGCAGTAGCAGCAGAGAGGGCAGCAGCTGCTACGCAAGTGTTACGCAGTCTCTCCTGGGGCAGCGTTAGGTAGTTGGAGACCCTCAGGGGTTACGCAAAGTCCCTCAAGGGTAGTGTAGAGTCTGCATCACTCATTCTGGGGTTACACAACCCTCTCTAGGCCAGCGCAGAGGGATGCAAAGGCTGTAGAGGCTGACGCAGAGGCTTCAGGGGCAGCGTTGGGGTTTCTAAGGCCAAGATCTAGCAGAGTCCTGTAAATCCCTTTTGAGGGTGTGGATCAGTCAATATTTTGACTTCAAAACAGCAGGTTAGATGCAGATCTATATTTTCTCGATCGGTTTTTCCAGATCTGGAACCCAGATTTGTTGTATTCAGAATACTCTTAATAATAAAACCCTCCAGAAGCCAGAAGACTGGTTTTCCTGCATTGGGTTTTTCCGAGGACTATTGTCCAGAAAATCCTTGTGTCACTATGTCTATGTGTGCATGTACTTTTCTGTTTTAGATCTAAATCGGTGAAAGTATGTTATGTGTTTGCTTCGATGTTAATATGAAGTTTCAGCATTAATAACTTAATTAAGTAGGAGAAGCATAACCAGATCTAACAGTAGATTTCTGCATAAGTAACATTCAGAAATTTTCACACGCGATCCCTATGAGCGCTCTCCCTATGCGCTCCCAAAACGCTCCCGCTCGAAGCGACTATAGGTTCCAAAGGTGGGGGGGCGCCCCGCAACCAGGATCCAAACATCAAAATTCATTCCGTGTTCCAAAAATTCATCCTCCAAGAAGGATAGCAAAGTTCTCTAAAGAGATACAGGTCCAAACCAAGTGATGATGCTAAAATGAATACACATCACTTGTATTTATACACTTCTAATGAGTTTGATTTAGCTAATTAGGCCTACATTAGCCACTATAATAAAATAATGTGAAAAATAACTATTTTTTTGTGACAAGTCCACCAAACTAGCTCATAAACAAAAGAATAAGCCTCTAAAGAGGTCGAATGATCAAAAGTACATGTCATTGGGCCTTATAAGAGGCCTGATGAAGTCCATAGGTGCCATGAGATGGAATAGGACTCCAAAAAATAGTGGACAAGGGGTTGGCCCCTTTTTCTCCAAATAGTAAACATGTGCTCTCACTAGGTGTGGAGGCACACAAGTGTCCTCATGGGTCTCCAAACAGATCAAAGATGTTTGTACATCATCTGCAAGGGCTCGGATGATGGTGTACATGATGCCACATCATCATACAGGTCCTGGGTCATCTGCCACGTACATGGTGTAATTGTGGGGCCGGTTGGGCATGGTTAACCAAGTGCATCTTCCTTGTCCAACAGGTGAATCTTAAGCAATCTCTGAACATCTTTGGGGATCCCTGGAATGTTGTCTACTATTGTGGAGGCTCATGGCTCTCTACACACACCCTATATGTGCCAATGTAGCCCTTTGGAGGGTTAGGACCCCGTATAGGGAGACCAAACCCAAAACGGAGACATTATACAAACCTGCATAGGATACAATGTGTCTCCTTGCCTTCCAGTACAACAAGTCATTTAAATAAATCGAGTTAAAGAGCTTACAAACCATGGACAACAGGTGGGCACTTCATAATGGCATGCCCTTCCATAGTGGGCTTTAGCATGTGCTAATGTCTCCAAGCTCCAAGGGTGGTTAACCAAGTACCCTATTAGGTGGTTTCTACGTTTAAAGGGGATGATATGTCCAAGGTACATCCTTCAAATGGTGGTGGCATGTGATAAAGTGATGAACATAATAGGGGATGAGAAGGGGCAATTCTGGGCCACATGTTGAGGCACAAGGGTAGCTAATGAAGGTGTAATATTCCAAATTAGGAGTCAACTAATTGGAATATTAAATTTTGGCTACTTTTTGCTTTTTTCTAATGTGAACAAGAATAAAGTGGGTAAGGGGACCCACAAATAATATTTAAGCAGCAAGAAGGCACTTCCCTATAGTCCTAAGGATATATTGCGGCTTTAGTGGGGTCCAAGTGGCCAACCATTGAATGGAGGCGGCATCCTAGGTGGCTGCGTGGGAGAGGTATGAAGGAGGCAGTGCAGTGATAGGCCTGATGAGGGGACAACGTAGTCCTTGTGGGCCCAAGGGAACATTGAAGGTGTTAGACTCCTATACCAATAGGTGTCATTTTTCATGATTGTCTTGATTGAACTATAGAATATGTTCAAACCTTTTTCTTGGACAAAGGTGTTCCATATTCTTGAAAAACCAAAAAATCAAAAAATTTAAAAAATGTAAAGAGGGTATACCCTAAAAGAAAAATCAAAGGGTAAAAATAATAAAAATGGCCAAAAATTAAAAGAAATGAACCCCATCAAAAACAAAGGCCAAGGAAAGTGTGCAAGTCTAAATGCCACTACTTTTTACTCTGATGTAATAAACAAATTGTGTGCAGCTTGTCAAACTTTTGCCACAATTTATGAAGAGTCAAACTGTTTAAACTTTACTCATTCATTTTCAATTTCATGTTGTAGAATAGAGAATAAATATCTGACCAAACAGTTTAATCTTGGCAGATAAGTAGATAGGTAGAGTTAATAAAAGGTGCTCAACAGTTTAATCTGAGCCCTTGGATATAATAAGGGTAGAAATAGATAGATTTACCATGTAAAAGAAAAGAAGATTGATAAGGGTTTGCAAGTCTAAATACACCCTAATAAAGAAGAGAAAATGGTAGTAGTAGATAGGGTAGGTAGATAGTGTTACAAAGTTTTATCTGATGAATGATGCTGCTACATGTTTTTGATCCTTTACTTTCATCACAAATACTGAAGCAGGAAATACACTGGAAAATCACAGCAAGCAAAGTCAAAATCATTAACTTGCCTCATCACTTTCCCCTTAAAGTTTTACTAATTTCCCCCAAAGTACTAAGGTACTTGGAGATCAAAGGGGCTCAAGGCATTTCCTTGACTTTTGGAGGGACCAGACCCTCGGCCCAATGATCAAAAGACCTAAGTACTTAAGATAATTCATCATTATAATCATTCACCTTTAACCTTTTCCTAAGTAAAATCCCATTTTGCTTAGGAAAATCATGCAAAACTTCCATAAAATCCCTCAAAATAACTTACTATTCTAAGTTTAAGTGTTGAAGATGATATATTGTAATTTACTTCACAAATTGTCACTTTCTTAGATGAGCAAAGTGTTTTGAGTTCCTTTGTCCCTTTGTCATATTAATGTTTAACTCTAGTTACTAAATCCCTAGTGAAAATGCCTTATCCTAAGTATATAATTCCTTTTAAATTAATATCCCAAAAACCCCTCTATTATGTTTTAACCAAAGTATTTACTTCCCAAATATTCATTAAAAACCCGCTTCAAAAGCCCTTTGGTTAAATATATCGTTATATAATAGTCCCGCCCCTATGGTAAGTTAATTATATTAATCAATTTATCATACAATAAAACATATACGAGAAAAACTTTAAACATATGATATATATGTTTAAACGCAAAAAGATGAATAAAGCCAAAGTTTTAATTCAAACTACTGAAAAGTCCTATGCCACCGTGGCCCATCCACCATGGCATTCCGCCCGACGTTTCAACCCCACCGCGACCCTTATTTCTATTATACAGTGGGATTAACTAATTATCAGAATTAGTTAATAACCAACCTTCTCCGCCAATTAGAAGCTCCCCGGGATGATTAATAACGATAATCACGTGTAAAACCCCGCCGGGCCCGCACAATAACACCTCACCTTCTCCCCTTCTTTTCCACCGTCAGATCACCCCACCACAGATCTACGGCTAACGTTCTTTCCGCTAGCCATCCAATACCCGAATAATAACCAGCGGGGGATTGGTGGTATTTGACCAGTCTCCCGTCCACGTGTCGTTACTTTTATGGAATCGCTGCCCGCTCGTTCAAAACCACTCTTGTCTATAAGCGGTGCGGGATCACCGCTTACCGCTTACCGCTTACCGCCCGACCCTGCTCACGTTAGCCCGTACTAGTATGACGTCACTCCTCGAAAAACTAAAAATCCCTTTTACTTGTAAATAAAACCAATTTTTCGTGTTTTTTCCGTTATTTTCGTTATTGAAAACGACTGCGCCCTCTGCTACGATTTTCAAATTTCCGCTAAAATCTACTGTGCTATCTGATTTCGGTCCAAGATTCCGTTGCACCTATGTTCGAGTACCCTCCTGCCATCGCCTGATACCTATCAAAAGCCAGTTTTCCTCCAAGAACAGGTATTTATCTTATAGCGCTCAGAAACTTCAAGAGAAAGTCTGTTTTCCTTGTTTTCCACTGAATTAGTGATTAAAAATTATCACTAAGATCATCCCCTGAGGTTTTAAAACTGTGAATTGTTCCCCTGAAACTGCATTTGTGTTAATTTCCTTCATTTAAATTGAAATTGCACCCAGCCTGTGAAGAAAACCCAGAGACATCCGTTTTGAATCCACAAGAACCAAAATGGAAGCCCCGGTAGCCTTGAATGATGCTCCATTTTGAACCTGGTAAAAACCTCACTCTGTTGTCCATTGGGGAATTGCTTGAAAAATCTACTTAGTTGTCCCCTGAAGAGGTGACCAGAAGATCACATCCTTGGATAAACAATCTTAATACTAGTCATAAGACTTGTTTACTCCAATATTGTTATCAAATCTATTCAAACAGAGGTTAGGAAGCATAACAACTAAAGAGTATCAGTGGTTAAAGTGTATCAGGTAAAAGTCAGTGAAAGTTAAAATGAAGTTACAGAGCAGTCAAAGGTAAACAGTAAAAGTAAATACAGAAGGCAGTAAAATGGTAAAAAGAGATGAGAATACTTTCACCAATAGGGAGGTTTGTCTAAAGTGAAAGTAAAGCAGTCAAAAGAGCAAGAAAGTAAAAATATGAAAAAACATAACAAAAAGGAACATTTTTGCAGAAATTGCATATTTTAGTCATAGTTTTGCAGAAACTATTGTGATCAATAAAAGATGAATTTTACAAAACTGAAGGAGGTTTATGTTCTTAAGAGGGCCATCTACAAAAACCTCTCTCACTTTTCTAACAGCCATTATGGTTTTGGAAATATTAAACAATGTTGTAAAGCACTTTTTGCAGAAAATTCCAGTTTAAGTCATCATTTTGCAGAGAGGATTGTGGCCAATCCAAAATACTTCATACAAAAATGAAGGAGGTTTTTGTTCCTAAGATAACCATCTACAAAAACCTATCTCATTTTTTTCACAGTGGTTTTATAATGAGAGATACATGTGCATCTTTACAGGCCATTTTTCAGACTCTGTAAAACTCTGTTTTACACATATTTGTTACAGAGACTATTATGCATAGCTGGAGCGGAATTTTGGGAAAATGAAAGAGGTTTATCTCACCAACATATTTATCTACAATACCCTCTTTCACTTTTTACATATATATTACGGATTCAGAAATAAAAATATATCATTGGACCCCAAGTTTGCAGAATTGTTGGAGCAGATTGCACAAAGAAAGGAAGCAGTTAGTGACTTGGATGCCTCATCATCAACTAAGAGTTGGATCAAATTTGAATTCTTCTATTTGTCATCATCTATCCATAAAAAATAGTGCCAAATAGATGCATTCGTTTGAGTGTCCTTTAATTAAGTTCTATTTATGTAAATAGTTGGAGAGATTTGTGAACCAATTTTGATATTTGTTTCAAGATATTTTAGTTTAGAATTTGTATAAATACTCCACTCTTGGAAGCATTTGGTGTGGATTCTATTACTTTGCTGTAACATTGAGATTTTTGGAATAAAAGCATTTTGGAGAATTTTATTCGTGGCTTACTGGATGACGATTTGAAGCTTCAGGACTTTTTGCAGGATTCATGTGTTGGACGGCAGTTCAATAAGTCTTTCTACTCTTTGTCTTAAATTTTATATCAGTTTATAATATCATTATGTCCATTTCTGAATAATTTACATAAAGGATTGAATCAGAATTTACTTAATTGTACTTTGATTTCAGATGTGATTATTCTTAATGTTTTCCTCTAAATTGGTTATAAGCACGAATTCTTAAATGCTCTTGCTTTGCTAATTTAAACATTCTTGATTACTATAATAAAGAATTATTCATTGCTCTTTGTTTGTAATCATCTCATTTCTTTCTTTTGAACATGGTGAAAGATTCTTAGCTGCCTTTCGTCCCTTCAAAATCATCCCATCCACTTTAAATTTTAAGGATTGTTCGCTGTCTAGCTATCTTGCCCTGTAAAGCCATCTTGTGTGTAGAATAGAAATCCAGTAAAGCCATCATTTGACTCCATAGCCCAATGGACTGAAAACTTTCAACCTTGCCCTTAGTTTGTGGATTCCACCAATTTTTAAACAAACTCTTAGATCTATAACTAGCCTAAAACCTTCTAAGAACAAAGATAAATTATAAAGAGAGAGCCCTCTCTGGATGCAGATTGGCTAGATTCTGCATCTAAAAGGTTGGTTTGTGGTTACCTCGGGTATACTTTCCTCTTACACAACTTCTAGAAAAACCTGAGTGATAACATAGTGGCGACCATACTGGGGATCTGAATCATTTTATTGATACTATTGTTTGATTTATAAGCTATAGACAGAGTCTGAAGATCAGCCAGGTAGCCTTTGAAATGCTTTTGCTCTGCAACTGCATAGTAAACAAATGTTGCTTCAGTCTATCTCTGGTTTAGCTTATAAACTTAACTTTGGATTCAAAACATTCAATCAGACTCTCTAGTTCAATAAATCTTTGAGAAAATTTTATTTAAAAATCTTAAATTTCTTGAAGAGTTTGTAGAAGTTGTTTTGAAAATTCACAAAAAATTTTGGTTTCCTGAAGAACTGACTTTTTCTTCAGAATTGTTTTACAGGTTTAGATTTGATCTATGATGGTGGACAGGGATCAGACACACAAAGGTTAAAATCATCCACCTGGCGACTCCAAATCAATTTCAGAATCAAGACTCCACTGGAGGAATGAACCTCAAAAGACAATATGGAAAGATCAGGCTTTCAACTTGGATCTTAATCCAAGACATTATGTTCTTTCTCATTAAGAAATTTTTTCAATGTATATTGTATTTTATAGAAGATCTTAGATTAGTTTTTAGTTATTTTCCTTTGAAGATTGTAAGTAATAATTCTCCTAATCTCTTTGAGCAGTTTTCTTATGAATCTAATGATGATCATTTTCCAATTAAGAAGCCTCAAATAATCAAGACTGATCTTACAATCCCTGTACATATCCCCGTGCCATATAAAGTTTCAGATAGATATAAGCCCCTTATTTTACCTCCTATACTCCATGATTTTCCTAAAAAATACTACAAGTATCTTCCTAGATTTGATGGAGAGAATGGTATCACCGCCCAAAAACATATTCAAGGTTTTGAGAATTATTTGGATTTATTTGAGATTGATGAAGATGATGTTAAAATCAGACTTTTTGCTCTTTCTTTGCAAAATAGAATAAAGAGTTGGTTCAAAAATCTGCCTAATGCTAGCATCTCAAATTTTCAACAGTTTATCAAACTTTTCCTTGAAAGATGGATAATAAAAGTTAATCATTTTGTGATCATGGAAGAATATAATCAATTAAAAAGACATTCAAATGAAACGATACAACAATTTTCTGACAGATTTAATCAAGTTTATTATTCAATGCCAGAAAATATTAGAACTCCTCATGATTCAGCTCTCTTGCATTATCCAAGTGCCTTTGATTCAGAAATAGAATTTCGGTTAAGAGAAAGAGATCCAAAAACACTTGTACATATGAAAAATATTGCAGTTGATGTGGAAGTTAATCTCCAAATCAAACAGGAAAAGTTGAAAGTAGAAGAAGAGGAAAGGAAAAACATTGCAGAGGTAAAACTCAACCTTTTGGTAAAAAAACTAGATGAAATAACACAGGAGATCACTATGAAAGAAGAATTTTTTATTCAAAATCACCATGAAGAAATAGAAGAGGTTGATAGCCATGAACAAATTGCTCTTAATTCAAATTATCATAAATCAGAAAATGAATTTACAAATCAATATGAGGAAGAGGAAACTGTTGTTCTAATGTGTATGTTTGATGACATTCCTTATTTTGATTATTTGCCTAAGTATGATCATTATGATGATAGTTATGTTCTCCAAAGTCAAGCTAACTTTACAGAGATATCAGAAGCTAGTTTGGAGGATGAAGAAATGCAGTTACAGCAGATTGAAGACAGTGATCAGCCAATACAGATCAGCCATGAGAGTGAGGAAGGAAGAGCAGAAAATGTGGAAATAAGTGAAGGTTCTTTACCTCTTTGTTTTGCTTCATTTCAGTTCATTAGAGACAATTATCATGCCATCAATAATCAACAATCTTTAGGAATTGTGATTGACAACAAAGAAGATAATGAAACTATTGATCAAGATTTTTCAGTTTCACAATTGCAGTTATCAGTTCCCATTGAAATAAATGATCAAATGACACAAGAAAGTTCCATACCACTATTTTTTGAACCATTTCAACTTTTAAAGGAAATGTGGTATAACATATTTAAAGAAAAGAATGGGAAACTTGTTGAAGTTTATGAAGTCCCATGGAATTTTATATGTCATAGGTTCCAGCAATTTTCCCAAGATTTTCAAGATCCAATAGCAGATATGTTGAATATTGAAGGCATTCAAAGCATTCATCTATTAACTAACTATGATTTTCAGAATCAAGATGATAAAGGATTCAACACTCAAACATTACAATCAGTAGGAATATCATCACAAATCTTATCTGAAAGTTTACAGGGAGATAAAGATGAAAATAGCATTTCATATTCATGGTATGGAGGCCATCCAGAACATATGTATAGTTGTTCAGATCAGTTAAACATCAGTGTATATATTTTGGAAGATCCTTTTGTACAGTTTCTAGAGTCAACAAAGGAAATCAAGTGTTTCCTTATCCTCTCATTTGTTGACAAGTTTCTAATAGGTTGCAGAAGTACAGTTTTGATAATCAACAAGAAAATGCAACAAAATCTATCAAAGTACATAATGCTTGAATGGTTGCATTGGTTATTTCATTTTACCTAACTAGCAGTTGAACAGTAGATTGAGTAGGTAGATGAGTGCTAATAAGCTCAGAATTTTGAGCAATTTTTTTTAGTTTTCAATTTACAACTAGTTTTTCATTAAGTTGGTTTGAAAATTTTTGTGTGTTGTTTTAAGTTTCAAGATTAGATTTCAGGTTGCAGAAAAAGAACTATATTCAATTCAAGATTTTCAGCCACAGCTAATGCATCAGTTTTGAGAGAATGGTGACTTCTTGAAGTTGAAGCCCGAAGTGAAGGCCCTAAGCTTCAAAAGTTTCACTATCATATGTACAATAAAGCTACCAGAAGAAGGAGATTACATAGTTCAGTTTGAAGACATGTTTAGGCATCTGATCTGCTGTTCTTGACTTTCCACAAGGAAAAGCCATCCCTAAGTGGAGCCAGTGTTAGACTCCTATACCAATAGGTGTCATTTTTCATGATTGTCTTGATTGAACTATGGAATATGTTCAAACCTTTTTCTTGAGCAAAGGTGTTCCATATTCTTGAAAAACCAAAAAATCAAAACATTTAAAAAATGTAAAGAAGGTATACCCTAAAAGAAAAATCAAAGGGTAAGAAAAATAAATTGGTCAAGAAAATGAAAGAAATGAACCCCAAGCAAAAAATAGACCAAGGAAAGTGTGCAAATCCAAATGCCACTACTATTTCATTTTTTGTAATAAAGCAATTGTGTGTAGCTTGTCAAACTTTTGCCACAATTTATGAAGAGTCAAACTGTTTAAACTTGACTCATTCATTTTTCAATTTCATGTTGTAGAATAGAGAATAAATATCTGACCAAACAGTTTAATCTTGGCAGATAAGTAGATAGGTAGAGTTAATAGAAGGTGCTCAACAGTTTAATCTGAGCCCTTGGATGTAATAAGGGTAGAAATAGATAGATTTACCATGTAAAAGAAAAGAAGATTGATAAGGGTTTGCAAGTCTAAATGCACCCTAATAAAGAAGTGAAAATGGTAGTAGTAGATAGGGTAGGTAGATGTTGTTACAAAGTTTTATCTGATGAATGATGCTGCTACATGTTTTTGATCCTTTACTTTCATCACAAATACTGAAGCAGGAAATACACTGGAAAATCACAGCAAGCAAAGTCAAAATCATTAACTTCCCTCATCACTTTCCCCTTAAGTTTTACTAATTTCCCCAAAGTACTAGGGTACTTGGAGATCAAAAGGGCTCAAGGCATTTCCTTGACTTTTGGAGGGACCGGACCCTCGGCCTAATGATCAAAAAGACCTAAGTACTTGAGATAATTCATCATTATAATCATTCACATTTAACCTTGTCCTAAGTAAAATCTCATTTTGCTTAGGAAAATTATGCAAAATTCCATAAAAATCCCTCAAAATAACTTACTATTCTAAGTTTAAGTGTGGAAAATGAGATATTGTAATTTACTTCAGAAATTGTCACTTTCTTAGATGTGCAAAGTTTTTTGAGTTCCCTTGTCCCTTTGTCATATTTACATTTAACTCTATTTACTAAATCCCCAGTGAAAATGCCTTGTCCTAAGTATATAACTCCTTTTTTATAAATATTCAAAAACCCCTCTATTATATTTTAACCAAAGTATTTATTTCCCCATGTATTCAAATAAAAACCCATTATACAAGCCCTTTGGTTAAAATATAGCGTTATACATTAGTCCCGCCCCTATGGTAAATTAAATATATCGGTTAATTTATCATATAATATAATAAAACATATACGAGAAAAACTTTAAACATATGATATATATGTTTAAACGCAAAAAGATGAATAAAGCCAAAGTTTTAATTCAAACTACTGAAAAGTCTTATGCCACCGTGGCCCATCCACCATGGCATTCCGCCCGACGTTTCAACCCCACCGTGACCCTTATTTCTATTATACAGTGGGATTAACTAATTATCAGAATTAGTTAATAACCAACCTTCTCCGCCAATTAGAAGCTCCCCGGGATGATTAATAACGATAATCACGTGTAAAACCCCGCCGGGCCCGCACAATAACGCCTCACCTTCTCCCCTTCTTTTCCACCGTCAGATCACCCCACTACAGATCTACGGCTAACGTTCTTTCCGCTAGCCATCCAATACCCGAATAATAACCAGCGGGGGATTGGTGGTATTTGACCAGTCTCCCGTCCACGTGTCGTTACTTTTATGGAATCGCTGCCCGCTCGTTCAAAACCACTCTTGTCTATAAGCGGTGCGGGATCACCGCTTACCGCTTACTGCTTACCGCCCGACCCTGCTCACGTCAACCCGTACTAGTATGACATCACTCCTCGAAAAACTAAAAATCCCTTTTACTTGTAAATAAAACCAATTTTTCGTGTTTTTTCCATTATTTTCGTTATTGAAAACGACTGCGCCCTCTCCTACGATTTTCAAATTTCCGCTAAAATCTACTGTGCTATCTGATTTCGGTCCAAGATTCCGTTGCATTTATGTTCGAGTACCCTCCTGCCATCGCCTGGTACCTGTCAAAAGCCAGTTTTCCTCCAAGAACAGGTATTTATCTTATAGCGCTCAGAAACTTCAAGAGAAAGTCTGTTTTCCTTGTTTTCCACTGAATTAGTGATTAAAACGTATCACTGAGATCATCCCCTGAGGTTTTAAAACTGTGAATTGTTCCCCTGAAACTGCATTTGTGTTAATTTCCTTCATTTAAAACTGAAATCACGACATTTCTGTGAAGAAAACCCAGAAACTGCCATTTTGAACACACAAGAACCAAAATTGGAGTTCCTGTAGCCTTGAATGATGCTCCATTTTGAACCTGGTTAAAACCTCACTCCCTTGTCCATTGGGGAATTGCTTGAAAAATCTACTTAGTTGTCCCCTGAAGAGGTGACCAGAAGATCACAGCCTTGGATAAACAGTCTTAATACTAGTCATAAGACTTTTTTACTCCAATATTGTTATCAAATCTATTCAAACAGAGGTTAGAAAGCATAACAGCTAAAGAGTATCAGTGGTTAAAGTGTATCAGGTAAAAGTCAGTGAAAGTTAAAATGAAGTTACAGAGTAGTCAAAGGTAAACAGTAAAAGTAAATACAGAAGGCAGTAAAATGGTAAAAAGAGATGAGAATACTTTCACCAATAGTGAGGTTTGTCTAAAGTGAAAGTAAAACAGTCAAAAGAGCAAGAAAGTAAAAATATGAAAAAACATAACAAGAAGGAACATTTTTGCAGAAATTGCATATTTTAGTCATAGTTTTGCAGAAACTATTGTGATCAATAAAAGATGAATTTTACAAAACTGAAGGAGGTTTATGTTCTTAAGAGGGCCATATACAAAAACCTCTCTCACTTTTCTAACAGCCATTATGGTTTTGGAAATATTAAACAATGTTGGAAAGCACTTCTTGCAGAAAATTCCAGTTTAAGTCATCATTTTGCAGAGAGGATTGTGGCCAATCCAAAATACTTCATACAAAACTGAAGGAGGTTTTTGTTTCTAAGAGACCCAGCTACAAAAACCTATCTCAGTTTTTTCACAGTGGTTTTATAATGAGAGATACATGTGCATCTTTACAGGCCATTTTTCAGACTCTGTAAAACTCTGTTTTACACATATTTTTTACAGAGACTATTATGCATAGCTGGAGAGGAATTTTGGGAAAAGGAAAGAGGTTTATCTCACCAACATATTTATCTACAATAACCTCTTTCACTTTTTACATATCTATTACGGATTGAGAAATAAAAAGATATCATTGGACCCCAAGTTTGCAGAATTGTTGGAGCAGATTGCACAAAGAAAGGAAGCAGTTAGTGACTTGGATGCCTCATCATCAACTAAGAGTTGGATCAAATTCGAATTCTTCTATTTGTCATCATCTATCCATACAAAATAGTGCCAACTAGATGCATTAGTTTGAGTGTCCTTTAATTAAGTTCTATTTATGTAAATAGTTGGAGAGATTTGTGAACCAATTTTGATATTTGTTTCAAGATATTTTAGTTTAGAATTTGTATAAATACTCCACTCTTTGAAGCATTTGGGGGTGGATTCTATTACTTTGTTGTAACATTGAGATTTTCGGAATAAAAGCATTTTGGAGAAGTTTATTCGTGGCTTACTGGATGACGATTTGAAGCTTCAGGACTTTTTGCAGGATTCATGTGTTGGACGGTAGTTCAATAAGTCTTTCTACTCTTTGTCTTAAATTTTATATCAGTTTATAATATCATTATGTCCATTTCTGAATAATTTACATAAAGGATTGAATCAGAATTTACTTAATTGTACTCTGATTTCAGTTGTGATTGTTCTTAATGTTTTCCTCTAAATTGGTTATAAGCATGAATTCTTAAATGCTCTTGCTTTGCTAATTTAAACATTGTTGATTACTATAATAAAGAATTCTTCATTGCTATTTGTTTGTAGTCATCTCATTTCTTTCTTTGAACATGGTGAAAGATTCTTAGCTGCCTTTCATCCCTTCAAGATCATCCCATCCACTTTAAATTTTAAGATTTGTTCTCTGTCTAGCTACCTTGCCCTGTAAAGCCATCTTGAGTGTAGAATAGAAATCCAGTAAAGCCATCCTTTGACTCCATAGCCCAATGGACTGAAAACCTTCAACCTTGCCCTTAGTTTGTGGATTCCACCATTTCTCAAAACAAACTCTTGGATCTATAACTAGCCTAAAAACTTCTAAGAACAAAGATAAATCATAAAGAGAGAGCCCTCTCTGGATGCAGATTGGCTAGATTCCGCATCTAAAAGGTTGGTTTGTGGTTACCTCGGGTATACTTTCCTCTTACACAACTTCTAGGAAAACCTGAGTGATAACAGGAGGCTCATTTTTTACTAAAGGGAATGAGAGCAGCTCATTCCTCATTCATTCATCTATCAATTTTATGTCTTCACTGATTGAGCACGCTTGAGTTGTTTAAGTCCATTGTTTGAGGATAGCAAATTAAATATATAACATTGACAACTAAGATCCTAGATTTGACATATTAACTTGACAATAAGACCTTGACCTATAGACTGTAGTTATACATGACACAGACCTATGACCAGGGTTGCAGGGAAGCTTCCCCCCCCCCCTCGTTCCCGCTCCCGAAACGCGCTCCATGCGGGAGCGTTTTGGGAGCGTTCGGAAATGCGCTCCTGAAAACACTTCCTGAGGGGAGCGTTTTCGGGAGCGCGTTTCCGAACCTGTTAAAACGCTCCCTGCCTTTTTGGGAGCGTTTCCGGAAACGCTCGGGAGCGAACGCTCCCTGAGCGCTTCCGAATGTGGTCAGGGAGCGTTCGCTCTCGAACGCTCCCCGGAACAAAAAACGCTTCCCGCTGGGCAGAAATTTTTTTCAATGAAAAAAATGATTTGTTTAGGGCCAGAAATGGGTTTTAGGGCTAATGTGGAGGTAAGGGAAGCATTGACATTTCATGGTAATGTTAAATTCTTAAAGTAAAAGTGACATTTCCTTTATTTTTCAATTTTTAACTTTACCATGAAATGACTCAGGATGTTTAAGAGTGGTTTCGACCTCATTGGATTTCATATGGAGAAACTAGAATTTTAGGTTTCACTCAAAATTCAGCAGACTTAATGGTTTTCAGGGTTTCATGGTTTGGGAATTTGCAATGTTTCCATTTGATTCTATCATGTGTAAGGATATGATATTGGCATTTGATCAAGAGGATGAAGTCCTTTAAGAACCTTCATGTACCCTTCAATCAAAGGAAAACAACTGATTAGGCATGCTAATCTTTTTCTACCACATTTTAAGGTTGAGGAGATGAACCCTTCACTCAAACCAAAATCATTGGTTAGGTATGTTAAACTTTTTCAATTTCTATCATGTTATAAGGTTGAGAAATCCAAGTCTGAAGACCTTGAGCTAGATGATGTTTATGTATCTCTTGTTGATGATCCCATTTCTAGTAGCGATGAATCAATGATGAGTTTCATGAGAGACCATGTTGCTCAGTGATTTGTAGTTTTGATGTCTCTTTTTGCTACTACTACTACTACTAAAGTTGTAGAGGAGTTTTAGGAGTCCTCAAACTTTGAGCCATATTATTTATGTAGCTCATGTTGATGATCCCTTGTCTAGTAGTGGTGATGATTTTGATCATGATGAGGAGTGATCATATTGTTGATCACTAATATGTAGTCTTGTATTAGGCCAATGGCCTCATAGCTTGTAGCATTGTTTTTGGACTTTATGGGCCATTTGGAGCCTCATTGCTTATGTATTTTTCAATGATATGTATTGCACTCGGTGCCATTTTGATATATTCACCTTTGCATGGTATATAAATGAGCAAACTTTGCATATTTTGTCTCTATTGGCTTGGAATCATGGTTGCAAATCTTAAAAATAGTTTTTTTTGTTAAAAAATAATTATTTAATGTATTTTTTTTAAAACCGGTTCATTGAGATCTGACCGCTCCCGGTTAGACCGGTTCCGGTTAGAAACCCAGTTCATTAGGTCCACCGGTCCGGTCACCGGTTCCGGTTTTAATAACTATGCTCACACAAATCCAGAAATACAAGAGGGGTACATGAAGGCATTGGACAAGTTGGTACCTGACAGGGAGGAGTGTGCTAGATTGCGCCTTGAATTAGGCAAATACTTCAGTTGCACTGCTAACTTTGGTTCTTTCCATGCAATGGAAGATGGGGACAGATTTGATGCTATCACATGGTGGGAAGCATATGGCGGCATGGGACTTTTGCCAAAGTTGGCTAAAAAAGTTCTCTCACAGGTTGTGAACACTTCTTCTGCAAAGAGGTGTTGGAGCACCTACAGCTTCATACACAATGTGAGAAGAAACAGGCTGAATGAAAACCGAGCTGAAAGCTTGGTTTATGTGCATTACAACTTGAGGTTGTTGAGCCATTACTGTGATCGGGCAAATGAGGATCAATCATACAAAGTCTGGGACAACAACCCAGAGGATGATAATTTGGAGGACGGCACGGTACATATGGAAGAATTGGAAGCATAACTTTTTAGGGATGATGATGAAGCATCAGCAGCACCGCCACACACAGGGCCAGTCCCACCATCTACTGGTAGCAGTGCGGGTGCCAATGCCAGTGCTAGTGCCAGTTCTCGATATCACACTATTGTTCCTTTGCAGATCCAGCCTCCACCTTCTAGTCATGGTCGTGGTACTCCTGAGAGTACTAGAAGACCACCATTTCCTCGTGGCTCGCGCAAATTAGACATTTCTCGTGGGCGTGGCAAGGGGCCAGCCAGTAGATAAAATAGATTTGTTGTTTACTAGTCTTTTCTAATTGTTGTTGACAGTTGAACAATTGAAACTTGACTCTTTCATATATTTAATGACAATTTAAGTTTGAAGTTTGAATTTGAAAGGTGAAACTTTGAAGTTGGCATTTATAAGTTTACAAGTCATTATGAATTACGAATATGATGCTTCATGAAAGTTATATGGTGATCAATGAATCAATGATGATAAATGTTATATATTGAATTTTGAAATCAATGAATCAATGATGATAAATGATATACATCAATGATGATAAATGTTATATATTGAAATTTGAAATCAATGAATCAATGACGATAAATGTTATATATCAATGATGATAAATGTATATTGAATTTTGAAATCAATGAATCAATGATGATAAATGTTAGATATTGAAATTTGAAATCAATGATGATAAATGTTATATATTGAATTTTGAAAGCTTGAAACCTTCAAATTGATGATTCGCGAGACTCATGAGTCAATATGTTGTATGCTTCCAACTTGTGGGCGTGGTTGATGAAGATTGTAACTTCTAGATGATTGATGTTATATGATTCAATCTATGTTTTTATGTTTTTTATGTCTAATTCATCATTCTATATGTTTTTGTTGACATATATGCATCAAAATATAAAAAATATAGTATATATATATATATATATATATATATATATATATAAACGCTCCCGGAAACGCTCCGGACCGGAAGCTTCTAAAAATGGCGCTCCCACTCCCGCTCTGCATTTTCGCTCCCGCTCCCAAGTAACCTTGCCTATGACTATAATAACCTAGGATGTCTTATAGTAAACGACATAATTGTGATCTTACAAGGTAGCAGATCATTGAGGATAATATCATCTTGTGTACATCTTATTCATGTAAAGATGGATAGCAGGATATGACTAGTGATCAACAGTGAAAAGACATATGTAGGTAGCTCTTAGTGGGCAGTTCTTGAGAGCTTTGGTAGCAGGTCATAGGGATGATCTAAGGCATCTTGGAGTATGTTATTATCAGACATTTGGGTTCATCATCTACAACAATACAAGATGTTCATTGCAGTGATATTGGTAGACAGCGTTGTGAGCCCTTGATGATGAGCAATGCAGTTGTGCAGTGATAGTGATGTGTGGTTGTGCAGTGACAGTAATGTGTAGTTGAGCAATGAGCTTGATGTACAGTATTGTGCAGTGATCTATTTGGGCAGAGAAGTATTGTATGGTTGTCAGTGACTATCAAGATTTGACAGGGTATAGCAGTATCTTCTTTATAGCATTCTTCTACTGATTCAAAGCACAGGGGGATCCAATCTAAAAATTGTGAAACGTGGTTCGTCGACTCTACACAGGGCGTTGTGGCGTCCATTCAGTTGTTGCTAATAAACTAACAAGGCAGCGAAGCATGCTTTCCGACAGCAGTTGGTAAACAGAGTGTTGGGGAACTCATCAGGATGTGGCCTGATCTACAAGGGGTTGGGGTGTCCTTTTGGTTGCAGCAGGATATTAAGGTTTAGTAGCGTCCTACAAGTTGTGGCCTGATCTACAAGGCATTGGGGCGTCCTTCTAGTTGCAGCAGGATATTAGGGTTTAGTAGTGTCCTACAAGTTGTGGCCTGTGAATTAAGGGGTTGACGCATCCCTTAGTTGTAGCTGAAATCTTGATGTAATTAATATTTATTTTAAAGAGAGAAGAAGACAATTACTAGAGAAGTGTTCGGTGGTTTTTGACCCAGAGGGGTTTTCCACCTAAAAATATCTGTGTCTATTTTTTTATCTTCCTGCATGTTTGTATGGTGTTGTCTACTGTTGATTATTGTTTATAATTGTTGAAAAAGAACATTAATAATAACTGAAGAATAAATAATGCTCTGAAAATGATTAAAAAGTGCTAATTGCAAAGAAATATTGATTCACCCCCCTCTCAATATTTCCAACACTTCGACTCATTGAAGATCAAAACCTTGGTTTTACCCAATTTGATTTTGAACTGTCAAAGGCCACAAAAACTAGCCAATAAGTTGATTTGTCTCTGTATACCTCGGGAGTAGAGGCTAACAAGACCAAGTCATGGACGTATAGGAGCAAGGAAGTCAACATTTCATGTAGAAGACAACCATCCCCCTCTTGGATACGCTCATGGAGGAAAGACTCTAACTCAGCGATATAGATCCCAAAGAGGGTCGGTCAGAGGGGGCAGCCCTATTTTACTTTTACCCTGAAGGTACTCTGGATGAAATCAGAAAGGTCATGTCCCATCCTAAAGCATCCCAAGACTGACTCATATAGTTTCATTATAGTTGCCAGTGGGATTTCAGATATGCCAATGTCAAGGAGTCTCTGGAGTAATGCCTCCATCAATACTATCTCAAATGCTTTCCAGAATTCTACAAAGCAATTATAGACCTTTGAAGAGGGATGACGTCTCTCCTCAATAATGGCTCGCAATGTGATAGCTTCCACACACTTTACGATCCATCTCTCCACCTAAAATTCACAAGACGGACATAAAAATCAGGACAAGATTCCATGTGTTGCTGCAGCTTCTGAAGTAAAGGCTTCATAAAATGGCAAAAGCAGACCACATGGTGATAAGTACAACCACTGCCAACAAGAGAATAAGGATAGAAGATACAAAATAGCAGAAAATAATGACAAATACCTGCTTGGGTGAATCAAAGATAAACACAGCAACAAAGGACACATGTAGTTTACACCTCAGAAGCAATGATAACCAAATGGCCAGGAGCAAATTATCTTGGAAGGATACTAAAAAATATATAGCTTGAAAAGTTGCTGCATGTTAACCAGTTGATGCTTTGTGGGCATTCTTTCAAGTAGAATATCTAGATTACCCAATGATATGGAAAATTACAACCATGGAAAGTTTTGTTTCAACCTGAGAAAAATCAAAATCAATCATTTTCATCTTCATACAAGAGGACTTAGCAAAGGCATATTATATGTACCATGTAGATCATACCTTGTAACTCTAGGGTACTATCACATTTATCATCTTCAATAAGAGGATGCCAACAGTGACTGTGTTGTGCTTTAATAAAGATAACTAAAATTGAAGAAAAAAGCATCCCAGAATCCCAATGCCATAAGATGGGACAAAGATAAAAGGTTACCTTTCCAACCAAAATGAATGGCAGCAAGAAAGAGGGAAGCACTGAAACCAATCCTAAAACCAAATATTCCAACTCTGTGAATTTCTGCCGGAAAGACAAATAGACCATCAGTATGACTGAAATTCCTTGAACAATCACATTAACTGCCAAAAATAAGTATTAGTTAGTAATATGCAACAAAGAAAGTTATAATAAAACATAGTACCTGACAATGAAAAGGCTAAAATTAAATTATCCAAATGCCTAGCAGAACGGAACCATCCAAAACCATAGCCAGACATAAAAATCCAAAAACATTATACATTATTTGCATGAGGTCTGTTCATCTCCCATCATAACCAATTTATTGGAATGGAAATATTAAACGAGCTAATGTTCAGCACAAAAGATTCAAGGATGCATTCACATATAGAAGCAAAAGTTAAGTTTTACCTTGCTATCGTAATTAAATATGCATTAAAGACCATATCTTGTGATCCAGCAAGGGGACTGTTACCCACCAAAAAGTGGGTAACCCCATAGGAGAATTTGTTTTCCTTTGCAGAACCAACCAGCCAACACGTAAATTGCTCAATACATGATGATATACCATGATCCTCCACCATTTGCATCAATCAGACACCTCTCACCATCCGGCATTCCTCTTGAAGGAAGGTGGGTCATCATTCCGCAGTTACTTTAACCATCTTTCAATCATGTGCTTTTACTTAATGTTTGGGGCATTCTAACATGGATTAAGGGGCAATCTGGATGATTGACCAATATTGACTGTAAATCTGTCCTCTCACTTTAGCAAGGAGGTTAGGTTTTGACCTTAACTTAGTCAAACCTCCTATGAGGGACCTTAGAGTTACAAGAGAGGCACTACTTGGGAGACTTGATTTGAAGTAGCGTGTCCATGATATTTCATATGTACCACTTTCTATCATTTTGTAGATTTCATCTCCATTCTTTAGGATTGTGATCATTGGTTCACTGGGATTGGCACTATCATGTCCCCATTTCTACTTTCCTCTATAGTACAGCCAGGGTGGATTTCCAAGGCACGGGATGGCTAGGTTATGGGAGCAGGTTTATGTCATCAGGGGTTCCAAGGGAGTTTCGAGGAGTTTTTATGGGATCCGATGGCATTCTCTTGGCATATACCATCATCCACACAATTTGCCTTTCATTCCATTGCATCCCAACAACTTTCGGAAAATAGCATTATTATGGGGCCTAACTTAATTAATTATGCTCGAGGTGGCATTCTGGGAAGATTAATTGATGGAACACCTCAGTGTAATAGCTCATTGGAACCAGAACGAGAAGATCTACAGAATGGAATGCTGAGGAGTGACTTCTAGTGGTTGGAGGGAGTATGGTGGCTAATTTACCATTTTCCCACTTAAAAAGATATTTTAATTGAGGGAAATGTGCTCAATGATTAAAATAATAATAAAATATGAGTTTTTAGAGGGGTCCATCAGATCTACAAAAATAAGAGGAGGCCATTAGAGGGTATCTTCGATTTGTTATTTCTTCTTGCATGAAAGGTTGGGAACCTGGTTCTCTACTTCATTGGTAGCCTCAGGATGGTAACCCTCGGGTGATTTAGCGAGATTGGGCGAGTACCCATCTCCCCTTGGCGAATTCATCCAGAATTCACGGGAGAGCTTAGCAGTGGAAGTTCAGTTCAGTTTTGGTGGAGGGTCCGTGTAGAATTGGAGCAGATCCTTGAGGCCAGTCCTATCTCAGCTATATCAGCTATTTTGTTATTTCAGCATGTAAAACCCCAGTTTATATTTTATAATAAAAATTGAGATTATTTCTGCTCATTGTATGATTGAATTGCATGCATTCTATTTGTTCTATTTTACATGGCAATCTTTTGTTAAGTGAATGGTAACTTTTATGGAGTAATGTTGGTTGGGTTAAATTTCTGAAAAGTTAGATTTCCGCAAAATATTTCGTTTGGCATATCACAGTGGTATCAAAGCATTGGTATTCGCTCAGCCTGCAGGTTTTTCCAGTTTCCAGTTGCAAACATTATTGTTTGAGGGTTTTTTTGGGAAAAGTCAAAAACTCAATTCCTGCAGCAAAATGAGAATTTGTAGAGCTCGACAAATTTCCTCATTAAATGTGCGATAAAATTTCAGTGAAATTGTCATATGGATATTAACTCCTCAACAAATTCATATGATGGCCAAATTAAATTAGCAGGGACAAATTAATGTGGGCCATGGAAAATTTTATGGGAGACAAATGTTATATGTATTTGACGGCAGGCAAGTGCTATTGAATTGGGCAAATTACCCAAGCCAAAAAAAAAAAAAAAAAAAATTATTATTTCCAAGGTCGAATTTTTTATGGAGCCATAAATTTTTGCAAGCATAGAAGGGCCGAAATTCACAAATTATTGGAGCAGGTCGAATTTCACAAAAGGACAAATTATCAAGGGTTGACTTTAATCACTTCAGAGGATCAATTGCACTATTTCTCACTAGGGCCGAGACAAATCTCAAAGGTCAATCGATAATGGGAAAATTCAAAGTATGGCTGGTTGTAGTAGTTTGTAGAGCACAATTGAAGCAAGGGTCAGAGCCCATTTTGCTCTGCATATGACCATCGTATAGAGCACAAAACAAGAGTTATAGGTATAATCTGCATTCCGCAGTTGGTGCTCCAAAGTGTTCTCACTTATTGTTGGTGGCAATTTTACTCACTTTCTCGAGCGCCAGATCCCCATCGCAACTGTAGCTATCAAAATAGAATAGAAGGGTCCGTGATGCCTGTCGCAAAACACAGTTAATGAAATGAATGAGGAACGTCGCTCGGTTACAAAGAAATAAATTGGGGATCAGAGTTAAAGAGCTGCAGCGATTTTGGAACGAATAAAGGGTGAGGTTGCTATTTGGATGAGCTCTGATCTAATTTTCGGCAGTCACTGTGCGCATGTGGAGAATCTCAAGGTTTGCCCCATGTAATGTCAAAGGGTTGACTTGATCTGGCCGCTGAAGATCTAGTCGATGTGAGTCTGATGTGTGTTGAGCACAGTTAACAGACAATAGATGGACCGTCATGAGAACCTGTGCATGAAAACCTGTAGATGATGCGCGTTACTGTGAGTGGTATATAGCTGTGTGGAATTGTATATGCCTGTGCGTTAATGTAGCAGAGCATGCGTAGGAAACTCTGATGCGAGTGCATGAATAGATGCACCGTGCCCCTAAGTCACATACAGAGTATGCGTCAAAGTAGATAAAAAGTGTGATCAGATTTACAAGGCACAGGTTGCGCGTAAGATATATTCCTGTAGTTGAGCTCAAATGATGGACACAGTGCACTCTGTCCAATTGAAGAATACCTGTAATTAGCAATAGAATCTGAGATCAGTTGCAATACATGGTATGAGTCTCCTATACCCAAGCGCATAGGCCAGAGCAATGTGTCAGGGGCTGAAGTGCTGAAATAAGTTTTGTGCGTCAAGATTGAAGGATGTGATAGCTGTCTGTATTTTATGGGTGTGTTTTCCCTTCATATTTGCAGATCGTGGACATATACAACAAGGCCACCTTAAGTCTAGCAAATCTGGAGCCGCATATATATCTGTGGATTGATTTCTAGACCTACAGTGGTTGACTGTCTCAGTTGTGTCAGTCTATCCAAGAAATAGTTTTATTTGATCAGAAGAACAAGTTTTGTCAAGAGGAGACTGTTAATCCGTAGTTTTCCCGGAGCTAATGGATGAATCGAGGTTGCATGCATTGGGAAACCTGTAAGCATAGCAGAGTTATTTGATTGAACGTGTCCAGAAGTCATTTCACTGAGTTCGTTGCAGGGGCTATAATTCCAAGTTATTGCCAGTCACACGTTCATCAGAGAGAACGTATCGATGGGCCTATAAAGCTTTGCTCAAGCCATCATTTATTCCACTGTTCACTGGGACCAGGATCAGAGGCACCTATGGTTGCAGCAGATAGAGGACTGAAATGCAAATTGAGCTTGTACACCTGTAGCAGAGCATTGTTTGCGAATCCAACAGAGAACGCCCAAGAGGACAATGACAGAGAAGCAAATTACAAAATATTCTTGCTGGCTATGTGTATACTCAGTGATATCTGAAGGCCATTTTTACACAGTTGAGAGTTGGAAGGACACTGCAAATAATCTTGCGGCATATGCATCTTGTTGTCTATATATATACCATGTTCCTCTATTTTTTTGCCACTGTTGTTTAATTTGAATGAATGTTATCTAAATTTATATTCCTTTTTTGTAGCAACACTATCTTTGTGCATAACCCATAGAATATACCTACAGCAACTAGTCATCAAACTATTTGCTAAAACAGCTCCCTAAGGAAACCAAAAGACCCAGAAAACAGTGGCCTCATTATCACAAATATTCTTGTCCTCATTGAGCCAAAACATGGATCAAACTTTTATAAACTCCCTTAATAAACCAGCAGCAACAAACAGCAGACCCTTCTCAAAGGGGGTCTATGCCATTCTTCAGAGAGAACAGCCAATGGATGTGGCAGGAGGGGCAGGAAATAGGGCACGAAATATTTGCACTTGGGACAGATTTGAAGCTAATTTGGGCTCTAAAACCAACTACGTTTTCTCTCATACAACACAAATCCTTGAGGGAACTTTGTAAAGGGGTTAGACTTCCAGCTTCTTCCTGTCTCAGTAACATTATGAGGTTGACCGCACATATAACTCCTTACAATGATGATGTTATGAGGAGAGTTTTCAGATTGATAGTAGAGACATTTCAGGACTTGGACAACACTGTGGGGCTTACCTTTGGGAAAAAGCTCTTGATCTTGGAAGATATGGCCAAACTCCGAACCTATGACATCATTTTTGATCTAGAGTGTGATGACCTGATTCTTCAAATGTTCCAATCATTTTTCAGCATTAAGAAACATCATCCAGACATAGTCAAAGCACACATGCAGTCCATCTTGTCTTTAGTTATGGGAGATAGTGATTGTATAAATTTCTGAATCTTATATTCAAGTTAACATCAAAGCAAAACACATAACAGATCTCTACCAATTCAGATCTAGAATAAGCACATGCACACATTGACAAAGTGACAGTTATTTCTAGACAAATAGTCCCCGAAAAAACCCAATGTGGGAAAACCGGTCTCTGGCTACTGGAGGGTTCTATTATTAAGAATATTTTTGAATACACAAATCTGGGTTCCAGATCTAGAAAACCCGACAGAGAAAACACTAGATCTACAACTCACTGGCTGATCTAGGGCTAAAATAATGACTGATCCACACCCTCAAACGGGATTTACAGAACTCAGCCAAGATTAGGGCCTAGAAACCCCAACGTTGCCCCTGAAAGACTCTGTGTCAGCCTCTGAAGCCCCTGACAGCCTCTGCGTCAGCCTTGGAAGTCCTCCAAACCCTCAGCTTTACTCCGGAAGGGATTGCGTTACCCCAGACTGGGTGACGCAGTCACTACGCTGCCCCTGAAGGGTCTCTACGTAACCCCAAAGGTTTTCTTGCTAAAAATCACGTTGTCCTTGGAGAGACTACACTGTCCTTGTTGCTGTTGTTGCTGCCTTCCTCTGCGCTGTCCTTGAGCTAATCTCTGCCTCTTGTGTCTTCTAGACCTCGGGATCAGATCATCCCCTTGGTCTAAATTCCCCTCTCTACAGTTGAAACACTTCTGAGTATTCTTAGCAAACCATGCCCTAGAATCTTAGCTTAACTTCAGTGCTCTGCCTCTGTGTGTCTTTACAAATGACCCCAAGTCTTTCCTTTATACTTTTCTTGTTGATAGATCAACGGCCATGATTAGATCTTGAATCAATGGCTAAGATTAAAAAAAAGCTTGATCTGTGTGACTTAAGACAATTTCATCACATGTTTAATTAAATTCACTTTAATTATTTAAGTTCCCTAAGTTTTAACTTAAGAAATACACTTGAAATAATTAATAATTTAATATCTCCTAAACCAAATGAAATTTCCCAAATCCATTTCTGGGTCTTGTAGATCAAGTGTACTCTAGTCCCTCCACAAAATTTGGGAGCTAGAGCACAACTGATGCTACCCCAAATACACAAAATCTCAACAGTGATGTCGTCTGCAAGAAGTTACAATCTAAGTTGTTGGCCATTTGGAGAGAGGAACAAATGGTCTTGCCCGTTGCTTATCAGCTAGCCGAAAGGTTGGTTGAGCAGAATATTAGATTGTTCCGGAGACAGTGGACCAGGGAGGAGTTGCTCAGGATTGATGGACCATGTAGCAAGAATGAGTTAGGGAGGAAGCATCTTTGCTTCACTGGAAAGGAACCTTGGGGACTTAACCACTCATGCAGCATTGAGTGAGAGCAGATGGCAGAGGTAGATCAGGAGGAGGTTCCCTTTGACTTTCCAGTTTTAGGATTCTTATGGGGATGCCTCTTAGGAGCACAAGCAGTCATGTGGAGTTGATGACAGTAGCCCAGATATGCATCCATGTGTGGTAGAGGTGTATGATGAGCAGTTGAGTATTCCCATGAGGGAAGGAGATTAGGGAGCAGATGAGTGACTGATGTTTCAGCATGGAGAGCACATAGAGGAGCAGGAGTCAGTTGAGGGGGACGAGATGCACAGTGCGAAGAGCTAGTTGGGGGTTCACGTTGTGCCCATGGAAGAGGAGGATGAGCAACCATCTTTTGAACCAACCATTGATGAGGAGCAGACAGATGCACAAATAGCCAGCAAGGTCGTAGTACTTGCAGACACTTGTCGTTAGGATGTGCTGGAGTCTAATAGGTTAGTTTGGAAGGGGGTAGGTAGACTGGAGGAGCATGGAGTTTTCGATGAGACGAGGGAGGATCTTTTGGAGATGGTCATGCATCCATCTTTGGGCCAACCCACTGATGAGGTGCAAATAGATGCACAGGAAATTGGTAGAGTTGCAATCCTTTCAGGGAGTAGCACTCTCCAGGAGTACATAGAGAGGGCGTGCAGTACATTTTGGCCACGTGTACCCATTATAGGGAGAGAGACGAGATATTTTCAATGGATATTGATGATTGGACAGAAAGTGTTTTATGAGATGGGTATGGAGCAGCATAGGGGACTTATTCCATATACAGGTGCCTCTGCATTCAAGATAGATTGGAGGAAGATCATGAGACGGTATCCTATTGATGGAGCAGTGTTTATGATTAGGGACGTAATACATCAATGATCAGGAGCCCTTAGGTGTAAGGGATATTGCATACTTCAGTTGGCAGAGGGATGTACGCCGACAGTTCATCAATAATTCAGTAGCACTAGCCCAGCATCAGCACCGTGGGGCTGACCTCATCCTATGCCAGAGGTTGGATTGGAGAGAAGTGATGAGTTGGTGTTCTATTGGTGGAGCAACGTTTATGGCCAAAGCAAGAGTTGAGTGTAATATTCCCAATTAGCAATGGCTAATTGGAATATTCGATTTTGGTCAATTTTGCTTTAAGTAGTTAGCTTATGAATAAACGTAGTTAGCTTATGAATAAAACGTGAGTAAAGGGGCCACGACTCACTCTAAAATAAGACGCACGTGGTAATTACGGAGGAGCCGAATTGGGCACGCAGCAAAGAGGTAATACCATGGTATCATGAGTGGAGGCGCACGCAGCAAGGAAGATTACCGTGGTATCATGAGTTGAGGCAACCGTAGGATTCAAGAGCGGCCAACGCTATATAAAGAAGATAATTTCATCATTCAAGGGGATCATGGAGAATTTATGCATTTAAATCTGGTCATTGCGACTTGGAGCACGCTGGCTGTTTAGCCTGCCTGCAACGCTGTTTAGCGCATTGAGTGTCTCCGTTCGGAGATCTCGCCCTCAACCCCAGGGGACTTCGAGTGCCTGCTCGGGTGAGGTAGTCCCGTCAGTGTCATTATAGAAATATCGATCCGCTGTGTTGGTAGAAGAGCAGCCCGTTTATTGACTGTGCGACATCTGTGGAGGAACAACGCGTTTATCGATTGCGCAGTCCTGGGTGGAGGACGCGTCCCGTATTGGGGAAATCTCCAGTGGGTATTCGTGGAGGATCTGGATCTATCAAGAATTTTTGAATCAGCGGGATAGCATAATATTAAGATCACAGATAGAGGCGGCCGGATCATAGGGAGGAAAGCACAGATTCACAGGAAGGTATTACTACGCAGCGGCACAACCGTTTTTCAGAAGCTGGACGCAGATCTGGAACGCAGTCATTCCATGTAGCATTTTGAAGATAGAACTTAACTTGCCTTGTGCAAGATTTAGATGCTATCGCTTGATCTCCTATTGTACTCCTTTGTATTTATCAGATTAATAAAATGGCTCAGCGTTCTCTTATTTCTTGAGTATCTATGCATGCTTTATATATATATACGCTATTTTAATCTGTTATTCCTTCCCTTTTGCATTTAGATTTCTATACCACTTGTGGTGTTTTTCCCACACTCTTAGACAGAGCCTGGAAAGGGCCAAATAGCTTCCAGATCTCATCCTCTTTTCAGAGGTGAAATATCTGGTAAATGCCCTCCCAGTCCATCTCTGGTTAGAGTTGCCTGTGTTTTAGAAATATTCTAGAAAAGGAATATTACATTGAGTTAGAGCCATGGGATACAAGCGAAGATGAATGGGCAGAGTGGCATTGGGATCCAGGCAGATCTATTTATAGCAAGATGAGTGGGAGATTTGTTTGGGATCCAAGCATTTTTGGATCCGTTCATGATTGCTTGGCATGGAGGCATGGCATAACACAGTGGTTCATATGGGATCCTAGTATTATTTTGCAGATGCCTCTACAGTGGACATGTTTGGATTGCTTGAGGGCAAGCAATCTTGGGGCAGGAGGATTTGTCATGTCCTCATTTCTACTTTCCTCTATAATACAAACAAGGTGGATTTACAGGGCACGGGATGGCCAAGTTATAGGAGCAGGTTTATATCATCAGGGGTTCTAAGAGAGTTTTGAGGTGTTTTTATGGGATCCGATGGCATTCGCTTGGCATATACCATCATCTGCACAGTTTGCCTTTCATTCCGTTGCATTCCGACAACTTTCAGAAAATAGCACTATTATGGGGCCTAAATTAATTATGCTCGAAGTGGCATTCCAGGAAGATTAATTGATGGAACACCTCAATGTAATAGCTCGTTGGAACCAGAACGAGAAGATCTACAGGATGGGATGCTGAGGAGTGACTTCCAGTGGTTGGAGTGTTGACTTTTGGTAGCATCGGAAGTGCTCTAAGTCTCAAAGTTTGTGGAGAGGCTTAGGCATTGGTATTCCAAAGAACCCAGAAACCATTTGTGAAAATTCCACTCAGATAATGTTTTTTTGTAGAAATTAATTATTTTAATGGGGACCCTAAGTCTAAACTTAGGGAAATTAAATAATTAAAAGGTATTAATAAAACAGAGTGAGAATGAACTAGAAAGCGCAGATCAAGTCAAGTTATAATCTTAGCCATTCATTAGAGATCTAATCTCGGATGTTGATATCTCAATGAGAAGACTATAAAGGAAGACTTTAGGGCCATTTGGAAAGACACACTAAGTGAATCAAGTGATCAAATTCTTCTGATGGAGCAAGTGCTCGGACGAAAATCAGATCTAAGTGATTTGAGTTCCAGTGAGGGGCAGAGACAGTTATTGGTCGAAGGATCTTCTCCGGGACCAAGAATACATAGCAAAGAGGCAACAGAACCAGCAAAGGAAGCAGCGCAGCCTCCATAGGGTGTGACGCAGGCCCTAGAAAGGGTGACGCAGGCCCACGTAGGGCCCACGCAGAGGCTGCGTAGTGATTTCGTGAGATAGTTAGAGATTTGTCAGGAGATTGGGGTTCTGAGCCGGGAGGGCTAGAACTCGACTTTCCAAGGAGCAGATCGATCCCAGAGAGGAGGTGACGCAGTCCACAGAAGTCCCCTCACAGGACTACGCAGCTACTGCGCAGAGGCAGCACGGAGGGAGTTGGGGTTTCGTCAATTTAGCTACTGGATCAACTGGGATTTACAGTGTGAGGTAAAACTCACTATATTTTTGTCTGTCGTGATTTCTCTATATTGGATAACCAGCAATGTGAAAATTCGTGTTACATGAAATCCTACTACAGCAACTGATGTAAAATCTTCTATTTTTTATTTTACTTTAACAAATTATTTATTGTTTTTTACAAGCAAATATCGAAATCCATTCACTATAGCCTACACAACTAAATTGCAGAAGAAATACAAGTGCGGAAACAAATCTGAACACACATAGATCACACAACCATCCGACATAATTATTTTTGGACTAATGTACCCGGAAAAACCCAATGTGGGAAAACCGGTGCAGCAAATCTGAGGGTTTATGTTATTGTGCAGTGAATTCTGAGTACAAATCTATGATTGACGAGACTGTCAAATCATACAGAGAAACTGATAGAAGAGATCTCGTGAGACAAACCTCACTCCTCCACGGGAAACTAGCACTAACCAGCACCAAGGTTGGACTGCCTTGCGCTGCCTCTATGTAGTGACTAGAGTCACAACTCGGCTACCATTCTGCTTCTACGATGGTCTCACTGCTTGCTAGAGACTGAACCTCCAGAAAATCTCTCCGGGGTCTGACACTAGCTCTTTATTGTCTCCTTAGCAGGAAAAACGTATTTCCCTCTAGCTTTGTGCAGTGACTGCATAAGCACTGTGTCACGGGCTCTGCTGTTGTGTACTCTCCAGCTCACGAAACCTTCCAACCGAAACTACTGCCCCTCACTGCATCGAAACGAAGAATCACTTAGATCTAATCTTTGTCCAAGCACTGCTCCGTCAGAAGAATTCGATCTCTAGATTCTTTGTGTCTCCACGAATGTAATTTCCAAATGACCCTACAAGTCCTTATAATCTTCTCGTTGAGGATTCAATGTCCCATATTAGATCTCTAATCAACAGCTAAGATTAACTTTTGACTTGATCCATTTATTCTAGATCATTCTCACTCATATTCTATTAATACACTTTAATTATTTTATTTTCCTAAGTTTTGACTTAGGGTCCCTTTAAAAATAATTAATTATTTCTATAGAATACAATCCGAGTGGAATTTCACCAAACGATTTTTGGGTTATTTAGAATACAGGTGTCTAAGCCTCTCCACAAAATTTGAGACTTAGAGAACATCCAATGCTACCCCAAATCAACACTCCCTCTTAGCGAGGAATGTGCTCTAACAATATGCCCTACTGCATATTGTTCTGACTCTGAAGTATCTCCCTCTGCGTTGTTGATGTCTGACACTTTGTCCATCAAACTCTACGCAAATGTTGCATTTGTACTGTTGCCGACACTGCCATTGTCAAAACTGCGTCCTACTGCTACTCCCTTTGAATTATGCATCCATGTTGTTGTTGACTCTGCCACTACCAACTACTACTGCACTGCATCATAGTTGCTTTCTGCAACTGAAAAACATCCAAAATTGGACAAGTATACTGCATTCGGGTGATGAATATCTAACTACTACTAGCCTTTGCATTGCCTCTCTAAGGTTGTTGCACTGCCTCTCTGAGGTTGCTGCTCTGCACTGCGTCCCTCTGCGTTGTTACAACATTGCTCTTCGCTGCTCAGACTCTAGCGTTGCTAACCATTGCGTTGTCACTTTAGCACTCCTCTGCACCAACTGGCACTAGTCCATCCTGCTACTGTTGTTTTGGGCTCCCGTAGCAAGGTGATGATCTGAGAAGTGGACTCCTCAAGGATCCTGCCCAACTTGTAGATCTCTGGATCTACAACTCCAAATCAGCCCACCTCCCTCGTGGAGGTGTATGAGCAATCATAGCAAGCTCCGGCCTGAGGATCATGTTTCTCATCCTTGTCCCTCTTCTTGAGAGGACACTGTGTGGCGTAATGCCCCATCTCGCCACACCGGAAACGTTTGATCTTTGACAAATCCTTCTTCCTCCTATGCTGCTCTTACTGCCCCTTTGATGCAAGGGCCGCATTCTCTTCCTCCTCCTTCTTGATCTTCGAACCGCTGCTGCTGCCGCCCTCAAGTTGACACTTGAGTAGGTCTCTCTGCATCTCTTCTTGCTAAAGAGCTGGCCACATTGACTCCCATTCCGGCAAGTTCTCTCTGCCCAGGATACTCTACACAAAAACTTGGTAATCCTCGGACATTGAGTTGAGGGCCAATCTGACCATCTCTATGGCCTTAGGACTTCCTCCAACGGCTGCCAATTGATCTCGGTTTTCCTGAAGTCTAGACAGGAAAGGATCAATACGCTCTCCCTTTTGCATCCTCGTGGTCTGCATTTTCTCCCCAGAAACATCTTCCGCTACTCGGAAGACCCCTCATACAGCGTTGCCAACGCATCCCACATCTCCTTAGTTGTTCCTTTGGTTGATATTGTGATACAATATGATCCCTCACTCCATCGAGGATCAACCGCTTGGCTTTGGCCAAATTCTTCTTGAAGGCCCGTAATGGTGCTGCATCCACCGGTTCAGCCTGAGCACTGTCGATAAAGTGCTTGAAGTCATGCTCATCTAGAAGGAAGGACATCCTTGCTTTCCAGATTACGTAGATGGAGGCACCCTCCAACCAATCCTGGTCATGCAATCTATTGGTGGCCATCTCACCCAACTGTTGTCGATCTACTGCCTCTCACCCTCTGTGCAGCGAGCTTTACGCACTCCTTGAGGAGCAAGCCACAAAAACTGCTGCTACTGCACGGGTAATTTAAGTTTCTTGGGCAAGAAGCTCACTGAGGTCAAAAAATCCCCAAATTTGTGTTTCAGCGATGCTTCCTGATGCTCTACACCAGCAATCACTGTTGCGCAGTCAACTGCATCCCTCCAGTTGTTGATCTGTTGCGCTACACCCTCTGCCTCGAACAAACAGCAAACTGGAACAATCCTACTTCTCTATCGGCTCACTCAAAGAGAGATTTTCCATGTTGATCTAGCCCTCCTGGCTTGGACTGCGCACTTCTCTAGGATATCGATCTGCTGCTTACGCAACTCTTTGATCCCCAACTGCTGCTTCAACGCTGGATTTGTTCTTTGTCTCGCCTGCACTCAGCTTAAACAATCTCTGATACCATGTGAAAATTTGTGTTACACGGAATCCTACTGCAGCAACTGATGGAAAATCTTCTATTTGTTATTTTAATCTAAGAAATTATTTATTGTTTTCTACAAGAAAATATCGAAATCCATTCACTACAGCATACACAACTAAATTGCAGAAGAAATACAAGTGCGGAAACAAATCTGAACACACATAGATCACACAACCATCTGACACAATTATTTTTGGACTAATGTCCCCGGAAAAACCCAATGTGGGAAAACCGGTGCAGCAAATCTGAGCGTTCGTGTTATTAAGCAGTAAATTCTGAGTACAAATCTATAATTGATGAGACTGTCAAATCATACAGAGAAACTGATAGAAGAGATCTCGTGATACAAACCTCACTCCTCCACGAGAAACTGGCATTGATCTGCACCAAGGCTAGACTGCCCTGCGCTGCCTCTATGTAGTGACTGCGTCCCAACTCCGCTACCCTTCTGCCTTTACGTGGGTCTCACTGCTAGTTGGAAACTGAGCCTCCGGAAAATCTCTCTGGGGTTTGACACTAGCTTTGCGTTGTCTCCTCAGCAGGAAAAACGTCTTTCCCTCTGGCACTGCGCAGTGACTGCGTAGGCACTGTGTCACTGACTCTGTGTCGATGTTGTGGCTCTCTCTGTCTCTGCTGCTGCGTACTCTCCGGCTAAAGAAACCTTCCAACCAGAACTACTGCCTATGAAAATTTCTAAATCTAAGTTATAGAAATCCTACTGCAGAAATCTGATTTACATTACCTACTTGTTTTCATTAATTTAACAAGTTATTTTCTGAATACATCAAAAAAATATTAATGTAAATACATTGAAACCTGCATAACTATACAGATCAAGTACTGAAAAATAAATGAAGCATTCAGACAAAGGACACTTATTTTCGGACAAATGTCCTCGGAAAAACCCAATGCTGGAAAACCGGTGCAGCAGTTATGAGGGTTATATTATTAAGCAACAGTAATCTGAGTACATCTAGGGTGCCATAATCCGGCTGACCCAACAGAGAATATCCTTGGGAGACAAAAGAATCGTGAGTTTTACCTCACTCTGCAAGTCCTGGCTAATCCTGATCAGAAACTGGTGAAACCCCAGCTGCCTTCGCGCTGCCTCTGCGCAGTAGATGCGTAGGCCTGCGTGGGTCTAGCTGAAGACTACGTCACCCTCTCTCTGCAGATCTGCCTCTCAGAAATCGAGTTTCAACCCTGCCGCGATAGAAACCCTGATCTCCAACAATTTCTGGTCTGTCCCTCGAAGCCACTGCGCAGCCCCTGCGTAAGCCCTGCATGGGCTTACACCACCCTCTCTGGGGTCTGCGTCACCTCTCCTGGTGGCTGTGTTGGTCCCTCTGTTGTCTCTACTTCCTCTCTGCAATGTAATCTTAGTGCTCCGACCAACAACTGCTTCTACCCCTCACTGCTACACTGAATCACTCAAATTTGTTCTTCGTCTGAGCACTGCTCCATCAAAAGAATTCGATCTCTAGATTCAGACTATGTGTGTATTCTCTAACTGACCCTCAAGTCTTCCTTTATACTTTTCCTATTGGTGAATCAACAGTCGTGATTTAATCTCTAATCGACGGCTAAGATTAGAAAAGACTGGATCTTCGTCACTTAGAACATTCTCACCCACATTTAAATTAATTCACTTTAATTATTTTATTTCCCTAAGTTTTAACTTAGTCTCCATTTAAAATAATTAATTATTTGAATAACTTAAGCTCCGGATGGAATTTCTCCAAACGATTTCTGGGTCTTGGAGATCTCATGTGTTCTAACCCCTCCACGAAGTTTCGAAGCTAGAGCACATCTGATGCTACCCAAAAATCAACACTGCCCCTCACTGCAATGAAGAATCACTTAGATCTAATCTTCGTCCGAGCACTGCTCCCTCAGAAGAATTCAATCTCTAGATTGTCTGTGTCTCCACGAATGTAATTTCCAAATGACCCTAAGAGTCCTTATAATCTTCTCGTTGAGGATTCAATGACCCAGATTAGATCTCTAATCAACGACTAAGATCAACTTTTAACTTTATCCGTTTATTCTAGATCATTCTCACTCATATTCTATTAATACACTTTAATTATTTTATTTTCCTAAGTTTTGACTTAGGGTCTCTTTAAAAATAATTAATTATTTCTATAGAATACAATATAAGTGGAATTTCACCAAACGATTTCTGGGTTATTTAGAATACATGTGTCTAAGCCTCTCCACAAAATTTGAGACTTAGAGCACATCCGATGCTACCCCAAATCAATAAGCAAGGCATCCAGAGATTGTATTCAGAAACTACTGCTTAATAATAATAAACCCTCAGATCTGCTGCACCGGTTTCCCGCATTGGGTTTTTCCGGGGATTTTCGTCCAAAATAATGCTGTCCTATGTGTGATTTGTTCTTTGCTTAGTTTCCTTGTTTCAGAATCATAAAGTATTAAGTGTAGGCTGCTTCAGTAATTTATTTCAATATTTTCATGAAGAAATTTGAAAATAACTGTAATGTAAGTTACAAGTAGATGAAGTTGATTCAGTTAGTTGGAGTAGGATTCCTCATATTGTCAGATCTAGGAATTTTCACATGGTATTAAAGCATTTCATGTGAAACAGGAAGAGCGGATCTAGCACTGACGTGAAGGCCAAATTGTTGTAGCAGCAGCAGATCGAATCCCCAGAGGGATTGCGCAGTTCTAGCCAAGAGGGCAAATTTTTCGAGGTTTCTCTCTCAGTGAGTCGACAAAGAGGTAAGACTTCTGGATCGAGATCTTTTCGAGGCAGAGGGAGCAGCGCAGAGCTTCACGCAAAGCCAGAGGGACGCATTTTTTCTACAGGCAATTGCTGGGCAGAAAAGCGTCAGAAGAAAAAGAAGAGCATATAGCGGGGAATTCTTCCTCAGTGAATTCCTTGTCGAGGAATTCATCATTTTTCCAAGATTTGAGCAGCAGATCTACGAGCTCCACAAGGAGTGTGTAAGCCTGCCTAGTGTTGCACTGTGGAGGAACAAGAGGAGCAGTTCGACAGTTTTCGGGTGAAATGGCATCTCACGCACTAAGAGATCAAGACCGGTTGGAGGGATCCTCCAACTACGCAATCTGGAAGGAAAGAATCAAATTCCTTCTAGATGAATATGATCTCAAAGCATTCGTGGACAATGTCATTGTTGTACCTACAGATCCAGATCAAAATAAGAAGTACAAGTCCGATATGGTAAAGGCCAAGAGACTAATCCTTGATGGTGTCAAGGATCACATAGTCTCTCATATATCTGGCAAGAACACCGCCAGGGAGATATGGGAGGCCTTGTCCCTGCTATATGAACTAACTTCCGAGCAACAGAAGATGTACTTGGAGCAGAAGCTCTGAATGATCCAGATGCAGAAGGGGAATCGCATTGCTCCATTCCTTACGAGACTTCAGGAGATTTGAGACCAGTTGGCAGTCGTGGGATCCACCCCAACTGTTGCAACTATGGTGAGGCTAGCCCTTAACGCAATCACAGAGGAGTGGCAAGATTTTTTCCAAAGTATTTTGGGCAAGGTTGTGCTTCCTAGTTGGGAGCAGATGTGGGCAGCACTTCAGGTTGAGGAGCTGAGGAGAGATCTAGTCAAGTGCAAGCTTGACAACAGTAGTGGGAGCAGATCGAAGAATCCAAAGGAGGAGGAGAATGCAACCCTCGCATCGAAAGGACAGCAATCGCAACGAAGAGGGAAGAGAGATGTCTCGAAGGTGAAGTGTTTCAGATGTAGCGAGATGGGCCACTTTGCATCACAGTGTCCTTTGAAGAAAAAGGACAAGGATGAAAAACACGATCCTAAAATTGCAACCACAAAGATCAAGCAGGATGAGTTTGCCATGAGTGCCCACGCTTCTCAAGGAGAGAAATGGGGTGAAATAGAACTGTAGTTCATCTTCAACTTCAGTTGGGTAGGATCCTTGAGGAGCCCACCTCTTGGATCACAACCTTGCTACAGGTGCCCTTGATCAGCAATAGCAGGATGGAGGAGTTTTCAGTGGGAGCCGAGAAGTGATGGAGCGATAGTTGCAGTCGGTAGCAACGCCTACTTCTAGAGAAGCGCAGAGCGGAGCAGCAGCAGCAACAGCGCAGTGCGCAGCAGTGCAGCGTAGTGCACAGCAGCAGCAACGCAGTGCATCAGAGAGACAGTGCAGTAGCTATCAGCCTTCAGAGTCTTCAGCACCGAGGTGCATCCACTAAACACTTGTTCAGTTTTTGGGTGATTCCAATTGCTTCTCTCAACAACTAAGTTGCAGTACAGATGCAGTGTTAGCAGTGCCAGTGCTAATAGCATAGCAGATGCAACGCTTGAGAGGGAGTTGTAGTACATATGCAACAGTGGCAGTGGCAGTGTCATGAGAAGCAGTACGGTTGCAGCAGCAGCGCAGTGGTTGATGGACAGCTTGTCAGACTTCAGCAACGCAGAGGATGCTTCAAGGTCAGAGCAAAATGCAGCAGACATGTTGTTAGAGCACTTTCCTCGCTAAGAGGGAGTGCTGATTTTTGGTAGCATCAGAAGTGCTCCAAGTCTCAAATTCTGTGGAGAGGCTTAGGCACTGGTATTCTAAATAACCTAGAAATCGTTTATGAAAATTCCACTCAGATTATGCTTTATTGTAAAAATTAATTATTTTAATGGGGACCCTAAGTCTAAACTTACAAAAATTAAACAATTAAAAGGTATTAATAAAACAGAGTGAGAATGATCTAGAAAGCACAAATCAAGTCAAGTTATAATCTTAGTCGTTGATTAGAGGTCTAATATCGGTCGTTGATATCTCAACAAGAAAACTATAAAGGAAGACTTGAGGGCCATTTGGAAAGACACACTGAGTGAATCAAGTGATCAAATTCTTCTGACGGGGCAAGTGCTCAAACAAAGATCAGATCTAAGTGATTCCAGTTGCAATGAGGGGGCAGAGACAGTTATTGGTCGGAGGTTCTTCTCTGGGACCAAGAATACATAATAGAGGGGCAGCAGAACCAGCAGAGGAAGCAACGTAGCCTCTAGAGGGTGTGACGCAGGCCCTAGAAGGGGTGACGCAGGCCCACGCAAAGGCTGCGCAGTTTTTTCGTGAGAAAGTCCGAGATTTGTAACAAGATCAGGGTTCTAAGTTGGGAGGGTTGGAACTCAACTTTCCGAGGAGCAGATCGATCCAAAAGAGGCGGTGATGCAGTCCACAGAAGTCCCCACGCATGCCTACGCAGCTTCTGCGTAGAGGGTGTTGGGGTTTCGTCATTTCAGCTACCGGATCAACCAGGACTTACAGTGTGAGGTAAAACTCACTATATTTTTGTCTACCGTGATTTATTTGTACTGGATAGCCAACAAGGCATCCAGAGATTGTATTCAGACATTGCTGCTTAATAATAATAAACCCTCAGATCCGTTGTGCCGATTTTCCCGCATTGGGTTTTTCTGGGGACTTTCATCCAAAAATAATGGTGTCCTATGCGTGATTTGTTATTTGCTTGGTTTCCTTGTTTCAGAATCATAAAGTATTAAGTGTAGGTTGCTTCAGTAATTTACTTCAATATTTTCATGAAGAAATATGAAAATAACTGTGTAATGTAAGTTACAAATAGAGGAAGTAGATTGAGTTAGTTGATCTAGGAATTTTCACATGGAGTGAGTAAGGTGGCTAATTTACCATTTTCCCACATCAAAAAGATATTTTAATTGAGGGAAATGTGCTCAATGACTAAAATAATAATAAAATAGGAGCTTCCAGAGGGGTACATCAGATCTATAAAAAGAGGAGGAAGCCATACAAGGATATCTTGGATTTGTTATTTCTTCTCGTATGAAAGGTTGGGAACCTGGTTCTCTACTTCATTGGTAACCCCAGAACAGAGACACTCAGGTGAGTTAGTGAGATTGGGCAAGTACCCATCTCCCCTTGGTGAATTCATCCAGAATTCACAGGAGAGCTTAGCAATGACGGTTCAGTTCAGTTTTGGTGGAGTGCCCGTACAACATTGGTGCAGATCCTTGAGGTTAGTCCTAGCTCAACTATAGCAACTATTTTGTTATTTCAACATGTAAAACCCCAGTTTATATATTATAATAAAAGTTGAGATTATTTATGCTTATTGTATGATTGAATTGCATTCATTATATTTGTTCTATTTTACTGGCAATCTTTTGTTAAGTGAATGGTAATTTTTATGGAGTAATGTTGGTTGGGTTAAATTTCTAAAAAGTTAGATTTCCGCAAAATATTTCGTTTGGGATATTACAGTGGTATCAGAGCATTGATCTTGGCTCAACCTGCGAGTTTTTCCAGTTTCCAGCTGCAACCATTATTGTCGGAGGCTTTTTTGGGAAAAGTCAAAAACTCAATTCCCGCAGCAAAATGAGAATTTGTTAAAAGAGCTCGACAAATTTCCTCATTAAATGTGCAATAAAATTTCAGTGAAATTGTCACATGGATATTAACTCCTGGACAAATTCATTATATGAAAAATGTCAACTTCATATGATGGCCAAATTAAATTAGCATGGACGAATTATTGTGGGCCATGGCAAATTTTATGGGAAACAAATTTTATGAGAAATTTGATGGGACCTGTTGCGCTTTTTGGTGTGTATTTTGTCAAATACACTCTATTTGCGCTCATACCCAAAGGAATTGCATGTTTGGTTGAGCACTCGAATGGCAAGATTTTGGAGATAAGGTACTCTACCACCATAGTTTGTCTACCAAGTATCTACAAGTTAAAAGAAATAAAAGAAACATAAGAAAGAGTTAAAACATTGAAATTCTAAACTTCAAGCAAATTATGAAGAGACAATGAATTATGAAAGTTGAAAGTTGAAACAAACTGAAGCTTACCTGGCATTTTGGTCGTCCTATTCTTAATAGCCATGGTAAAACCAAATGATCCAACTACCATCCTATATATCTCTATTTCTTTAGAAATATCTTCACATTCTTGCTCAAAAGTCACCATCCTCTCAACACAAGTGAAGAATTCGTGCATCACCTCAGCATCAAATTTGAAACCAATGGAGGAAGAAAATGAGGGTGTTATAGGCCATTTTGTCGCATCTTGTCAATAGGCCTACAAATCGGATCAATCATCATCCATGAATATGTTATCATCATCCATGAATATGTTGTCATCATCCCTAAACAAAGCCCTAAGCATGACCTTCCAAATGCCTAAGTTTCTGGGTCTAACTGCTTCAGAACAGTGCTTTTAAGCACCAGCGCAACCTGGCCCTTCAGAGACCTGCGTTCAGCAGTGGGTTGCTCCTTACTGCACCAACATTGATCAGCAACAGCTTCTCCCTTGTTAGGGGTGTGTTGATTCTAGAATTTCGAGAAAATTAATAAGGATCTTGAAGCTTCCTCTTCTAGAAGCTTCCAAAAGTTGTTCCAACCATTTACCTTGGATAAGAAGTTCGAATCCTATCTGATCCTACCTTGGAGATTTCACCTCTTATCCCTTCAGCTCATCCTCCCATCTTAAGTTGATCAAAATCCTAGATTGGTAAATGGATAAGAATTCCTAAACTACCACACTCTCCTATATATTTACTGTCATCCACAACATCAGGGTTGGCTTTTGGAGATTGATCATGCCCTCATGTTGCTGCCTTGAATCTAAGAGAGTCATCATCTTCATGCATTAGGGTGACATTGAGGTGTGCTTTGAGACAAGGAAGGACAAGTCAACTTGGGAAGATCTCTACAAGATCAGTACTATCTTTCGTTGTAAACTCTCTCCTATTTCTATTAATACAAAGAGTATATTGTTTTCCTATATGTGTTATGTTATGTTCACAATCATATATTTCAATTCCTCGTTGATTCATTGAATAGAGTGATTGAATTATGCTACGTAGATGTTGTAGATCCTTGGCTTGTTTTGATTGTATATGCAGGTTCTAATTATAGCAATCAGAGCTAAGGTTGGAGCTTACAAGCCGAGAGGAGAGTAAAGCTTGCGACGGATTCCAAGTAGGTGTCTTTCCATCTTTCAATTTCTCTAAGAGAAATATATTCTTTGATTTATGTTGTTCTAGACCAGTCCACTAGGTCTAGGGGAGATACTTTTGTCTGCAATCGTAAATCTCGTATAATAGCAGGGTTGAGATAGATACCTTGAATGAGGCGATGGAGGGTATTGTTCCATCGCTCATGAAGCACTCTCCATAGAAGTTGTTGTTTCTCAAACCCCTCATCCCCCTTATTTTTATAATAGGCATGAATGGATTTTTTGGCCCTACCCATGGCCTCATACAAGTAGCCCATTGCGATCTTGTCTCCATCAAAAAATTGAAGAACCCTTACCAAAGGTTCCAAAATGACCACTCCTACCCAAAAGCTCTGATCATATTAAACTAGTATGCACATGCCCTATCCCTCCGGCTTGTAGCTAACAGATAAAGCACGCCACTCTTGTGAAAGAAACATGATCTTCACATCCCATATAGAATTCAACAGATACTGAAAAGATATGAAACTAGTGGCAAATCGTGTTATGGCACGACACGCCAACTCTTTGTTGTTGGTGAATCTTCTCATCAAGATAAGCACAGATGCATGATTATATATAAATTTTCTTATGCTCTTGGATGATTCAACAATATCCCTCACAAAAGGAATCTTCCCTATATCTTCCAGCATCAAGTCAATATATTGTGCAACACAAGGTGTCCAAAACAAGTTAGGATACCTCTCCATAAGCAACCTACTAGCAGCAACATAATTTGCAACGTTGTCCGTTATGACTTGGACAACATTTTGTGGACCTACTTCCTAAATGAAGGTGTCCAACAACTCACATAATAAATATGCATCTTTAATATGTGCAGATGAATCAACAGATTTCATAAACATTGTCCCTGTTACCCACCACCCGTGGGTAGTGTATATAGGAGAAAGTTTTTCTCCTAGATGGTCCTCAGTCGGCATCCAACAACCCCTTGCAGCCACCAGATAGTTCAATGTGTCATTATCTCTGCTAACTGAGCCAACCAAGTGGTCCCTCAACCACTTGTCATGATTGTATGTTTGAAGGTGGGCCTCCTGGCCCCAAAGGTATGGCTTTTCATCCGTACTTGTCATGGGCACTTTTGGGCATGGATTGGTGGGGGGATTCGGCGAAAAGAGTGCGTTAGATTTGTATTCTTGTCTCCACTGCCCGATTTCGTGGTTACCCTTGTACCCTAGTCCCATGGGATCTCCTTTACTGGCCATTAGCTTTAAGGTTGGCACTGCATGGGAAACCTCGTTTCTCGATACCACCTACATCACTCCCCTTCCACTCATTTCAACCCCATTTATCTCTTTTCCCATCCGTGTCCACATGTGTCCATTAGGTCCACATAAGGCTAGCCTCCCCCTCCCCTTGTCCACACCTTGGGTCGAGCTTGAAACAATGCCCAAGTGGTTGATGCAGCTAAAATGAAAAGAAAAAGCACAATTTTTCTACTCTCAATAGGAAATGTACCACAAAATGCAAAAGATGGTCGGGACATACAAATTTAGCACGTGGAAAAAATCCAAACATGAGCTCTACCCTTTATCCATTACCATCACCTTGGTGCCTATGGGCCCTAGATGAGCCCCCTCCATCATTAAGGAACCCATGATTGTCCCAACCCTTGGTGGGCGATCAACTACCTCACCTTAAGGGGGTATCCACTACTCCATATACACATCATGCTCCCATCCTCTAGAGCCCTGAGTAGCTATGAAGAAAAATCAATCAAAGGCAAAAGGCATATGAAGAAGGGTGGAAAAAAACGAATGTTGGGTAACTCATGTAACATGATTTGTTCCCTCCTATACTCACATACCTAGGTGTGGCCTTCCCTCATTATAGCTACCTTTGTACCATGACATGTGGTCTGGATGTTTCCCTTGATCCCCACTTCGCTCCATTATTATATCATTTTCCACCTACCATTTGAGGGATGTACCATGGACATGTCACCCCGTTTAGAGGTTGAAACCACCTAATAGGGTCCTTGATTAACCCTGTATTGAGTTTGGAGACACTTGTACATGCCAAAGCTAACTATGGAAGGCCATGCCACCATTAAGTGCCTCATTTATTCCATGACTTGTAAGCTCTTTTACTTTATTATTCTAATGATTTGTTGTACTGGAAGGCAAGGGGATACATTGGATCTTATGTAGGATTGCACATGGGTTTCCATTTGGGGCTTGGTCTTCCTATAAGGGGTCCTAGCCCCCAGAGGGCCACATTGGCACTTGTAGGGTGAGCATTGAGAGTCATGGGCCTCCACAATAACAAAGATTACTTCATGGATCCCCAACAACGCTCATTGATTGCTCGTGTTCCACCTTCGGGACGAGGATGATGCACCTGGTTCAACATGCCCAGCCAACTTCACACTTGCACCATAATCTTGGCAGATGTTCCAGGGTCCAAAGAATGTCTCCCGTTGCAGAGGGAGGGTTATCATTCTAGCCCTTACAGATGGTCTACAAGCATTTTCGATCCACTTGGAGACCCATGAGGATGTCCTTGTGCCCCAACACCCACTTCGGAGCACCACGGATTCTTTCTTGGAAAACAAGGGGCCAACCCCTTGTCCACTATGTTTGGAGTCCATTTTTACATCATGGCACCCCTTGGACTTCATTAGGCCTCCTCAAAGGCCCAATGACTCAATTTATTGATCATTCGACTCTCTTAAGAGGATTATTCTTATGTTATTGAGCTATTTGGTGGGCTTGTCACCAAAAGTACTATTATTATGCACATTATTTTATTTTAAGGGTTCAATTAGGCCCAATTAGCTAAATAGAACTCATTAGAGATTGTATAAATAGATGAGAGGTGATTCATCCTCTCATCATCACTTGCATTGGGTTATTCTCTCTTGTGAGAATTTAGCTATACGTTTTGGAGGACGAATTTGGATGATATGAATGAATTTTGATGTTTGGATCTTCTTTCTCTTGTCTTGGAGCTTCACTATTGGCATAATATGATCGTTGGATATACTCTTTTACACATGTAAGTGATCTTTTACACATGTAAGTGATCTTCTCATGTTTATTCTTGTTATTTACTTTAATACATGAATGTTGATGGGATTTTCACTATACTAGGTCTGAAACGTACTACTTTTCTTATACGAAATTGTGGAAATATTGATCTTTTGTAGTGTTGCATCATTTCATGTATCATGTGTGAATGGGTGATTGTTCCTAGAGATTGTTTCTATAGAACACATCTTGATAAGCCATCGATTATCGCAAATTGAAGTGTAAATTCATCTAGCAGATTCTCTCATGCCCTAATTTCCATGCAAAGTTGTCTAGAAGGCTCCTTGATTAGGTGTAGTTCCTCTAAATCACAAATTTCGTCTTGACTCCATCTTCCCCAAAGGATAAGGCATTGAGCCTTCCATAGGTGATCATTTTCAAAGAGAATCCATCTCACCTTCCCCTCTTTTTCTAGGTCTAGCCTTCATAGGTCACCTAGGGCATCACTTTTCTCACGATTTAGCCATCCAAAGGAATTCTATCTCTTGCCCACAACTGCGTTGGTGTGTCCTCTAGAAGCCCTCCGATTTTGAAGCAATTCCGACAGTGGGATCTTGAGATATTTCAAGCCCTAGCTCGAGCATCGATTCTTGCCCTTGGTTTCCCAAGGGCTAGTAGCCTCACTAGGATCATAGCATTAAATCATCAAGAAAAGATTCTTTCTTTGATCCTCTTCCCTTACCTAATTAGGTCAAGTACATCCTTGGTTGATCAACTCTATGCTCTTGTCCTAACTGTGGGTCCACTTGGCGTTTTGTGGTCCCACAACTTGCTGACTCTAATTTCACAAAGATCACATAAAATCCAAGTCTTCATAAAGACCTCCAAGTCTAGGAACCATCTTGACAAAGCATACTCTCGAAACCTAGCCCTAAGGGTCTTCTTGGCCCTTCCGAGAGAGCCCATCACCTTGCTTTCAAAGCAAGCAAACCATACTATTGAGTCTCTCTTGTGAATAGGCCTTGGGAATCACCTTTCATCATTTCACTGACATATCCGATATCGTGATTCCTCTCATACCGGGTCTCCTCCCATCGGTGAAAGTCCGTAAAGAGCGGAGCCTTAACTGAGGTGACAGTGGGCTATCACTCCATTGTAGCCCTTGACCTAGTAGTTGCTCCATAGGATCCCCTCCTAGGAGTCTAGGACCCCTACTAGTTTGATCGGTAACAGTCCCCTTGGGACAAATAACCAAGAAGTTAAGAAGGGTCTTACACTTATGGTCAATCCAGCCATCTGACATCACTGTGCATCCAGTGTGTCCTTATGATGCCCTAAACTTCTTAAATCAAGCAGTGCAATCATCCTTTTCATTTTGAAGAAGAGGCCCTCTCAACTTCACAAAGGTGGGGCCTTGTACCCCGAGCCAACAATAATGACAAAAGCAAACATAGCTTGGTAGAATGGATTGGTCTTGGCAATGTTGAAAGGAACATCACTCTATAGAAGACACTCACCGACTAGTTTGGCAGCGTCCTCCTTTTCCTTTTTTTTAAGTGTCCATTTGATCCTAGGTTGTGCACCAGGTGTGGTTCTAGGAACAAAAAAAGATGAAAAAACTAAGTGGTTGGGCCATGTGGATGTGGAATGTGATGTTGAAGAACCACTCTGTAATATCCCCAATTTTGTGAGCATGGGAGTCACTAAGGAATTTTGCCCCAATTTAGTAATATTAATTAAAAAGGGGCAAACATTATTGGAGAAAAGTGGCTAGTATTATATTATTGGAGAATAGCAACAAATTATTATTTTTATAAAATGGCGGCAAAAGTAACTCAGTGAAAAATGCCCCCACTAATAAAATAATATTAGAAAAGGAGTCTAGAGGCATGAGGAGAAATTATAAAAGGATTATGGACTCATTTTGTGGATTATCTTTGACTATTACACTTTACATTACATCCTCTCTTGGAGTTCTTTAGCACAAGAGCCAGAGTGTTGTTTAGCACTGTGAATTTCTAGCAGAATTCCACCCTCATTTCGGAGAACTTCAAGTGTCTTCCTAGTGAGGTAATTTGGGAGTCCAATTCAGGGCTTCCCTTGAGCTTACCGCAGGGGATTGACCCAGCTCTGCGCATTTCTTGGGCACAAAAGGGAGTTTGTGGCACAATCATGTGGAGCAGCTATAGTTGGTTGAAGACTCTGTGTTTTTGTTGAGACATTCTTTGTAGCTGAGGCCAGAGATTTCGAGCATTTTTCACGGCAGCAATTGAGGCCAGAATTTGGGACAAATTTCCCCTCATTTTGATAGTGTCCAGAGCTCACTGGCTCAAGTCTACGCTGGAGTAGGAGGTGGCTTCTTTCTGAGGAAATTTGGGTTGGAGAAATCAGGCATTTTCCAAAGGGGAATTTTGCAGGATATTGGGAGGCTTTTGGTGTCCTATTTTGGGACATCCCACAGCAATGCCATTCTGTGGTGCATTTTTGGCCAGATAGGCCATTTCGCACTGCTTGGGGTCACCAAGGACAATTGGGTCCAACCAAAACCTTTTCTGGGCTTTTCTGGGTATTTGGAGAGGAGCTTGTGGCTGCATTTTCAACGTGATTCAGGCAACATTTAGGCCAGAAATCCACTTTCTTTGAGCAGCGTGTTTTACTAATCAGCTCGTCATTCACACTAATTTTTGGGTTTCTGGGAGAATTGATTTGGAGCCAAAACCTTTCTAGGTTTTGTTGGGCTTGTTAAGAAAAGCCACCAGCTAATTTCTCAAAATTTTCTGAGCACTCTAGAGAGCTGAAACAACAAGTCTTTCCAAACAATAGCAGCAGAAAAACCCAACAGCGGGATGCAGTTCTTGTGGGAGTGATTTGCCAGCATTTGAGCCATTTTTGACACCTAGATTTTGCCACCAGCTTGCACTAGCAAGCCTAGGTACCTCTATAATCACTATTGTACTCAGATTCATCACTATTAATACATTGGCTCATAATTTTGCTCATATTTCTTGTGTCTAATATCTATGGGTGCGCTTTTATGAATTTCATAGCAGTAGCTAGTTCATTGCTTCTACTATCTACAGTATTTTTCCGTTTCGAACATTACAGTGTTATTAGAGCATGATCTTGGCGAGTTGTGGGTAAGCCAGCAAGATCATGGAGGTTTTTTCCACACATGCATAGTGATTGGTGAATTTATGGGCACTCCAATGACATAGAAAAGGAAGATTACACAGGGGATCATGGAGGACTTGATGAGACAGAACCAACAGTTGAGGAGGAAAAACCAACAGGTCCTAGAGAAAATACAAGAAGCGATGGGGACATTAAGATATACCCAGCAGAGAAGCCACGTGCATGCACGCGTAGTACAGCAGAACAATACCCATGGCCAGCATAGTCGACCTACCATGCCTCATTTTCTTGATGAACCAAAAAAGGAGAGGGAACTAGACACCTTTGCAAATTTGATGAGGTCCTTCGTGGATAGGATTGATGAGTATGAAGTGTTGGACCCTAGGATCAGGAGAGCTCTCTCGTTTGAGGAGCATGGATCAGGGACTGGATCATCATATAGAAGACGACACTTAGAGGATGAGACCATGAGGTGCTTCTATTGGTGGAGGCATGGCTTTAGATATCAGGAGCCTGAGGAGGAGGTTGAGCATGAGGCAAAGGACATGCAGGAGTGTGAGGAGCATGTCGATATACCCAGAGAGATGCGGGAGTCACCCTTGTTGGAGATCTCTTTGCTAGCTCTGGTTGACACCTTAGTGGGGAGAGTAGAGCATACACTTAGAGGGCCATTTGTTGAGGACGTACCACCTATGGATGAGGTGTCGACAGTTGATGAGGTACCTAGCGCTATGACCGACTTTTCAAATGATGATCGTGCGCAACAAATTGATGAGGTGCCAGGAGACATATCCCCAATTGATGAGGTGCCAGGAAGCACAGAGATGTCCACCGTTGATGAGGCGCCATCCGTTGTTGAGGGATCCATTGATGAGGTATTCAAGTCCATGACCAAATCTCAGGACAGCAGCCACCTACAGCTGACTAGTGAGAATGCCTTACATGTTGGGATATCTATGGAGTAGTAGGAGGCTAATGTTGAGCCAATGGTGGAGGAGGATACTCAGCCATCCTTTGGGGTAGCCATTGATGTGGGGCAGCATAAAGAGCACAAGTTGGGATTTCAGCGTAATTCGCTTCAGAGGCACATTGATAGGGCCTACAATGTTATTAGCACACCTATACACATTGGATTGAGAGAGGCGGGGTTGTCTAGATAGATCATAGGGGATGACCAGGTCAGCAGGACTGAACGATATGACCTGAGTATGACACAGCATCAGCTTGGAGGGCTTGTTCCTTCCATAGGAGATTGTGCCTTCGATCCCTCTTTTGGGATAGGATGGCCAGAGGTATTGAGTTGGTACTAGTGGAGAGGTTTGGGTGTTTAGATCTATTCATGGCCAGGGGCATAGTTCAGCAGGGGTCATGGGTTACCAGAGGATATCGAGGGCCAAACTGTTGTTGGGATCCAAGTGGGATCTGTTAATTTTCCATAGAGCTACATTGTTCTTTGCTTTGATAGTTGCATTTCTTCAATAACATGTTAAATTCAGCCCAAAACATTATATCATTATAAAGATCTACATTATTAACCATCAACATGAGAAACTATATAGAAAGAACAATACCATCATCATCATCATCTAAGCAGCGGAACGAAAAGGACAAAGGAAGAAAAGCATGCACACATAGAGACACCAGGATTGCTTCGAGACCAGGGCAAAACCCATTATGGGGAAAACCCTTGCAAATTCTTCTTCTTAGATTGTCATCAAATGATTCAACAAACAAGAGTACAATGATCCATAGATCCATATCTTCATGATGTAGAAAACAACTAGCATATGCACAATAAAACCATAAACATACTTCTGCTGAAGGAGCCTGAATCTAAGAACTAAAATGCACTGACACTGGTTGTAGCATACTGATGAATATTGTTGATACTCAGTGAGAACTGTAGATACATCTTGCAGTGGAAATATATAGGGAAGATCCACAACGGTACGAAACCCCAGATACAACTGATCACTGAAACTCACTAAAAAAAATTGTCCAGTCCTAGATTTGAATCCAAGACACTGTCAAAGTTGTCTGCAATCATCTGCACGAGCACTGGTGGTTAGATCAAGCTCAGATTTACACAGAAACCCTTAGCCGCAACCTCAAGACATTGTGCCCACGACTGAAGCTAGCCTAGTCGCTAGCCTGGTCGTTACCTAGACTCACTGTGCCCACGGCTGAGGTCCTGATCAGTCTGATCTAGCCTAGGAACCCTAGCCGCGACACCAACACGCTCAGCATGCGGCTATGGTAGATTAGTCGCTACCTTGCCACGCTATGCCCGTGGCTCTGGCCCGAATTCTGCATTTTTGTGCTCGCGACTATGGCCCAGAAGCCCTAGTTCAGAGCGAGCCTCTCGCTTGTGATCTCATACCTTGTGTGAGCTTCTTCCGTCAAACCTATGCGAGCCAAGACAAAATAGACAAACCAAGACAATGGATGCAAATTGAAGATCGCTTGAGCAAGTGTGTGAGAATGAGTTTCAAGTCACCTCTATTTATAGCTTTGTGTGGGTCTGCTTGGGGTTAAGGCCGACTTAACTAATTCCACATGTGGTTAGGACAACCCATTCCATTTCTCTTTAATAAATCAAATAATTCATAATTTAACTTCTCCTTAACCGATTGGGGCGATCTATAGGTCAATTTTGGTTCTCTCGAAAAGAGGAATCTAATGCAATTATAATCTCGACCATCAGAGCTGTCCATAATGGAATTTTACCACAGTTGCATAATTTTAACACTCCCTCTCAACTAGGGAGAATTCCACCTACCAGTATATGTTCATCAATCAATATGCCATTCTGGTATCTTCATGCATCACCACGTATCATCACTGATCATCTCTGACCTGTAGTCGTCATGTTGTGAACCTTTCTCATTACAAATCATCAATGTACTTCTCATGCTTATTTCTGCTTATCTCTTGATTGTTCCTGCTCGTATGTTGAACATTCTCGGATCTAGAAGAAGAATTTTTCACCGAAGGGGAGCTTAGGCTACCACCCTTCATACATCAGGCTATCATTCGAAATCTCTGACAGCGGGCTACTACCCAAAATATCATCATCAATCATCATCGGAGAGCATATCGTCAAGGAGCACGCCTCAACCTGTAACCTCATCAGGGAGCACATATCGACCTGGAATCTCATGGGAGAGCTATACCTCTACAACCCCATATCTAGCAGTAGGATATCCATCCACGTAGGGTAGCCCATCTCAACCCTGATATCACATTGGGGAGCTCAATCTCAACCAGGAACCGCATAGGGTTATCTCAACCCATACTATTGCCTACTGATCTTCCCATCGATGACCCTGAATAGTCATGTGGTAGAACACCTGCATCATAATCGACTTGGGTTGTACACCCCAAGTACATTCTCAACTTGTTGGCCAAACGAGGAGTGGTATTCCCAACAAGCCTTGCTTGTGGGTATGATGCCAACTAGGTATACTCTGCAAAGCCCAATCAGGGGAGCAACATTCTCCGACCCTATGGGGATAGGGGAGCAGCATCTCTCACCCTATGGATAAAAGATAGGGAATACTCCCTATTGGCCAGAGTTCCCTCAACCCCAGGAGCCCTCTATCTCAATTCCTCGTCCTGGGAGCTCAGACGGGGAGGAAGAGTTGACTTGGTGTCCTCAATCAGCGCTACTCTCATCATACTCATATTTGGTATTTTCTTATCACAATAGCAACTGATTCTTGTTAATACGGGACATCAAATCAAATGTTATGTTAGAACACACATAATCATGTAAATCACAACAAGATACCATAATCATCCTCCCTCTCACGGAGGTGTCAATCACACATGGATACCATAATCATCCTCCCTCTCAAGGAGGTGTCAATCACAAGTCTAAGCTTGTCTCGAACAACTGCACTGTCTCAAATCACAGTCCCAACTATATCTATATGGGATTCTCTGCCATCACAGTGTATCCATGTATTATCTAGATCATGCTCAGAGAACTCTCTAAGGAGCTTTTACATCCTGCCTCACGGCTAGCCATGCTAGCAGCATTGTACCCGACCTCAGTCGTGCTATGGACCTCTCGTCCAAGATATCATGGTAGATCTCATATTAAGGCAGCATTGAAATGTGTTCATCAATAATAATCCCAAACATCATCAGTTCATTCGTGCAACTACATATCATGGGAGAAATATCTCAAACTTGAAAAGTAGAACGTTTTATGCAAGTACTTCAAAAGGATGTTTTGTAGCAATTCTGAATGAAGAAATTCAATCATGAATATAATCATGTTTTATACACATCATATACGGATGGATGTTCAAAACGAAGCATCAATGCTTCAATCAACCATTGGATGCCATGTCAAGTTCAACAACATTTGAACTTTAAATCACAGAGTCCAAGGATTTACATTTTCATTACACAAAGTCATTTTATCAACAGGTTTGCAGTATAGGATTTCTTTCCCGAATTTCAGAAATCGATCCATCATGCCATGATACATTATTTCGAGCTTCAAAAGCCATCTCCCTCTAACTTAGATCATCAGAGGCTCATCACCTGTCAAGGGTAGACCATCAGTATGTAAAACCAAAGCCATAATCAAAATCAAGGCCATTCCTTGGAACTCATTATCATTAATTCGTCAGATAACTGTCAAGTATGGACAAATTTGAATCGAGGAGCTTGCATCACGCAATGCTCTCTGTAAGCATAATGTCTTACCAAGCCAACATACTCAGCCTTACATAAATCAATGTCGTGTCAACGAAGTCAGCTCATCGGAGTTTAGAAGCCAGACAAAAACTATTATCAAAGACATAGATATCATAGTATCAATTATTTCAACCAATGACAGGTAGAGCTCATATCAAGTCTTGACTTCATTTACTGCCAAGTCAACAGGCCAATCATGCCATTACAAGTCATTTTTGTTACTCGATGCTAGTGCATACATCAAGGTTAAGTCATGCATGTTCCATCTTCATACTGAGTCACAACAACCATTGTGCTAGGAACAAGAGGGCCAATACAGAACCATAATTATGAATACTCACATAAGACATTGAAGGTTACTATAGCATAGTCATCTGGGAAAATCAACAATCACCAGATCAAATCATGTCAAATCCAAATGTACGATCATAGTAAGATCTATAATTCTAGACATATCTCAATCATTAAGCATCATGTCAAAAATTCCAAGCACAGTTTATCAATTAGCCAAATCATGTTGAACTTTTGTAGCACAGACATATACTCATATGAATGTCTCGATCACCTGCAAACACAAGTTCGATTCAAACATACGAACTTTTCCTGCTGACAGATCTTACTGCTATCTGCAACACATCTACAGAACTAACATCTTCTAGGTGAGCATCTAATTTCATGCTTAATTCCAGCAATTCCATAAATCAGTTTACAATGGCAGGACATGTTAGAGATCCCTTGATTTAAAGTACAGACCAAAACTTCAAATATGAGACTAATAGGCATGGTCACACCTATGGGCCTTCCATTGTGTGAGAGAGGCTCAGAGCTCTGTTGTGGATTAAACAATGTCAGATACCCATAAACCATATTTCAATAAAACATACACTGGCAATATGAGTAAGAATCTTTTAGGAGAGAGATTCTCCCTCTGAATGAGAATCCACTTCATTCATGTCATCAACCTGTCTTTACTAGAGTCATGCGACTGCAGATCTGTTAGATCATAACATCAAACATATATCAATCATGGTTAGCTATCACATCATGACATCAACCTTTCATAGAGGGTTGAATTTCCATGTTAGGGCAGTGGATAGGTGAGACATCATACTTCAAAGATCATGAACATAATATCAATTTCTATCAAGTCAATCCATCAGTTTCACCATATACCATCAAGACATGACCATGGGTAGTAAGAGATCTAGAACATCAATCTCATAGATATACCTCTATCACCATGGTCATCAATAACATGATTTTCATGATCAATAGGATCAAGTTAGGTTATTCAATAAACCAACAGAGTGCAATCTCTCTTTTCATGAGCTTTCATCATGCGAATCGCAAGCATTATCAATACCATATCAATGAAGTAAGCTTCTACAAGAGATCCAATAGGTCTTATGCATATCAAGAGTCAAGAGTACCTTTTACTAGAGTCAGGATCAGGGTCTCAAAACAATAAATGTTAGCCAAACATCAAGCATATCATTATATAAAGGATCGACACTAAGAAACCTCATAGAATCAATTATCCTGATCAAAATGTTCAATGAAGGTGCATCAATTATCCTGATCAAGGTGTTCAATGAAGGTGCAAACATTTAATCTAATCAAATCTGTTAAATCTCGTTAGATCCAAAACAAGTACTTGGTTGCTTGACTATCTCCTAAACTGGTTGGTTTCCAACCGGTTCTCTCTCATTCCATTTCCATAGGGTCTACCCCCCTGAGTTTGCTATAGGGAGACAACTTAAATAGAGAGATTGGGGATCAGGGTGACAGCCCCCGATCTGAGCCATTGTCGCGGTGCCTAGATATTTTGTGCGACAACACCTCCAATGTTAGATCCAAGGACATTTTCCAAGCATGATAATCAGAGTTATCATTCAGTGCGTCATTAGATTTGAAGTATGATGAGGAAGCCATTGATCCTGGTCCTTGTTTATTCTTCTTCGGTGATTGCTCTTCTCACTCTTGCTTGGGCATTGTCTTCACCTTAGCTCTGATACCATGTTAATTTTAGTTAACCATGGTATGTTCTATGCTTAGAGTAGTTTACTTCAATCTTTCTCATTAGCCCAATTCAATTTCCAGATATGCAATCACATAACCATTGACAGTGAATGCTGATAAAACATAAATAAATCAACAAAAGACAAGCCAAGACAAGAGACACAAATATTCTTATAATTCTTCTTATTCAGCACAGAGAGAAAATATAATTTACAGCAGTCAACAGGATGCCCTAGCCAGCAAAGACTTCGCTGGTCAAACCAACAAATCAGCCTCCAATGAAGCTCGGTCAAACTAGGCCTTTAGTCAAAGTCAAACACAGCCCAAAACAGTCTATAAATCTGGTCAACACAGTGGTCAAAGTCTGCAGTCAAAATATTAGTCAAAGTCAACGCTTCACCTCGATTTCTGTGCCTCTAGCTGCGGCCTCTCCAAATCGGAATTATGACCTAGAAAACGCAGTCAAATCACAAGAGTTGACGCAAAGTCAACGTTGGTCAACGTTGTCCAGAAAAGACCTAAACAAGTCCGAAAATCTCAGCTTCTCTTTCACACGTGTGGAGGAGAGAGATGCCTCTAAGGTTGTACGAAACAATCAAATGAGAGAGAGATGTGTGAGATGGATGAATGACGAAATGAGGATCATGTCTGTCCTTTTTATATCCATGACTGAGCATGTGTGACACAACTTTTGGGGCTTGTGAGCCTACATAACAAATCTGGCTGACCTTAACAGATTGCATGTGTGGAAAATAAATTCAAAATTCAACTTATGCTCATCCAAACAAGATGATATTTAGATCAATCTTGCACCTCTCCAAAAGAGGAATCCAACAAAAATGTCATCTCCATCATATGAGCAGTGCAACATGGAGTTAAGCCCTAGTTGCCAAATTTAACACTACAGACGGTTACAATATATTACAGTCATCAGAATCAGGGTTTTGATGTTTAGATGCATGTCATGGATATTCTAGTTGATGTGAAGATATGGATCGTTGTACTCTCTTTTGTTGAATCATTTGAAGACAATCTATTACAAGAAGAATTTGCAAGGGTTTTCCCCATAGTGGGTTTTGTCCCGATCTCCTACCAATCCTGGTGTCTTTATGTGTGCATGCTTTTCTTCCAGTGTTCCTTTATGTTCCACTGCATTGATGATGATGTTATTGTTCTTTCTACATAGTTGCATATGCTGATGAATAATGATGCAAATCTTAATCATGTTATGATGTTATGGGTGAAATTAATTTGTTAATGAAGAAATGTAATTATCAAAGAAAAAAACAATATAGCCCTATAAAAAATTATCAGTTATCGCGAGTTTAACAATAAAATATCAAGTTTTTCACTTTTGAAAAAATCGTGAAAAACTCTGCCAATAACATCGGTGAGTTTAAAAAATCTTGAGTTGTCGATTTAATCACAATTTTATTGCAACTTTTTCCACAAAGCCAATTCTTCGAGCACTTGATGCTCCATCACATAATAAAGGAACTCTTACATGTCCCAACCCTGATGAGTGACAAATTCATTCATCATTAAGGGGTAAATAAATGTTAAATTATTAAAAGAAAACTTGGACTCCTAAGTTATGCTCCTAGTGAATGCATTATTAAAAATAAGTAAAAGGCACACCAGAGGGGTGGAAAAATCCAAGGAAAGGGTAACTCATGCCTCCACGATTACTCCCTCCTTGCATTTAAACACTCGGGATGATGAACCTCCATTAGTTGGTCCCATGGCCATGACACCTTGACTTGAAGTCCTTTCCCTCCATTGCCACTAGTATCAGAAGCACCTATGGATTGAATGGTTGACCTAGGACATGTCACCTCCCATTAGGGGATAGGAACACCTAATACGGTTTTCTATCTAGCCATCCCTAACACAAGTAGGGAACACTTTTACCGGACTTGGTGTAGTTAGATATTTGAAGGTGATCTCAATTTGAAGTGTTATTATGCCCTTAACAATTAAGTATCGTTCAATATGATGCATCTATGGTCATTATCCCTAATGATTGGTGGCTTTCACTTGATCTTGAGATAGTTTTGCTAGGTGGTTCTTCACACAAAAGTAGACGAATTTGAGGGCACATCACAACACTCCACTACACCATGCCCAGTTTGTTGTGCACCTTCAAAAGAGCATTGATGACTTTGCAAATGGTGTTACCCCTCCATAACAGAGAGATGGCCACTTTGACGATTCCAAATGATGATTGACACCACAAATCACCCCTAGATAATGAAACACTGAGCTCCTCTTGCTTGGTGTTGGATTTACTTAATGTTTGTACCTAGCGCGCCCAAGACACCCCCAAAGCTGGCCTTGACATTATTTGATGGGTGTTGCTTGATCCGGAGTCCAAATGATGATGGTTATCCCCAGGATGACAAGGGAGGACTTGTACTCACACTTGGAGCCCCATCACTGCTAATAGTGCCACATCACCTATGGATTGAATGATTGACCTAGGACATGTCACCTCCCCTTAGGGGCTAGGAACACTTATCTCAATCATATGATAGCTTGGTGCTATAAAAGGTCCAGTATTTAGTGTAGTAATGATGATGAGTCTACATTAAAAAAGAAGCATTTCATATCTACACTCGTGCACCTCCAAGCAAGGAAGATATTATCATTATTACAGCAAGGATCATGTCCTTGAAGAAGGTCATCCAACGAAGCAGTAATCACCATTATCAAAAGGAAGCTGGATCTAAATGGTTGTTATCATAAAAGAAGCAATCTCCTTGTTTGAAGGAAGATCATCCAAAAGAGAGCATCAATACATCTTCAACCAACATCAAAGTGATCAAGGTGAAGATCTCATCTTCATTGGTCAAGTAAGTATCTTTTATTCTATAATCGAATTTGGAAAATGACTTTGTATTTGCAAGGAGGTCTATAAGCTAGTTGGGTCATCAAAGGTCCTTGCATGAAATAAGGAGGATAGTCATGGTCCTCATAGATAAGTGAAGTCATAGATAAGGATCTCCTTTGAATTCATGGAAAGGAACTCCTAAGGTTCTCTCACATGAACAATACTGGAGACATAAAACATTAGAGGAAATATTAGCCTAAAAGTGCCCATGAAATTTTCACGTAATTTCCATGTCATATTATATAAGCCAATCAAAATCCTTTAAATTTAAAAAGAGGTACATGTAAATATTTTGGAGGGAAAAGAAGAAAAACTACTTTTTTTAATTGTATTTTTGGCTTACATCCTTATAGGTTTACTCAAATTTCACATGTAGACACTCGTTGGATGCGGAATTAAATTATGCATCCAACGAGTACCCATTATGCATACTTTTGAGAAGACCCACATTGATAAAAATTGCAAATACATTAAAAAAACATGTTCAACAGGTTTAACAGGCTTTTTTAATGTATCTTCAATTTTTGTCAATGTGGGTCTTCTCAAAAGTATGCATAATGGGTAGTCATTGGATGCATAATTTAATTCTGCATCCAACAAGTGTCTACATTTGAAATTTGAGTAAACCTATAAGGAGATAAGCCAAAAATACAATTAAAAAAATAGTTTTCTTCTTTTCCCTCCAAAATTTAGAACTCTTATTTTATTATTTTAACTATTATTTTATTATTTTTCTTTAGGAGGCCACTTTTAGGCTGAAATTTCCTTTAATGGGAGCTGAAAGAAATATTATGAACAGTACAACAAAAGATGGTCCTTAAAAGATAATGTCAAACATAGGAAAGAAAGTTCATGTCACTGAAAAGGATGGAAGGAATTGATGAAAATAATTCCATAGAAAGAGGGAATAAGAGATCATTAAGATTGGTCTCCCTCATAATAAGTCTCTTTATGGCTCCTAGATCCTGCTTAAGATATGATGCGGTGTGACATCATGGAAGTATTGGAAACAAAAACTCATATGATCATTAGGGTAACAAAATTCATGGGATAAGTAAGTAACCTCATCCAATAACTTAGGCCTTCTATGGAAGAAGACAAGTTGAAGGCTATAGTTTTGCAAAATTCAAACATTTGAAGAAAAAGGAAGAACTTGATTCAAAGAAAATCTAAGAAAGAAGAAGTGAAAGATCTCTACTATTGAGATCATATTCTTCTTTAAGAGGTTTCTGTCGGTTGAAAAATAGTACATTAGGAAGCATTATAGAGATGCATCACTCTAGAATTGGCATCATGAAAAAAGCATTGAAGGAGCAGCACTTGTCATAAGATGTCTAAAACTAATGTAACAACCATGCTATAAAATTAGTGGCTCCGGGGAACCTCACTGAAAACAATATTTATGGAAGGTAGTCATCTAGATCAAGGGTCATCATTCAATAATCTATATGGAAACAAGTGTTGACACTTTCTAATGGAATCCTCTTTGGATTCACTAGTTCGAAAGAAAGCAAAAGGTTTCATCAAGAATTCTAACTTGCAGAATTCTGAGATTGGATATGATGATATATTGATGAAGCAGGTCAAGGGAATGAAACTCTTCACTGCAAGGAAATATTCTGCAGGATGACTCAAAGAAAGGAAATGAGGTACATATATATTTATGCCGACATTGGATGCTATATAGACAGGTCATATGGTTGCAGGTAGAAGAAATATGATCAAAGAAAGCAGAAACTCTTCGGATGCACAGGTTGTCAGTAGACTTGTTCCACACTAGATGAAATCAACATAATATGGCCTCGTATGGAATATGAGGTAATTATACATTATCAAGGGGCTGCATATTGGAAGTTCCTGGGAATGAAATAAAATTGTGTAGAGAAAGAAATGGGAAGAGATCGTGAGAAACACAACCATGATCAGAGGCTGTCAACATCCAAGAAAACCAAGAAGACTTGACTGGAAAATCTCTTGGGAAGATATGTAGACTCTAATGACAAGTCCGTAAAAGATGGAGACCCTTAACAATACATATCTTTTGGAGATGTGTTACCCTGTACAAAGGATGCAGATGCCTACAAGAAGGATGTCATCATGAAAGATCGTCACTAAGGTAACTATTGCTTTAAGTATTCATATTTATAATTGAATAGTATAAGAATAGTCCTTTAAGGTCATACTCAGTGAACACTAGGGTGGCGTATGTACCTTGGAGACAATGATGAAGGTGTATATAATCATTGGTCTCACCAACATTGTAGCTCTTGGTCTCGTGGAGAGATGGAGTTGTTAGTCAAGGCCTTGCACTGTGACAATGCTAGATAATATGATGCTATAACAGATGGATTACCAATCAAAATTCTTCTTATGAGATTCATTAGATTGAAAGTGACCATGTACCATTATGAATACCTCCCTAGTTAAGAGGGAGTGTTGAAAACTGTAACTAGGTTCAGTATTCATAATGAATAGTAACTATGAATTTATGTAATGCAAGAAGACAAAGATAATAAAATGTATTTTGTAAATACTTGCTTTATGGATTTCATGAGCAAGAAGTTTTTATTATAGGTCAAAGACTTCTTCTTGATGTCTTTAGGGATTTGTCATCTTGTCATAAATATATAATTTTAGAGTCATGTATATGAAGTGGTGTTACACATGTAAAGACAATTCATTGATGTAATTATACGCCTCCAAGACCATGTCAAATATGCTCCTCAAGTAGGCTTAAAGATGATGAATATTCTCCTTGTTGAAGTCAGCCTCAAAAACAGAGAATGCACACTCAAGTCGGCTCAAAGTGGAGACACACCTATTCATAGATCATGTCGGCTTATTATTGGTGGAGACAACTATATAAAGGAACCTCAAAATAGAAGATTTTCGGATCAGAAGTTCGGATCAGGTTCTCTGATGTAGTGCGAGTATAAGGGTTTGATAAAGTGCGAGTAGAAGGGTCTTGATAAAGTGAGAGTAGAAGGGTTTGATGAAGTGTGAGTAGAAGGGTCTATTATAATGCAAAGTTGGAAGGGCTTGTTGTAGTGCGAAGTAACTCAGATACCTCTGAAACAGAAGGTGAGAATTACAGTGTGTAAGCAAAGGGTGATACAACGAAGTTTTAAGGGATATACAACAAGAAAGAAGTCTATACATTTAGTGCGAGAAGGGTCTCATACATTCGGACTAGGGCTAGGACTGTCATTAAGGACAGGAGGGTGTCGAAAGAAGGCTGAAGGAAGGAGATCCTTGGATCAAAGAATAGAAGACTGTTGGAGGCTGAGAAGACCGTGTCAAAGAGCTAAGAAATATAGAGACTGAGATTCTTTAGTAACAGTGCTGGATAGTGTAGGAAAGGAAGGACATAATTGAGAAGGCCAAGGAGAGCAAAGAAGAGCAGTGACAAGGTCTTGGAGGCATACTGAGGTCAAGGGTCTAGGTCATGGTAATGGTACTTGTCAACTGAAGGTCTATAACAAGAATTACTTGCGGGTTTTCTTCTCCAAAAGGGAGAGGTTTTAGCCCTAGCTTGAAGAGCCTAAACTCTGTGTCTCTTGTGTTTTGATAATTGACTTGATGAAAGACATAATAAGCTAGAGAAGATAAGATCTAAGTAATAAATGCATAACAAGTTCACAAGTAATTGTCAAGAAGAGAAATTGAATTAAATGCCACTCATTTCTCAACAGGGTACACTTGGTGTGATAGGTAGGGCATCCATTGTATTGAAATTCCATCGTCGGAATTGTTCAAAACTTGAGGACTCCTGAAGGAGAAACAAAGGATGAACTTTGTCCAAACGGAATTCAAAAATTCCTCCTCCCTAGAATTTCGCACCAAGCCCTAGATGAGTCTGTTTATCCTTAAGGGGACGAGAAAGAAAGAGAATTTTAGGGAGAAAGCTTAAGGGCGACCACCATGGGACGAGACTAGTGTCTAGACCATTGGGTGTATGGAGTCACAAATGCTTTAGATGAGCTAATTAGGTCCTTAAGGAAGCCAAAAGTAGAATCCCAAGTTGCCACTTTCAAACCCTCTTTAAACAATGTTAATGGAGTTTCATGGACAAATTACAATAATTTTCCACTAGGAACATTCATTTCATATCATCAATGAGTAACACATGCAAAACATCCCAAGATCACAATTTCGCACCATGTCAAATAAATTAGGGCATAAATATTCACTATGAGAATGAATTCCATGCATTAGACATTTACATAAAGATTTTCAACAAGAAAATGCACTTACTAGACAATATGAAGTATACCCATCCATTATACCATGAAAAAGAGGCTCCAAAATTATTCCAAAACAGCTCCCAATATCAAAGTGCATTTATGAACATCCAAAACATTCCCAAACTGCAATTCTGAATTCTTTTCTAGTCCATATGGAAATCCCAAGTGATTCTCCAAGACAAAATGAGGCCTCTCTTATATATATGAGGCTCCTCAAGTTCGATTTAGACTAATTTAGCCCCTAACAATATTTTGATGTACAAAATAACACATTCTTTGGTGACAAGCCCATCAAATAGCTCATGAAGTGAAAGATAAGCCATCATGTGGTGCTACCAAGTGGCTATGGGGCACACACAATGGTCTCATGGGTCTCCAAGTGGCTCAATAACAAGTCTATGCTCCATCAATGACGGTTAGACGATGACACATGCCCTCCCATGTCTCCCCGAAAGAGAAAAAACCTCCTATGGGCCCTAGATCAGTTACCAAGTGTTGGGTGCAATGTGTAACCAATTGGGCAACGTGGTCCAAGTGCATCATCGTCTCTGTGTAACTGGGGCACGAACAAGCAATGTGGTGGTGTTGAGGAAGCCTATGGTGTGGCAATCAATGCTTTGTATCGTTGGAGGCCCATGTCTCTCAACGCTCACCCTACAAATGCCAATGTGGACCTCTGGAGGGCTTGATTCGCGTATAGTGAAGCCAAGTCCGAGATGAAACTCACCTGCAATCATGTATAAGATCCAATGTGTCACCTCACCCTCCAATACAATAATTCATTAGTGCAATTGAGTAAATAAACTTGCCAATCAGGGACAAAAGTGGACACTTCATAGTGGCATTCCCTTCCAAATGGGGCTTTGAACATGTATTAGTGTTACCTTCCTGCATACGAGTGATTAGTGAAGGAACCTATTAGGTGGTTTCAACCTCTAAGGGACAGGTCCATGGTACATCCATCAAGTGGCAGGTGTCATATGAAATGATGATAGAACGAAGTAGGGCATAGGGAAGGCTCCAAGCCACGTGCCATGGTACAAGGGTAGCTAAAATGAGGGAAGCCCACACCTCGGGTGTATGAATGAAGAGGAGCAGTCGTGGTGCATGAGTTACCCCGACCTTTGTTTTTCCACCATTCTTCATATGTCTTTTACCTTTTATTGATTTTTCTTCATTTTACTGCTCGGGGCTCAAGGGGACGAGAGCATGATGCGTATGATATAGCAATGATTACCCCATTGAGATGGTGCAGTTCATCACCCACCAGGGGTTGGGACAATCATGGATTCCTTAATGATGAAAGGGGCACTCATAAGGGCCCTAAGAACCAGGGTGATGGCCATAATGAGAAGGGGTAGAGCTCATGTTTGGCTTTTGCCTACGTGCTAAATTTTATTTTCTCAGCCCTCTTTTTCATTTTGTGGTACATTTCCTGTTTGTAAGTGGCCATATTATGCTTTTAACTTTCTTTTTAGCTACATCAACCTCCAGAGCATCGTTCCAAGCCCGACCCAAGGTGTGGACAAGGGGAGGGGGTGGCTCACACCTTGTGGACCCAAATGGGAAAATGTGAAAAAGGACTTGTAATGAGCAGAGGGAAGTGAGATATATGGTGTCGAGAAGCGAGAGCATGCAACCAAAATCAGGGTTTCCCATGTAGTGCCACTCCTAAAGCTATTAGCTAGTAAAAGAGATCCCACGAGACTAGGATACAAGATTAACCCCCCAGTTGAGATAAGGGAACAAGAATACCGACAAAGCCTTTTCTTTCTGCTGAATCCCCCCACTAATCCATGCCCAAATGTGCCCAAGAAAAGTAAGCATAAACACCCAATTACATAATGAGAAAGCATACCTTGGGGGTTGGATGGCCCACCTTCAAATATACGATCATAACAAATGAGCGTGGGCACACGATGGTTGGCTCGAGTGGCGGAAAATAGTAGCACATCAAGCTATCAGGTGGCTGCAAGGGGCTGCTGGCTGCCGGCTGAAGATAAATCTACGAGAAAATTTCTCCTGCAGGGGTTACCCATTAGTGGTGGGTAACAGGTCTTTTATGGAATCCAAGATCATCCACTTGGTAACAACTTCCTTTTTCTTGTGAGCTGCCAAATCTTGCAGATCTACAGGTGGAGTCATAGCATCCTTGACAATATCCTAGAGATCATTCCCTTTTAGTAAGTGTGTAAACCTCATCTTCCATAAACAAATTTGAAACACTATCCAATTTATCCTTAGATCGAAGGCCCATTGCTACCATCTCACAGATTTATTGCACAAACTCTCAAATCAGAAAATAGAACTTCGAAATTCTCTTAATGCTAGTCCTTCTCTGTGATATATTTACCGTTGCAAATCCTTGTGAATCAGGCTCCAATATACCATGGGAGAATTTCAAGCCCTTGGTGACTAATGTCCTTACAATTTCAATGAAACAAGTAGATTGTTGAATTTAATTAATGCTAAAATTTAATAGCTAGAAATTAGTTACACAATAGCTAGAAATTAAATAGCAAAAGCATTAATTTACTTACACATACATAGGTAATTACTCCAAATTAGCTCTTCATTCCTTTGAAAAAACTTACAAGAAAACCTCCACATGTTGCCCAAAAAACACTGCACAGATACCAAAAACACCTTGGACTGAGGAAAGTGACTACTGAATGGATACATGGCCTATCTGTATGAATTGTACAGATACCTACACAGCCTGTTCATACGACTATATGGATCCGTATGGTATTGTCCTTATGATTTTACAAGACTGTACGCTGCTAGAAATGTCTCTTTCCTGGCTGTTCGCTCTCTCTCCCTCTTTGTTGCCCAACCTACTCAATTGTTCAAACGTGTCCAAAGCCTTTACCTTACCATGTCTTTCTACTTCTAGTGGAGAATCTATTTTTAAGATTACTCCCAATGTAAGTCATGCATGAGATACAATTTTAGACTCAATTGCTAAACATAAGCCTTTCATGTCTTTTAACTTAAGTGAAATACAAAATTATTTTCCAAAATAGAATAACTTTTCAAAAATATCTCGAACTAATTGCATGTTGACACTGAACCTACACAGAAATTGCTGTCCGAACTATAATTCTCAACACTGTCGCACTATAACAAGGCAAAAAAATGGGTTGTTAAAACATGATTAGTATCACTCAATGTATCGGCTTTATCATAGAGTTTCTTGTAGAAACCAAGTTCCTATAATGTGTTATTTTCCTCACACAATGATATTTGTCCTTGAAGCTAGGGAGTCGCCATTTTTAAGCGACAGCGCTTCTTCTTGACATAGAGCCTTTTAAATACAACCAACGAAATATGATTTCTGCCATCTTTTTCATTGGCTTCCACTTATCAAAATTCAACTAGCACACCTATCTCTCCCTAGGGGTGAGTACAAGCAACAGAACTCCAATTGGAATCCTTTGGCTAAGAGGTCATGGGTGAGGGGTATCTATTCCACTGATGCCCAGGACTTGTACCTAGCCCCAACTACTATTGCAGGCATTGGTGTACAACTAACATGAGCACAAGCACAAGTGTGTCATTGGAAAAGTTGAAACCTGGTGGGGGTATTATCAGCACCCCACTTTCACTGACCTGGCTAGCCACCATTGACATGGTTTCCACCATTCAATAACCCAAGCAACCATAAATACCATGCCACCACAATCACAAGTCCAAAAACAACATTTGGGAACCAAGATTCGTAATACCTTAATAGTAAACACAAAAGGGAGTGCGGTTGTAAAAACACTTTGCACCACGAATAAAATTACATTTATTACAAGATTGCATAATTTGTTTCTAGTCAATTTGAATCCAAGGCCTTTTTCTCCATCTTGCTTTTCATTATGTTAACTAGTGTCGCAACATTTTATTGGATGCAAGGAACAAGTCAGGAGGATTGTGGTATGGCCAAGACTCTGGTATTGGGGAAAAAATCTTCACTTGAAAACATTCCTCTTAAATGCCAGAAATGGACAACTAATGTCAGGAGGTGTTTCCAGCTTTTTCTACAGAAGAATGCACTACATAAATGTCCCTACTAGCATTCCCAGAAGATCCTCGTAGATTTTCATACCACAAACATCAGTGGGGCCATGTTCTGGTAACAGATATTTTTAATATTATGGCAGATAGAACGCCTAACTGTAGAGTTAGAAAAGATCAGAAGTGAAATATCAAAAAGAAGACTGTAATTCATCTTTGTTGTCTGGTTAGTTGCTACAGAACAAAATTTGTTATTACTTCTACGATAATAATGGAAGAATACTTGACCAATGGCAAGGGAAAATAAAATACAGCAACAGAAAAATAGCTTCACAGAAAGCATGACACCATTACAAAATACTAATAGGAATTGCAACGAACCTCATACAAGCGATATGGAACAACTATGCCAAGGCACAATGTCAGCCAGAATGGTGTATAAACTAAGAAAAATATCTCGCCCCATCTCTTGCTTGGGTCAGGAGCAAGCCATAAATTTTGCAGCTTAGATGAACCTGCAAAACAGAAAAAGAAGTTAAGAGAACTTAACATAATTTTGGAACCAGATGAATATATTCACTTTTAAAGAGGCACTCCAGTTTCATATAAGCACCGGTAAGATTTTCTACCACTTCTCTTTCATCTTTTGAGCATTATTAATGGATTTAATATTTATGGCCCCTCAGTACAGAACATAGTACACATTTTAATAACAAGTTGTATGTGGACTAGAAGTACTTCAGTAATGTTTCTCATTTTCTCCTCAATAATGGAGGAAGACTTGAACACACCGATTAGAACCAGTCAAGCATTTTCACCAATTTGTGTTTAAGAAAATTACTCATGAACATGGTTCTAAAAAATTCCCTACAATAAACTATCCTACATATCAAAATAGCAGTTAAAAATTGGAGTTAGCAATTCTGAGCATGTTCTCTAAAACAAAATGCAGAGAGAAGCATCATTATAAAGTGGGTGACATGTAAGCAGACAAGATATTGTAGACTTGCAAAACGGGCATGATAAACATTTTGATTTGATGAATTTTTACTTTTGTGACAACAAAATGTTGAGAAATCTAGGGGCAGCAAATTAATTGATTTCTCTTAACTTGATAACTGCTTGTGATGCATTTTTAAATTTAACTTGATTAGCTTCTTCTTCCACTTTATTATTATTATGTTCTTATCATCAAACAGCTACCAAACCATAAAAAACAATGAGAAAAGAGGATACAAGATATAGGATATCTGCCAGGGCCAAAACCTCTCCTCTTGAGAGGAAAACCCGCAAGAACTCTTCTCTTCTTATAGATCTTCAAATGACGTGTTGAAAATTGAAAACTATAGGATGAATTTCCTTGAATAGAATTTCATTCCTGACATTTCTAAAGTGACTTTCTAGAAATAGAAAGTCATGTCTATCTTTGCAACCATGACTTTCCAAAAATAGTAGATCACCTTCCATCAATTCGTAATCATATATACATGATAGAAAATCACTTTAACTTGTCCTTAATCAATCTCAATTGTTTAATTTTTAATTTAATCATCAATATTATTATTATTATTACTACTATTATCCTCTTTATGATATTATTATATTATTATTAAAAAGAAATTCAAGTCTCTCAATCATGTCATATGGAACTCCCATGAATTAATGCATATGTTACTCTCTCTCTCTCTCTTAATGGATTCATTTCTCTCTCTCTTTAATGCCCTTACAATCTCTTACACACTTTAAGGACTCGTCATAAAAAGATTCCTCTTACACCTCTTTAATGCATAAGTTACACTTCTCTCCTAAATGCATAAGTTACACTCCTCTCCTAAATGCATAAGTTACACTCCTCTCCTTTATGGCATAAGTTACACTTCTATTTTGGCATATGTAACTCCTCTTCAAGGCATAGGAGTTACGCCCTCATGAATTCGGCCTCCTTGCTCTTCCTATATATTTGTGCCTGTCATCCTCACATGACACACTTACTTGTGCTTGTGAAAGGAGAATTAGAACTTGAGAAAGAGAGAGTCGGAGAGTCTAGAGGAAGATTGAGAGTGAGAGAAAGAGAGTCTTGAAGAGCAAGAGCAGATCTTGGAGAGCCAAAGTGATTCAGTGTTTGCATCAGCTACTGCTATTCTTAAGATTTGGGTGAAGTTCTTCATTCTCTCATTGTACTTTGTATCTCTGTTGACAAATTGATTTATAATAGAAGAAGAATTTGGTCGGGTTTTCCCCTTGTGGGTTTTTCCCTGGTCATTGACCTAACTTCTCTGTGTCTCATTGAGTTTTTGGTTGTCTTCCATTGTGCATATGGTTTATATGGTTTATGTTCTATCTACAATTACTTAACTTATTTTGCAACATAAAGAATTTTTGAATTTAATTGATTGTAACAGCATAGAACATCAGAATTTCAACATGACGAATTCCAAGACCTTTGACCCATGTCAAACGAGCCCTCCAAGACCAAGTTCACAATCCTTCTTAAAGACCTTACTTCTAACAAGATCAACCTAAGTCTCTTTGCTTCAATTCTGCCTTCCCATCATAGACTCGTATATGCACCTTGACTGTAATTTATGGCCTCTTCTAACCTGCAACTTTCAGTCTCTTCTGCAAAAACCCTAAGATAACACGTGTGGCTAGAAGATGGATGAATTTGTCTCCTTTCTCCCTCGCTTGTCTTCTCTTCTCTTCCTTGTCAATTTTGCATGTAAAGGTCACCTCTTTTGACCCAAAACTCAAATTTAGATGATGACTGCAATATTTATGTTTCTGTTGCAGTAGATGATGCCCTACCCTTTCGCACATGTGAATAATATGAACCCAAAGACAGTCCAAAACTTCATTTTCCTTCTCCTCTTCTTTGCTAAGTATTTCGGCTTCTTTTTCATCCTCTATCCTTTCTTGATAGAACTTCTTGATCGATTGGAAGTGCTCTTCAAGTGAGGTCGAATTCACTTAAATATAGGCTTCTTCTAGTGCCCTAATAGACAAACTTGATCTTTTAGGCAGGCTGACTAGTGCTCTTTTGAAGGTTAACTTGTTGTGGCATTATGACGACGTCTTGGAGGGTCTTCTTGACATTTTTGACTATGCAAAATTTTCTTTACAAGATGTAACATGCCCAAAAGGGTCTCTCATACATGACAATGACTAAATTGACCTAAAAGCAATCAATGGGTGCTTGACCTAAAAAAAAAATTCCCCTTGAGCATTAAACCCATGCCTCAAGAATAACAATAATAAATTTATTTTCTCTTTACATCAAATACATAAAATCATGATTACATATGCCATTATGAAGACCGAACCTAGTTTCATATTTCAACACAAAAAAATATACCACTAACAAATTCTTAATTAGTCTTTCTACAATTGTTCTCTTTACTTAATAAGCAAATTTTCTTTGCTTGTAATGGTACACATATTGACCAAATTGGGAAGATGTAAAGTGAGCATATACAATGGTTTAGAAATGCAATATAAGTGTGTGCAGACAATTGCTTAGCTTGTTCAGCATATTTGTAGTTCAAATGTAGCATATATTCATCTTGACTTGCCTTTTAAGTTTGAAGTTCACGTAACACATATTCTTGTTGCACTTGCAATTTTAATTTTCTTGAAGATATCAGCTCAAGAACTTCCATCTGGAAAGGATGTTGCCCAGCAATTTACATATCAGATTAAACTTTGACCATCTACATTCCTTCATCCTTTAAGAGTATTGTTTCCATCATTTAAGAATCTTCCATAATGATGATTCTTACAGGATTTTGAGCATTCTTCTTGGCAAAATGACTACCTCTAAAATGATGTTAGAAAATGCTTGGATGAACTATAATATGCTACATGGTTCCAAACTTCTCATTTTCTTTAAACTACATGATCTTTCCCAAAGCAAATTAAACATGTAGATTCTAATTTTTCTACTATCATGTGCTTCTATCTATGATGTCATGCTTTTACAAAACCAAGACTCTTCTACTTTCCACTTGATAAAAGAAAGACAAAAATTCATAAAGAACCTAACAGAAATGAGACTTCCTTCAATAATAGAGATCCTTGGGATCTTCTCCTTTTGTTTTCTTCTTAAGTTCTCCCCTTTCCTTAGCGATGTGAAATTCATTTCTTTCCTTCCTTTTGTTGTTCACTTTATTGTTTGGATAGTCCCTTTTAAAGTGTCCATACTCATTGCATCCAAAGCATTGAATCTTGGACATGTTTGTATTTTTCTTGGACTTTCCAAACTTCCCTTTCCTCAGTTTCTTGTTACTTGCAATAAAGGCTTGAGATCTTTCGTTTGATTAAGTATCATCCTTTGCCTTCATCCTAGATTCTTCCAAGATACATTGAGCCCATAATTCATGAAGGGTGTAGTATCTCTTTGAGTAGATGTTTGTTGCAAAACTAGTCCAATCAAGTGACAAAGCATTTAGCACACAGATAGTCATCTCAGAGTCTGTAACAATCTCCCCAATCACTTGCAATTGGTATCCTATTTGTGAGATCTTCATTAGATAGGTGGCCATGTCTTCATCCTTTGATTTCCTTATTCTATATAGTTGATTCCTCAAGGAAATCTTTTGAGCTTGTGTACTTATGGAGTACAAATTTACCAACTTGTTATACATAGCCTTTGGTGTCTTCAAATTAACAACAAAAGGAACAAGATGATCTTTAATGGATTCAACAATGATCTTTTGGGCTCTTACCTCTCCCTTTTTGTAATTTGCTAACTCTTGAGTATTCTCTTTGCTTGGTTCAACAACTTCACCAAGGATATATTCCACGCTTCATTTTATGTGAGTGCCAAGTCAATCCTCTTCTTCCAAGCTAGGAAAAATGGTAATCCAACGAGCTTGCTGATTTCCTTGCAGAATGTAGCTATATGATTTGTAGATTGAGACATAGAAAACAATCTAACACTTACTTTCCAACCATGAGTCCTCCTTCTAGATGATATCTTCAACTATCTTGATGCTTTCAAGACCAACAAGGAGACTTCAAAACATGCCCTAGAATGATATCTTCTAGGATGCCTTCAACAATAATGTCGTTGAATAGCTTCAAAGAGCGAATGATGAGATCAAGATTCCTTGATGCTTCCTCTTCTTCAAGATGATGCACTAGAGAATCTTCAACAAATACATGTCCTTACTTTAACGAGACCTTGAGGTCTTCTTTCCTTGTGTCCTTCTGCAAATGATTCCTTTTAACAAGTAAACTCTTCTTTGTGTCCTTCCAGCTGCCTTCTCTTGTTCACCTTTGCTCTGATACCATGTTGGAGAATGCAATAGGGCAACTATTAATTCAAATTCTCCTTAATCTTAATAATTGCTTGTGAACTTTATTTATCTTCTTGTGTTTCTTTATTAGATCCTTTCATCAAACAATTATCGAGGGCATAAACAGTAAAGACAATGGACACAGAAATTAGGCTCCAAGCTAGGGCAAAACCCCTACAAGGGGAAAACCAAGTCCTCCTCCAAGCACCAAGTCAGTCATTCAAGTAGCCCTTCCAATTAGGTCAAAGATCGACCAAGATAACAATAGTCAATCCTGCTTCAACCAAATTCTTGCTTCAACTTCAGCGCCCAGCTTCGACTTGCAACTTTGGCCCTGTAGTAGCTGCAGAAACCCTGATTCTGGCACATGTCAGCTCTTCAAGAAGACTTCCCTCAAACAAGTCAAGGTCTCCAAAGTCAAACTAGATGTAAACAAAGTATTTAGCTCTCCTGCAACTTGGATCTGCAATTCGGGCCTACAATTTTCGACCTTTCTTGAAGTTGCAGAAACCCTAATCTTCGCACGTGTGAGAGAGTAAGACCCAAAACCAAACTTTCTTCTTTCTTCTTGAGTTCTTTTAGCCTTCTAGACCTTCACACTTGCTTCCTTGATGATGAGAGAGATCGAATTGATGATGAAATGAGGTCAAAGTTGTGTATATTTATAGCCTTTCCATGAGGTCGATTCCCTTCTTTAGGCTAACTTGTAGCTATCGGGCCCTTCTTGTGCTTGCAGAATTCTAGGACTTTCTAGACTCAAAATCAATATATTTTACATGTTACAACTTGCCCCAAAGGGTCTTATATAAATGATTGAGACTCTTCTGACTCAAGAAAAATATTCCTTTGACATGACAAACCCTAGAAGCATGAAGAACATGCTTTGGCTAGATGACCATCAAACTAGAGCATGAAACCCATGCTCAAAAATAATATTTTTCTTTCTTCGTTTTCTTGTAACATAAAATATACATAATGATTTGAGTACATTGATAGTGATGAAGACCGAAACTAGTTACATTTTCCAACGACATTTTTCCAAACTCTATGCAATGTTTCTGAGTATGTGGGTATCAAATTATTTCATGAGGAAGAAACTCAATGTTGTACAGCAAGCAAGGTTCTAGAATAGCTATCAAAAGGAGGATCACATTTTCATACCCAATGTTATTATTAAGGAGGCTAAGCAACAATATTCTAAAGCATTATGTTGTTTCATACACTTTCAAAACGCTTTTGACTTTGTCCTTAAGGCATTCCCTATCCAAAGATTCCAAGGCATTGATCCTCCCAAGTCCCACATTATTGCCATCATGAGGCTCTATGAGATGGTTGGAGGACAATTCCACACACAACAAGGCTTTTCTGACTTCATCAGGAGCACCATTGGGGTCATACAGATTTCCCCCCTCTCCCACTTTTTTTGGAATCTACATTGATGAGATGGAGAAGTTTCTTGTGGATAAAACTCATGCAAATGATGGTTGGATCCTATATCACATCTTGATCGCCATACTCTTCTTTGCAAACAACGTGGTCCTTTCATCTTCCCCCACTTGAAGGGCTTTCAAACGCAGTAGGATGCCTTTTTCAACTTTTGTGATGTTAAGCGAATGGTGTTCAACCTTAGCAAAACTAAGACCATGATTTTCAACACCTCTAAGAAATCTCTAAAGCATTATCACTTCTTCTTCCATGGGTGTGAATTGGAAGTTACCACAACCATATTTGGTGGTCTAGTTTAGAAGTCCTCATTTCGCCATGAGGCCCACTTTCCAACCCTAGTTCTATAAGGGGTGAGCTCCCTTGGCCTTGCTAGAACACCAATGTTTCCACTTGCATTTTAAGTACATCCCTACAAAAATGTACCATCTCAACAACATCATCGAATCCATAGTTCTTTATGGAGCCAAGTCTTGAGGATTGTTGCCTCAAAATCTAGTAGGTCTTTTGAGAGGTCTCACAGGACCAGGACTATACCAAGTGACAACACTATGAGGTTTGACCCACTGTCACCACATCCACCACCTCCTACTCTTTAGTGGATTATCACCACAAGGGAGGCTTCCCTATGTCGATCACCTAATGTATATTCTATGTTTAAGGATAGGAGGTGACAAGGATAGGCCAAGGAAAGACACTCAACTTAAGGACAAGGCTCAAACTAGCTTAGAAAAGGAAAAGTGAACCCTCCAAAAGCCTATCTAAGGCACAAGTGACCTAAGATTTTGTGGATAAGCAATGATAATAGGCTTACCAAAGTGCATAGGGCCAAGAAAAGGCTTGACAGGATGACCATGATCAATATTTGGGACACCATGCCGTTAAGAAGTCCCAAGTTGAAGCCAACATAGAGATTAGGCATTACCCTAGGGAAAAATTGCCTAGGGCTTGTGACGTCAACCCTAAAAAGGATGAATTCACTATGGAAATTGTGAAAATTCTACTATAGTATCATGGTTTACTTCTCCTACTTGATTAAATTATAAAAGTTATCTTCAAAAATAATATTCAAAAAATACCAAAGTAAACACAAACTAACAGCATACACATGCAGATCATTTACTGAATATTACACGCATTCAAACAAAGTGACACACTGATTTTTGGACATAAGTCCCCGGAAAAACCCAAAGCGGGAAAACTAGTGCAGCAGATATGAGGGTTTATTACTATTAAGTAGATTCTAAGTACAGCAAATATGGGCACCAAATCTAGTTCACCTGACAGAGAAAAACGTAGATCTTCAGCTAACCTGTTGTTCTGTTACCAAAATTCTGACTGATCCACACCCTCAAACAGGATTTACAAGACTCAGCCCGGATCTGGCCCTAGAAACCCCAGCGCTGCCCCTGAAGCCCCAGCGTCAACCCTACTAGGCTCTGTGTGCCTCTACGCTGCTCAGAGAGGGACTACATACCCCAGAATGGGTGACGCAGTCCTTACGCTGCCTCTGGAGGCCTCTGCGTAACTCTAAAGCCCTTTGAATCTACAATGTTGCCCCTTCCTGGGCCTGCGTAGCACCTGCGTAGTGATTGAAGCCTCTGCGTTGCGTAGCTGCTACTGCTACCCTTGCTCCTCTGCATTGTCCCTGAAAGTTGCTCCTCTGTCTCTTGCTGACTCTTGGCTCCGGGATCATATCATCCCCTCAACCAATACTACCCCTCGCTGCAAAAAACTCTTCTGAAAATTCTTAGCAAACCATGCCCTAGAATTCCAGATTTCTCTCTCAACTCTACATCTGTGTGTGTGTGTATCCAACTGACCTTCAAGCCTTTCTCTTATACTTTTTCATTGATCTCATCAACGGCCGAGATTAAAACACTCATAAACGGCTGAGATTAAAACACTGCTTGATCCGTGTCATTTAGAACATTTCAGCACATGTGTTAATTAATTCACTTTAATTATTTAATTTTCCTAAGTTTAGACTTAGGAAATCCATTAAAATAATTAATTATTTGAATAACTTGAACACCAGCTGAAATTTCTCCAAACACTTTCTGGGTTTTGGAGTTCAAGTGTGTCTTAGCCCCTCCACAAAATTTCAGGGTTAGAGCACACTCGATGCTGCCCCAACTACACAAAATTTCAACACTCCCTCTTAGCACGGAGTGTGCTCTAGCAATACATCCACACCATGTACTGCAAGATATTGATGTTGGTTTCTGTGTTGTTGATGCTTGGCCTGCTGCCTTCCATCCACTACACTGCTGCTCTCTGTACTGTTGCCCATGTCACTGCCACTGACACTGCCACATCTGTACTGTAGCTCCCTCTCAACTTGCTGCATCATGCTGCCCATAGCATTGCCACTGCTAACTGTTGCACTGCAACTCAGTTACCGAGAAGCAAGCAACTGAAGGACTCCTGCCCAATCGTTGACAGATAAGTCAGGCTGCCTCCCATCACTAAAGCTCCCTTGGTTACTGATTTACGTTGTCCTCCTGAAGCCATTGCGTTGCTGCAACACTGCACTACGTGAGCTCAGCCTCTCTGTGTTGTTGAAGTCCCATCAGCCTCGCTGCTCCCTCCACGCTATTGTTGCCTTTGCACTACGTTGCTCCTCTTCAACTCTTCAGCTCTCCCCTCTACTCCATTGTGACCTTCTGCAACCATCTCCCGATGCGTCTCGCTACCGTTTTAAGGCTCTCGTAGCTCGTATGTGATCCAAGAGTAGGGCTGACTCAAGGATCCCGCCACTCTGATCTGAAGCTGCTCTACAGATCCATGTCACCCCACCTCTTCTCTCGAGGCACATGAGCACTCATCGCTGCATCATCATCAGAGCCATCATCCTTTGCTGCTGCAGCCTTGGAATCAGAAGATCCTTTGTCCTTCTTCTTAGGACAAGTGTTGGCGAAGTGTCCAAGTTCGCCACAGTTAAAGCACCGGACCTTGGAAAGGTCCCTTCTTCTTCCCTTGTTGTTTCCTTTCCTTTGATGCAAGGGTTGCATTATCCTCCTCCTCTTTCTTCACTCTGGCTGATATGCTTCCGTTGCTTTGCCTCTTCGTGATTCTCCTTATTTCCTCCTGACGGAGGATTGCCCACATGTCTGCCCATGATGGTAACGTTGCCCTGCCCAGAATGCTATGGACAAACGTTTCCCATTCTTCCGAGATTGCATTTAGGGTCGTCCTCACTAGGAGCCCCTCATCCGGATTTGCCCCCATGGCAATCAGCTGATCCTGGATAGTCTGAAGACTGAAGAGGAATGGATCTATCTCTTCACCCTTCATCATCTGGAACAATCGCATCTGGTTCTCCAAAAGCATCCTCCGTTGGACAGAGCCTCCTTGATACATCATGTCCAAGGCTACCCACATCTCATTTGTCGTATTCTTTCTAGAAATATGAGGTATGACGTGGTCTTTGACTCCGTCCATGATCAAACGCTTAGTCTGCGCTTGATTTTCTTCGTACTTCTTTAGAGGATCTGCATCGATTGGTACAGCTAGAACTTTCTCTGCATGATCTTTGAGACCATACTCATCCATAACTGACAGGATTCTAGCCCTCCAGATAACAAAATTGGACATGCCATCCAACCTATCCTGATATCCTAGTCCACATCATGCCATCTGCTCAGATCTGTCAAAACAGATACTCCTCTCCCTCTTTCTGTTGCAAAACTCTATAGAAAATGTTGGATCTAGGTTTCTTGGTGATTAGAAACCCTCTATAGTAACTACTCCCTCTGACCACTAATTTCCGTCCTGGAAATTTTCACCCAAACACAATCGGACAGTACTCTTCGATCACCCTCCTGATTGAATCTCATATCTGTTTGGCTCAGATCTGCTGAGTGACTGTCTTCCCCCTGCTCTTTGTTGACTTAGCTAGGCACAATTCTGCACCGACAGAATCTCCACCACGCCAGCATTGTTGAAGATTTGAAGCACTGCTTCCAGATCTTGGCAAAGCTTCTCTGCAACAGGAAGAATGACTGGACTACGTCTTACTGACTAGCCCAGCGTAGCCTCAGCGCTGCTCAGAAGTGGACTGCGTAACCCCAAACTGGGTGACGCAATCCTTACTCTGGCCTGGGAGGGTTTTGTGTAAGCCTGATGGCCTTCTGTAGCTATAGTGTTGCCCCTTCCTGGATCTGCGTCTTCCTGCTGCCAAGCTACCCCTTCTGAATCTGCTGCTTCTGTTGTTATCCATATAGTTGAAGCCAACATATATATTAGGGTTTACCCTAGGGAAAAATTGCCTAGGGCTTGAGACGTCAACCCTAAAAAGATGAATTCACTGTGGAAATTGTCAAAATTCTACTGTAGTATCATGGTTTATGTTATCACTCTCAAAAATGTGAAACATTATTTGACATGGTCATAGAGTTCATTTGTCAAAATCGGTATAGGAAAATTTCAAATTTTTATATGTTTAACCTATCCTAAGGTTCAAACCCACTTTCATTTAAGTCATGTCATGTCTTATCAGTCATCATTAGTTGTCAGATTTCATTTCCCAAGCGTTTAATTTAAAGAAGGACATTTTAGTCAGTTTTACCTCTTTTCGTAGCGTTTTACACTGTGAAATAGCAGTTTTCGCTACGAAACTGCCTAATAGTTTCGTAGAAAAACTGTCACAAAATGAACTCTAACTACCTTACGAAAAACAGCTTTCTTGAGAAAGCTGCCTTGTCAAACCTGAGGTAAAGTGTTAGTTCATCATTGGAGGAGTTAGGGTGGATGTCATTCGAGTCAGTTAGGGTTGTTTCAAAAGTACAAAGTCATGGTTGAGGTCATCATTACCGTTTTTAGCATGCATGTGTCATGAAGAAGGCATGAGTTGTCATCGAAACCATAAACTCTTACCCAATTGAGTCTTTTTGTCATTCTTTGCTTCCACAGATATGAGCCAATGGACATGAATTTGTTGAATGAAGACCCAACTGCCTTGAAGGTATTCAGAAGAACAGGTTGTTTGCAATTCTGCCAAGGCTGCAGGGTTGTCATTTACAGGTTTCAAAGGAGTTTGCTAATAGTTTTACTGGGACAGCTTCAAAGGTGGGAATGCTAAACCTCACAATAACACCAGACAGCGTTTCAGCGGCAACTGGAATTCCTAGGGGAGGGGATCAGGGGTTCAAAAGTATCAATTTCACCATGCAGGACTGCAAAGAATTCATCAAACCAGGGCATAGTGAAATTGACCTCACAAACGCTATCCCAAGGAGCTACATGAAAGATAACTTCTCAAAGTTGTTGATGATCATTCAGAAGTACTTCACCTGTGAAGGAAGGTTTCACATGGTCTACTCCTACCACCTTAGGCTTCTACTGCATTTTGTGGGTAAGAGGTCTCTTGACTTGCCCTTTTACTTATATAGAAGTCTAACTAAAATGTTAGATAAGATCCAAGTTGAAAAAGAAGGAAATGAAACTTCTCTCTTTCACCATGGTTTGATTAAGTTGTTGGTGTTAGAGGAGTTGAAGAGATTAGGCAAAGACTGGTCATCTTTTCTGTTCATGAGTGGTTTGAAGTAGATGATGTCACCCCTAAAAGAGTTCCCAAACCTAGAGATATTTCATCACCAACAGTGGCAGAGCAATTAGAAACAGTGAGCATGGAGACAGAGCCTTTGCAGAAGGTTGATACACCCAAAGCTACACCTACAAAACAAAAGCCAACAATTAGCAAACATGGCAGCAAGAGAGTTACTAGGAGCCAAACAGTGGTTAACGGTAACTTTGAGGACATCTTGCATGCAATTGATACTGAAGAAACTCCCATTGTCCAAGCTGAAGATGTTGAAGAGGGAGGAAGAAAGCTAAAGAAAGGCAAAACAACTAAAAAGTTAGAGTTTGCATGTGATGATGTTGGTTTCAAGTTTCAACCTATAAAACCAATGACAAGACATGCAAGAAGGGTCTTCGAAAGCAGCAAAGAAGCTCAGAAGGTCAGTGAAACTACTCAGCCACCACCAAGCATCATAGACCTCTCCTCACCTACAAAAGAAGAATTAGTCATCAAACAAAAGAAGGGTAAAGAGAAAATCACTGAAAAAACAGACGTTGAAACCCTTAAGGAACAGTTAAAAGAGGCAGGTGAAGAGATATCAGTCTTGAGGAAAGAGGCAAAGAGGCATAGAGCTGAAAGAGTGCAGTTTGAACAAATGAGGAAGATTTGGGAGGATCAAGTCACAAGTGTCTCAAAGACCCTGTACAACACAGAAAAATTGGTAAAGTGGACTCAGCCACTAAGAAGAGAGGTCAAGCACATAAAAAAGGTAAACCTGCACTTGCAATCTAAGAATAGGACACTGAAGGACCAAGTCAAAGATCTTCAAGAGCAATTAGAACTGATTCATGAAGAGCTAGAAAAGAAAGGTTTAAAGATGACAGTGGTGGAAGAGCCTATAGCTCAATTGATCATAAATGAGGAGGAAAAACCACAAGAACAATAAGTTGAGATTGAATATGCCTTAGAAGGTTCATTACATGCAGAAAATCAAGTTTTTGCAGTTGGAGGTCAGTTTTTGGAGACAGTTTTGAAATGGGCAATTTCTGGGTTTTTACACAGTCTCGTAGCGTTCCCTAGGCTTAAAGCCAGGAAAACACTACGAAAAAACCTGTAGCAGCCTTTTTGCTTCTAAAGTCAGATTTTGTAGTTTTTAAGGAGGGAAATTGATGGTGGTGATGTGTCATGATAGGATTGACATCATGGAACAAAAAAGGAGCGGAGTAAATGGTTGCAAAAGCTACTTTTCCAACACTACCAAAACTCGCTACGAAACTGTCATGTTTTCATAGCGAGTAATTGTTAAAGGTTTTGGAGCATCTTAATGACAATTTTGGACAGTTGGAGTCCTCCAACATGTCAAGGGAGCTTATCATCAAATATTTATGACTCGAAGGACGTGCTATGAAGACAGGTCATCAGCCAAAGAAGCTTTGAAGGTAAGGGTCATGCATTCCAAAAAAGTAGGGTTATACTCCACAAGTCTAGGAGGGTTTTAAATATGTAAAGTGGTAATGAACTCTGTCATGTGTCTTTCGAGCATGTGATGCTTATTTTGTAACTGTCATGTAACTGTTTCACAAGATAAGGTAGAGCTATGTAATAAATAAGAGTTAGAGTCCTATTAGGAGATGTTTTCTTTAAGGTGTAGCTGTCAGTTTTCTATTAGAAGTTATGTTTTTTAGTTATGAAAGGTGTCATAGGAGAATTCGATGATCTAGCCACCACGCAAATCATCCTTGTTGTAAAGAATGTCTATTTAAAGACAAAGCATGGAAGTAGTCAAGGGTTGGAGATTTTTTGCACCAAACTGCTGCTTTATGTATTTGACTTATATCAATAATACATAGTGACTTTCTTCTTGACAAACCTGAGATTCTCATGAGGTTTTTTATGTCTTATTGATCTATATCTTTATGTTTTACCACTTGTAGTAGATATCATCTCTATCACTCAGAATTCATAATTTTATGCTCTGACTTCCTTTAGTGATGAAATGACTGTGTTATCCTATGTTTTATGTGTGAATTGTCTCTGTTAAAGACCTCTATCTGCCTCAGCTTCCATGTCAAAAAACTTTGCCATTGAGACTATTGATTGTTGACTCCATAAGCCCAATGGTAGCAAGCCTGCATTCTTTTCAACCTGCAAACATAAAAAAACAAGTTACATTTCTCATAGAGTTAGCCATCTAGTACTATCATTATTCAATATAATAAAACTTTTCTCATAGAGTTAGCCATCTAGTTAGAAGTGGTTTGAAACAGTTACATAGAATTGTTTGATAAGCAGCCAATCAAGTACAATTTTGTGATAACATTTTGGTGCGTCTGCCGGGAGCCTCAAGATATACTTTTCCCGAAATTTTGAAGCTGAACTCTTGAAGGTAGCAGGAGCTCAGAATTTGTTCGAGGCTGCAACTACCTTGGTGACTCCATTCAAAATTCTCATGTTCAAAGGTGGCTTCGAAAAGGAGATATATGAGGAGTAATCCTGACCAGCATCCCCCTGCTATAGTGGATAATCCAACACACAATTTCCAGAGGCATTCAAGGCAGTTCTGCACAATCAGGTACTCCATTACACACAAAAGCCTTGTCCTCTGAAGTTTTAAGAAGTCCTGAAGATAAAAAGTTTGATGATAAAATTCAGGAAGTCTTGTTTAGGTCTGAAAATGAAAAAGAATTGATTGGGATTGTTTTAGACCCACAAAGAAGAGGAATTGATACCTCGGCCTTAGTGACCCAGAAAGATAAAGAAGAATTCTGGGAGGCAGTCACATCAGAGTTATTGTTAGAGAGGGAATCTTTAGATAGGTTGAAGGAACTATACCCATTTGAAATCTTGCTGAGAAGTAAATCTGGTTTTCCTTTACCTAACTGGAGTTCAATTGTAACTTGACTACAAAGACCAACCACACCACCTCCTAACAGTGCCTCTTCCTCTACTACTGTTGTCCCTAAAAATACCACAGTCCCTGTCATCATGGCTGGAAATGTTCCACCTCCACTTGCTGCTACACCTGCTAGGCATGCCCTTCTTGTACTTCCAGCTGTCTTTAATGCCCTTCCAAACAAATATTCTGCTAGAATCAAAACTTGGGGAAGTGATGAAGAGATTACAGCTGAAGAGCATGTAGACCAATTTAATGACTTCATAGACAGGGAGGAGGTTGACAATGAAGATGTCAATATGAGGCTTTTTGCTCAAAGTTTCACTGGTGAGGTCAGAAAGTGGTTCAAAGCCCTTCCTCCAGGAAGCCTGCATAATTGGAATGAGTTTGAAGATAGCTTCTTGAGAAAGTGGGGAAATAGAACAAACCCTGTGCAAGCCCTCACTAAGTACAATAGTTTGAAAAGAGTTGTTGATGAAACTATCCAAAATTTCTCCAAGAGATTATGACTCCCTCCTTGCCCATCTTAAGCCTCCACTAGGAGCAACTCAACTGAGATATACTGAGGCTTTTGACTATGACTTTTCTATCACGCTCAGAGAAAGAGAATCCCCTTCACTAGCAGAAATGCAAAATGATGTTGTGAAGGTAGAAGTCAATATGATAACAGATAAAAAGTCCAATATGGGAAAGACAAAATTGAAAGAAGAAGATAAGCCTTCCACCTCAGATGACAAATTTGAATCCATGATGAAAACAATGGAAAAACTGATGGATAGGCTTGCCCTTGGAAATACTTTTGCACCTCCTGCACAACATGAACCACAGTTTAGAAATCCTCAGTTCAGAAGACCTCAAAACCAGCAGAGACCAATGGAAAATAGGAATCAGCCCAACCCTCAAGTAAAGCCTCCTTTTCAGCAAAATTTAGTTGATGAAGAAGATCAGCCTGAAAAACCAGAAGACTCCATTCATTGCCTAGATGAAAACATGTCTGGAATGTTTTTGACTAAGGAAGAACATGATGAGTCTGATCATGATGTAAACAAGAGTGAGGAACCATCTGATTACCTTAAAGGTTATCCACATGCAATCTTTGAGATGCAGAAACAATACAACCTAAGAAACTGAAATGTTCCAATTACTACAAATAAAACACAGCCAAAAAAGATGCCCCTAAACCAGCTGAGGTTAGAAAAGATCCACCACCTCCTCCTCCTGTCAAAAAGACTGAGAAAATTACTTCTGTTTTCAGTTTGGAGAATGAGATTTTCAAAATCAAGATCCCAATCCCTTTTGGAGAAATTCTTAAGGTGAATGAATACAGAAGTAAAATTGGTATTCTGCTATCTAGGTCTTGGGCAGCAAAGATCAAAGGCACCATGCAGATGGACCTAACTTATGCCACCATTCCTGTTTTTGGTGAGCAAAGAAGGTTGTACAGAGAGACAAGGATGGCTTATATGGTAAGTAGCAAGGACAAACCTCAGAATTTCCCAATCTATGTTGTTGAAACTGAATTAGGATCAGCTATTCTTTTCAATGAACTAATTGATGAAGCAGAAGATGAAAGGAAAGCGGAAATTCGGGAGGTTGAAAATCGGCAAAACATTGAAGAAAACGCAGAAGGTTGGTGGTGGTTACACTTTGATGGATCAGCAGGAAGAGAAGGGGTTGGAGCAGGAATTTGGATCACAACTCCAGAGGATGAAAGTAAGTTCTTTTCTTTCAAACTGAACTTTGATTGCACAAATATTATGGCTGAGTATGAATCTCTATTTTTGGGTTTAGAAATTTTGAAAAGATTGGGTGCCCAAAAAATTTATGTTTGTAGAGATTCTGAATTAGTTATTAAACAAGTTGAAGGTGTATATCAAACCAAGGATGTGAGAATGAGAGCATATAGAAATTTGATCATGGAGATGTTAGAAAAAATTCAAGAATACTCATTTATTGTGAAGACTAGGGATCAAAACTCAGTAGCTGACTCCCTAGCTGTTTCTGCAAGTCTATTTATTATTCCTGCACATTCCACTGAAAGATATGAGGTTGAAGTTCGTTATAGACCTGCTATCCCTGACAACATAATTCACTAGCAATTTTTTGAAGATGACCAGCAAGTCAAAAAATTCATAGAATTGAAAGAGGAGTTTGAAAGCACACAAGTAGATCAGCAAAACATGCTTGCTAAACTAAGGGTAATTCTGAAGTGTTGCAGCTGAAGAATAATTCTATACCCAAAGGTCTCATCCCACTTGAAAATCTTTTTGACCAAAATGATGTGTTCAAGTCTCCTAGGATACAAGCTGATGATGAAGAGGTCAAAACTTGTAACCTTGGTACAATAGCAATGGCAAAAATGATCAGACTTTCTAAGTTTCTTTCTGCAAATATGAAACAGAGATATATTGAGATGATGAAAATGTTCATAGATGTTTTTGCATGGAGTTATGCTGATTTGAAGAAATATGATCCTACTATTATTCAGCATACCATTCCTATTAAAGAAAATGAAAAGCCTTTCAAACAGAAGTTAAGGAAGATTAATCCACTTCTCATGCCTCTGATTGAGAAGGAAATTAAGAAGCTCTTTGATGCCAAAATCATTGTCCCAATCAGATTCTCAAAATGGCTTGCAAACTTAGTACCAGTCAGGAAAAAGAGTGGAGAAATCAGAATTTGCATTGATTCAGAAACTTGAACAAAGCTTCTCTGAAGGACAATTACCCTCTCCCAAAGATGGACCAAATTCTGCAGAATATTGTTGGTTCCCAAAGGATGTCTATGTTGGATGGTTTTTTAGGATACAATCAGATATTAGTGCACCCAGAAGATCAGGAGAAAACTGCCTTTACAACACCATTGGGGACATTCATGTATGCCAAGATGCCTTCTGGTCTAATGAATGCAAGAGCGATGTTTCAAAGAGCAATGGACATTGCCTTTGCTGAAGAGAAGGATAAGCTGGTGGTTGTCTATCTAGATGACATAACAATATTATCAAGGAGAGAGGAAGACCACTTGAAGCATCTAGAGAAAGTTCTGCTGAAGTGTAGAAGGTTTGGTATTTCCCTTAATCCCACTAAGAGTATTTTTGCTTTAACTTCTAGAAAGTTACTTGGGCATATTATTTCTAAATATGGGATAAAGATTGATCCAAACAGAGTTAATTCCATTCAGAATGTAGATCTACCTAGAAGCAAGAAGGAAATTCAGTCTTTCCTTGGGAGAGTAAATTTTGTGAGAAGGTTTATTCCCAACTTTGCTGAAATTGTCAAAGACATAACCAAGATGCTGAAGAAAGGAGCTGACATTAAATGGACAATTGAAGCAAACCAGTCATTTGAGGAAATCAAGAAGGCACTCACTCAAGCCCTAGTGTTGATTAGCCCAGATTTTTCAAAGGAATTTCTGGTTTTTACATTTACATCAGAAAACACAATTGCTATAGTTTTGCTACAGAAAGGACACTAAGGTACAGAGTAGCCCATTTCATTCTTTACCAGGACCCTTGCTAATTCAGAGTTGAAGTACAATATCTTAGAGAAACAAGCATATGCTTTGGTCAAAGCCATCAAAGATTTCAGAATTCATATTCTGCATTCACATGTCATAGCATTTGTTCCTAATGTTATAGTGAAGGACATCTTAACTCAAGTTGATCCTGATGGTAAGAGAGGGAAGTGGATAGCTAAGTTGCTGGAGTATGATATAGAAATCAGACCTACAAAATTGGTGAAAGGTCAGGAGCTGGCAAAGCTGATGGCACAGTCCAAGTTTGACTGTCTTGATATGAATTTAATTGCAGAAATTTCAGAATTATCAGATGAAGATGAAGAGCTAATTCCCATTGAAGAGAAGTACATCCTATCTGACTAGTACAGAGACACTGTCTTTGTCTTACATCATCATAGAGCTCCTGCTAAATTGACAAAATCTAAGGCAAGATTTGTGAAGCTGAAATCTCTGAGGTACTGCATCATAGATAAAAATCTGTATTGGAAAGATATTAGTGGTATTCTTTTGAATTGTTTGCTAGAAGAGGAAGCTGAAAAAGTGATTGAGGAGTTTCATAAAGGAGATTGTGGAGGTCATCACTATTGGAAGGCCACAGCAAACAAAATTCTCAGAGCAGGGTACTATTGGCCTACCATGTTCAAAGATGTCTACAAGAAGATAGCTGCCTGCCATGAATGCCAGATTTTTGATGGTAAGAAAAAGCTTGTTCCTTTACCCTTGATGCCTATTTATGTTGAGGCGCCATTCCAGTAGTGGGGGCTAGATTTTATTGGTGAGATTCATCCATCATCTTCAGGACAGCATCACTGGATCCTGACAGCAACTGATTATTTCACCAAGTGGATTGAAGCAATCCCAACTAGGCAAGCAAATGATGCAGTTATCATTTCATTCTTAGAGAATAACATATTGTCAAGGTTTGGTTGTCCTATGAAGATCATCACTGATAATGCACAGGATTTCAAATCCAAGAGGTTGATCAGTTTTTGTCATCAATATCACATTACACTTGGACACTCTACTGCCTACTATCCACAAGGTAATGGTCTTGCTGAGTCTTCTAACAAAAGCACTGTGAGAATTATTAAGAAGGTGTTGCGGGAAAATAAAAGGTCATGGCATCTGAAGCTGAAGTATACTCTATGGGCTGATAGAGTGTGTACAAAAAGATCAATTGATACTTCACCTTATAAGTTGGTGTATGGGGCTGAAGCCATTTTTCCTACATCCTTGGGAGTGCCTGTTATGAAGCTGCTGCAAGGATTAGAGGAGGAGCCAAATGTTATTCAGAGGAGAATAAACCAGTTGATAGCTCTGCAGGAAAAAAGGGACGAGGTATATAACAACAATCAGCAATCTCAAAACAAAATTAAGAAGACATTTGACAGGAAGGTCAAAGAAGAAAACTTTCAGATTCAAGATGTGGTATTGAAGTGGGAGGCCAGAATTGAAGAAAAGGGGAAACATGGTAAGTTTGAGAATATCTGGAAATGTCCATTCATAGTAGTTGCATTCCATGGAAACAACACTTACCTACTGTAGGAGATGGATGGACAACCTTGTGCTGGAGGGCCTGTCAATGGCAGGTTTTTGAAGCACTATTCCTATTAAGTTCCATTGATCTTTCATTCCATTGTATATATTCCATTTTGTTATGCTTTTCTACTAATAAAGACAAGCTGATCATCAAGCTTGAGCCCGAGGTGAAGGCCATTAGAGTGTGAAGGAAGCTTGGCAAATTTCAGAGTTTTTATTTTCAAGAAGATGGATAGCACTAGAACTTACAAGTTCTTTGGTGTACCACAGGGGCACACCATCCAAAGTGGAGCCACTGTTATCACTCTCAAAAATGTGAAACATTATTTGACATGGTCATAGAGTTCATTTGTCAAAATTGGTATAGGAAAATTTCAATTTTTTATATGTTTAACCTATCCTAAGGTTCAAACCCACTTTCATTTAGGTCAGGTCATGTCTTATCAGTCATCATTAGGTGTCAGATTTCATTTCCCAAGCGTTTAATTTGAAAAATGACACTTTAGTCAGTTTTACCTCTTTTCGTAGTGTTTTACACTATGAAATAACAGCTTTCACTACGAAACTGCCTAATAGTTTCGTAGCGAAACTGTCAAAAAATGAACTAGCTACACTACGAAAAACAGTTTTCCTGTCTGTCTTGTCAAACTTGAGGTGAAGTGTCAGTTCATCATTGGAGGAGTTAGGATGGATGTCATTCGAGTCAGTTAGGGTTATTTCAAAAGTACAAAGTCATGGTTGAGGTCGTCATTACCGTTTTTAGCATCCATGTGTCATGATGAAAGCATGAGTTGTCATCGAAACCATAAAACGATACACAATTGAGTCTTTTTGTCATTCTCTGCTTCATCTTTGCATGTTATTGAGTTTTGGAGACCTGCTTCATCGAGCCACGCAGGTTGTTGGCATTTTCAAAAGTTGCAGGTGTCACTAATCAAGTGAGCCTGAGAAGATATAAAATCACCATGGCTGCAAGGAAGAAGACTAACAAAGGTGGTCACTGCCACAGATATGAGCCAATGGACATGAATTTGTTGAATGAAGACCCAACTGCCTTGGAGGTATTCAGAAGAACAGGTTGTTTGCAATTCTGCCAAAGGCTGCAGGGTTGTCATTAACAGGTTTCAAAGGAGTTTGCTAATAGTTTTACTGGGACAGCTTCAAAGGTGTGAATGCTAAAGCTTACAGTAACAGCAGACAGCATTTCAACAGCAACTACAATTCCTAGGGGAGGGGAACAGTGGTTCAAAGGTATCAAGTTCACCATGCAAGACTGCAAAGAATTCATCAAAATAGAGCATAGTGAAATTGATCTCACAAATGCTATCCCAAGGAGCTACATGAAAGAAGACTTCTCAAAGCTGCTGACGATCATTCAGAAGTACTTCACCTGTGAAGGAAGGTTTCACATGGTCTACTCCTACCACCTTAGGCTTCTGCTGCATTTTGTGGGTAACAAGTCTCTTGACTTGCCTTTTATTTATATAGAAGTCTAACTAAAATGTCAGATAAGGTCCAAGTTAAAAAAGAAGGAAACGAAACTCCTCTCTTTCACCATGGTTTGATTAAGTTGTTGGTGTTAGAGGAGTTGAAGAGATTAGATAGACATTGGTCATCTTTTATGTTCATGAGTGGTTTTGAAGTAGATGTTGTCACCCCTAAAAGAGTTCCCAAACCTAGAGATATTTCATCACCAACAGTGGCAGAGCAGTTAGAAAGAGTGAGCATGGAGACAGAGCCTTTGCAGAAGGTTGATACACCCAAAGCTACACCTACAAAACAAAAGCCAACAGTTAGCAAACACGGCAGCAAGAGAGTTACTAGGAGCCAAACAGTGGAGCCAAACAGTGGTTAAGGGTAACTTAGAGGACATACTGCATTCAATTGATATTGAAGAAACTCCCATTGTCCAAGATGAAGATGTTGAAGAGGGAGGAAGAAAGCTAAAGAAAGGCAAAACAACTAAAAAGTTAGAGTTTGCAAGTGATGATGCTGGTTTCATGTTTCAAGCTAGAAAACCAATGACAAGACATGCAAGAAGGGTCTTGGAAAGCAGCAAAGAAGCTCATAAGGTCAGTGAAACTACTCAGCCATGACCAAGCATCATAGACCTCTCCTCACCTACAAAAGAAGAATTAGTCATCAAACAAAAGAAGGGTAAAGAGAAAATCACTGAAAAAACAGAAGTTGAAACCCTTGAGGAACAGTTAAAAGAGGCAAGTGAAGAGATATCAGTCTTGAGGAAAGAGGCAAAGAAGCATAGAGCCGAAAGAGTGCAGTTTGAACAAATGAGGAAGATTTGGGAGGATCAAATCACAAGTGTCTCAAAGACCTTGGACAACACAGAAAAACTGATAAAGTGGACTCAGCCACTAAGAAGTGAGGTCAAGCACATAAAAAAGGTAAACATGCACTTGCAATCTAAGAATAGGACACTGAAGGACCAAGTCAAAGATCTTTAAGAGCAATTAGAACTGATTCATGAAGAGCTAGAAAAGAAAGGTTTAAAGATGACAGTGGTGGAAGAGCCTATAGCTCAATTGATCATAAATGAGGAGGAAACACCACAAGCACAATAAATTGAGATTGAATATGCCTTAGAAGGTTCATTACATGCAGAAAATCAAGTTTTTGCAGCTGGAGGTCAGTTTTTGGAGACAGTTTTGAAATGGGCAATTTCTGGGTTTTTACACAGTTTCGTAGCGTTCCCTAGGCTTAAAGCCAGGGAAACACTACGAAAAAACCCGTAGCAACCTTTTTGCTTCTAAAGTCAGTTTTTGTAGTTTTCAAGGAGGGAGATTGATGGTGGTGATGTGTCATGATATGATTGACATCATGGAACAGAAAAGGAGCAGAGTAAATGGTTGCAAAAGCTACTTTTCCAACGCTACCAAGACTCACTACGAAACTGTCTTGTTTTCGTAGCAAGTAATTGTTAAAGGTTTTGGAGCATCTTAATGACAGTTTTGGAAAGCTGGAGTCCTCCAACATGTCAAGGGAGCTTATCATCAAATATTTATGACTGGAAGGACATGCTATGAAGACAGGTCATCAGCGAAAGCAGCTTTGAAGATAAGTGTCATGCATTCCTAGAAAGTAGGGTTATACTCCACAAGTCTAGGAGGGTTTTATATATGTAAAGTGGTAATGAACTCTGTCATGTGTCTTTCGAGCATGTGACGCTTATTTTGTAACTGTCATGTAACTGTTTCACAAGATAAGGTAGAGCTATGTAATAAATATGACTTAGAGTCCTATTAGGAGATGTTTTCTTTAAGGTGTAGTTGTCAGTTTTCTGTTAGAAGTTATGAAAGGTGTAATAGGAGAATTCGATGATCTAGCCACTAGGCAGATCATCCTTGTTGTAAAGAATGTCTATTTAAAGACAAAGCATGGAAGTAATCAAGGGTTGGAGATTTTTTGCACCAAACTGCTGCTTTTATGTATTTGACTTATATCAATAATACAGAGTGACTTTCTTCTTGATAGACCTGAGATTCTCATAAGGTTTTTGATGTCTTATTGATCTATATCTTTATGTTTTACCACTTGCAGTAGATTTCATCTCTATTACTCACAATTCATAATTTTATGCTCTGACTTCCTTTAGTGATGAAATGACTGTGTTATCCTATGTTTTATGTGTGAATTGTCTCTGTTAAAAACCTCTATCCGCCTCAGCGTCCATGTCAAGAAACTTTGCCACTGAGACCACTGATTGTTGACTCCATAAGCCCAATGGTAGCAAGCCTGCATTCTTTTCAACCTGCAAACATAAAAAAACAAGTTACATTTCTCATAGAGTTAGCCATCTAGTACTATCATTATTCAATATCATAAACCCCCTTGAGAGAGCCCTCTCAAATTGAAGAGGCTAAGCTTCAGTTAGAAGTGGTTTGAAACAGTTACATAGAATTGTTTAATAAGCAGCCAATCAAGTACAATTTTGTGATAACAGTTTACTTCTCCTACTTGATTAAATTATACAAGTTATCTTCAGAAATAATATTCAGAAAATACCAAAGTAAACCCAAACTAACAGCCTACACATGCAGATCATTTATTGAATATTACGCTTGTTGTCGCACAAAATGTCAAAGCACCGCGACAACGGCTCAGATCGAGGGTTGTCACCCTGATCCCCAATCTCTCTATCTAAGTTGTCTCTTTGCAAGCTAAGGGAGGTAGACCCTAACAAAAATGAAGGAAAATAACTGGTTGAGAATCAACCAATTCAGGAGACAGCTAGATAATCAAATACTTGTTAAGATTCACGAGATTTTATAAATCCAATTATAGATTCAAAACTTTAAAAACAGTGCCTTATAGAGTCAAAATATCTCGTTATAAAATTAAAGTCAAGTATTTGATATGCAACTGCTACTATGAAAAATAGATTCACCACAATGATATTCGATAAAATGCACCACAACTATGCATTAAATTACTTTGAACCCACAGCAATGTTATCATGAGATGACCAGCAATATTTCCAAATTTATGATGTTCCGAGTAATCCCAATTCAAAAATCAAAATTTCGTATAGTCAAACTTTAGGTAAAAATTTAGAAGCTCAATTTTGACTATGAAATAAATTTTTTGAGAATTTCTAAAGTTGAGAATTTAGAAACTTTTTGGACATTATTTTAAATTTGTATTCCCTTTTTATTTTTTATCTTTAAAAATAAAAGATTAAAAATCTAAAATAAAACAAAATTATCTAGAGCAAAGATATATACATCTAAAGCTAAAGTAAAAATTAAAATCTAAAACACTAAAAAATTAAAAATCTAACAAAAATGAAAATTAAACTGAAGTCCTGAAAGGCAAATTTTTATTTTTTACTTTTTTCTAAATCTAAAAATTAAATTAAAAAAGTGAAATTCTAAAAACAAATTAAAACTAAACTAAAACAATTTAAAATAAAAAAATCTAAAAACCAAATCCTAAACTAAGACCTAAAGCTAAATAAATAAAATTCCTAAAAGAACTAACGCTAATCAAACTAAGCAAAATCGAATTAAGTTTGCTGAAGCCCTTTCACTTTGTTATTTTCTAAATCCAAAGCTCAAAAAATTAAAACCAAACCCCAAATAAAATGAAACGCATATTACATAACGTGACTTGGGTTTTAATTTTTATGTGCGTGCAACTGTTTGGTTTTGCTTTCGTGTAGGTTGACGACAAAGGAGAAGGTTGGACGACGAACAAAGGAGGCTCGACAGCAGAGATGAAGGGAGGAAAGGATGCGACGGTTTAGGAGGGAATCGCAGGAGAAGCACATAAGGACGGCAAGGGAGATGTCACAGACAGTGGCTAAACAGTAGCAGAGAGAGGTCGAAGGGATGCGTAGAGGAGGAAGGCAAGGGCATAGGCAATGAATATGTTGACGGGGGCAGCGCTTATGCAAGCAAGACGCAAAGAAAACCCAATACACTTAAAATTCGTCCAGCAAATTTAAATTTTTCCCACGTAACCCAGATTTTAGTAAACTGATTTAGATGCACCTGAGATTAACAAAATAACATTCAGATCTACCAGCAGAAACGATCCTGAGGCCAGATCTTACCCTCTGGGGGTTAGATCTGGCTCAGATCTAAAATTCTGAAAATCCCCCTGCAAACCTGCAAAAAACCAGAACAGATCCAAAACTATGCACAAAAAAATTAATAAACCCTTACGCCCTAGAGAAAATACACAAATTTGCAATGCTAATTTACAGATTAGAGACCCTCATGGCCAGATTTAAACCCATTTTAGCACGATTTAGAAGATAGAAAATTTTAAGAGAGGCACAAGCTCTAGAAGACCCTGTAAAAACACAATTTCGTAAGATAGCTTTGAGAATTAGGAAACAATGAGCTTTTTCAGATTTACGAAATCTGAGAGTCGGTTGGTCTAACTGAAAACTTCCCCAAACGCTCAAACCTTAAAAAAGATTCCCTGCACACTTAGATCTGAAATTTAGATTGATAGAGATTTAGGAAAATAAACATGAGACCTTTCAGAAAAATAGATAACTAGTCTTTCCGTCAAATCAAAAATGTCATTTTATGCACCCAGAAAACTGCACAAAATACATGTATGCAGATTAATTCATGAAGGCCATCAACCATAAAAATGCCAAACAAAGTAGCAGAGTTTAGAGATAAATCACCACATAGATCTAGAAAAAGAACACCAAAGTTTGTAACCCCAAAGTCTTTATGCTTTATTCATAAAAAAAAATCAAAAGAGCTTCCAAGAACAAGTGCACGATTCAAAGATCGGATACAAATGTCATATCAAGACCTCTAATTTATAAGACAAAATCTCCAACAGCTAGTTCGGTTGATCCATGTCAAAATAATCTCGACTGTCGAAAAGATTTGATCATCTTTTAATCTGGACCGTCGAAATTATAAATTTGAGAAAAAACGAATTTATCATTTAATTCCATTTTAATTAACTCAAAAATAATTTTTTTGAGTTAATTACCTCAAAATTTTGACTTTGACTTAACCACCTAGGCCCAAGGGTCCAAAATTTCTTGAAATTCTCAATATTCCCTTGGCTTGGGACCTTTGAAAATTCATTTTTTAAGGACCAACGAATTTTGTCTTTGAAGAATTTTATACTCACCTAGGACCTAAAATTAATTAAATTTTTGGCTTAGGATTTTTAATTAATTTGGCCAAAAAAATTAATTAATTGACTGAGAGGGGATTTAATTATTTTTTCCAACCCTCTTTACATAAGATAAATACATTTAGACACATGAAGGGGGAATACCCATTCGTATAGATCCTCAAAAAGGTACCCAATTCTGCGACTCAAAACATGATCTAGTAGACCAAGTAGCTTGTAATAAAATAATCTAGCCAATTAGCTAGAATTATTCCCAAACTACTTTTACAAAGACTCAATAGAAAACACTAGGACTCACTTAGCATCTTGATGACAAAATCCACCCTAGCTTTGGGGTGAGGCTGGAGGGGAAAACTCTGTTGATCACTTGTGTCGAAAAACACAAGTAAATCAGTGAGACAAAAAACCTCCTAGGATAGAAATCGTCACCAACATGCTAGGCTTACCTAGGTTGTTACATACATGACGGTCTTACTTAGATCATTTACATCATAAACATGCAGAATGGGTTTACATCATTTATAAAAATGTCGGTTGTCGATGAAATCTGAATGGCGTGAACCTCGAACATGATGAGTCCTATTTGAAAAAATGGGGGTGTACTTGCTATGGGGTCGTTGACAAAGTGTGGTCAACAACGTTCATTCAAACAAATTGACACACTGATTTTTGGACATAAGTCCCCAAAAAACCCAAAGCGGGAAAACCGGGGCAGCAGATATGAGGGTTTATTATTATTAAGTAGATTTTGAGTACAGCGAATCTGGGCACCAAATCTGGTTCACCCGACAGAGAAAAACATAGATCTGCAGCTAACCTGTTGTTCTGTGACTGAAATTCTGACTGATCCACACCCTCAAACGGGATTTACAAGACTCGGCCCGGATCTGGCCCTAGAAACCCTAGCGCTGCCCCTGAAGCGCCAGCGTCAACCCTGCTAGGCTCTGTGTGCCTCTGCGCTGCTCAGAGAGGGACTACGTAACCCCAAAATGGGTGGCGCAATCCTTACGCTGCCTCTGGAGGCCTCTGCGTAACTCTGAAGCCCTCTGAATCTGCAGCGCTGCCCCTTCCTGGGCCTGCGTAGCGACTGAAGCCTTTGCGTTGTGTGGCTGCTACTGCTACCCTTACTCCTTTGCGCTGTCCCTGAAAGCTACTCCTTTGTCTCTTGCTGACTCTTGGCTCCGGGATCAGATCATCCCCTCAGCCAATACTACCCCTCGCTGCAAAAAACTCTTTTGAAAATTCTTAGCAAACCCTGCCCTAGAATTCCATATCTGTCTCTCAGCTTTGCATCTCTGTGTGTGTATCAAACTGACCCTCAAGCCTTTCTCTTATACTTTTTCATTGATCTCATCAACGACAGAGATTAAAACACTCATCAACGGTTGAGATTAAAAGACTGCTTGATTTGTGTCATTTAGAACATTTCAGCGCGTGTTAATTAATTCACTTTAATTATTTAATTTTCCTAAGTTTAGACCTAGGAAATCCATAAAAATAGTTAATTATTTGAATAACTTGAACACCAGCTGAAATTTCTACAAACACTTTTTGGGTTTTGGAGTTCAGGTGTGTCTTAGCCCCTCCACAAAATTTCAAGGCTAGAGCACACCCGATGTTACCCGAACTACACAAAATCTCAATAGAAATGAGGTGATTTTGAGGCAATGTGTTTCAAACCGCATGTGGAACCCTTCCAAAGGAAAAACGCACTTACCCTAGTTGAATTTGGCCCTAACCCTAGCCTAGTAGCTTGCCTTAAAGCACTGAAAAAATAAAGAGGAGAAGAATTAGGTTTAAGAAAATTTTATGTTGTGATCACCTATGTGGAAAGGTCGGTGCTTGATCTTGGGTGATGGAGTCTAGAAGGAGATTTCCTTATGGAAAATCAAACCCTAGAATGGAGAAAGGGATGATGAAAAACCCTAGTTTTCATACCCTAGATATCATTTTAAGAGGGAATAAAATCATTGAGGAGAGCTTAACATGAAGGATCACCCAAGGGATTGTCACGCAAATCTTAAGGGGTAATGCATACAATACTTTGCCAAAATTTCATAGAAAAATATTTAATAAAACTAGTACATAGAAACCCTAACAATAACCATTCCATGCAATAGCTATAAAGATATTCAACAACAAAGAATACTTACATGAAAATGCATGAGCTTTGTATGTGCTCTAGCTCCCAAACTTTGTGGAGGGACTAGAGTACATGAGATCTCCAAGACCCAGAAAGGGATTTGAGAAATTCCATCCGGTTTGAGAGAAAATTAATTAATTAATATTTTTAATTAAGGACCCTAAGTCTAACTTAGGAAAATTAAAATATTAAAGGTAATTAATTTTAACATGTGATGGAAATGACTTAAGTCACACGGATCAAGCTTTCTTTTAATCTTAGTCGTCGGATCAAGATTAGATCAGGGTCGTTAGTTTCCCAACAAGAAAAGTATAAAGGAAAGGCTTGCCGTCAGTTGGAAAACACACACACAGAGGCAGAGCACTGAGACTAAGCTGGAATTCTAGGGTGTGGTTTGCTAAGAATTTCCAGAAGTGTTTCAGCTGCAGCAAGGGGTAGTATTGGCTAAGGGGATGATCTGATCCCAGAGCCAAGGGTCAGCAAGAGGCAGAGAAGCAGCAACCAGAGCAGCGCAAAGGTTTTCAACCGCTACGCAGGCCCAGAAAGGGCAGCGCAGAGGTAGCAAGAGGCCATCAAGGCTTACGCAAGCCCAGCCAAGGCAGCGTAGGGACTGCGTCACCCAGTGTAAGGTTACACAGCCCTCTCCTGAGCAACGCAGGGGCATCAGAAGGCTACACAGAGGGCTTCAGAGCAGCGCTGGGGTTTCTAGAGGTTGAAAGGAGCTGAGTTATGTAAATCCCATTTGAGGGTGTGAATTAGTCCAGTTTTCCGTCTCCGGAACAAAGGTATTGTTGCAGATCTTATATTTCTCTGTCGAGTTAACCAATAAGGTGCCCAGATTTGTTATACTTAGAATCTACTTAATAATATAAACCCTCCAGCAGCGAAAAGATTGGTTTTCCCGCATTGGGTTTTTCCGGGGACAGTTGTCCAAAAAATCTTGTGTGTCACCTTGTCTATCTGAATGTATTCAATTTTAGATCTATATCTGTGAAGAACTGTTAATGTGTTTACTTCGATGTTAATGCTGAAATTTCAAATTAATAACTTGATTAAGTAGAAGTATAACCAGATTTAACAGTAGGGTTTCTACATAAGTAATATTCAGAAATTTTCATATGGTATCAGAGCGATTGCAGATCTAGCTGGATCACCAGCAAGAAAACTGAAGAATCCTTGCTGCAGAAAGCAGCAGCAGCTGCAGAAAGTCGGACCAGAGAGGACAGCGTAGTAGCAGAGGGAAGCAGAGCCACGCAGAGTTCAGAGTGACGCAGTCTCCACGCAGGCCCACGCACTTATTGCGCAAAGGCAACACGGAGACAACGTTGGGACTGTCTGCTCACGCAAAGGCTAGCTAGGGTGATGCAGTCCTGAAGCTATTGTTGATTCAGAGTGCCGGAAGCAGTGCTGCAAAGCTTCAGTAGTTGCTGGTGGGGTTAAATTTCTGAAGGTGCAGAAATTAGCCTAAGCACTAGTTGACAAAGAGCGGGAGGAGAACAGCGTCTAAGATGATTTCTAGCCAAACAAATCTGCAAATCGATCAAAGGATCGAAGAGAGCTGATTCATTGTGAATTGGCAGACTTCCAAGAGAGGAAGTCAGTTGTCAGAGGGAGCAAAGGGTGCCTTTCTGCCAAGGACCCAAAATCCGAGTCTCTAGCATAGAGAGAAGGATTAGTTCCGATAGATTTGCTGAGCAGATGGCACCTCACGAACTTCGTGATCAGGATAGGTTGGACGGCTTGTCCAACTTTGCAATCTAGAAGGCCAGAATCCTGGTAGTCATGGAGGCATACGGTCTGAGGGAGCATGCAGAGAAAGTCCTCGCCACGCCAACCGATGTGAAGCTCCTGGAGAAGCATGAAGAAGCAGCGGCCAGCGGCACACGCCAAGCGCTTCATCATGGACAGTGTCAAAGATCATGTAGTGCCTCACATAGTCGTGAAGACAACAGCTCATGACATGTGGGTGGCTTTGACCTCACTATATGAAGAAAGATTTGTCCAGAGGAGAATGCTTCTGGAGAATCAGATGAGGTTATTCATGATGGCCAAGGGAGAAGAGATTGAACCCTTCCTTTTCAGATTACAAGCGATCAGAGAGCAGTTGACTGCCATGGGAGTGAAAGTGGAGGATGATGTGATGGTGAGGACTGCACTCAATGCAGTGATAGAGGACTAGAAAAAAATTTCCAAAGTATCTTGGGTAGAGTGGACCTTCCAAACTGGGACAGTATGTGGGCGATCCTTCGTTCAGATGAACTCCGTCGGTTCACCAAGAGACAATACAGCACCGGATCTAGTAAAGTGAAGAAGGAAGACGAAGAATATGCAGCCTTGGCATCAAAGAGGCAGCAAGGGAGGAAGAAGCGTGATCTATCAAAGATCAAGTGTTTCCAGTGCGGCGAACTAGGACATTTCGCCAGCAACTGTCCTCAGAAGAAGAGGGACAAGGAAGCTTCTACCTCCAAGGCTGATGTGGCAGACGATGGCTCCGAAGATGACGTGGCCATGAGCTCTCATGAACCACGAAAGTGGGGCGATATAGATCTGTAGAGAAGCTACAAAGTGGTGGCGGGATCCTTGAGTAGCCCAACTCTTGGATCACATCCGTGCTACGGGCGCCTTAAGACAGTAGCAGGACAAGTGGAGCAGTGGGTGCAAAGAGTCACAGATGGAGCAGAGGAAGAGCTAGATGCTGAGAGGGAGCAGCGCAGTGCAGATGCAGCAGTAACGCAGCGCAAAGGGGTTGATGTGACTTCAACAGCGCAGTGTAGGTTGGCTTACGCAAAGCAGAGCTGCAGCAGCGTAGAGGCTTCAGGAGGACAGCGCAGCGCAGCAGCAGTGTAGGGGATTACAGCGCAGGGGTTGATGTGACTTCAACAGCGCAGAGGAGGTATGCTTACGTAGTGCAGAGTTGTGGCTGTGCAGCAGCCTCCAGATGATAGCACAGAGCAGCAGCCTATCGAGCTTCAGTGATGAGGATGCAGCCCAACTGAATTGTCTTTCAACGATTGGGCAGGATTTTTCAGTTGTTTCTCTCAGCAACTGAGTTGCAGTGTAGCAGTTGGCAACACGATGCAACAGATTGAGAGGGAGCTGCAGTACGGATGTAGCAGTGACGGTGATAGCGTCTATGGACAGCAGTACGAAAGAGCAACAGCAACGCAGTGATGAAGGGCAGCAGGCCAAGCATCAATGCAGAGACCCACACCAGAGATCAGTACAGAGCTTCGAGGTGAGGTAGTGTTTTGCTGAAGCACTTTCCTCACTAAGAGGGAGTGTTGAGATTTATGGAGTGTTGGGGTAGCTTCGGATGTGCTCTAGCTCCCAAACTTTGTGGAGGGACTAGAGTACATGAGATCTCCAAGACCGAGAAAGGGATTTGAGAAATTCCATCCGGTTTGAGAGAAAATTAATTAATTAATATTTTTAATTAACGACCCTAAGTCTAACTTAGGAAAATTAAAATATTGAAGGTAATTAATTTAAACATGTGATGGAAATGACTTAATTCGCATGGATCAAGCTTTCTTTTAATCTTAGCTGTCGGATCAAGATTAGATCACGGCTGTTGGTTTCCCAAGGAGAAAAGTATAAAGGAAAGGCTTGGGATCAGTTGGAGAACACACACACGGAGGCATAGCACTAAGACTAAGCTGGAATTCTAGGGCGTGGTTTGCTAAGAATTTTCAGAAGTGTTTTAGCTATAACGAGGGGTAGTATTGGCTAAGGGGATGATCTGATCCCAGAGCCAAGAGTCAGTAAGAGGCAGAGTAGCAGCAACCAGATCAGCAGAGGGAGCAACAGCTATGCAGTACATAGGGTTTCAACCGCTATGCAGGTGCTACACGGGCCCAGAAAGGGCAGCACAGAGGTAGCAGGAGGCCATCAGGGCTTACGCAGGCCCGACCAAGGCAGCATAGGGACTGCGTCACCCAATCCGGGGTTACGTAGCCCTCTCCTGAGAGGCACAGGGGCATCAAAAGGCTAGCATAGCTGACGCAGAGGGCTTCAAAGCAGCGCTAGGGTTTCTAGAGGCTGAATGGGGCTGAGTTCTGTAAATCCCATTCGAGGGTGTGAATCAATCCAGTTTTCCGTCTCTAGAACAGAGGTATTGTTGCAAATCTTATATTTCTCTGTCGGGTTAACCAGTAAGGTGCCCAGATTTGTTGTACTTAGAATCTACTTAATAATATAAACCCTCCAGCAACCAAAAGACCAATTTTCCCACATTGGGTTTTTCCGAGGACAGTTGTCCAGAAAATTTTGTGTCACTTTGTCTATGTGCATGTATTCAGTTTTAGATATGTATCTGTGAAGAACTGTTAATGTGTTTACTTCGATGCTAATGCTAAAATTTCAGATTAATAACTTGATTAAGTAGGAGAAGTATAACCAGATTTAACAGTAGGGTTTCTGCATAAGTAATATTCAGAAATTTTCACATCTATAACCAAATACTCCACAAATGATCACGGCTCCGCAAGAAACAAGTCTATTTCAGCAAGGCCAAAATCTCTCAAAGAGGCCCAATTAATCCACAAGTGATGATGGAAAGACAAATGAGGTGACCTTTATTTATACGAGGACTACCTCAATAATTTATGGCTAATGAAGCCCCTAAATCAAGTTTGACATAAAATAACCTTGGGTTACAAGCCAACTCACTAGCTAAGTGACAAAATAAGCCATAAATGCCCACACATGAGTTGTAGCCTCCAAAAGTGGTGACGTCATGCCCTTTTAGGGCTTCAAATGCCATGTCAAGGTGTGATGAGGTATGAAAAAATGCCATGATGTTGAAATCATCCAAAATTTGAGGAAGCTCTCTCAAATCCACCACAAATCCTCCTCTAGGGTCCCAAGTCCAACTGGGGTGCCATCATGTCAGCTCAATGGGTCTCCAACTATCAAAATAGGGCTAGTTCTATACAGCATTAGGGCTTCTCCAAGTGCAACAAGCCCTCCCTAGTCTGTCAATGGGAGACCATCCTCATCTTTCTCAATCAAGTCCTGCCAATCAAGTTGTGTCAAGACCAACCCGGGGGCATGTTGGGTCCATTAGTGTCATCATGAAAAATCCTCAATGCTAGGTCAAAGTTGACCAACGTCCTGGATCCTGAGGGTGCTCTAGCACTCTGTTCAAGTCATAAAGAGTCCCAACTCTCTCAACATTACATCTGCTAAGCTATTTATCTCTTTGAAGAGGCTTGGGTACCTGTGGAGTGGGTGCCCTCAAGGCCCAAGTTGTTGTGGACCACCTGACCAAAACAATATGAACTCAAGTGAAAGCAACCATCCATCAGAGACTAAGAGCATAAATGCATCCAAGTGGACAAAAATTGAATGTTAAGGGCATACTAATACTTCAAACAAGGATCACCTTCGATATCTAACTAGACCAAGTCCCATAAAGGTGTTCCCTACCTTGATAGAGGTCGCTAATAGTCAACCTTATTAGGTGCTTCCAACCCTTAAGGGGAAGCGATAATTCCAAGGTCAACCCCTCAATCAATAGGTGTTAGTGCAAATATGTGATAATGGGGGGAGGGGGGTGAGGCTTCATGGCCAAGTGGCCATGATCAAGGGGACCAGCTAATGGGGTATCGACATCTTGGGTGTATGAATGTAAAGGAAGGAGCAATCGTGGAGGCATGAGTTACCCTACTCGGCCTGCTTTTTCCACCCCTTTTGTGTGCCTTTTACTTCATTTAGATAATGCTTTGTATTACAGTTATAGCTTAAGGGTTAAAGCTTGTGCTTTATGATGTCGCATTTATACTACCCCTTGAAGATGAGACATTTTACCACTCATCAGGGTTGTGACATGCAAGGGTTCCTTTTGATGTAGAGGAGCATCATGTGCTCAAGAACCAAGTGATGGCTAATGAGGAGGATAGAGCTCATGACGAGCTTTTGCCCACATGCTAACTTATTTCTTGGCCATCTTTTGCATTTTGATTTTCTTCTTTTTCTTTTTTCATGGTCATATTGTGTTTTTCCATTCTTTTAGTTGCAACAACCTCCAAGGCAATGTTTTCCATCCCTACTCAAGGAGTGTGGACATGTGGGTGCCAAATCCCAAATAACCAATGACAACTTAAACCCAAAAAGTGGATGTGGTATATAGGGCTTGTAATTTGTGATGGTAAGTATCAAGTATGGTATAGGAGATAATGAACACGCTATCTCAATCTGCATTTTCCAAGTAGTGCCCAACCTATAACCCTAAGTCCTCAAGGGAGGTCCCACTCGACTAGGGTTAAATATTAACCCCCTAGCAAGGTGAGAGAACATATTTACAATCAAGATCAATCAATCTTCCAAATCACCCTTTTATCCATACTAAATGCCCAAAACAAACAAGCATAAGAACCTAATTGCAAAATGATCAAAGCACCATTTTAATAGTAGCTCGCCTTCTTCCAAGTGGTAATGTCGGTTGGTGAGAGGCACATGGCTAATGCAAATGGCAAAGGAACATGGCATATCATCGTGAAATAGTGGTTTTCAGGGGCAGTTGGCTGGCTAGTTGTCCAGCTGGCTATCAAATGTAGGAGAAAAATTTTCTCCTATAGGGTTAACCATTTTTGTGGATAACAAGGACCATTTCTATCCTCAATAGATTAGGTACATTTTAATGTCCCTTCCTAAATTATTTTGTCACGGGATTTATTTTTATGTCTTGAGGGCCAATTTTGGTGATTTCGGGGCCCATTTGATTTTTCATTAGAAGACTTAGGAGTTAGAGGTTAGCTAACATTATGTTATGTTATTTTTGTTGATGATGAATGGGGACCACCCACACTTGAAATATGCAAACCCTTAATAACTGGTTCGAAAAGCATGAGTGGGAACAGCGTATGGAGGAAAAAGACGGGAAGAAGGCTCCACGAAGGTTATAAAAGGAAGGAAGCTCACTTCATTTGGCATTATTGGATTATCGATTTTGTTCTCAGTTGGGAAGAAGGCTCCACGAAGGTTATAAAAGGAAGGAAGCTCACTTCATTTGGCATTATTGGATTATCGATTTTGTTCTCAGTTGCTCGAGCTGCTTAGCCGGGTCACTTGTTGTTTAGCACGAGTTTTTTGTAATATCCCAAAAGGGAGAATGCAGTAATACTTAAACACAATATAAGGACTGCAACTAAGTAAACAATAAATCTTAAGACAACATCAGAATTTACAGAGAAGCTTTGCCATTTTATTATATTGGAGAAGATTCAGTTACACAATGTTCAAAATGTAAGGAGATCTAGCCAAAGAGATGGCCTAGAATCACCCAGAAAGCATGCCACAATAGGTACAGCGTAACTGAAGAGCTACTGAAGCAAATACTGCGTTGTCCCTTCAGCAGAATATAAACATATAGTTGCAGGTTGAAAAGAAAAATGCAGATCTACTCAAATCTGGAGCTCAGATGATGCTAAGATTCAAGATATGGCCAATGTGATGGATTCCCAAGATATCCCAGAAAGGATTTTCCAGATCTACAACTTTGGAAAATCACCCTCCTAGGAGTTGTTCCCTGATCTACTGGGAAATACAGATCTAAAGCTAGATCTGTCAAACAGATGGATGAAATATGTTGCAAGATCAGATCTAAGATTGAAGGGTTGATCCCTTCTTTAGATCTACAAGCTGGAAGCTCTAGATCTAGCTTCTCAATCCTCCAATAATGATTACAGCTGCTGAAACACAACTTCCACTGAAAACTGCGCTGTGAGGGAAAGAGAGGCATTTTTTCTGCTAAAAAATGTTGCAATAAACTCCAGGCTGATGGCAAGACTAATGGCAATGTGAGGGAATGATCCCTCACAGGATTGCTAGCTGAAATACTAGCAACTTCCTTCCTCCTTTTGGATCTGCAAAATGGACAGCTTAATTCCTTAAGGAAATACTGCTGCTAGGAGGTCAATAACTTTTGGCCTGATGCCAGATCTGAAATGAAGCTCTGGGAATGCTGATCTATAAGCCCAAGGTGATAGGAATAAACCCTCACCAATTCTCCAGCTGAAGTACTGAAGACAACTTCCACCTTCCAAACTGATCTTCAGAAATCTGCAATTTCTGAATATGAATGTTCTGCAGAAAGTAGGAAAAGAGATGTGGCACTAATGCCTGATGTAGAATGAAGTACAATACTCTTTCTAGAACTACTCTAAGAAAAAGATGGGATTCCCGACCAGGAACACCCTGTGCTAAACAGCACTTGCAATCTCTGCTAAATGGCCCAAGAAAGCAATGGAATGTCACATGACAATTCCAGATCTGAAAAGATCCTTACATCAAGAATATACAGCATACCTCCATCTTTGCCTTCATCTCCTTTATATAATGTTTGAGCCTTCCCATGCCTTGGCCCTCATCTAGACTGCGCTGTCCATGTGAACAAGATCCTCCAAGTTTGACTGCGTTGTAGGACCAAATCAACCATCATGTCTAGGTGCAATGTACACCCTCTCCATCATGTGTGTTTTAATTGCACATTAACCTCTACCACTTGATCATGAATGCTTTTATGATCTTCTATTTGACATCTTTAAGATCTTAGTTGACTGTGTCAACCTCCATGATCTATCTCATTAATGAGACATGATCTCTAATTCTGTTCACATTAGTAGTTGCTCAACTACCTTATTATGTAGATCTAGGTTTAATTAACCCACATTCCCACACAAAAAGTGGATATTTATTTATATTGAGGATTATGGGTCCCTCCACCCTTTTATTTACTTAATTCATTTAGAAAATTAATAACTCTAATATTCCAAATTTCAGGTGAAAATTTGGGAATATTACAGTCCTCCCCGGCAAAATGTTGCTTGTCCTCAAGCAACTCCAAAAATAGATGCAAGGCCATCTATTCCCCTCCAAATGGCATCCACATAAGGAAGGCTTCCTCCATTTGCTGCAATGTGTTATGAATGTTTGGTTCCAAATTTGTCTTTCAAAAACAAATAGGATAACTTCCAACTGTATGGTTAGATGTCCTCCTTCCACCATGAATTGCCAAGTGAAAACCATATGAGTTCCAACTTCATCATTAATACATGAGATATATAAAATAGAGTGGTTCTCTCCACAAAGAAAAAACTCGCTCTCACCATACATCTCTTCATCCCATGCTTTATGAATTTGATTGAGCATTGTCATGCTCCCATCCTTAGCCTTGTTGGTCTTGTTGGATCCAAGCATCATTCCAACGTTATGCAAAAGAAGAAGGGAAGGAGTTGTATGGGTAGACAAAGATGTCAAGCCATATTCTCCTAACAGTAACGACCGGAGTAAGGCCATTTGTTGCCATCCTCCATCTCCTCCATGTAAGATGGACAAGCCAAACTCTCCCAAAAGCAACCAAAGCAACAAGAGATCTTGCTGCTTTCTCTCCTCCTTATGTGCATCATGAAGCAAAAACATACTGATAGACATGTGGAATGTCACATCAGCCCAATACAAATGAACTACATTAATACACATCACGAGAGCATCATGCCAAGTTTTGCCCTATACAAAACACATAGACATACGAGATGTCATGTGGTGGCCAATCTCTCTCAAGGGAAACCAGAATGAACATGCCTTCTTTTGTTGTATTTTATCATTAATATACAAGGCTTGAATCAGAAAAGTATGAGCTATTGGGTGGTAACCATACTCACCCAAGAGCAACCAGCACAGCCATGCCTCCTTCATTTCATAAGTGTTTTTCAAGGCATGGATCAAAGAAATAGGAACCTTTGGGCAGTGACAAAATTCTCCCAAGGGCAACCAACGTAACCAAGCTTGCTGGCCCATGTCATAAATCTGCAAGTGGTCATGCAACCTCTTGCTTATCACCCTCATCCACTCATCCCAATATGGAAGATGAGTGATGTGCTGCATAATCATGGTATCCTCCCTTTGTAGAATACCATCTTCCCCAAACTGATGAAGAGCTTTGCACTTCATGAAATGTTGAAGTGCACCTCCAATGAGATCACTTAATGAGACCTTCTTCTCATCCATGGCCTTCCAAAACCAATGAGGTTCTGGATCTATTGTAGGTAGAAGTTTCTCTTTGAGCTGTGAGATGCTCATTGAGAAAGTGTCATCAAGAAAGGAGAAAAGATTTCTCATATCTAGATGTCTACCATTCATCATCTTGTCCTCCATTGCTTCATGAGTGAAGCTACCTTCAGAATGCTCCAAGAATAATGGGGCCTCATCATTATCACTACTACTAAGAGACAGCGTTGTAGATCTGCAAGGTGATACATCTACTATCTCAAAGCAAGATACAATACTGATCTCAGAACCAGTCATTGTACATAGGATCATGCTCATCCCTTCTTTTGAAACTCTACACTTCAACTCAAGAGGTTGAATGTAGTCCATCCGTGACAAACTGGGACAACTTTTCATCTCCTCCTTGATTAGATCAAGGGTCCTTTGCGCTGTGATATGTTGTTGCTTCAAATCAGCGTTTGGATCTAACCCTTGGTTATGCATTGGCCCTGATGGCATGTCCCCATAAGTTTCAATACAATCTACTTAAACAATAGGTGATGAAGGTGTATGCATACCTTGGATCAACTGATATGTGGGAACCTCTTGACAAAACACAAGAGTTCCTCCAACCCGGACAATGGTGTCTCCAACTACTGGAAAGAGAGATGGTTGCTCTTCTTCCAATGTACCAGCGCTGGAATCTTCCTCCTCTTCCTCATGCACCTCCTGAATCATGCATGGGACTCTATGTGTCAAGAGCTCAAGACCACCTTGCAAAGTTGCAAGTGTCTCTTCTCGGGATGCAAGTACTTCTACAACTGGTGGTGAATGTAGTGACTTCTTGTCCAGAGTGACAAGAATAACATCCTCCTTTGTTTCCTTAGGAAATGTCTCTTTGTGGCACATCTTTGTCTTCTTCACATCAAATTCCTTCCTCAACTTGTGAAAGAAATCTGAATATTGAGTCACCTTTGCATGCTCCTTGTGACTAAACCACCAATCATTGGCTTCATCTAAAAGATGAAGTGCTGCAATTTGAATAGCCTCTCCTTCAGCTACAGGATGTAGCCTAAAAAATGCATCTAACTCCCTCCTCCAAGCCTTAACAGTGCTTGAGGAAGATCCATCAAATGTAGGCAAATAAAATTTATTATGCCTCTTCCTTCTATAGCTGCTATAGGATCCTCTTTCTTCTTTGATTTTGAAGAATTGTTGGAGAGTTAGCTTCTCCTTGAATGCTCTAGATTGTGCTTTGTACTCATCAAGATATAGACTAAGAGTCTCATGAGTTTCAGGTTCATTCCTTTCTTCATTTCTACAACTCTCACCTTCTCCAAAGAAAGTGGGCATAGTGGATCTATGAGGAGATCTATGATTCTCCAATTTTCTTCTTTGCTGATAGGAAGTGCTTGGACCTTCCTCATCAAATCTTCTTCTTGGATCTTCTTTTTGTCCTTCCTTCTTCATTTGATTGACCTCCTTGGAGAGATCATGCATGGATCTAAAGAAGGGTGTGGCAGATTTATCATCCTCCATGATAGATCTCATCTATCTGCTTCTTCTTTTGATGCAAAAGATGAAGTGTCCACAAGCTGAGCCAAAGATAATGCTCTGATAGCACTGTAATATCCCAAAAGGGAGAATGCAGTAATACTTAAACACAATATAAGGACTGCAACTAAGTAAACAATAAATCTTAAGACAACATCAGAATTTACAGAGTAGTTGAGCCATTTTATTATATTGGAGAATATTCAGTTACAAAATGTAAGGAGATCTAGCCAAAGAGATGGCCTAGAATCACCCAGAAAGCATGCCACAATAGGTATAGCGTAATTGAAGGGCTACTGAAGCAAATACTGCGATGTCCCTTCAATAGAATATAAACATATAGCTGCAGGCTAAAAAGGAAAATGCAGATCTACTCAAATCTGGAGCTCAGATGATGCCAAGATTCAAGACCTGGCCAATGTGATGGATTCCCAAGATATCCCAGAAAGGATTTTCCAGATCTACAACTTTGGAAAATCACCCTTCTAGGAGTTGATCCTTGATCTGCTGGGAAATACAGATCTGAAGCTAGATTTGTCAAATAGATGGCTGAAATATGTTGCAAGATCAGATCTAAGCTTGAAGGGTTGATCCCTTCTTCAGATCTACAAGTTGGAAGCTCTAGATCTAGCTTCTCAATCCTCCAATAATGATTACAGTTGCTGAAACACAACTGCCACTGAAAACTGCGTTGTGAGGAAAAGAGAGGCCTTCTGCCTGCTGAAAAACGCTGCAATAAACTCCAGGCTGATGGTAAGACTGATGGAAATGTGAGGTAATGATCCCTCACAGGATTGCTAGCTGAAATACCAGCAACTTCCTTCCTCATTTTGGATCTACAAAATGGACAGCGTAATTCCTTAAGGAAATACTGCTGCTAGGAGGTCAATAACTTTTGGCCTAATGCCAGATCTAAAATGAAGCTCTGGGAATGTTGATCTATAAGCCCAAGGTGATAGGAATAAACACTCACCAATTCTCCAGCTGAAGTACTGAAGACAACTTCCCCCTTCCAAACTGATCTTCAGAAATCTGCAATACTTGAATATGAATGTTCTGCAAAAAGTAGGAAAAGAGATGTGGCACTAATGCCTGATGTAGAATGAAGTACAAAACTCTTTCTAGAGCTACTCCAAGAAAGAGGTGGGATTCCCGACCAGGAACACCCTGTGCTAAACAGCACTTGCAATCTCTGCTAAACAACCCAAGAAAGCAATGGAATGTCACATGACAATTCCAGATCTGAAAAGATCCTTACATCAAGAATATCCAGCATACCTCCATCCTTGCCTTCATCTCCTTTATATAATGTTTGAGCCTTCCCATGCCTTGGCCCTCATCTAAATTACGCTATCCATGTGGACAAGATCCTCCAAGTTTGACTGTGTTGTTTGACCAAATCAACCATCATGTCTAGGTGCAATGTACACCCTCTCCATCATGTGTGTTTTAATTGCACATTAACCTCCACCACTTGATCATGAATGCTTTTATGATCCTCTGTTTGACATCTTCAAGATCTTAGTTGACTGTGTCAACCTCCATGTTCTATCTCATTAATGAGACATGATTTTCAATTATGTTCACATTAGTAGTTGCTCAACTACCTAATTATGTAGATCTAGGCTTAATTAACCCACATTCACACACAAAAAGTGGATATTTATTTATATTGAGGATTATGGGTCCCTCCACCCTTTTACTTACTTAATTCATTAAGAAAATTAAGAACTCTAATATTCCAAATTTCAGGTGAAAATTTGGGAATTTTATATTTTTCGAGCAGAGAACTCATCCATTCTTCGGGGGACTTCGAGTGCCACCCTAAATTGGTTTTCCATTATCATCTAAGAGAGCTTCATTGTGATAACTTCAGCATTTGCATTTAGTTGCCCCAGCAATGCGTATTTCTGGAGGATGCAATGGTATTTTGGAAGGACGCAGTGGTATTCCGAAAGGACGCAGTTGTATTCTTGTGTGATTGTTGCTAGTTGATTTGGCAGAGAAAGGTTCATTAGCTTGCGATAGCTATAGGCGAACCTAGGTTCATTAGCTTGTTAAGCTATAGGCGAACCTCATAGGCTGCGATTGATAGCCTATTTCTAAAGCAGCATGGCAGTCACTGGGCCAGCGCATAGGAGGAGAGTTGGGCATAGCTGTGGTAGAGTGCCTCAACCATTTGAGCCATTGTTTGCAAAGAGAGATAGAGGGAGTGTCGAAGGGATTATTTGCTGCATACTTGGAGGGATGTTGATTATTTCGTTGACGATTTTGTAGATAGCGTATTCAGCAGCTACTGGGAGAGCGTAGGGCTTATTGGGGGTCATTTTTGGATGGTCACGATCAAGTCAAACCATTTCTGGGTTTTGGTCGGATTGGGTTGAGGAGTCCGAGAATAATTTTAGAGAATTTTTTGAGCATCAGAGGGAGTTTTCAGTCATTTCTTTGCAACAGCTAGAGCAGAATTGTTGGGACAGTGAAAAGCCTTCACTGGGTAGTTTCTAGTTTATCATTGTCTTCCCTGGGTTTTGCTTTGCTTGCCAAAAAGGCAAGCCCAGGTGCATTTCGTCTATATATTTGAACTCTTGCCCATTTCTATAATAAAATGGCTCAGTTGCTTCCATGAATTTGATTGTTTTGGGTATTTTACTGCATTGTTTAAAATTTCTATGGTGCAAATTTATTATTTTCTGCAATAGTACTGTTTTTCCTATTCTGGAACATTACATTGGTATTAGAGCCATAATTTTGGCTCAGCCTATAACCTTGGATGAGGTGATTAGGATACAACAAATGATGATTGATGTGGGGAAGCAATTGATTCGTACAGCAATTGGGAATCAAGGCCATTCTCAATTATACAACAAATCCACTATGCCCAAAATTATGGATAATGCATCAAGATGGCAAGACATGATTACAACTGATGTGGAGTTATTGGCAGCAAATTGGAGGGCATATCAATCATTGGGACATGACATTCAAGCATCCCTCTCTTTTTGGTAGTTTCGTGAAATAAGAGACATGCCCAAATCAGTGGGAATTCCATGGAATTATGCAGGGATGAGGAGGATTGAGGAAGAAGATGATTTTGGAAATACTGAGAGGGGGGCTGAATCAATATTTCTTTTCCTTAGTTATTTTTACCAGTTAGATCACTTATATTTAGAACACAAAATGAACAATAAGAATAAATGCTTTTATTAATTTCTTCTTTATAATAAATCAAGTACAATATATGTAGGGCTCCAACCCTAGATGAAGACACCAATCTTCAATCTCCCAAGCTCCAACCTGTATTTGCTAAGCACCGACTTGGACTTCCAAGGCCCCAACCTTGTCAATTCTGAGGCACCAACCCCAAGGGCTCCAACCCTATATCTGGTTCAGGCTCTGACCTAGTTTCTTGAGGACTCTGATCCTCTAGGGCTCCAACCCTATCCTCCAAGGCACCAACCTTGTCTTTTCGAGGCTCCAACCTCTAGAGCGCCAACTCGTAACTTCACTTCGTCAAGATATATTTGGTTATACTTCACAGCTCCCAATGTCTTCTTCAACGAGCCCTGTCAATCTTCGCTTAGTCTTCACTTTGGTCTCCACGTTACATCATCAATGACAACCTTGATCTTTTCACATGAAGGTGTCTTCGTTGTTCTTCATGGTACCCAATCAAATCCTCCAAGTTACCTCATGATGGCTAGTGCATCATGATCTTCAACATTATCTCCACAAGGTCTTCAAAGCATGTATTTAAGAATGTCTTCAACGAATGTCTTCAATAGTATCTCCAAGGTCAGCCAAGGCTACTTAACAAGAAGGCTCCAATCTGGTATCTTCTTCAAGATCACTTCATAAACAATTTAATCAAAGACTCCAAAACCCTTCACTAACTATGATGAGTGATGTACTTACTTGTATGTCCTTGACCAAATTCTTCATTGTTCAATCAACTCCAAGACTTATTGATTTTGACTTTACTTGGTCAATCACTTTGTTGTACTGTGTTGACTTTATTACTGGGCTTCACTTTATCAATCCCACTGTCTAAGAGAGAGTTCTTCACTGTCTAAAGCTTCAATTTTCTTCAAATGGTTCAACACTCCAACAAGTATAGTTTCTTCAAAACTGAGTCTTCAAATACCATTCCAAGATCTACACCAAGCTCTCAACAAGTCTGTCCCTCATAGTCAATCTTCGATGCTGTCATCATCCACCGAGTTATAAGGTTGATTTAGATCTGTCTGAGGCATATATGCCTTTCAATGACTGAGATACTACAGCAATAAGATATAGGTCTGAAAAATTAGTATCACAGGTAGATAACCACAAGTTCAAGGCACATAAATACAAGCTTCAGCCACTTTCGAATTCTCAATGCAGTCTACTCAAAAGATACGAACCCAGAAACAGCCCTGCGGTCTTCTGTGGTTAGGTTCGAACTTTTCTGGGCACCCAACAGCTTCAAGGTATGAAGGGTATAGAAACGACTTTTCTACAAATTTCGTGCTTGCTTATCCGAGCTTCTCTACACAGGTTGGAGTTCTGTAAGTCCGAGCCACAGGAGGTCACAGCACTGTAATGAATCCACTGTGATAAGTCTGAAAATCTTCGCAGGATTTTATGGTTTAATTAACTTCAAGCCCAAACAGAGTTGTTGTTCTCCTTTTTATTCTTTAGGTTCACGAGATGTGAACTTAATCTGCACTTTTCTGTGGATGTGTGACAGAATTGATGCCCAGAAATGAATTTCGAATTTTGTATATATAGCCTTCATTGTGATGACAAGCGAAGAGACACGTCACTGTTAGATACGCCGACTTGAATGCCAAAGTGTAGGTCGGCTCACTGTTAGGTATATTTTTTTAGACTTAAAAATTCAATATCTCACAAACTACTAGGAGTTTCGAGACAAATAAGGGCTCATTGGAAAGCGGAAAAAATCCTCTTTAAGATGGTATAGGAGTCAATTTGGAAGGATGCCTCTAAGGTGGTTAAAACATTTTTTCTTTGTGACTGTCCTTAATTTTTGTGTGCAGAAGGTGAATAGGACAGCATGGCTTTTCCATTGCTTGGCTTCTCCTTTGTTTGGCTTATCAATCATAGGATCATAGTGTCATCATGTAGGACATCCATGTCATCATGATAGTATCCAGCATCATCATGAAGGTATAGCATCATGTATTCAATAATAATGTAGTAATATGTCATAGTGCAGCATCATTAGGAGAATTTCAAAATAATCTTCCAACCATCAAATGATATCTTCCACGTCATCATCTAGTCTTTCAACCTTCATCAATTGTGGTCATTCATTTAGTATATGACATCATCAAGTGCATGACTCCATATGTCATCAAGGGTTAAGGTCTAGATCACCAAGGCACATGCAACATTATAGTTAGTTCAAGGACTTCTTAGGACTTCTTCATTAGTGGTTTAACATCTTCATTGATGGCATCCTTGTCAAACAAGAGTCCTAACATCATCATCTGGAACCAGACATCTCAAGAATATTGACATCTCGGTCAATTCCATATTGACATCGATGACAACCTTGATTCACAAATGAAAGAGTAGTTGAAGGAGCCATGGTCAGCAAGGAGACAGTTGAGCATACACCCGTTGATGAAATGCCATCCATTGTTGAGGTATCCATTCATGAGGTATCTAGGGTTGTCACCGAGTTCTCGAGTGATAGCAGCGCACAACAGGATGATGAGGTGCCGAGAGTCATCACCACCCTTGATGAAGAGCCAATAGGTACAGAGGCACCCAAATCTACAACATAGTTGCGGGATGACAGTCACCTACAACAACATGGAGAGCACATATAAGGGCATGAGCTAGTCATGGAGGGGCAGGAGGACGAGCATTCTTCTTTGGGACCAACCACTGACTTAGAGCAAATAGATGCACAGACCATCAGCAAAGCTGCAGTACTTCCAGATAGTAGCTCTCTTTGGGCTTATATAAATGGGGCTTGCAACATTGCAAGACTACCTTTGCACCATGGAGAGAGAGATGTAGAGACCCCCCGACAAATTTTATGTGTTGACCAAAATGGTGAGTTGAGGCGACATGAGATGCACAGGGTGCAACACTCACAAGATGGAGGGCTTGTTCTATGTGTTGGAGTTTGTGCATTCGATCCCTCTCTTGGGGTTGGATGTTAAGAGATTCCGAGTTGGTACCCAATGGGGTGGGCTAGACTCATGGAGATGGTCGTAGTTAGGAGTGAAGCTTAGTGGGAGCTCTCAGACATCAAGGATGTTGGAGGCCTGGTTAGCATTAGGATCTAGGTGGGGCTTCCTAACTGATATCAGACATGCGGGATGGCTATGGCATTGATAAGGTAGTCAACCCAGTGCCTGAGCGCATGCATTCCTTAGGGGAGTTCCAGTCAGCACTAGTGGCCAGGTGGTTTGTGAGCAGACTCCATTGGTTGTTTTGGCATGTTGGTTGCGCATGGGGAAGCAGGATGATTAGCATTCTCTGGCAGGAGTTGGTTGGAGGAGGTGGCAAGGGTAGGCCATTGGATCGGATATTGTATGGAGATGATGTTCTCCCGTTGAGGTTTAGGACTCATGGGTAATAGAGGATCGGCACAGCAGAGATATCCGAAAAATACGTGTCTTTTGTCTGAACGTGTCACTTATTTTTCAGTACTTGATCTATATAATTGTGTAGGTTGTAGTGTATTTGCATTAGTATTTTCACTGAAGATTCAGAAAAATAATTTGTAATTTAAATAAGGCAAGTAGGTAATGCAAATCAAATTTACTGCAGTAGATTTTTGAAGCTTAGATTCATAAATTTTCACATGGTATCAGAGTTGTTGCAGATCAAGTAGAGTTTAAGCCATCAGCGAAAGTACGAAGAAAAATTTACTACAAGAAGGTAGTTGTCTCGAGTGACAACGCTAAACCAGAAAGAGGCACAGTGTTGAAAAGTGTAACTAGGTTGGTCTTCATGTTGACTATGTAATTATGTATTTATATAAAGAAGAAGACAAAGATAATAAAATGTATTTTTTTGTTGTACTTGTTTCATGGGTTTCATGAGCAAGATTTATTATAGGTCAATAGACTTCTTCTTGATGTCTAGTAGGGTTTGTCTTATATTTATAATTGTAATCAAGAGTCATATTTATGAAGTGTCTAGTTCTAAGAATGTGCTCCAAGACCTTGTGGGAAAATAGCTTATAATAGCTCTCATGAAAATCACCCTTAACGCTGGAATATACAGTCTTCATGTCGGCCTATAATCTATGCTAAAGTCGGCTTATATGTCAGTTGTATGGTCGGCCTCGTATCGAAGAAGGAGCCTCTATTTATACTCCTGTCTGCAGCTCATTTAGCACAGAAATCTTGGACAACTCTGAAGTTAATACAGAAGAAAAATTGCGGACTTTTTCTGAGATATTACAGAGGTCAAATACGGACCTGAGATCAGTAAGGAAGTGTGGGTGTAATACACAGTGAAGTGCGGATCAATCTGCAGAGTTCAAGAAGATCTGAAGTGCAGATTTCAGGAAGATTTGCAATAAGGAATTTGGATCGAGTCTAGAATAGAAGTGCTCGGAAAGGGTCTGAAATTAATGCGAAGAAGAAGGCTAATCAATAAGAAAGGCTGAAGGTGTTCACAGCAATAAGGAGAACTACTCCAAGTTCAGCCCTGAGCTATCATATCTCTCATCAATACAGAAAGGTCGAAATACATTTAAAGGGTTCAGTGCAGAAGTATATATATCACTGTCTTGAGTATCAAACGAGATAAGAAGGAGCCAAGAAGGAACCTAAGTAAAGTTGAAGTAAAACCGAGAAGTAGAAGGAGAAGCTAAGGACTTAGAGACCGAGTTCTCTAATATTGATACAAGCCAGTACTCGTTGGTGAAGAAAAGAAAGATCAGTGTTGGAAGAAGACTTATAAATAGTAACAAGGTCTTGGAGGCATTCATAGGTCGAGGGTCTGAGTCTGGGTCATGGTACTTGTCATTTGAAGTTCTATAAGAACAATTATTTGTGGGTTTTCCTCTCCAAGAGGAAGAGATTTTGCCCTGGCTCTAGGAGCCTAACTTTGTGTCTCGATCATTTTGATAATTGACTTGATGAAAGACTAACTAATCTAAAGAAAGAAAGACATAAGTAACTCAAGCAAGCTCACAAGTAATTATTAAGAAGAGAATTTCTATTAATCTCCAGCCCTTCAAATTCTCGACACACAGAAATGGGTGACGCAGTCACCAGAGGGGCTCACGCAGAGCCCGCGTCAGCTAGCTAGGGTGACGTTGTAGCTACGTAGAGGTAGCACAGTGCTTGTTGGGCTAGCGCAGAGGTTTTGAGCCTCATTTTTTCCGATTGCCATGGCTGGAGGAGTAGTTCGATTTTCTTCTGGAGTTGTTGGTGGGGCATTGTTTCTGTTGGTGCCATCTAGTGGGGCAGTGGCAAAGTAGAGGGAAGCAGTTCCTCAGAAGACTTCTTACCAACAAGTCTAGATCTAGTGTTGATCAACAGTAAAGAGTGATCAGAAAGGAGTGTTTCGACATCAGTTGGCAAAGGGATTTCCGTGAAGGAAATCGATTTTCAGGGGGAGCTTGTTATTTGGAGGGTTTCTAGCGCCAAAGAAACCCAGATCCAAGTTTTGTTGGGGCAGCAGCAAAAGAGGGACAGAGAACTAGTTCGACATTCTTTTTACTGAGCAGAGATGGTCGCACATGGACTAAGGGATCAGGACAGGTTGGATGGAGCATCCAACTTTGTCATCTGGAAGGCCAGGATCCTGTCAGTTTTGGATGATCATCGCATTAAGGATCATGTCTTGCATATAGTTGTTGTCCCTGTTGATGTTGATGCTCTCAAGAAGTACGAAGAGGCTCGAGTGTTGGCCAAACGCATGATCATGGACGGAGTCAAGGATCTTGTGATCCCACATATTGCCGAGAAGAACACAGAAAGGGAAATGTGGACTTCCTTGACCACGATGTACCAAGGAACCTCCGTCCAGCGAAGGGTGTTGCTTGAGGATCAGCTGAGACTGTTTCAGATGCAGAAGGGAGAAGAAATTGACCCCTTCCTTATCAGATTGCGAGCGATCTGAGATCAGCTGGCTTCCGTAGGGGCTACACCAGATGATGAACTTATGGTCAGAAGTCAGGACTGCCCTGAATGCAGTCACAAAGACTGGGAAACCTTTGTCCAAGGTATTTTGGGCAAAGCAGCTCTTCCAAACTAGGAGGAGATGTGGGAATCTCTTCGACAAGAAGAGATCAGAAGGTTGACCAAGGCGGGAAGCAGCAGTACAGGGATCAAGACCAAAAAGGCGGAAGAGGAAGATGCGGCTCTCGCATCTAAGGGACAGCATGGGCAGCAGAGAAGGAAGAAGAAGGACCTCTCCAAGGTCTGTTGCTTCAGGTGTGGAAAATTGGGACATTTCGGCAAACAATGCCCTAAGAAGAAGAAGGGCAAATAAGATTTTGATTCGAAGGTTGTTGCAACGAAGGATGATGACAGGGATGATGATGATGTCACCATGAGTGCTCATGTGCCTCGAGAGAAAAGGTGGGGCAACATTGATCTGTAGTTCAAAACAATGGAGGGGCAGGATCCTTGAGGTGCCTAAACTTTTGGATCACATACGAGCTACAGGAGCCCTTAATGACAGTAGCAGGATGACTGGAGTCAGTTGGTGTGAGGAGGATGGAGCAACAATGACAGAGCTAGGACGTTGAAGGCAGAAGCAGTGCAGAGCAAAGGCAGCAGCAGCAGCGCAGTGGTTGATGGACTTCAACAGCGCAGTGCAAAGCAGTGCTTACGCAATGCAGAGTAGCAACAGCGCAAAGCATCAGAGGGTCAGCGCAGAATTAGCAGCAAAGGGAGCTTCACCATCGAAATGCATCCAAACTGACTTGGATGTCAAGTTTTTGGGTGGATTTTCAGTTGCTTAACTCTCAGCAACTGAGTTGCAGTGCAGCAGTTAGTAGTGGCAGTGTTATGGGCAGCATGATGCAGCATATGAGAGGGAGTTGCAGTACAGATGAGGCAATGACAAGTGGTAGCGTCATGAGCAGCAGTACAAATGAGGCAATGACAAGTGGTAGCGTCATGGGCAGCAGCAATACAAAAGGCAGCAGCGCAGTGGATGAGGGGCAACAGCCGAGCATCAGCAGCGCAGAGGACCGATGTCGTGGATCAGGGTGATGCTTCTGGTGTAGAAGTATTGCTAGAGCACATTCCTCGCTAAGAGGGATTGTTGATTTTTGGGTAGCATCGAATGTGATCTAGCTCTGAAACTTTGTCGAGGGGCTAGAACACATGAGATCTCCAAGACCCAAAAATCATTTGGAGAAATTCCACTCGAAGCTTAAGTTATTCAAATAATTAATTATTTTAAATGGAGCATAAGTTAAAACTTAGGAAAATAAAATAATTGAAGTGAATTAATTTAGCATGTGGGTGTGAATGTTCTAAGTGACAAAGATCAAGTCTTTTCTAATCTTAGTCGTCGATTAGAGATTAGATCACGATTGTTGATTCATCAACAGGAAAAGTATAAAGGAAGGCTTGAGGGTCAATTGGAGAACACACACAGAGACTAAATTTAGAGATTGAATTCTTCCGACGGAGCAGTGCTCGGACGAAGATTAGATCTGATTAATTCAGTGTAGTGAGGGGCAGTTCGACGGCGGGATTTTCATCCAAGGCCGAGAATACAATTGCAGAGAGGTAGATCAGCACCAGGAGGGGCAGTGCAGCTCAGAGAGGGTGACGCAAAGCCAGCAGGGCTCACGCAGGAGTGACGCAGAGCCAGAAAGGGTGACGCAGTCACTTGAGCAGTTGTGCAAGGGTTTCTGTGAGGCAGATCGGGTAACCATCCAGCAGATCAATTTCTGAGCCGGGAAGGCTCGCGGAGAAGGTGACGCAATCTCAGTGCAAAGCTCGCTGCAGCCATCGCTACGCAGCACTGGGGACTGCACAATCCCCTGTGGGGTTTCTTCATTTTGCCGTTGGATCCGCCAAAACATCTGTCTCCGGATATAGGAGGTACTTCTGCAAAGGATTTTCTCTGTTGGGTGAGCCGGATTTGGCACCCTAGATTGTATTCATAAATCTACATAATAATATAAACCCTCAAAATTGTTGCACCGGTTTTCCCGCATTGGGTTTTTCAGGGACATTTGTCCGAAAAATACGTGTCCTTTGTCTGAATGTGTCACTTATTTTTAAGGACTTGATCTGTAAAATTGTGTAGGCTGCAGTGTACTTACTATTTTCATTAGTAATTTTACTGAAGATTCAGAAAAATAACTTGTAATTTAAATAAGGCAAGTAGGTAATGCAAATCAGATTTACTGCATTAAGATTTCTATAACTTAGATTCAGAAATTTTCACAGGAAGTCCGTTGGGGGCCATGACATGCAACACAACTTTTCAATCCGAGCTATGGCACCGGAGGTTTGCACACCTTCATTATAAAGCCCTTCCTGAAGCAAGGAAGGTGGTGACATGTATTCCCAACTTCAAAGATGATCACGAAGGTTTATGTCAGGGTTGTACCGAAGGAAAGCATACAAGGGGACCATTCCCCTCAAGTGTCACGAAGACATTTGATATTTTACAATTGATTCATTCTGATCTATCTGGTATGTTGCCCGTAACAGCCTTGGGAGGATGCTTATATTATATCACTTTTATAGATGACTTCTCCCACAAACTTGGATATACTTTTTGAAGAAGAAGGACAAAGCATTCAAGTGGTTCCGCACCTTCAAGGCCTTGGTTGAAAATCAAACAGGGAAAAAGATCAAAATTTTGAGGACCGATAATGGAACTGAATATGAGTCAAATGAATTCAATGACTATTGCAGGGAAGCTGGCATTAAGAGGGAGACCACTACTGTGTATACTACCGAGCAAAATGGTGTTATTGAAAGGAAGAATAGAACCATTTTGGAAGATGCCCATGCCATGCTTTATGACCAAAGTCTTCCAAAGTTCCTATGGGGAGAAGCTGCCAACACCGTTGTGTATGTTCAAAATAGTTGACCACATTCTGCATTGGACTCCAAAACTCCCGAAAAATTCTTCTCTGCTAAGAAGCCTGATGTCTCTCATTTTAGAGTTTTTGGAAGTCTCGTACATTTTCATGTGCCGAAAGAAAAGAGAAGTGAGTTGGATGCTTCTGGAAAAAAGGGAATGTTTGTGGGCTACAGTGAAACCTCGAAGGCATATAGAATCTATGTGCCTGGTCAAAGAGAAGTGGAGATATGTCATGATGTCACCTTCGACAAAAATGTTGCCCACGGGAAGGTTAGGGATCTTCTTATCTCAAAGGAAGACAAAGAAGAAGAAGAAGCAGGAAGGCAGGAAGAACCAAAGGATGAACCGATGCCCGATGTTAAAGGTCTGATGGATCCTATAGATCCACCTTCTTCAAATAAAAGGAGACCCTCATGGAGACACTCTCGAAGATGCCGATAGACATATTGCTCCAAGGGGAACATTCCATGAAAGCAAGAAGCCGAAAAGGTACCAAGGGTACCTAGCAACCATGAGCACCATTTATACAATCTGAGCCTGGAAAGTTTGAAGAAGCCGTGAAGCATCAAGTTTGGAAGGATGCTATGAACGAGGAATGTGAGCCGATCATGAAGAATGATGTTTGGGATGTGGTCCCTAGACCAAAGGACAAATTTGTTGTCACCTCGAAATGGCTCTACAAGATCAAGCATGGAGCAGATGGAAGTGTTGAAAAGTTCAAGGCAAGATTTGTTGCCCTAGGCTTCTCGCAGAAGGAAGGCATAGTTTATGATGAAATATTTGCAACTATTGCCCGCTACACCACCATCTGATCGATCATTGCCCTTGCTGCATCGCAAGGATGGAGTCTACATCAGATGTATGTTAAGACTGCCTTCTTACATGGCTCAATCAAGGAAGAGGTCTATGTGGAACAACCTTTGGGGTTTGAAGTTCGAGATAGAGACACACATGTATGCAGGTTGAAGAAATCCCTCTATGGGTTGAAGCAAACCCCTAGGGCTTGGTATGAGAGGATCGATAGCTACTTGATGAAGTTGGGCTTTACTCGAAGTGATGTTGATCCAAACATTTATTTTAAGGTTGATAATGATAAGCCTCTCATTCTGGTTATCTATGTAGACGATCTCTTCCTAACAGGTGCTGACCCTCTCATTCATCAATGTAAGACGGAGCAAGCTTCTGAGTTTGAAATGAAGGACCTAGGACTGATGCACGATTTCCTAGGCTTGGAGGTCTGGCAAAAGCCAGGTGAGATTTTCCTTTCTCAAGGAAAATATGTTGTGAAATTGCTGGAGAGATTTGGGATGGTGGACTGCAAGTCCGTGACTACTCCGAATGAACTCAACTTTAAGAAGTTGTGTGGCAGTATTGTTGGGCCCGAGTTGGGAAATCCCACTGAGTATCGTCAACTCGTGGTGGCCTTGATGTTCTTAGTGAACTCACGTTCGGACATATGTTTTGCAGTGAACATGTTGAGTCAATATATGGTCGAGCCTCATGATTCATCACATTCACTGGATTGGTGCCAAGAATTTCTTCAGATATCTTAGGGGCACAATCAACCATGGGTTGAGATACATTGCCGGGAGTATAAGGCTCCATGGATATACCAATGTTGATTGGGAAGGCAGTGTGGTGGATCGTAAGAGCAGATCTGGATGTTGCTTCACTCTAGGTTTTGCTTCGATCTCTTGGATGAGCAGGAAGCAGAAATCGATTGCTTTGAGCACCGCCAAGGCCGAATACATTGCAGCAAATTTGGCCTGTTGTGAAGCTATTTGGTTGAGAAAGCTCTTCAGCGAGTTGTTTGGGCATGTGCTGGATACCACCGTGATCCTTTGCGACAACCAAAGTGGCATTCGTCTTTCTGAGAATCTCGTGTTCCACGACCGTTCCAAGCACATTGATATTAGGTACCACTTTGTCCGGGACATGGTACAGTGAGGCGTCGTAAGGCTCCATCAAATTGGGACTGATGAGCCAGTTGCAGGTATTCTCATGAAGCCCCTCGGGAAGATCAAATTCTTAACCTTCCGTGAGAAGCTTGGCATCGTGGACAAACCCTATTGTGAGGGTCCCGCTTGAGTTGGAGTTTGGACTATGAGATCTGGGAGCTCCAAGGGGATTGGGGATAGCTACTTGGAGCTATAAGCAACCACAGGGCTAGGATCGCCTTACCTTGTTGGTGTGTTATTTCCCCACTGTTATGATATTGAGCTGGTTCACCCTCTCTTTGTTCTATGCCACACATGCATCCTACCCATGTAGTCCGAGACTCATGAGAAGTACCTCTCATCTAGACAATGAGTTGGGAAATGAGGATAGAGACCATAGCATTACCGATGGATGCATCGTGTATTGTCGTGCTCTCTATGTCTAGGATGGGACATGTCCAACAACTTGATCTAGGATCAAGTTTGGTTGAGCTTTTTACTTCTAAATTAACTTCGAGTTAGTGGAGAGTGGCAAAGTCTTTGTGACTCACTCTCGATCATATCTTCTTATTATTTCTTCTGTAGCAGAGTAGAGCCAGCAAAGCAGAGACAGTAGGATGACACAGGATTGCAGGATGATATATGATAGTACATGATGGTACTGGATGACAGGATTGCACAGGTTGACAGATGGATGGACAAGTGGAGTTCTCCCTAGTTGAGAGGGAGTGTTAAATTTGGCAACTAGGGCCAAACTCCATGTTGCATTGCTCATATGATGGGGATGATATTTTTGTTGGATTCCTCTTTCGGAGAGGTGCAAGATTGATCTAAATATCATCTTCGTTTGGATGAGCAGAAGTTGAAATTTGAATTTATTTTCCACACGTGTGCAATTTGTCAAGGTCGGCAAGATTTGTTATGTAGGCTCACAAGCCCCAAAAGTTGTGTCACACACCCTCAGTCATGGATATAAAAAGGAGAGACGTGATCCTCATTTCATCATTCATTCATCTCACACATCTCTCTCTCATCCGATTGGTTCGTACAGCCCTAGAGGCTTCTCTCTCCTCCACACATGTGAAACAGAAGCTGAGATTTTCAGACAGGTTTAGGCCCTAGGGCTTTTCTGGGCAGCGTTGACTTTGGGTCAACTCTTGTGATTTGACTGCATTTTATGGGTCAGAATTCCGATTTGGAGAGGTCGCAGCTGAAGGCACAAAAACCGAGATGAAGCATTGACTTTGACTGTTGTTGACCGCAACATTGACCGTAGGTTTGACTGTTGTTTTGACCACGAACTTTGACCACTACGTTGACCGGATTTCTGGACTGTCTTGGGTTGTGTTTGACTTTGACTAAATGCCGAGTTTGACCAAGCTTCATTGGAGGCTGATTTGTTAGTTTGACCAACAAAGACTTTGTTGGCTAGGGCCAGGGTTGCGGGGAAGCTTCAAACCCCCTTCTCTCCCGCTCCGGAAACTCGCTCCGTGCGGGAGCGTTTCGGAAGCGCTCGGAAACGCGCTTCCGAAAACGCTTCCTGGCGGGAGCGTTTTCGGGAGCGCGTTTCCGACCCTGTAAAAACGCTCCCTGTTTTTTCGGGAGCGTTCGGGAGCGAATGCTCCCTGAGCGCTTCCGACGTTTAAAAAACGCTTCGGGAGCGTTTTTTAAACGCGGGAAGCGTTCGGGGAGCGTTCGCTCCCGAACGCTCCGCGGTAAAAAAAACGCTCCCCGCCGCGCGGAATTTTTTTTATGAAAAAATTCGATTTTTATAAAAGGGGGGGGGGTTTATTTTTCAATTCATTGTTAGTTATTGTTTGTTGAGTTGAGATTGAGCGAGAAGGAGAGCCGAGAGCGCAAGGACCGGTTGACAGGAATCAGGAGAGCAAGGAGCAAAGCTGACAGGAGAGCAAGGAGCAAGGCCGACAGGAGGATTGCAAGAAAGAGGTAGGCCTTCTAATCCAATTTTGTATTTTCTAGGATGAATTTGTAGATTGTTAAATTGTTTGAAAATGAAAACTTGAATTTTTCTTGAATGTTGCATTTTATTGGATTTAAAACTTTAAAAATGAATTGTTTTTTTCCTATGTTGCATTTCCTATTCCCATTTGGCATTTTTTCATTTGTTTTGCAGGCTAGATTCTAGAAACTTGAAACTTGTTTCCATCATGGCTATATGGCTAGGAATTTTCCTCATGTTGGTTCCTTTCTTTGTGATAATGGTGTTGGAGAGTGCTAGAAGAAAGAGGCAAATCAGAGAAGAGGAGGATGAAGAGGAGGGTTATGGTGGATCTGAAGAAAATCCTGAAAAGGAGGAGGATTATGCTGAGGAGGAAGTGGGGAGTGGAGACCCTGAGAACATAGATTCCCCAACTAAACAAGACCAATATCCTTTGTGGAAATATGTTCAGAAAATGGAAGGAGGGAAAGGTGGTGGAACCACTAAATTTATTTGCCCCCATTGCAGTAAACAATACCATGGTTCATACACCCGTCTGAGAAGGCACCTTTGTGGGATAATGCCAGGGGATGGAACTAAAAATTTTGGAATCAAAGTTTGTACTTTTGTGCTAGCACCACAGAGAGAGATATATAGGAAGGAAGAGGGGGTTGCCCTACAGAGATCATCTAAAAGATCTAGGGGTATCGTTGATTCAGGCCCAACACATCATGGACAAACAAGTTCAACTTCCACCCATGCCAGTGGTTTCGGAAGCAGTGGCACTGGATTAAGGCGTAGAACCATATCCGATTTCCTAGACGAAGGGTGTAGGAATGATGTGGATTCAAAAGTTTACCGGTTTCTATATGCATGTGGGGTGCCATTCAATGTTCTTCGCTCACATTATTGGCATGAAATGGTTTCTGCCATTAATGATGCCCCCAAAGGATACAAAAGCCCTGGGTATGACAAGGCCAGAACCGTGGGTCTTGATCATGAAAGAGCTAAACTAAATAATTCTTTGGCTAGAATGACAGGTTCGTGGAATGAGCATGGGTTGTCCATTGTCTCTGATGGATGGACCAATGTAAAAGGAAAACCATTGATAAATGTTTTGGCTGTGTCGGTTAGTGGTGCAGTGTTCCTGGCAGCTTATGATTATTCAGATGAATTCAAAACCGGCATTAACATTGCAGAATCATTACTTGAAATAATTGAAAAGACTGGGCCATACAATGTGATACAGGTCATCACTGATAATGCTGCTAACTGTAAGGCAGCAGGAGCAATTGTTGAGGATAAATACCCCAACATTTTTTGGTCTGGGTGTTTGGTTCACACAATGAACCTTTCGATGCATGATATCATCAAAAACAAACAACCTCAATTCAAATGGCTTGGTGATTTGTACAAGAGAGGTAAAAAAATGATCAAATTTATTACAAATCATAGCAATACCCATGGGCTTTTCCGTACTCACTCCAAATTGGAGTTGATGAAAATAGGAAAAACTAGATTTGCTAGCTATTACCTCACCTTCAGGCGCCTTTTGAAGGTAAGAGAGTCATTGGCTGCAATGGTATCAAGCCCACACTGTCTGCGATTAAAAGACAGGGCGGCAACAATAGTTGACAGGCAAGGTTTCGAACATGTGGAGGAGACCGCCCTTGACCCTCAGTTTTGGGCACGTATGAGGGAAATTGTGAGTTTTACCAAGCCCATTTATAACATGATTCGCTTTGCAAATACTGATAAACCAGTGATTGGAGAGGTTTATGAGCAGATGGATAGCATGTTGGGGCAAATAAAAGATATTGTTAAGGATAATGATCCCATTTTGTATGCTATGATTCATGACTGTGTGTGTGCACGGTGGAATAAACTTAATGTTCCACTACATGCTTTGGCATATATCCTTACGCCAAAATATTACTCTCCATCTTGGTTGGGCCAACCTGCACCTGGAGGTGGGGTTAGGGTGAAACCTCACACAGATCCAGAGGTACAAGAAGGGTACATGAAGGCATTGGCCAAATTGGTACCTGACAGGGAAGAGTGTGCTAGATTGCGCCTTGAATTAGGCAAATACTTCAGTTGCACTGCTAACTTTGGTTCATTCCATGCAATGGAAGACAGGGACAAATTCGATGCTCTCACATGGTGGGAAGCATATGGCGGCATGGGACTTTTGCCAAAGTTGGCTAAAAAAGTTCTCTCACAAGTTGTGAACACTTCTTCTGCAGAGAGGTGTTGGAGCACCTACAACTTTATACACAATGTGAGAAGAAACAGGTTGAATGAAAACCGAGCTGGAAGCTTGGTTTATGTGCATTATAACTTGAGGTTGCTCAGCCATTACTGTGATCGGGCAAATGAGGATCAATCATACAGAGTCTGGGACAACAACCCAGAGAATGATAATTTGGAGGACGGCACGTTACATCTAGAAGAATTGGAAGCAGAACTTTATAGGGATGATGATGAAGCATCAGCGACACCGCCACACACAGGGCCAGTCCCACCATCTACTGGTAGCAGTGCCAGTGCCAGTGCCAGTGCCACTCCTCGATATCACACTATTGTTCCTTTGCAGATCCAGCCTCCACCTTCTGGTCGTGGTCATGGTACTCCTGAGAGTACTAGAATACCAACAGTTCCTCGTGGCTCACAGAAATTAGACATTTCTCGTGGGCGTGGCAAGGGGCCAGCCAGATAAAATATATTTGTTGTTTACTATTTTCTATTTGTTGTTGACAGTTGAGCAGTTGAAACTTGACTTGCTACTGATTTCATATATTTAAATTTTTAATGACAATTTAAGTTTGAAGTTTGAATTTGAAAGGTGAAACTTTGAAGTTGGCATTTATAAGTTTACTGTTTACAAGTCATTATGAATTATGAATATGATGCTTCATGAAAGTTATATGGTGATCAATGAATGAATGATGATAAATGTTATATAATATCAACGATGATAAATGTTATATATTGAATTTTGAAATCAATGAATCAATGAAGATAAATGTTATATATCAATGATGATAAATGTATATTGAATTTTGAAATCAATGAATCAATGATGATAAATGTTATAATATATATATCAATGATGATAAATGTATATTGAATTTTGAAATGAATGAATCAATGATGATAAATGTTAGATATTGAAATTTGAAATCAATGATGATAAATGTTATATATCAATGATGATAAATGTTATATATTGAATTTTGAAAGCTTGAAATCTTCAGATTGATGATTTGCGAGACTCAAGAGTCAATATGTTCTCTGCTTCCAACTCGTGGGCGTGGTTGATGAAGATTATAACTTCTAGATGATTGATGTTATATGATTCAATCTATGTTTTTATGTTTTTATGTCTAATTCATCATTCTACATGTTTTTGTTGACATATATGCATCAAAATATAAAAAATATTAAAAATATTAAAATATATATATATATATATAAAAACGCTCCCGAAAACGCTCCGGACCCGGAAACTTTTAAAAATGGCGCTCCGCGCTTCGCTCCCGCTTCCAAGTAACCTTGGCTAGGGCATCCTATTGACTGTTGTAAATTATATTTTCTCTCTCTCTGCTGAATAAGAAGAATTAAAAGAATATTTGTGTCTCTTGTCTTGGGCTTCTCTTCAGTCGATTTATTTATGTTCTATCAGCATTTACTGTCAATGGTTATGTGATTGCATATCTAGAAATTGAATTGGGCTAATAATAAAGATTGAAGTAAACTGCTCTAAGCATAGAACATACCATGGTTAACTAAAATTAACACTGACGCAGAGCCACACAAATCCACACAGGGCTACACAGAGGCTGGCGCAGAGGGCAAGAGGAAATCCTAAGGGTTTGCTAAAGAATTGATTTCAGAAGCCGAGAGCCGGGGTGTGAGACCGAGAGGCAAAGATCAAAATTTTTGAGGAGCAAGTCGATTCACAAGTTGAGTGACGCAGTGCCCAAAAGGGTTGACGTTGATACTGCGCACAGGCAGTGCAGACCCTGTCAGAGACATCTCATTCAATGGCCAGATCAGCCGAGATTTCTAGTGATAGTGTGAGGTAACCTCGCTAATCTTTCTGTCAGTGATATTCTCTATAATTGAATTGTCCACAGTGACATTCAGATATGTATTTAGGATTTACTGTTGATTAATATTAAAACCCTCAGATCTACTGCACAGGTTTTCCCGCATTGGGTTTTTCCGGGGACATTTGTCCAAAAATAATGGTGTCCTATGTGATGTTTTTCTTTTGCTCAGTTTCCTATTTCCGCATCTAAGTTAATTAAGTGAAGGTTGTAGCAGTAATTACTTCAATGTTTATATAAGAAATCTGCAAATAACTTGTTAATGTAATTTTCAAGTAGGTGAAGATAATTCAGTTAGCTGCAATAGGATTCCAAATCTAGGACTTGGAATTTTCACATGGATGTCTAGATCAGCCAAAGGGATCAAGGACCGATCTAGAGTCTGATCTACTAGATCAGTTCCAATACATTTTATATCTATGATATTTCCCAGTTGGGACATTATCCCAGAACGACAGCCCAAGTAAGTTCTAAATTTTAATGAAGAACCATTGATTGGGAAGACTATGTTTATGTCATTGTTATTGATATTAGATGTGTAAAATTTGCTTCCATTAGTTAAGTTAAGAATCTAGCAATGCTTTCATTTAGTAGATCTACAATCTGCCAGGTTAATGAATTGTTGTGTGCTAGGTTTAAGCCTTAAGGAAAAAAATTAACAATCGATAGTCACTCCAACAAATTCTCTAGTCCTCTTCATACCTAACAAGATAAAACTAGAACTTAATTAGGACTTTGAAAACCTCCCACATAGTTTCCAATGGATCAACCTCTAGTTTAAGTGTCTCCATATACCTTTCCCACCAAGTTTGGGCATCGCCTTCTGCTTCCATCAAGAAAAAGCTATCTTTTACTCTTCTCCTACTTTATGCCCACCAACATAGACATCTAATTGTTGCAACCAATGATGATAACTAACAACACTTAACTGACCTTTGTAGGGCTTAATATTCACTTAGCTTCCACTTTGAAAAAAGGTTGGGAAGACATGTTGTCGAAGATTTCACTTTCTTTCTCTGGCTCTTTTTTATCTTCATGTTTGTCATTAATCGCAAAATCGCCATTAGAACTAGTCAACTCTCAAAGGGTTTGAAATTGCTCTCTACAATTAACATTAGTATTACCATACTCTTGAAGATATCTACGAATTGCACTTCAGTTTTTGCAAATATTGCCTTTAATTCATTTTCAAGCATAGCCCCATGATGATCCACCGTATTTGTGGCTTGATATTGTGCCTGCAGCTTGAGGTTGCTTTCTCACCTTCCTTGCACGGTCATTGGATTCGCAAGGTATAATTCTCTCATTGCCTTTGACTTCCCAAACTTGGTTAGCATACACTACAATTATTCCATCAAAACCCCAAAGAATATTGCCTTATACCAATATGATATGTAAGTTGTGTTGGATATCCAATGCACATTTCATCAAAACAATTCAAAATATGCTACTACAAATCGAAATATTATACTCTATTGTGCAATGACTATTTATGAACAAGATATAATATTAGAAGCATGTCACTTTCCTATGAAAAATAACCAAAGCTACAATAGCCCAAAAGACATACCATAACACCAAGATTTACCCTATGGAAATCGATGAGGAAAAAACTCCAACAAGAAAATAAGGTATGTGCCTTGCTCTTTTCATACTCAGATTTACAATGCAAAATATAAAGAAAGATAGATTCACTATGGAGCAACTAGACATTGTCACTAGTGACAGTTTGCCACAAGAACGCCTTCTTCCTCTTCTTTACTCCAATACCCACTCCTTTGCACTACTATGCTATGGAACAAAAGAATATTACAATAGGAATGGAACCCCTTTCTCTCCTAGCAGCTAATATTTTGACACCTCTTGGTAGTTTTTAGGGCTAGGGTTAGCGTCTTTGCATGGGACAACTCCATATCAAGGTTTAGGGTTTTTGACCTCTAGAATCTTCTTCAAAATCCATATGTGGCTAGCCCTACATGTGTGAGTAATGGGAGCTGACATGGCTTCCACTAGGTATTGTAGTGGTCAAAAGATAGATCAACTTGTCGAAGGAATAACTCCATACAAACTCCAATCGAGGTAGTCTTTCAACCATTGGAAAGTTCTTGGTGAGTAGAATAGCAACTAGTGGATAAAAAATATGTTTGCAAAATTTGGGGGGGAAACATTCGTTTAATTCCCAAATCCTAACAGTTTCAAGACCCTAAATCACCATATCAGGATCAGCCCATAGAATGGGCTCAATAATGCCATAGCTCTAATTTTCCACCCTCGTGAAGCACTAGAAAGGATGACAAACATATAATGATCCACTTCCGATCATTCTTTGCTTCAAGCAACTCGACCAATTTCCAAGTATTATTTCTCTACATTGAGTTCATCAAATATAACATCCTAACTAACGAACACCTTCTTATCAACGAGATCACATAATTTAATTCTTTTTGGCAACTCACTATACCATATGAGGATGAAAATGCATTGTTCAGAATAATCAATCAATCGTGAGCTAAGTCACCTGATATGGAGATTCGAGATTCGATGGATATGGGGATTCGAGATTCGGATTTGGGATATGGTGACCCCCAGAACAGGGTACTTCTGGGATACGATACGTTATATATTTATTTTATTTATTTATTTAAAAATTTCCATCCTATTCCTCTTAGGTAGCTTTGTTTTGTATTATTTTATTTTAACAATTAGTTAATTATATATTTTTAACAAATCCCCCCCCCCCCCAATTACCTATTATATTTATTTTAATTACTTAATAATTTATTAACATATTTGTAATTAATTTTTATTTAATTAATTAATTTATTTTAACTAACTAACTAATTTTCTAACGGCTAGTCTCAACAGCTATTTCCGGGCAATGATGCATCTCCACTATTTATTCATCGAGATCGATCAGTCTCTCCACCTGTCCTGAGGATGAACCACATTAGTTGGTTCGAAACGTCGACCTAATCCTAATGATGTGATTAATTCGAAAGTTCTTTTATCTACATTATGGATCACAAAAGTCTTAGATCTAACGTTATATATTATTTTATTACAAAATATATATATATATATATATATATATATATATATATATATATTAAAAATTAGATATTTTTTACACAAATTCATACAAATTCATTGATTCAAACATAGATTTAAAATCTTAGATACTCATACATGATACATTGAAATTTGATACATTGATACATCATACAATTGTCAAATTTACTCAGAAAGACAAGATAGTAAGATACTGTAGTTTTCTCATTAAGTCATCAGAATCAAAATGTGTTACATAAGTACACTGCCAATGGAAAATAGAAATAGGAAAAAAAAAAAAAAAAACTACAGTCTACAGGACTACAAGAAAATACAAAAAAACTACAGTCTACAAGACTACCAGATGCTCGAATCTCTTTGAAAAAACTCCTTTCTCCTTGCTAACCCTTGCTCCTTGCTCACTTCACAAACAAAAATCAGTGATAAAGAATGAGAGAAATCCGATTTTTATAACTCAAATTTGCACTTTTTGGCCGCGCGAATCCGGCTGTACGAGATTCGGTCGTATCCGTACAGTGTATGGTCGGGATTCGACCGTATTCGTACAGGGTACAGTCGGGATTCGACATACCCTGTACGGATACAGCCGAATCCGGAGAATCGGGTACGAATCCCTCTGTATCATATCGGATATGTAGGATTCGGGATTCTTGGCCCCTCCCCAACGAATCTGGTTTCAGAGGTCGTGAGTAGATTTTGCAGCACTGGTATCTTGAGTTTTCCAATGTGCATACCTCTGATGTTTAAAACAAAACAAAACTGAAAACTAATCATTTCTAATTGCAGCTAACAACAGAGAAAAAAAAAACCACAGTAATAATCGTAGAAACCAGCAACAGTAGATTCATCACTGACAACAGATTCCAGCAATTTTTCAATAGTAGATTTTATCACAGATTCTGTAGGACTAGTAGCAACAAAAAAAGTTAAAAACCAACAACAACTATGAGCAAAAACACCTGAATGCTCAAAATCCTCAGCACATAAAGTTTGAGACTTTCCTGAAAAGGTATAGATGCCAACTCAAGCCAAATCCAAGGCAGTATGGATGCTGCTCTTGGCCCAAACAGTTTCAGACTACCAAACCCTACTCTTATGCCTTAGAACCATTTTGTAGCTAGTGCTCCCATCCTTTGCTTGAAAAGATGAGTGACACTTACGAGTTGGAGTTACTAAACCCTAAATGTAGGTGGAGTTACAAAAGATCTCATGAGTAAGAGGGGCATTAATGCAAGCATGCATAACAGCTGTCATTAGTGTGAACATGCCTTAGTAACCCTTTATGCTAAGAAACCCGGTAGGGTAGTTCAAGTGGTTGGGAGCTTCGAACTTCATGCATGAGGTCTCAAGGTCAATTCACTGGGCATGCTGTCTCTGTTGCATGCCTTAATGTCCCTGCCAAGTCAGGTGCCATAATTAGAACTGACGGGTTTGCACTAGTTACCACCGTGAATGTGCTGAAATTTCTAGACAAACAGCAATTAATGCAAAACAAAATTTCACCGCTATCCTAGAGGTCTCTTGGATCTTAAACCTGTGAATTGTCAGCCTTTTGGCTGTTAAGAAATATAATTAAAACAGCAACAGCAATAGACAATATTCCAATCCTTAACAACCCCAAACATATAGGCAATCCAAGAGAAAATATACCAATGTGTTGTAATAAGTTTCTGCCATTTAGGATAATCATATCATGCATAACCAGATCTGAAAATAATCTTCTTCAATTACAATGTTAAATCACTTAAAATAAGTTATAACTTATGTCAAATCAGCAACACAGATATAGATGGAAATTACAAATCATAAAGAACACAAAAGTCTGAAAAAAAAATTGTGTTTTACGCAAGTATTGGACAGGTGTAATTTCATTAATAAGATCAGGTTCATGTACATACCATAGTTTCATCACAAAACTAATGCAATCCATTATCTCTCCAAAACCCTAGCTAGAGAAAACCAACAAAACCCGAGCTCAACCAAGGAGATCCAACAAGCAAGAATCATTCAAGCAAGTCCTCCAAGGCAAGATGTCTTCTCATCTTCTTCACTTCTCCAAGTATAACTGAGAGCTTCATCACAAAAACCTAATCTCCAAATCTCCAAGGGATGAAACCCTAACACTAGACTTCAAGATCATGAAAACATAGCGATTCCAATAGGGAGAAACCAAGTACATAAGAACATCCAAGAGAGAGAAGACTAGTACAGTCCACCTGATTACTTCACTTCTCCAAGTACAACTTAGGGTTTCATCACAAAACCGTAATCTCCAAGGGATGAAACCTTGACCCTAGACTTTGAGACGCTCCAATAAAACCATGAAACCCTAGCGACTTTGTGAGAGAGAGAGAGAGAGAACAAGTACATTAGAAGATCCACGAGACAGTTAAGAATAGTGCACTCCACTTGATAACATCTCTAACACAAGCATGATGAAGGTAAACGAGCTATGTTGTTATGATATGAAAGGACTCTCTCCTTGCTCATATATATGGGTTAAAGAAGGTCAACACATACGTGGGTCAATTCCCTTAGAATCAACCTACAATAACACATGTAGACTCACACATGTGGAGCACTACACTTCAAAGCTACACATGTGGAGCACTACACTTCAAGGCTACGCATGTCAAACTCGATGGTGATGTCATCCACAAGCACCACTCCAAATGCAAGGGCGCTCCACAAGGTGTGTCCAACAATCCTCTTACATGCCTTCAAAGCCTCTATCAATCCTCATATGCCATATACTCCACTGGATCCACTCCCCTTACACAAACACTAATGCAGCACAAGCATCCCCAAGCCAACTCTAAACCTCCATATAACAATCCAAACAACCCTAAGCTTTCTAAGGCCTAGTTCTCTCTTCCAAGATGCAAAACATTCCTCCTCCCAAGTAGGGTGTTGTCCATGCAAGCAACCCTCTCCATGTGACCATCATGAAGGATGTCATCAACACAATCAAGAGAACTCCAATGCCCTAAAGAAAATTGCCAAGCAAGAGCCCAACAAAGGTTAAGCAATGGCCAAGGAAGCCATCTCCAATGTGCCAATCCATCACAAACCACCTTCCATGTGCAAGTCCATCATAGATCATCTAGGGGCTAAGCATACACCATGTACCCCAAATCTCTTGAAGCACCCAATGTGCCAATCCATCACAAACCACCTTCCATGTGCAAGTCCATCATAGATCATCTAGGGGCTAAGCATTGTTAAATTTGGACAACTGGGTCCAAACTCCATGTTGTGATGCTCAGATTAAGTGGCTAGTATTTTTGTTGGATTCCTCTTTCGGAGAGGTGTAAAATCCATATAAAATATATCTTAATCCGATGAGTAGAACATTTATTTTGAATTTATTATTTATAATAAATTATATGTGCAGGTCGGCCTTAAGGTTTCACACCCCCAGCAGATGTGTCACACACCCCAATGATGGATATAAATACAGGCAAAGTTGGAGAGCATTTCAACACAACTCAACACACATCTTCTTCTCTCATCTGATTTAGTACGAGCTCATTGAAGGACAAGTTCAGCCCACACGTGTGAAGAAGAAGGAGGACGAATCTGTACGGCTGAGCTGAAGGACGAATTTCTGCAGCTAGGGTTTTGCTGGAAGTTTGACCAGCGTTGACTTTGGTCAACGCATGGTCCGAAAGGGCTGAAACTTATTGGAAAGTTTGATTTTGAGAGGTCGTACACTTTGGCACAGAAATCGAGGTCAAAGGGTTGACCAAACTGTTGCTGCATTGACTTTTAGCTTGCTGCCCTGCGTTGACTTTTCTGGACAACGTTGACTTTTTTGGAGTTGACTTGGGTTGACTCGGTTGCTGATTGGAGGACTGTTGTGACACATTCTGGGTTGGCTGACCAAGGAGACTTTGCTGGTTGAAGCATCCTGTTGACCGCCGTAACGCACCACCACATTTTTTTGTTTCTGGTTTGTTTTCTATAAGATCCACTTATATGTTCTATCAGCATTTTACTTAACTATTTGTGTGATTGCTGTAAGAAAAGTAAAGTTGCTTCAAGCATAGAACATCTACAAAAATTTACATGGTATCAGAGGTGAGGTGAAGACAAGCCCTATCTTTAGCAATCACCATCAGAAGAAATGGGTTCCACAAGTTTTGAATTCAAGGAGAATGACAAGCTGACTGGAAGGGATGACTTCCATGCCTGGAAGATGATATTAGATCTCAAATTGGAAGACCATGATCTCTTGGATCATGTGCTGGGTAAGATTCAAGAACCTCCATCAAATGCTACCGCTGCTGTGAGAAACAAGTATAAAAAGGGAGAGATCAAAGCAAAGCTGATGATCAGGGAATCCATACATAAGAGTCTGGTTGCCTATATATATGAACTAGGCACATCCAAGGATATGTATGATAAATTGATCCTTATGTTCAAAGTAAACAATGTGAACCAAGTGCTATTCCTCAAGAATAAGTTGAAGAATATGAAGAAGGGCCGAGATGAGTCTGTTCAAACTTACTTTCTGAAATTGACCAAAACAAGGAACAATCTGCTGGCTATTGGGGAGACAATAGCTGATCGTGAGATGGTTCTCACCACACTTGGAGGACTCCCATATGAATGGCAAGTATTCACAACTACCATTCTCAATAATAATACCATTCCTAACTTTGATGAACTTCTGTCTAGATGTATGCAAGAAGAAACAAGGATGAAGGAATTCGATAATGACAGAAATGCTGCCTATGGTGCTCATTCTCGAAAGAAGAATTCTGGTGGTTCTAAGGACAAAGGAAGAACAAGGGCTCAAGAAAAGAAGGGTAAGTGTTTCACTTGCCATAGGCCTGGTCACTATGCTAGAGAATGCCCCTTCAAGAAGGATTCTCCCAATAGTGATGATAACAACAACAACCGAAGGAATGGGAATCGAAGAAACGACAAATCCAAAGGAAAGAGGAAGGCTCACTTTGGTGGAAACAATCAACCTTCTAAAAGGTCTAGGAACACCAGGTATGAGGATTCTAATGCTGTTGATAAAAGAAATGAGTATATTCTTGTATCTGCTCTCTCTGCTACATCTCCGCCCGACACTATGGATGTCTGGCTGATAGATAGTGGTGCCTCAAGACACATCATTGGATTCAAGGAAGCACTCTCTGACATGGTTGAGAGGGATACTAATCTAGAAATTATCCTTGGAGATAATGCCACATACCCCGTGAAAGGGACAGGGACTGTGACCCTCCACTTGTCTCAAGGACAAGTCCTACATTTACAAGATGTACTCTATGTACCAAAATTGAAGAAGAACCTTGTGTCTGTATCAGCCATGGAAGACAAAGGGTTCAATGTAACATTCTCTGATGGAAAGGTGCTCATGTGGAAGAAAAGCTTCAAGGAAGCTATCTCGATTGGTTTTAGAGTTGGTACACTCTACCAGGTTGGAGGAAGTCCGCTGGGAGCAATGACTTGTGATACTATCCGACAAATCGAACTATGGCACCGAAGATTTGGACACCTTCATTACAAGGCCCTTCTCGAAGCAAGGAAGGTGGTGACAGGGATGCCTGACTTTGGAAATAATCATGAAGGTGTATGTAAGGGCTGTGCCGAAGGAAAACATACAAGGGGACCTTTCCCCTCAAGTGTCACAAAGACATCTGATATTTTGCAAGTAGTCCATTCTGATCTATCTGGTATGTTGCCTGTGACATCCCTGGGAGGATGTTCTTACTACATGACATTCACTGATGACTTCTCTCGCAAAACCTGGATATACTTCTTGAAGAAGGATGAGGCTTTCATGTGGTTCCGTACCTTCAAAGCCTTGGTGGAAAATATGACCGGAAAGAAGATCAAGATTTTGAGGACCGACAATGGCACTAAATATGAGTCAAATGAGTTCAAAGACTTTTGCAGAGAAGCTGGCATTAAGAGGGAGACTACTATTGCATATACTCCTGAGCAGAATGGTGTTGCTGAACGCAAGAATAGGACTATTGTGGAAGCTGCCCGTGCCATGCTATGTGACCAGGGTCTACCGAAGTTTCTGTGGGGAGAAGCTGCAAATACTGCTGTGTACATTCAAAAACGATGCCCTCATTCCGCTTTGGACTCCAAAACTCCCGAAGAGGTTTTCTCTGGTAAGAAACCTGATGTCTCACATTTTAGAATTTTTGGATGTCCTGTCTATTTTCATGTGCCGAAAGAAAAGAGAAGTAAGTTGGATGCTTCTGGAAAGAAAGGAATGTTTGTGGGCTACAGTGAGACGTCTAAGGCCTATAGAGTCTATGTACCTGGTCAAAGGGAAGTAGAGATATGCCATGATGTCACTTTTGACGAAGATGCTTCCCTGAAGAAAGTAGTAGATCTTCCAAGATCTGAAGAAAATCATGAAGAAAGGCCTGGAAATCAAGAAGAACCGCAGGATGAGACAATGCCTGATATTGAAGGACCAATGGACCCTATTGATCCATCTCCTTCACTGGGAAAGAGACCATCATGGCTCAGAGATACCCTCGAAGATGCTGAGGGACATGCTGCCCCAAGGGGGACATTCCGAGAAAGCAAGAAGCCGTGTAGATACCAAGGGTATCTAGCTGCCATGAGCACTATTGTACAATCTGAACCTGGATCTTTTGAGGAAGCCGTAAAGCATCAAGTCTGGAAGGATGCTATGCACGAAGAATATGAGTCCATAATGAAGAATGATGTCTGGGATGTGGTCTCGAGGCCGAAGGACAAATCAGTTGTCACCGCGAAATGGCTCTACAAGATCAAACATGGATCTGATGGGAGTGCTGAAAAGTTCAAGGCAAGATTTGTTGCCCGTGGCTTCTCTCAAAAGGAAGGAATAGACTATGATGACATATTTGCACATGTTTGCACCTGTGGCACGATATACCACCATTCGATCAATCATAGCCCTTGCTGCTACGCAAGGATGGAGTCTTCATCAGATGGATGTGCGACACAGCACACGCACGGTGCAATAAAGGAAGGGTGTATGTAGAACAACCTACGGGATTTGAGATTAGGGATCGAGACACTCATGCAGGGTTGAAAAAAGCCCTCATGGGTTAAAGCAAGCACAGAGAGCTGTACGAGAGGATGGATAGTTACTTGATGGTGGGCTTCACTCGAAGTAATCTTTGATCAGAACCTTTACTTCAAGGTTGTCCAGGGGAAGCCTCTCATTCTGGTGTTGTATGTGGACGACCTCTTCCTGACAGGTGCTGACCCTCTTATTCATCAATGTAAGAGGGAGCTCGCTGCTGAGTTCAAGATGAAGGACCTAGGACTGATGCACTACTTCCTAGGCCTGGAGGTCTGGCAGAGACCTGGAGAGATTTTCCTTTCTCAAGGAAAATACAATGTGAAGCTTCTGGAAAGATTTGGAATGGTGGACTGTAAGTCCGTGTCGACACCGATGGAACTCAACTTTAAGAAGTTGAGTGGCAGCGCTGCTGGGCCTATCTTGGCCAATCCTACTGAGTATCGTCAACTCATAGGAGCTTTGATGTTCTTAGTGAACACCCGTCCAGACATATGTTTTGCAGTGAACACTTTGAGTCAACAAATGGTTGAGCCTCATCATTTTCACTGGGTTGGTGCCAAGAATCTTTTGAGATATCTTCGGGGCACGATAAACCATGGGCTGAGATACACTGCCGGGAGTGTGATACTCCGTGGATATACTGATGCCGATTGGGCTGGCAGTGTGGCGGATCGTAAGAGCACATCTGGATGCTGCTTCAATCTTGGTTCTGCCTCGATCTCATGGATGAGCAGGAAGCAGAAGTCGGTGGCTTTGAGCACCGCGGAGGCCGAATACATTGCTGCTAGTATGGCCTGTTGTGAAGCAGTTTGGTTGCGGAAGCTCTTTAGTGAGCTGTTTGGACATGTGCTAGATACCACGGTGATACTCTGTGATAATCAGAGTGGGATTCGTATGACTGAGAATCCTGTGTTCCACGACCGATCCAAGCATATTGATATCAGGTACCACTTTATCCGGGATATGGTACAGCGAGGCGCCGTAAGGCTCGATCATATAGGAACCGATGAGCAGGTCGCGGATATTCTCACTAAGCCCCTGGGGAAGGTCAAGTTCCTAACCTTCCGTGAGAGTCTTGGTATCGTGGAACGACCCTATGATGTGGGTCCCGTTGGACGATGAGCTCTGGGAGCTCTGGGGGGCTTTGGGGATAGCTTCTCGGAGCTATAAGCACTCATAATGCTTCTGCCCCACCCTTGTGATTATTGAGCCGGTTCGCCTCTCATTTATCTATGCCCCGTATGCATCCTACCCATTGAGTTCAGGGCTCATGGGAAGTACCTCTCATTTGGCCAATGAGGTGGGAAAAGCTAGAGACTATTAGCAAAGACTAATGGACGCATCAGAGATTCTCGTACTCTCTATCTAGATAAGACGGTCCAACCACCTGATCCGGGATCAAGTTTAGTGAGGTCTGGGACCCCCCGCTCGACTGGTCGATGAACCAACTGGGTTGGTTGAGACTCTCAGGTTCCAGGTTTTAACCTTCCGGACCGATTATGGTCGCACGGACATGTCTTTGTGACTGACCCACTTCTGTTCTGAAATAAAGAGGCCAGCAAAGCAAGTTACGGCGGGATGACGCACGATGTTTGATTGCACCGATGGATGGAGTTCTCCCTAGTTGAGAGGGAGTTTTAAATTTGGACAACTAGGTCCAAACTCCATGTTATGATGCTCAGATTAAGAGGCTAATATTTTTGTTGGATTCCTCTTTCGGAGGGGTGTAAAATCCATATATAATATGTCTTAATCCGATGAGCAGAACATTTATTTTGAATTTATTATTCATAATAAATTATATGTGCAGGTCGGCCTTAAGGTTTCACACCCCAAGCAGATGTGTCACACACCCCAATGATGGATATAAATACAGGCAAAGTTGGAGAGCATTTCACCACAACTCAACACACATCTTCTTCTCTCATCTGATTTAGTACGAGCTCCTTGGAGGACGAGTTCAGCCCACACGTGTGAAGAAGGAGGACGAATCTGTACGGCTGAGCTGAAGGACGAATTTCTGCAGCTAGGGTTTTGCTGGAAGTTTGACCAGCGTTGACTTTGGTCAACGCATGGTCCGAAAGGGCTGAAACTTATTGGAAAGTTCGATTTTGAGAGGCCGTACACTTTGGCACAGAAATCGAGGTCAAAGGGTTGACCAAACTGTTGCTGCGTTGACTTTTAGCTTGCTGCCCTGCGTTGACTTTTCTGGACAGCGTTGACTTTTTGGGAGTTGACTTGGGTTGACTCGGTTTCTTATTGGAGGACTGTTGTGACACATTCTGGGTTGGCTGACCAAGGAGACTTTGCTGGTTGAAGCATCGTGTTGACCGCCGTAACGCACCATCACATTTTTTCTGTTTCTAGTTTGTCTTCTATAAGATCCACTTATATGTTCTATCAGCATTTTACTTAACTATTTGTGTGATTGCTGTAAGAAAAGTAAAGTTGTTTCAAGCATAGAACATCTACAAAAATTTACAAGACCATGTACCCCAAATCTCATGAAGCACCCCCAAACATAGTGCAATTTGCAAACACTTTCGGAATAACCAAAAAGCTAACAAAATGTAGTGAGAAATGCCTTAGAGTTTCCCACTAGGGTTTCCTTGGATAAGAAAAACTTAAAACTTATACTAAGAAAAGAAAAAAAGATGTTCCCAATAAATATTATCCATAACAGAGTGGGTTATTTCATAACATTCTTAGTATAAAGCGTAAGTTCAACTGGTCATTAGATCCCTTGCAACAAATTGTATCATTTATCACCGACCAAGTACATGGAAGTTAGCACGGGCATTACAAGAAGATAAAGCTGTATTTGGTGGCAAGCCAATATATGTGGGGTTCCAGCAAACGGAAAAGAACACTGTAGGGAGAACCACAAAAAATCTGATCAGAGGTAGTGTAAGCCGGATCATCAGAGCAAGCTGTGAGCTTTTTTCTGACTAATTAATTAATATTGATTTTAAACTTTTGTCTTGGATCTCTGTTTCATCTTTAACGTGTCTTAATTTTCAGATCCATGCACTCGATGATTCCTCGAATAACAACTGATTTTTAACTCCATTTTTTTGAATGAAACTGAAAAGAAAGAAAATGAAAAACGGTAACCACAATGCCAACACAGATTATCTTACAAAATATTTAGTTTATGGAAGTACGTTGTTAAAACCATCCAAATAGGGTCCAATGGAACAATGCAGCCAAAATGGAAACTAGTAAGGTTACTTAAGAAAAGGTATATTGAGATTTATGAGCAAAAAGGGAAACAAAGAACATTCAAACAATCAGAAATACATGTAACTGACCTGAAAGTTTGGACTGAAATTTTAACCCCGCCATGTCATCGGCCACTTCATTACCGTTGACAGCTAATTTGGATTTCCTCCTTAAGTAGGGTGCCATGTTTGTTTCCCCTTTCGAAGCTATTTCTCAGAAACTGCCTAATCAAGCAAATAATCCTATATAAAAAAACCCATTGAGCTCCAATCCTTCCTGCATAATATTTTCCAATCAATATTACCGTCTTCGGGCAAAAGAGTCATCAAAACTCTCAGATTCAAAATAATTAGAAGCACCCAACTGTATGGACAACTAAGCCTTAAAAGCTAAGGAATGCATATCAGCACAGCACACACCTTGATCTTTCTGAGTTAGTTAGGGAAATGCAAAAGCCTCTTTTGTCGATGTTACATATATTACTTTGAAAACTGATAGCTTGGGCATATCTATCTGTATTTCTCACATTTAATATTCAAAATACTGGAACGACAGAAGTGAAAAAGAACCAAAATAAACAATGGCGTGGAAGTTTCACGCTGCCTGTAATCAACCTGGCTAGATTATATATATATATATATATATATATATATATATATATATATATATATATATATATATCTCAGAAAATGCAGAGATAAAAGATCACACACCAATAAGTTTTGAACAACTTCTAACTACCATAGAGTGATAAAGCATATACCAATGACAAAAGTACACACATGCACACACATAGACAGGAAAAAATACTTGTGCTGCCAAGCTTGCTTGCTTGAATGATTGATTGCTTGTTCATATGCTTCTGTGTATGCTCACTATCCACTTGTGCTTGTGGCACACTTGTGACTTCCTGCTTGGTTGCATACTTGTTTGTGCAGATAGGTGGGTAGGAAGCATTCTTATTCTTTATAAGAAACACGGCATTCTCGAAAAAAAGGAAAAAGGAGAAGAGCACCTCTTTTTCCAGCCAGAGGACACGAAATGTTTGCCAGGAGTTTCACGGGTGTTTCATTTTCGAAACATTTCCTGGAAGGAAACAGGGGTAAGGGAGACATTCGGACAAACTCAGCTTCAGATTTTATTGTAATGTGGGTTTGCCCAAACAGATGAATGAAAAAAAATACACGATACCAAATAAGCATGTACATAAGATGCCATGCAACAAAACAAATGATCAAACTAATTGGTTTCTTTCGTATACCAGCGGTGTCAAATCTATAGGAAACACCTTCAACATAAAATATGTGCAGCCTTAACAAAGATGAATGGTTTCTAGCAGATAATAACCAATACAGCCTCTACAGGTTAACTTAATTAATGAGCTATAATGGTATTAAAACAAGACCCCAATGTAAGCAAATCTGACTGCACTTCCCCATAAAGTTTTCAAATTTGCAAAGCAAGTATTCAATTTTCCACTTGCAGATCGTCTGGTTTATGTATTAGAAAGCTCTATTTTGAGCCTATTGCAGAGAGGTTTTAGCAGCGCACAAAAGCTATTATTCGCATGCACTTTTCCACAAATATGCAAATGTCAAGATGTATACTGCAGTTGTCTCAGGAATGAAAAAGAATAATATCTATAATTTCATGAGAGAATCACCCCCTTTCACTCAGCTCTATTTTCTGACACTCTGTTCAAAATTGAACACGTCACAGCCGGTCAAGAGGCTTCTAGCACGTCAGAAAAGTGCTACATTAAAATTATCCGTCCAGAAAATGTAAATTTTAATTTCTACCCCTTTTTTTTTAAGTTTAAACAAGATTATAAAATGGCTCTGGAAGGGCTGAGGCTCCAAGATAAATTGCCAGATATCTGTTATTTGTGGACACTGGAAACCTGGACCCAGAACCTTAGTTTCAACTTCCCTTGTTCTCATCACAGAGAGTGTACGTAGGGCGTTGAACTTGGTGTATCGAGTACGCAGGGGGTTTTGCATCACTAAATAGAGCGTACTGATCGTTAATGCATTGCCAGCAATCATAATGACGGCACTGATGTGTGGGTTATTTTTAGCCGCCGAGAAATTTCCTACCTTCTTTATTCTTTGTTCAACACTCTATTTTCAGGTACTACCTTAGCTTGCAACTTTAATGTCACCCTGCCGCCCAAATAAAATAGGAAGAAAACTATACTCTGTCAATTTTCGTGAAAATTTCGTGTAAGAAAGTGGAACTCATCGATTTTGAAACCCCAGTTCAGCTATGGTAAAACCCTAGCGCGTTGGTACCTGATTGAATTTGAATATGGGTATGAAGAAGTCTCGATAGGTTATCTTTTCTGTTTCAGACAGACATAAGGAAATTAGCAGCTAGCCCGTGGGCTGAAGGAAACACTTAGAATGCTCAGAACTCCAGAGCTTTCTTCGAACAATAGTCAAGGTCTGCTGCGGCAAAGTGAGAAGGTGGAACTCAGCGATGGTGAAACCCCGACTCAGCGATGGCGAAACCCGACCTAAATGATGGTAAAACTCTAAGGCGTTGGTGCCAGATTGAATTTGCAAATGGGTATGAGGTTGTCTCGCTAGGTTATCTTCACTGTTTCAGGCAGACAATGAAAGTAGCAGCTAGCCCGTAAGCTCGAGGAAACCTTAGGCTGCAGGCTGCTTTTATGGAGTTGGGGAGAGCCGAGGCTGCCTTGTCGCGCTTTTCTGCCTGGATAATGTCACATTTGCATTCCGTCAGAGACAACGAAGCATAATTCCTGGCCTATGTGGCATTTGCATTCCGTCACAGACAACGACGCAGCATAATCACCATGGCCCTCATGACCAATTTTTTTTCTAAATATTTTTATTAGAACCGGGTGACCACCTAAATTGAAAGATCTTCGAACGAACTTTTACAGTTGTATAATTATTTTAACTATTGTCTAGGTTAACGTTTTTGAAATTTAAAATAAATATTTGGACTTTTTTTTTATTTATTTGAACTGTCATCTATAATTTTTTGAAATATAAAATCATTAAATATATGAAGCCTTTTCTTCTTTCCTTTTTATTTTTTTGATTTTTTTTGAATTATTTGAACTGTCCCTATAATTTTTTGAAATATAAAAAATCATTAAATATATGAGGGCTTTTCTTTTTTCCTTTTTTATTTTTTTTTCAAAAAATAATTGCTTTTTGGTTGGAGGTTAACTTTGGTGGTTGGAAGGGAGGAGATTGTGTCAATTTCTATGTTTAGTATATCTATTTAGGAAGCTAATTGTCTGAAGTTATCATTAGTGAATAGTTATCATGTGAAATATAAAAATCATTAATATATGAAGGTTTTCTTTTCTTTTCTTTAAAAATAATTGTTTTTTTTTTTTTTTTTTTTTTTTTTTTGAAGGGAGGAGATTCCTTTAATTTCTATATTTAGCATATTTATTTATGCAGCCAATTGTGTAAAGTTATCACTAGTGAGTTATTATTGTGTCAATTTCAACTTTTAATATAACTATTCAATTGTTTAAAAGGAAGTCAATTGTGTAAATTTATGATTTTGAACATAGTAGAGACTATATTTAGGCCGATAGGCCTTTTCTTTCGAATCACATCACCTTACATGTTCGTCAACACTTTGTTTCTACTTATGACATCTGTCTAAACCATCCAAACGTGACATCTATCCACAACCCAGTTTATTAATTCAGGGCCATTTATCAGTTTTGACATATATCCACAATTCAGTTTATCAGTTCAGCGCCATTTATCAATTCAACGCCATTTTCCGCATAGTTCACAAACTATCCCGAGACATTAATTACTCCATGCTGCTTATTAATTGCGGTGACCACTATCCTGAAACCCTCTAATATGATGGTTCATTTCCCAACTACAGCTCGACTGCTCTAAAAATAAGCTGGGAGGGTTGTTGTGAGACGGTTGGGAGGGTTATTGTGCGACGGGGCAATGGGGGCAGAGTAGGTGTGGTGCAACCCAATTTGGTTTCACTGCTTCCATATGTTGGGGGTTTTACCATTGGAAAATCAGGGATGGTGGGGTGTGTGTAGAGGCTGGTGGGCATATGTCGTCATGGCCGAGGATGATGGCGAGGATGGGTGAAAGGAGGGTTAGGATTGGGCAAGCAGAGAAGGGGATCGTCATGCCTCTGATGGTAAAAAAGACTAAGAATAAGGTAAGTTTTATTACCCATACCAGCAAAACCAAGCCTGAGAAGAAGATTAAGGGCAACAATATCAATGCCACTCCCACCAAGGTTCTACTAATTATGAAAATGGTGTGTATTTTCTCTTTTATTTTATAATAATTGTAGCCTGTTATTTTTTTGTCATGGGTTCATATTAGTGCATTGATACCTTCTTGGGCGATCTTTCTTATTTCTTAGAAAGCATAGAAAAGACAGACTTACAACCATAGAGTTCATATTAAAAAATAAAAAGTTTCCTCAAGAATGAAAATGGAGAATTCAATACATTGTGGGGAGATTTTAATTTACTCTTTCTTCTGATAGCGACATCTCATAAGCAAACGCAGGTGGGCATATGATTTGAAGGCTTGTTCTCTTATACTCCCCTACAAACCCTCCATAGAACACCAGAGAAGAGCACTGGTTATAGCTTCCCAATGAAATAAAATTCTTTTAATTAAGCTTGTGCTGCTAATTCTATGCTTCATAACACGTGCATTTTATTCACCAGATCTCCTCAGTCAGATCCACCATATCAATCAGGCCATCCCGTATCTCGGCCTTGTAAGAACTAAAAAATTCGAAATGAACCCTCTACTCCATTCTCCTATTATAATGGATGACGAGGACAACCCCTATATCGGCATCTCTGGTCATGATTAAACTTGAGTTTTCTTTGACAGCCACGTATGAGCTGCACTACATGAAATCCGTCTGAAGGTGATGTAAATATTTTTCACGAATTGCTAAGATATATGTTACAAGCTTTCGGCAAAAGAGTTAGCACGTAGACCTGGTTGCACGTAGTAAAGAGCATGGCTTTTGCCCTATGATTGTGAATCTGGTTACTTATTAACAAATGTTTAGTGCACTTAATAAGTTATTTTACAGTGACTATTAGTTATATAGTTATAGGTTATTGCAAAAGTGAAATAAAACATTTTAAAAAATTTAATATCATTTTTACAAATTGAGAGAGTAATGAGTATTAAAGATAGAGTAATGAGTGTTAATCTTAGGTCCACATTTTCCTTCATAAAAATCTTCAATGACATCTCTACAGAGAATGAAATTGTTTCATATTTCCTTCACCTAAAATTCCCAAAACACCTTTGGAATTGCAGCAATCCATCCTTTTGACCTTAGAAATTAACATGTCAATAACATCTCTACAGAGAATGAAATTGTTTCATATTTCCTTCACCTAAAATTCCCAAAACAGCTTTGGAATTGCAGCATTCCATCTTTTTGATCTTAGAAATTAACAATCATGTGAGGATAAAACCTAAGAATTTTTAGACTACAATCCAGAAGCCACTAACTTATCTTCGACGAAACCGGAATTTATTTGAATACATATAACTACTACTACGAATCTAAGAAATTTATTATTTCAAAATGAAATTAATTTATATTTTAATTGAAGCTCCTCTTTATTTTTTCCCTAGAGTTTGGCTTTATTTCTGGATGGTTTGATTTCTCGTTTTTTTTTTTTTTAATGCCAAGTAGAAGTCAAAATAATCTTCTCTCAGATGGGGCATGGAGGATGTTGAGAATGCAACAAGATGACAGAGCTTAGTGGAAAGAAGTCGCCTTCACTAAGTGGGCCCGCAGGGTATTTTTGGCGCAAAGTCTATTTTTAGACATATGGATCATGTTCTATGAGTTGCAGGATGCTATTTGTGGATGGTTGGTCAAGTCAGGAAAAATAGATGGACTTATATTTTTAGACATACTGGGCGGAATCTATTTTTAGATTGCCAGTCTAAAAATAGATATGTCGAATATTATTAGCTCTTAATAATATTTAGACTCTAAACATTATCTTATTCTCTTGGAGCACTTCAGTTAAGTGCACAGATGTGGCACAGGAGCTGACATAAGGAATTACGCTATTCCTGAGGGTTATGTGGAGCTATTGCATGGATACTTCAGTTAGAACTCATGTGACAGAGTTTGGTGGAGTTGATTGAGAAAGTTAGTGGAGTTGTATTCAGTTTAACTAATCTAAACATAGTTGAGCTATTTGTATTCAGTTTAACTAATTGATACAATTAGTGAGAGTGGTGTGAATTAATTAATTCACTAATTATATACTCATTAATCAACTAAAGAACACATCAGTTAACTTCAGTGCATGGACAGTTTCAGTGGAGATCAGTGATGGAGGTAGGTGAAAGAGTAGGTTGACTATCAGTTGTGACTATATACTGGTGCATGAGATTTGCACACGCATTGATGGAGAAGCCAATGAGGATTGTGCAGTACATCTTGGTGGGATTCGAACTTGGATCTAATGATTATCCATATTGGATTGCGTAGTAGAGGTTGGCTAACAGGTGGAGGAGATTTGAGCATGTGACTTGCTTGATCTGAGCTTGTGTAGTGTGTAGCATGTGAGATAGTGCTGAGAGCTTGTGAGGGGCTTTGTGCTATGTATTGTTACATGAACTCTATCATTATAATATATAGATAGTTGGGGGTTTTCAGCTTTAAGCTTTCCCATTACATACTGTGTTTATATGTGTGATTGATTATGTGGTTTTAATGTGCGCATGCGATTGTTTAATTTCCGCAAATTGATGATCAATAGTAGAAGAGGTTATGTATTATGCATGAAGCTCAAATAGTGTGTGATCAGGATAATCTCGGTGAATAATTTAACTATTATTCAAATTTCTACAGAGGACAATGGACTTAGAAGTTGGAATGAAGCTAGATTTCTACAGAGCTAATAAATATATATTTGAACTTTGTATCAACCACCATCACTGTCCACGTTCGAGACTCGATAGGAATGCCAACTGCTACTGAGCTGGACCGTTGGTTGAAACCAGCCATATGCTTTCCTTTTAATGCATCGATTTCGATACATACAGATCGTGGCAAATAATTAGAAATGAAACGAAACGTGATAGTACTACTAATTTTATACCTTTGTTTTACATTATCTAGAAACGGTAACGTTGTTGAAGTATTGATTAATGGACACTCATTTCTCATTAAGATTACATGTTTTCTCACTTCTGACAGTGGACTGCATGGCTTGGCGAGATTATTTCTGTAGAGCGAATAAATATGTATTCGAACTTTCCATCAACAACAGTTGTTGTCCATGGTCCAGGCTTGGCAGGAACGCCAATTGAAACTGAGTTGGATCGTCAGTTGAAACCAGCATCATGCTCTTATTTTTTAATGCATGGATTTTTAAATATACATAATTCAGTTGTCAAAATACAATTAGAAGTGGAAAAGTCATTGACTATAATTTACTAATGCAGAATGATGTTATTTAAGTAAAAATCACACCAGGTGGAATTATCTTATTGGTGATCCTTTTATAAATAAGAGCTTTTAATCTAGAAAAACAGTTTTAAAAATTATAGAATTTAACTAGCCACATTATTTGTCTTCTTTGGATTTTATGAAAGTATATAAATGATATTATTAGTCTCCTTCAGAATCTTATGAAAAGTATCTAAATGTTTTTATTTCAAAGAATTTTAAAATTTTAATTAATTATTTTTTTTTAACACACTTTGGTCCATCCTACTACAATAAATATATTAATTTTATTTATTAAATATTATATTATATTATATTATATTTTGGCTTATGGAATTATGGATTAAAAGGGTAATTATGGTATGATGAACTTAAAAACAATGATGAAGTTATGGGTTAAGAAAAAAAATCACTGATGCTTAAGAAATGTAAGAAATGTAATGGAGTGTAAATACTCTGCCATATATGGATGGCATTGGAGTGTTACGGCACTCGATTAACTTCTACTAGATTCAAAATTTTATTCAAATGACTTTTTTTCTTAACCAGTGTTAGGTCCCTATATTACTAGTATAGTCCCTTATTGTTGTTAGTGTAACCCCTTATTGTTATTATTGTACCCCTGTAACCCCCATATTGTTATTATTGTGCCCTTAAATTATTATTGTTAGGTCGGCTAGGATTACATTGTGCCCCACTAGGATTACATTATGGCCCCATGGACTCCTATATATAGAAAGGAGGTTTTGTAAATTGTATCATCCAAGAATTGTTCATTTATGTAATGTATTGGAGGTTTCCCCCCCGAAGTGGCTTATTTCTAAGGCGTTGATATCTCTTTTCTTCTATTTTTGGAGCTGGTTACACAACATTTGGTATCAGAGCTTTGGATTCTAGGGTTTCGCTGCTCCAAACAGGTCATCGTCGCATTTTCACTATAAATTTTTTCTACGAAGTTTCAGAAGCTGAAATTTTTAGGGTGCGAAGCAAAATACGAGAACATCGTCGCAAAATTTGGAGCTTGGTTACTTAATATTTTCGGAGATATGATGTCTGTCTGAGTTGAGTCATTTGCAGACTCCTAGATTTAACCCATGAGATCATGTGATATTTCATAATATATTTTCAAAGGTTCGGAAGCTGAATTTTTATAAGTGCGAGACGAAATCCTAAGGAACATTGTACTTAAAATTTCAGAATGTTGGTTTGTGTGCTAGAATATCATGTGGAAGTTAGGGCTTTTTGAGGCTTCTGAATTTCATCTCAAAGAGGTGATCGTGGGAAAATCTTCATAGCTCTCTCTCTGAGCATCAGATTGGAATGCTGTAAAAAGTGGCCGCAAGTACACGGGTTGTGGTTTTTTTTCTATCAATTTTAGAGCCAAAGGAGAAAACAGCGACACATGGCAAGTCGTACAAGTTCGCTCTACTGAACCAGTCCAAAATTGGGTCATTGCGGGAGATTGGACATCACTTTGCCTTGAAGAATCCAAATCAGATAAGACCTGTGGCATTTGAAAGAAGCTTTAGAGGGCTACTGTAGGGCTAAATTTCAGATATTGAGGATCCGCAATTATAGAGATAATTCAATTTCAATATCAAGCTCCTCAAAAGCAAGTAAAAGGTGCTTATTTTTCCGGTGTTACATAAGTCTTGTTAGAAGAATCAAGTTGAATTGATTCAAGGGCATATTGTAGAATGAATGTCGATATTAGTTCTAAAATGGCCCTAAAAAGGTCAACACCCATTTGTTGAGTCTGCAGTTTGCCAGGGTTGGCGAATATGAAAATTTCATAAAGCCTACATATGAACCACTTTGGGATTCTAGGATCTAACCCTCCTGAAACCAGAGAGGGATCTCTCTTATAAGTGCAAAGATTGATTTGTCTTTCAAGGTTTGAAATGTGATATTAGGCTAGTTATTAAGAACAAGGGTTTTTCTTTTTTTTGGTTGGGCAAGGATATTGTGAAGGTGAAGAAGTCTATGTGAAGGAGTGAAGGTGTAAGTAAGTGGGAGAATGGTTCATCTAATAGGATAGCGAGACGGCACAATCCATTGAGCTGTAGGTCATAAGAGGATTTAATTGAAACAGCAAGGTTCAAGAGTGGTCCATGGGGCAAGTCATCTATGTCAATGGATCTCTTTAAGTTCATATTATGGAATGGAACAATAAAAATGGAGTGAGGGAAATCAAACAGATGAAGAACAAAGAGCATCCTAAGATCAAGTAAGTACTTTGAAACTATCCTTCTTTTGGCATGCACTTAAGAAAAGACATAAAAGTAATCTAAGATCAGGTAAGTACTTTGAAACTATCCTGATTTTGATATACTTTCAATAGAAAACATTAAAAACACTTAGAATAGCTTAAGATCAAGTAATTACTTTGAAACTATCCTGCTTTCATCATATTCAAAAGGAAAACATTCGACATAAACATGAAAGTAGTCCAAGATCAGGTAAGGACTTTGAACCTATCTTGCTTTCAAAATACTTTAAGGGAAACTTTTAAACAACCTTTGGAGAAAAACTAGAAGACAGGGAAAACCATAAAATTTCCTAGTCCAAATCTACTTAGCATGTAATGAAGAAATCATTCAAGAACAATGTTTAAAGTTTAGATAGTAAGACATGGGCTCACCAACATTCCTTAACTACTTGGACTGTATTGAATCATTCTTAAATAAACAAAAGAGGAAAAAATAAAGATAAATCTTATCAGTGAGAGTAGGGTACTGCTAACAGTAAATCCTAGCTCTATATTTGATGTTCTTTATCAAAGAAAAATGGAAAGAATGGAAACAAAAAGAAAATAACAATTTACAATAAGAAACACATCACCATTGACATAGACTAGGATCCCATAAATCAGCTTGTATTTGATGTTCAAACCAGTTACGATCATCAAGTCCAGTGGGTCTCTGACTTGAAACTTGTCATCTACGACATATCTTGATTACAAACGGAGCTACGGCTTGAGAAAACTATTTGTGCTTTCAGGATATCAGGAGACCAACCTCTGTAATCTTCTACAGTAGTATTTATAGAAGAATGAGGAGGTGGAGTGTAAGAAGGGTCTAACTGTTCCATTAATGCAGAGTTTGTGCTTCTCGGCCTTTGAGGGGCTCAACAAAGAAGTTTTCTGATATTTCCTCAATATTAATTAGTTTTCATTAAGTATTTAGCTGCTTAGCAGATTTTGTTGACTTCAAAACTCTTTAGGCAGGCTGGCAATAACTCTGGCTGCTTTAAAAAAAATATCACCAACTAAGGCAATAACTATGCCTTCTTTTGATTAATTGAAGTTATATGTGGCGCTTTTGGTAGCTGAAAGGATATTTCAGCCTCTGATGTGGCAGTGGAGGCCTCTTTCACTGATATGTTTCTTTGTTTTACTTTTAAACACTTTAATCTGCTTTTGTCTGTGTTTAGGCTTAATTAAGCCTTTGATCTTTGTTCTCGGGTCTTTGTTCCTTAACACTGTCTTTATCCTTTAAACCTGTGGATTAAAAACCTTGATCTTCAGGCTTTTAGGCATCAATCCCTTTATCTTTGATTCTTCATTGATACACTTTGTTTGCTTGTTTATGCAGGTGGCTTTATGCATTTGGAGGGTTTCTGCTAAACCCTGGATCATGATCCAGATGATTTAGATCTGGATTCAAAACTCGCAGCTCCTTTTTCCTTTGATTTTAAGCCACGGAATGAGTATTGGGCCCTTTTTCCCCCATTGTGGTAGGAAAAGCACGGAGCAAACTGCCGTTTGAAACCCTGCAAAACACCAAAAAATTCATTAAGAAACCCTGCGGAATTTGGTTAAGACTGCTTCAGAGGTTTAATGGGGGGGATGGAACTGTGCGAAAATGGAGGAATTTGCAACAAAAAGGGAGAAAACCCCTTGGCAGAAGCGAAACAGGTGCAAATGGAGTTTGGGCGCGATATTGAATAGGAGTCGTCGGATTAGAATGATGAACGGTGGAGATCGTCTAATGGAATCATCCAGGAGATTAGATGGAGGCAAATGAATTGGGATCGGGATATAACGTAAGTTGTTCGATCATAATAATGACCAGTCGAGATCGACAGATGAAGTCTTTCGGGAGCGAGTTGGGTGAAAAATGAATGGGGGCGAGATTAAGTTAAGACTGTCCAATCTCAAAGATCGACAACCGGGATCAAATCAAGAGTTACATTACAGAGGGGGGAGCGGTATAGCAGAAAACCATTAGTGGTCTTCGCGCGGCGTTTGAGGGGTTTAAGATTTTGGCCGAAAAAATGCGATTCCATACACCTGTCCCACCTAATACTGCCCATTTCACGTATTTTTTTGGTGTTAACTTGCGGGCGCAAAAAAAAGAAAAAGAAAAAGAAAAGTGAAACGCATCATCCGCCATCAGATCGGAGGCTCCAGATCCGCCGGTGCGGATCGCATGCGACGGGAAAGTTGCACGGAAAGGGCGATAGTGGAATACAGGTGGCAGCACGTGAGTGGATAGGTGAAAAGGGTCATCGGGTTTAATCCCGATCGTCCTATCTTATGAAATGGACGGTTAGATTTAAAAGATGGAGCGGGGTTATATGAACGGAGGAAAAGGTAAGGCAGGAGATCGGGCGGAAGAAGGATTAATGGGAGCCGTCGAATCTAAGAAGATCAACGGCAGAGATTTCATCACAGAATCACATCGGTGGGAGGAAAGGGCAAGGTGGTGATGCAATGTGCCGATGCGATTGAGCGCGGACCATTCGATCTAAGAGAGATCAACGGTCATGATTAAATCGGCAGGTTGATGTCGGAGGGCTATGGGTGGAGCGCGATTGAATCTTGGCCGTCCGTTCTTGTGGATTCGACGGCTGAGATTAAATCAGGGGATCGACATCGGAGGAGGGAAAGGAAATGACAAAAGGGAAAAAATACGATTGTCAATTTGAGATGGAGCGAGAGTCGTTGATCTGAAAACTAGATCGACGGGGGAGATTTAAAGATGAAGAAAAAGGAGGAATGGCGGGTTTTGGAACGAGAAGCAGTATGGGCCGTTAGATCTGGGCGTAGTAGATCAAATCAACGGTGGAGAATTGATCGCGAGATCGCATCGGCGGGAGACAAATAACCATGAAAAACAAGTAAAATGTGTTTTGCGATGCGATGAATATTCGCTCTCAGTCACAGCGCGGGTCATATGCGAAAAAGGGGCTAGGGCTTAAGGCCGAAAGGGGCTTAAGGCCTTCATAGAAAAATGAAGGTTTTTAGGCCAAAATAAAGGTTTTTGAAGGGTTTTTGGGGGTTCCGATAAAGGAGAAAAGGGTTTTTAAAACCAAATAAGGTGGGATATAAGGTTTTAAAGGGGATTTTGAAGGTTAAAATGAAGGGTTATGGAGGAAATAAGGATGAAAGTGGTGGAATTTTTTTAGTGAAAGGGGGATTGAAATGATGGAAAATGGGCTTCTTAAGCAGTTTTCTTTGGTAAACAGTAGGTTCTTTAGGATAAAGAGGGAAACAGCAGTGAAGATTAACTCAAACGGTAAAGATCTTCATAAGACTTTAAGAACTAACAATTTGAACATGAATTGTTTCTTAAAGGCTAAAAGAGATTTAGCCACCATTTGATATGGCAAATTTTATAGGTGGCTAACAACGGCTCCAACTAGGGATGGCAGCTCCTTGGAGGTGTCAAGAACCACATAAATTCATCTCTGGAATGTTGATTAGTGCCTTGCACTTTGATAATCTGTTTATCAGCTGCTAACAAGGATGATTAGAACTTGATATATCAGCAGAAAAGTTCTTCCCCAAACAATTACCTACACAACCTACTTCCTAACATTTTTCTTCATAAGGTGCACTTGGAATTGCAAACCTTTTCATCAACATTTTATTCTTTTGAAAAACAGGAAACTAATCTAAGTCTAATCTTATTCCTCCATGAATTTAGATTAAGCAGTTGAATTCATAAATTCTATACCTAACTACTATCTGTCAGGATTAGGCTGTCTGACAGAATTTTATTCTCTAAATTCTAAAACAGGAAATTTAAAAGCAGCCAAGCCAGGATTAAGCAGTCTGTCTTGCTGTTGATCTATGGCATAAAAACAAGCTGCCCATAGATTTTATTTGCAGAAAAGTAAAAAAAAATTGTGAAGGCTTAAGATCTAAAAACAAAAAAACATCCTTCATTATTTCTTTAGCTCTGTTTTGAATCTGTTTGAGCTATCTTTTCTCTCTCATCTGGTTCAAGTTTTGGACATACTAGAACCAACTTGTTTTCTATTTCAAAGGTTCAGGATTTGAACATGTTCGAACCTTCTTTCTTCTATCCTAATCTACCTTATTGATAAGCAAAGATTATGTTGTTTGGCTGATCTAATTCACTAACCTATCAGCAGTAAATTGAAAAGCTAATTAGTCATGATTAGGTTGTATGACTAACTAGAAGTGTGTGTGTGTTTTTTTAGGAGTGGCATTTGAGCTTGCACACTTTCAGACTTTGTTTATCTTTTTTTGGTATGGGGTTGTACCTTTCTTGTTTTCACTCTACCCTCTTTTCTATCTTCTATTGGTTTTGTATTTTTCTTTTTCTAACTTTGAAAGCAGAAATTTACAACTAACTAAATGCTCAAAGCTGAGATTTATTGACTTTCCTATCTAACCTACTCTAACTTGGAATATTTACATTATTAACTTACAAACTCTCTTTTCCAATACATCCAGTCAATCAGATGGTTCCATGACTGGTCTTTGCTCATCTCTTTGAGCATGTAGGAAAGACAGGTCCACTCCCATTCTCTTTGTTTCTTGGCAGCAGCTCTGAAAATTTTTGTTGCACTAGGTGAAATACTGTTGTTTGCAACCTTTATCCCTTCTTTAGATGTCTTTAGGAAATCAACATAGGGATCTTGAAATAATGCCTGGTTAAGAGTATTTGGAAGATGTGTTTCAACCAGGATCATCTCTTCTTTCTCCACTGGATCAAGGCAAAGATTCTTTCGAGGAAGACAATCTTCCTCATCTTCATTGTCATCTAAACTAGAGGACTCATCATATATTACAGTGTTGTGCTCTTGTAGTCATGGTATGCTCTGATTCAGTGGACTGTACTCTGTGAAGAGATCATCATGTTCTTGAGTAGGGGTATCTTTTCTTACCTCAACCCTTTCAAGAGAAGGTTCTCTATCCTCGTCCTGCTCGAGAAATTCCTCTTTCTTTTCAATCTCAACATTACAACTGACAGAATGTTGTTTCCCAATTATGTGAAAGCCATTTCCGATGGATTGGATTGGTTGATTGCTACTTTCAAGCTGATGATAAAGATTTTTATGACACCAATCAACTGCTGGTTGCCCTGCATGATTAGTTTATGTTTGAAACTCATCATCATCATCAGACTGATCAAAAATTGGACAATCATTAGTATAAACAATTTCACCAGTCAAGCATATTGGGTTATCAACATGTCCTTCTTTATTCCGATCTACAATTTTATTTTCTGGTTCAAGACAACAAGGTTTGGTAGGTAAATGAGCAAGAGCGTTTGTTTTATAAAAGTTTTCAGAGGCTGGCTGTTTGTTTAATACATGATCAATTTTTTCTTCTGTCAAAAGAGGGATTTCCTTTTTAGCATGGATAGAAGAACAATGGTCCACTTTCTCTTGTGTTAATTGGTTTTGAGGTTGGATGTCTTCTTGAGCCTCTTTTAGTGAATCTTCACTTGAGTTTGCAGGGAAAATTTGAGGATTTTCTATTGTTTCCTGATCTTCTTCTGTTTCTAACAATTCCTCATGATTATTATGACACTCAGTTTGCATATAAGGTTCATGAGTTGTTTCTTTTACATTATCAGGATGCCACTCTTCTCTTAAAATCTGAAATGAGTTATAGCATAGAGGGAGAGTCCCTGTATGTGTTGATTTAGCTTCAATTTCAGGTTCTGTGTTTTCTAAGTGGCTACTTGTTTCCTCAAAGTACTGCTCACTATTAGTATTTGCAATTTGATCGTGAAGTTCTCTTAACAGCATAGTACAAGATATAGGGAGGCAATCAGGAGTTTCTTGACAACCTTCTTCATTGCTTTCTTTGTAACCTTGCTCATCATCTTCTATAAAGTCTTGATCATCATACATATCTTGCTCATTGTCTAGGTCTTGAAGTGATTGAGCTTGTGTTTGATCAGGGAAAAACATGGGCTGCTCTAGATCACCAATATTTAAATTAGCCTCATACCTATCCATTCTCTTTCCAAGCATGTACATCATTTTTTCCATCATGACCAATAGTTTTTCTTCATTGTTTTCTCTATAATCTTGCTCATCACACGTCTTGCTCATCATACATGTCTTGTAGTGGTTGAGCTTGTGTTTTCTCAGGGAAAGGCATAGGTTGCTCTGGATCACCAATATTTAAATTATCCTCATACCTATTCATTCTCTTTCCAAGCATGTACATCATCTTTTCCATCATGATTAGTCGTTTTTCTTCTCGGTCTATATCTAAATCCATGTTTGTAAATTAGAAAAGAGGTCACTGTATCTTGTCAACCAGATCAGAGTCTTCTACCAGTGGAGTCATTTGGTCTTTTAAGAGTTGTGGAGTCGCCAGGTGGATGATTTAAATTTTTCTGTCCACCAACAGTATGATTGGGTTTGCTCAATGCTTCCCAAAGGAGTCTACAAAGACTAGATGGGTAATAGGCCTATTGGAGGTCAGTGGAGTCACCAGGTGGAAATTTTTAGCTCTTTTGGAGGTAAAATATTTTATGGTCCACCACCATTTAATGATTCACATAGCAATCTAAAAATGTTTTGGGTCTTCTGAGGTTTTTAAGGATGTATAAGATGTAATTTTACTCAGAAGTCCCCAGCAGAGTCGCCAGAATGTTAGGTCTCTGTAGTTTGCAGGATTGGCAAATACAAAGCTGCAGAGCCTACATATGAACCACTTTGGGATTCAAGGATCTAACCCTCCTGAATCCAGAGAGGGATCTCTCTATAAGTGCAAAGATTGATTTATCTTTTAAGGTTTTGATATGATATTAGGCTAGTTATTAAGAACAAAGGTTTTGTTTGGTTTTGGTTGGGCAAGGATATGATGAAGGTGAAGGAAGTCTATACGAAGGGTGAAGGTGTAAACAAGTGGGAGAATGGTTCAGCTAATAGGATAGGCAAGAAGCAGCTTTAATACATTGGGCTATGGAGTCATAAGAGGGTTTTTAATTGAAACAACAAGGTTCAAGAGTGGTCCATGGGGCAAGTCATCTATGTCAAAGGATCTCTTTAAGTTGATTTTATGGAATAGAACAATAAGAAATGGAGTGAGGGAAATCAAACAGATGAAGAAACAAAGATCAGCCTAAGATCAAGTAAGTACTTTGAAACTATCCTACTTTTGGCATGTACTTAAGAAAAGACACAAAAGTAATCTAAGATCGGGTAAGTACTTTGAAACTATCCTGCTTTTGATATACTTTCAATAGAAAACATTTAAAACACTTAGAATAGCTTAAGATCAAGTAAAGAATTTTCACTTAGACTGCTTTTAGCGTATTCAAAAGGAAAATATTCATCTCATCTCAGCTTATGTATCTTCAATTACAAACAGGGCTACAACAGCTTCAGAAAACTATTTACATGCTACAGATATCCAGAAACCACTATACAATCTTCTACAGTAGTATTTATAGAAGAATGAGGAGGTGGAGTGTAAGAAGGGTCTAACTGTTCCATTAATGCAGAGTTTGTGCTTCTCGGCCTTTGAGGGGCTCAACAAAGAAGTTTTCTGATATTTCCTCAATATTAATTAGTTTTCATTAAGTATTTAGCTGCTTAGCAGATTTTGTTGACTTCAAAACTCTTTAGGCAGGCTGGCAATAACTCTGGCTGCTTTAAAAAAAATATCACCAACTAAGGCAATAACTATGCCTTCTTTTGATTAATTGAAGTTATATGTGGCGCTTTTGGTAGCTGAAAGGATATTTCAGCCTCTGATGTGGCAGTGGAGGCCTCTTTCACTGATATGTTTCTTTGTTTTACTTTTAAACACTTTAATCTGCTTTTGTCTGTGTTTAGGCTTAATTAAGCCTTTGATCTTTGTTCTCGGGTCTTTGTTCCTTAACACTGTCTTTATCCTTTAAACCTGTGGATTAAAAACCTTGATCTTCAGGCTTTTAGGCATCAATCCCTTTATCTTTGATTCTTCATTGATACACTTTGTTTGCTTGTTTATGCAGGTGGCTTTATGCATTTGGAGGGTTTCTGCTAAACCCTGGATCATGATCCAGATGATTTAGATCTGGATTCAAAACTCGCAGCTCCTTTTTCCTTTGATTTTAAGCCACATAATCGTCATTCTGGGCCTTTTTGTCACTTGACTGTGACTGGGAAAAACATAGAGAAAACACCATTTGAAACCCTGCAAAACACCAAAAAATTCATTAAGAAACCCTGCGGAATTTTGGTTAAGACTGCTTCGGAGGTTTAATGGAGGGGATGGAGTTGTGTGAAAATGGAGGAATTTGCAGCAAAAAGGGAGAAAAACCCTTGGCGAAAGCGAAACAGGTGCAAATGGAGTTTGGGCGTGATATTGAATAGGAGCCTTCGGATTAGAATGATGAACGGTGGAGATCATCTAATGGAATCATCCGGGAGATTAGATGCAGGCAAATGAATTGGGATCGAGATATAACGTAAGTCGTTCGATCAAAATAATGAACGGTCGAGATCAAAAGATGAAGTCTTTCAGGAGCGAGTTGGGTGAAAAGTGAATGGGGGTGAGATTAAGTTAGGACCGTTCAATCTCAGAGATCGACGGCTAGGATCAAATCAAGAGTTACATTGCGAAGGGGGGAGCGGTATAGTGGAAAACCATTAGTGGTTTTCGCGCGACGTTCGAGCGGTTTAATATTTTGGCTGAAAAAACGCGATTCCATACACCTGCCAACACCTGTCCCTCCTAATACCGCCCATTTCGCGTAATTTTTTGGTGTTAACTTGCTTGCGCAAAAAAATGTGAAATGTATCGTCCGTTGTCGGATCGGAGGCTCCAGATCCGACAGTGCAGATCGCATGCGACAAGAAAGTTGCATGGAAAGGGCGATAATGGAATACAGGTGGCAGCGCGTGAGTGGATAGGTGAAAAGGGTCATCGGGTTTAATCCCGATCGTCCGATCTTTATGAAATGGACGGTTAGATTTAAAAGATGGAGCGGGGTTATATGAATGGAGGAAAAGGTAAGGCAGGAGATCGGGCAGAAGAAGGATCAATGGGAGCCGTTGGATCTAAGAAGATCAACGACAGAGATTTCATCGCAGAATCGTATCGGCGGGAGGAAAGGGCAAGGTGGCGATGCGATTGAGCGCGGACCGTTTGATCTAAGAGAGATCAACGGTCAGGATTGAATCAACGGGTTGATTTCGGAGGGATATGGGTGGAGCGCGATTGAATCTTGGCCGTCGGTTCCCGTGGATTCGACGACTGAGATTAAATCGGGGGATCGGCATCGGAGGAGGGAAAGGAAATGACAAAAGGGAAAAAATGCGATTGCCGATTTGCGATGGAGCGAGAGTCGTTAATCTGAAAACTAGATCGACGGGGGAGATTTAAAGATGAAGAAAAAGGAGGAATGGCGGGTTTTGGAATGGGAAGCAACATCGGTCGTTAGATCTGGGCGTAGCAGATCAGATCAACGGTGGAGAATTGATCGCGAGATCGCATCAGCGGGAGAAAAATAACCATTAAAAACAAGTAAAATGTGTTTTGCGATGCGATGAATACTTGCGATGCGATGAATATTCGTGCCCGGTCACAGCGCGGGTCATATGCGGAAAAGGGACTGGGGCTTAAGGCCGAATGGGGCTTAAGGCCTTTATAGAAAAATGAAGGTTTTTAAGCCAAAATAAAGGTTTTTGAAGGGTTTTCGGGGGTTCCGATAAAGGAGAAAAGGGTTTTTAAAACCAAATAAGGTGGGATATAAGGTTTTAAAGGGGAGTTTGATGATTTTGAAGGTTAAAATGAAGGTTTATGGAGGAAATAAGGATGAAAGTGGTGGAATTTTTTGAGTGAAAGGGGGATTGAAATGATGGAAAATGGGCTTCTTAAGCAGTTTTCTTTGGTAAAGAGTAGGTTCTTTAATATAAAGAGGGAAACAGTAGTGAAGATTAACTCAAAGGGTAAAGATCTTCATAAGACTTTAAGAACTAACAATTTGAACATGAATTGTTTCTTAAAGGCTAAAAGAGATTTAGCCACCATTTGATATGGCAAATTTTATAGGTGGCTAACACCATTAAGCCTTTAGAAGGCTCTACTATGACTCATAAAGACGAATAATGGCAACATGACATATCAAAATTACAAGAGCAAGTGCAACAAATTTCACTCTCGCAAAGAACAACAAAAAATGAAATGGAAGTTTTGAAGAAAGGTGTGGAAACTAAGATGGATGTTTTTAAGAAAGGCGTGGAAGCTAAGATGAATGGTTTGGAAGCTAAGATGGATGGCATGGAAGTGGGCATGGAAGCTAAGATGGATGACATGGAAGCTAAGATCGATGAAAAAATGAAAGACAACATGGAAAACATGAAGAAGGATCTAAAAGTAGACATCAAAGGTTTGGCAAAGTTGATACAAGAAATGTTTCTTAATGGTGAAAAAATAGTAGAGGAAACTCATGATGAGAACAAAATAAATGTTAATCGTGATTTTATAAACTCTACTGTTGGAGGGAAAAACCACCATATTCCAAAAATGGATATGAGGAAGTTTGATGGAAAGGATCCTGTAACATGGATACTACAGATGGAGCAATATTTTGATCTCCATAATGTGCAAAACACACAAAAGGTACGCATTGCAACTTTACATTTAGAACAAAATACATTTGTATGGTATCGATGGCTTTGCTCCCGTAAAAAAGTTGTCACTTGGTCAATTTTTACGGAGGAAATGATAGCACATTATGAGGATACGAAGAGCAACACCTTCTTTAGCCAATTGATAAATCTAAAACAAAAGGGTTTAGTGGGGGAGCACATTGAGGACTTCCAAAAATTGAATATAAGGGTAACTGATATTTCAGAGGAACACAGGATTGATCTCTTCATAGGTACTTTAAAGGATAACATCCAACATGAATTTCGCGTTTTGGAACCTGATTCATTGGAGAAGGCTTTCAGGTTGTCCAGAAAAATTGAATGTAAAATTATGGCGACAAGGAAGCCTGCCACTCACTTATATAAAGAGGTAAGTGTTGCTAATCCTAGATTTGCACAACCTACAAGGTTGACACCACAACAATTGGAAGAAAAAAGAGAAAAAGGGCTTTGCTACAGTTGTGATAGCAAATACACTAAAGGTCATAAGTGTGCTGAGAAGAAAATATTTTACATAGATTGTGAAGAGGAAGAAGAAAATGAACAAGAATCTTCAAAAGAAGAGGATATACACCACCAACCAACCTTAGAAGAGGAAGAAATGAGTCCTACCATATCTTATAATGCATTGGAAGGAATTACCACTCCTCAAACTCTCAAGATAGAAGGACATATCAGGAAGAAAAAGGTAATAGCGTTGATTGATTCAGGTAGTACCCATAATTTTATTCATTGTAAGGTAGCCAAGGAATTGAATTGTTTCCTATACCCAACACCAGAATGTCAAGTGATGGTCGCAAATGGAGGAACTATAAATTGCTCTGGAAAATGCCATAATATCATGCTAACCATGAGGGAATATGTACTGAATATTCCAATGCTTTCCATTCCTATGGGAGGTGTTGATCTTGTACTAGGAGTACAATGGTTACAATCTTTGGGGACGGTAGCTTTTAATTTTCAAGAACTTTTCTTGAAATTTTTTTCAGAAGGAAAGGAAGTCGAATTACGGGGTATTGCAGGGAAGCTGGGAAAAATAATAAGCTCTAATGTCATGACAAAGCTTCTAAAGAAAGAACAACGAGGCGTAATTGCACAATTATGCTCACTAGAAGTTCCAACATCAAAATCATCTATTTCTTCAGATCTCCAAAAAGCCTTGGACAATCATTCCAAGGTGTTTGAAACTCCCAAAGGACTCCCACCTATTCGTGATCATGATCATGCTATTCATTTGATTCGAGTAAGTGTTCCTCCAAACATCAGACCTTATAGATATCCTTATGTCCAAAAGAGTGAAATTGAACGTATGATTGTAGAAATGTTAGAGGCTAGTATAATTCAACCTAGTAAAAGTTCTTTCTCTGCTCCTGTAGTATTGGTACACAAGAAGGATGTACCATGGCGCATGTGTTCAGATTATAGGGAGCTCAATAAGCTCACCATTAAAGATAAATTTCCCATTCCTATGATTGATGAATTACATGGAGCAATTTATTTTACCAAGTTGGATCTTTGTTCATGATATCATCAAATTAGAATGAAGACTGAAGATATTCCGAAAACAACATTTCGAACTCATGAAGGTCATTATGAATTTTTAGTCATGCTTTTTGGCCTTACCAATGCACCTTCTACATTTCAAGGGTTGATGAATTCCATTTTCAAACCCTTCCTTAGAAAATTTGTGCTAGTATTTTTTGATGATATACTAATCTATAGCAGGTCTTGGAAGGATCATGTTCAACATGTTGACAGGGTGCTCAAACTATTGCAGGAGAAACAATTATATGCAAAAACATCCAAATCTTTCTTTGGAGTGCAAGAGGTGGAATATCTGGGTCATATTGTATCTCACGAGGGTGTTAAGGTAGACCCTAACAAAATTAAAGCCATTAAGGAATGGAAAGTCCCCACAACCATAAAGCAGTTGCTAGGATTTCTCGGGTTAACAGGGTATTATCACAAGTTTGTTAAGAATTATGGGAGAATAGCAGCACCTCTAACAACATTATTGAAGAAAGATGCATTTTCATGGACTCTTGAAGCAACTAAGGCCTTTGAACATCTTAAAGAAGCAATGTGCCTAGCACTGGTCTTAGCTACACTAGATTTCACAAAAACCTTTATTGTGGAATGTGATGCCTCAGGAAATGGAATTGGTGTTGTAATTTTAATGCAAGAAGGAAGACCCATTGCTTTTGAAAGGTGTCCAATCAAAGGAAAGTATTTACAGAAAGCTATTTATGAGAAGGAAATGTTAGCAATACTGCATGCACTAAAGAAATGGAGAACTTACCTAATGGGAAGACACTTCAAGGTAAAAACTGATCATTATAGTCTTAAACACTTTTTGGAACAAAGACTATCGTCAGAAGAGCAGCAAAAATGGGTCACAAAGATGTTGGGTTATGACTTTGAAATAATCTACAAAAAAGGGAAGCTAAATGTTGTTGCAGATGCACTCTCAAGAAAGAACGAAGAGGTGGAAACATTGCTTTGTGCCATATCTATTATCCAACTAGATTGGATAACCGAAGCAAGGGATGAATGGAAGAAGGACGAAGAAGTGTGGACACTCATTCAAAAGTTGCAGCAAGATCCTAGTACATCTGATACATTTATTTGGAAAAATGATTCCTTATGGTACAAAGATCGCTTATATCTTTGAAAGAATTCCCAACTAAAACAAAAGATTCTTTTGGAATTGCACACTTCTCCTTTAGGAGGACACTCGGGATTTTTAAAAACATACCACAGGGTGAAGAATTTTTTTTTTTGGGATGGCCTTAAATTTGATATTCAAAAGTTTGTGGCGGAATTTTTGTTTTGCCAGCAGAATAAAGTTGAGACAATTAAGACCCCGAGTCTTCTACAACCTTTATCCATTCCAAGTCAACGTTGGGAGGAGATTTCAATGGATTTTATCATAGGTTTACCTAAGTCCGAAGGAAAGAGTGTCATCATGGTGGTAGTTGATAGACTTACCAAGTATGCACACTTTTGTCCATTATCTCATCCATTTAAAGCAAGTACAGTTGCTACTACATTTATGGACACTATTCAAAAGCTACATGCAAACCCAAGGGTTATTGTGAGCGACATAGATCCCATATTTACTGGAAATTTTTGGACGGAGTTATTTTCTTGTTTGGGTACTCAATTAGCTCATAGCTCATCTTATCATCCTCAATCTGATGGTCAAACTGAGATAGTAAATAAATGTTTGGAAGGATATCTTCGTTGTTTTGTATCTGATAAAAAAACACAATGGATGAAGTGGTTACCTCTCGCTGAATGGTGGTATAACACTTCCTTTCATACTGCAGCAAAAATGACCCCATTTATGGCACTTTATGGATATCATCCACCGTCCATCACATCATCTTTAAGAGAAAATTAGAAGGTTCAAGTAGTGGAAGATCATATTGAGCATAAAAAGGAAGTTCTCCAAATCTTAAAGGATAACCTGAATTTGGCACAAAATCAAATGAAACAATAGGCATATCAACATCATAGCGAGAGAAGTTTTGATGTAGGAGACTGGGTATTTTTACGTCTACAACCATACAAACAAATGTCCCTCAAGCAAGTTAAGAAGGATAATAAATTATCGCCAAAGTACTATGGTTCTTACAAGGTGTTGCAAAAGATTGGTACTATGGCATACAAATTGGAGCTTCCTGCATCTTCACGAGTGCATCCAGTTTTCCATGTTTCATACTTAAAGAAGGTTATAGGTGAAAATATTCTTGTTCAAACAATATTGCCAGAACTTGATGAGGAAGGAAAAATCATATTGGAACCTGAAGCGGTCATGGAAATAAGAACTCGACAGCTACGAAATCGATCAATTTCAGAGTATCTCATCAAGTGGAAGAACTTACCTATTGAAGATTCTACATGGGAGGATGATAATTTTATACAGAAGCACCCAGAGCTACTCAAGCATTGAGGACAACACTTTTTTGAAGGAGAGGGGCATGTTAGGTCCCTATATTACTAGTATAGTCCCTTATTGTTGTTAGTGTAACCCCCTTATTGTTATTATTGTACCTCTGTTTCCCCCATATTGTTATTATTGTGCCCTTAAATTATTATTGTTAGGTCAGCTAGGATTACATTGTGGCCCCACCAGAATTACAATGTGGCCCCATGGACTCCTATATATAGAAAGGAGGTTTTGTAATTTGTATCATCCAAGAATTTTTCATTAATGTAATGTATTGGAGGTTTCCCCCTCGAAGTGGCTTATTTCTAAGGCGTTGATATCTCTTTTCTTCTATATTTGGAGCTGGTTTCACAACAACCAGAAAATTTGTTTTTGGAAGAGAGAATTATAATTGTTAATATATTAATTATGCTTCATTATCGAATTTAAAATAGATTTTATTTTTATTTTTATTTTTTTTTCAATTTAACAATCCTATCGGCCTCTCTTTGCACCTTTTGGAGCAATTACTAGTATACACTCTTTGAACTATACACTTTTTGAACTCTTGGTTGTACTTTTGCTTTTGGTTATTTGGCATAAAAGTGAACAAAGAGAATTCTTTGTACAATGTATTTCCAAAATGGTGAAACATTTAAGTAGAAAAATTCTATTAAATTGTTTCGATGTTGCTTTGAAAAGAAAGATATTTGTTATTTGTTAAACATGTTTTGAATAAAGTTGAAGCTCAACCTCACTAATTTGGGTACCAAACTTGCTAATATCAGTTTCTATTGCTCATTTTATACGCACAATTATCCAGGTTTGAAAACAGTTGTGCATAGTAAATATCATGAACAATGATATCATTGTGTATCATTGTCATATTAATCTCTCACAACCCTTGACTTGCTAAGAATATATCGCATGCTCCGAGTGAGTTTTCCTTCCTCAAAATATCCATATTTTTGGGATTCATTGCACACTGAGTTCCCCAACAATGATGCCACATACAAAGGCACATTGCTCTTCTCAGTATCTGTAGATGAAGTTCCCAACAAATATTCTTAGGAAAATTTGAGGAGAAACCATTTATTTTCATTTTGAATTTACAAGATGGCCAAAATATAAGAACACAAAAGTTTAGTTAACTTACAAGGAATTAAACAACCATTTGAGTCACACAATGATATCATGCTTATATCTAGCCAAGTACAAAAGGTAGAATCTCTAGAAAGCTATATGTAAAATCAAAATATAAGTCACTGTGATTAAAAATAATGAACCATGTTCTCTTTCTCATTGATTGAGGGTCTCTCTAAGAGTTCTTTGATTAGAAAAAATAATGATTTCACTATTACCAAAAATGTTTGAGTGAGATTTGAGGCATAGAGACTAGTGAATTTTTTATAACACTATTGTGATCCCCTAAGTTGTTTAGGGTTGATACATTGAAGAAGGTAAGAAGTTTATTATTACATGTGAAATCTATATAACATGATTGTCGTCCCCTAAGATGTTTTGGGTTGATACATTGATGAAGGTAATAATTTTATTATCTTTTCAAATAATGGTTGTTATATCCAAATATCCACATTGTGATACTTTTAACTTGGCCACTGTTGGCCCGTTATCATAGCCAAAATATACTCTGTCTTGCATGATTTGGAAAGGAGTTACATCCTTGAGGACATGCCTCTGAATTCATGTGAGTAAGACTAACATGATGACACAATTACCGTGTGGATGTGATAGTCTTTTCCCTCACTATGCACTAGCATTACTTGGATGCATGTTTGATTTATAGGTACTCTTTCTTTTGAATGTCATCTATGCTATACCTCCTCAATTGCAAACTTATTGAAAACAATGTGGCATATCCCTTAAGGATTTAGCTCCAAGATAATACTAGTTCAAATGAAAAGGCATCAATTTCAAAATAGCAGTGCCCAATATCTATCATCAATTTCAAGATATTCATATTCATGCTCATATCTGGTTGTTCTAAAGAAAATATATCTTTCATATTTGATTTATATAGAAGAGGGAATAAATATTAAGAATCAAGTCCAATCTTGATACTAAGAATCCATTAAAATCACAAAGAATTGATTTCAAAAGTACCAAGCACATGGGGTAGGCAAGGATTCAATGGATACCATAAGATGGGTACATGCAATGCAAACTATAAAAGACAAAAAACACTTCCTCCTAGACTCTCTAGGCTATAACCCATTAAAAGTAAAAACATAGACATAAAAGGCTATAGTTCTTTTTGGATATGTTATTTCCCATTAAATTAAAATGAAGCCAAAAGGTTTCATAAGCAAGCCATTGAAATGCAAAATCCACATCTTTGAAAATAAAAGTTAATGTGCTCAACTAAATCTCTAAACTAAGTAGGTATAGAAATGGTAGTAAAAAGAAAAAGTAGAAATCGAAAGTACTTACCTTGATAGAGTAGATCATTACTGGAGTTTGTTATTGGTTAAGTGGTCATTTAAGTTTTTGAGACATATTTATTACATAATATAGATTCATGATAAATAACTTAAGAATAATTGTTGAAATAAATTTAATTGAAAATGAAATGTAGAGATAATATATTGTTGTCAATTGAATTGTAATTTTTTTAAGCTTTTCATTGTGGAAGGGTTGGATGAATATATGCCCTTCTAATTGAAATTAAGCCCAGTCCTTCCACAGTCCTTCAAATTTGATCACTGTTGACACATTGCAGATTATAAATCATGTACAGACTTCTCTACATTACCACTTTACAACGTACCTCCACTTCACACAAGCTGCAATAAAGCATGTCATCATCATAAATTTGTCGCTCTAAATATCGTTTTTTGGAACAAGAACTCTTGCATATATGAACCAAAGGGAACCAGAGACAAATAACAATACAAAATGATGAAAGACTATTGAAGCCACTTTTCCTCTCCTCCAAGTCCCTGGATTCCTTTACAGGCAATACAGTCACCAGGTCGCCCTCTGATTGGTTTTTTTCTCCTATAGATTTAGTATTTGCATCATCAACAAAAGCAACAGATCCCGGTAATGGATCATTGTATGAAACTTTTCCAAGATCATAAACTTTCTCGTATCTTTTAATCTTAACACATACTCTCAAGCAGGATAAAATATTTCAATGTAACATAATTTGTCATTGGAATAAAAGACATCCTTGGATTGATAATTAATGTGTGTTGTTTAGTCATTTAACAATGATTTATATAGCCCAACATTTTGGCGCTGTTTTCGGGGATGGCAGTGACGATCCAATCAATCAGAATTGTTTTCTAGAAGTGAAATTTCTGTGTGTTTTCTTAAAGTGTCTCCACTGACATAATTTTCGGGCAGTAAGATGAGAGGTAAGAACCTGCGCAACGCTCTAACAAACTTGAGTGGGCTCACTAATTGTTGTGTAACCAGCTCTAAAGAGAGAAGAAAAGAGATATTCACGCCTTAGAAATGAGCCACTTCGAGGGGGAAACCTCCAATACATTACATGAATGAACAATTCTTGGATGATACAATTCATAAAACCTCCTTTCTATATATAGGAGTCCATGGGGCCATAATGTAATCCTAGTGGGCCACAATGTAATCCTAGCCGACCTAACAATAATAATTTAAGGGCACAATAATAACAAAATGGGGGTACAAGGGTACAATAATAACAATAAGGGGGGCTACACTAACATAATAAGGGACTACACTATTAATATAGGGACTTAACATGCCCCTCTCCTTCAAACAAGTGTTGTCCTCAACGCTTGATTATTTCTTGATGCTTCTGTATAAAATTCTCATCCTCCCATGTGGAATATTCTACAGGGAAGTTATTCCACTTGCTGAGATACTCTGAAATTGATCGTACTTGTCGAGTTATTGTTTCTTTGACTGCTTCAGAACTTCTTTCAATGTGATGTTGATATTCTTGTTTTTTCATTAGATTTTGCACCAAATTTAGGTTATCCTTTGAGAGTTGGAGAACTTGTTGTTGATGCTCGATGTCATCTTCCACTAATTTATCATCCATATTAGCTATTATTTTATCCTTCAAACCATCCAACTTAGCCTCCATTTCTTCTTTTAAACCATCTATGTCATCTTCGATTGCTCTTCGTAAGATTGCAATTTGTTGCACTTGGTACCGTAATTTTGATATCTCATACTGCAATTCTTCCTTTTCCTGCGTCATAGTATAGATTTCTGAGGGCATAATGGGTGTTGAATTATTTTTAGGAGGCATCTCAGAACCCAATACTGAAATATATGCTCAATAGGCCCTTGGAATCACTTCAAACTGATTTTTCAAACAAGATTTATGCAATTCGAAAAAACAAATAAACACCTTTTACTTGATTTTGAGGAGCTCGATATTGAAATTGTATTATCTCTGTGATTGCAGATCTTAAATATATGAAATTTAACACTGTAGTAGCCCTCTGAATTCTCTTTCAAATGCCACAGTTCTGATCTAATTTGGATTCCCCAAGACAAAGTTGTGTCCAATCTCCCACAATGACCTAATTCTGGACTGGTTCAGTAGAGCGAACTTGTACGACTTGCCACGTGTCACTGTTTTGTCCTTTGTCTCTGAAATTGATAGCGAAGAAACTACAGGCTGTTTACTTGTGACCACTTTTGACGGCACTCCAATCCAATCTTCAGAGAGAGAGTTATTGAACTTTTCCCACGATCACCTCTTTGAGATGAAATTCAGGAGCCTGAAAAAGCACTACCTTCCACAGATCATATCTCCAAAAATATTGCGAACCAAGTTCTGAAATTTTTTGAAGAATTTCCTCAGGATTTCAGCTTTGCACCATATGAATTTCAGACTCTGACCCTTCGTAAAAAAAAAATTATAGCGCAAATGCCACGATGACCTGTTTATGAGCCTGAAAAAATACCTAACTTCCAGAGATGATATCTCCTCAAATATTGCGAACCAAGATCTGAAATTTTTATACAACCTTCCTCAAGATTTCAGCTTCGCACCCTAAATATTTCAGCTTCTGAAGCTTCGTAGAAAAAAAGTTATAGCGCAAATGCCACGATGACCTGTTTGGAGCAGCAAAACCCTAGAATCCCAAAGCTCTGATACCAAATGTTGTGTAACCAGCTCTAAAGAGAGAAGAAAAGAGATATTCACGCCTTAGAAATGAGCCACTTCGAGGGGGCAACCTCCAATACATTACATGAATGAACAATTCTTGGATGATACAATTCACAAAACCTCCTTTCTATATATAGGAGTCCATGGGGCCATAATGTAATCCTAGTGGGCCACGATGTAATCCTAGCCGACCTAACAATAATAATTTAAGGGCACAATAATAACAAAATGGGGGTTACAAGGGTACAATAATAACAATAAGGGGGGGCTACACTGACATAATAAGGGACTACACTATTAATATAGGGACTTAACACTAATGTCTTGCTGGGACACTTAGGAGATTGAATTTCTGAGCATTTTGTTTTTTTTCTTAGAGTGTCTCCAGTGACACAATTGTTGGCCGGTAAGACGAGAGGTAAGAACTTGTGCAGTGCTCTAAAAAACTTGAGCAGGCTCACCAATGTCTTGCTGGGACACTTAGGAGTTGAATTTTGGGTGTTTTTTTAAGGGTGCCTTCAACTATACAGTCGTTGGGCGGTAAGACGAGAGGTAATAACCTGCGCATCGCTCTAACAAACTTGGGTGGGCTCACTGCTGTAGAAACTGAAGTACTTATAGGATGAATTGATACACATAGGGCCCATGTGTGCTAGTAGGACGACTTCAACATCTACAAAAACCCCCCACTCTACTGACTACAGGAAAGACGGGTCGTAAGAAGGAAAATAAGAGTGCAGATTTGGGAAGAAAGACATTCTTTGGAGATCTGATTTCAAGGGCACAAACGGAACAATCCACGTCATACAGAGATAATAGGAAGACAAGACCACATAAAGCAGCTACCATATCAAGGCATGGACCATCTGTGTCTTTCATGTCTGGACCTCACCATCCTTCGAACAACATATCCACTCCTGATATCAAAACTCCAGATTCAAAACAACAATGGAGAATCATTGATCAAGATCTGAGAATTGAAGGACACAGAGAGACCAGTGGGGAGCATCAGGGACCTGAGGAACAACATTCAGTTGACCGTCAATTGGACGTTGGTAGTGATGTTAAACAGTTGGTCCTAGAGCAGCCTAATCCTTTTATTTGTCAATCTCCAATACACTCTGAGGTCAATTCATCCCATCAGGAAGAATCATCCATGGGGGACGAGAATGTCAAGATAGATAGCTCTGTTACTTTTGAATTCCCAATAGTAGTAACACGGGATGAGCCTCCTATGAAGAATATTCCTTTATCATCCCTACCGTCCTTTCAAGGGATGGCTGTTGAAGACCCTGATACCTTTCTGTTCGAATTCGATGTGCTGTGTAGAGGTTATGACTACACTTCAGATGCCTAGAAGCTGAAATTATTCCCTGTTACTCTGAAAGGAGCATCATTAAGATGGTATGCCACATGATGATGACCAAGGGAATTGTGCTGGGACATTTCATTTCAGCAGATGGAATCAAGGTAGATCCTGCAAAAATTGAGGTAATCTCGAAAATCCCAACCCCTAAAACTCCCAAAGAGGTACGTAGTTTTTTGGGACATGTAGGATACTATAGGAGATTTATAGAGAACTTTTCAAAGATTGCATCTCCTCTGTTTTCATTACTCATGAAAGGTGCAGAATTTGTGTCGACAATGAAGTGTGAGCAGGCCTTTTTAAGGTTGAAAATTTGTGTAACAAAAGCACTTGTTTTACGAGGACCAAACTGGGAATTGTCGTTTCATACTGCTACAGACGCATCTGACATGGCTGTGGGTGTTGTTTCGGGGCAGCTGGAGGAGAAGAAACCTTATGCCATTTATTACATCAACAAGAACTTAACTCCAATAGAACTCAACTACACTATTATTGAGAAGGAATTCCTAGCAGTAGTACATGCTATCAACAAATTTTGGCACTACATCACTGGGTACCAATTATTTGTACACACTGACCATGCTGCAATTCGAATTTTAATGAAAAAGCTTGTTACTAATGGTAGAGTTACACGATGGTTATTGCTGTTACAATAATTTGATATTACTATTTTAGATAAACCCGTAAAAGATAATGTAGTTGTTGATTTTCTTTCTAGATTAACTATAAGTGATGACTGCACTGCCACTGAGGATTATTTTCCAGATGAATATCTTTTTGCCATCTCTACTCACTCACCATGGTATGCAGATATAGCTAATTACCTTGCTGAAGGGAAATTTTCACACCAATTATCTTCCAAGGAAAGAAGGAATATTATACAAAAGAGTGCTACCTACTCCTGTATAGAAGGCAATCTCTATCACACCGGGCCAGATTTTCAGATTAGGCAATGTGTTAGAGAAGATGAGGTATTTGAGATCTTGAAGGCTTGTCATGAGGAACCTTGTGGAGGACACTTCACTGACAAGAGGACAGGACATAAAGTACTCTCAACAGGGTACTACTGGCCAACTATAGTCCAGGATGCCAAGAATTTTGTGAAAGGATGTGATAGCTTCCAAAGGATGGGCCAGCCTCTGAAATCAGATGAGATGTCATTACAGCCTCAGATAGTGATAGAACCATTTGAGAAATGGGCCCTAGACTTTGTGGGGCCAATTAATCCTTCATCACAACAAAAATCATACATATTGGTCTCACCGATTATGTCACAAAATGGGTCGAAGCAAAGGCACTAACTAGAGCAACAGAGCAGGCTGTTTCAGACTTCCTGTTTCAAGATATTTTTGTTCACTTCGGGATACCCAGAGAGATAGTGATAGATGGGGGGGCTCAGTTCACATCTCATTTGATCAAGAAGTTGGTTGAATAGTATGGAATTCATCACAGAATCACTACACCATATCACCCACAAGCAAATGTTCAAGTAGAAAGCACTAATAAAGTCATTGATGGAATCTTAACAAAGACAGTAGCCAGCCACTGAACAAACTGGGCTGAGAAACTTCCAGAGGTACTGTGGGCTTATAGGACAACATGGAGGAATACTACAGGCTTCTCACCATATGAATTGGTGTATGGTAAGAATCTCTTATTCCCCATAGAGTTTGGAATAAAGACATTAAGAACATCATTGCAGGTCGATCTGGATTTGAGTACATCACAAACTCAAAGATTGAACCAACTCAGTGAGTTGGAAGAGAAACGGTTGGCTGCCATTCAACAGACAAAGATCATTCAGCAGCAAAGAGCTAGATGGCATGATGGGTTTATTAAGAAATTAATTTTTTCCAGAAAGTAGATTGGGCTCTTTTGTATGATTCAAGGTTCAAAAATTTCAAAGGCAAGCTCTGTACCAGATGGCTAGGTCCTTACAAAGTGGATACGGTCTTTGACAATGGGATTGTACAATTGGTCACCATTGACAATGCTAAGACACCATTATTGGTTAATGGGCACCGTCTAAGGTTATATCATCAACCCGCTTCGAAGGAATCATTTGTCAACATTGTCGTGGACTCTGATCTTCATGTTACGACAATAGGGGAACATTCTCTTGTGCAGCCTTAAAATTGAAATTCCAATAAGTGCAGCAGTTGAAAACCACCTCTGTGGCAGTTGTTACACCTGTTAATATATATATATATATATATATATATATATATATATATATATATATAACAAATCTAACTGTGAAAACCCCTTTCCGGGGTGCAGTCAGACAGTCAGTAACAGTTGAAAACCACTCTTGTGGCGGTTGTTACACCCATATTTTTCTTCCTGAAACATCATCTTCCCTTTCTGATCTATTTTATAGGATGATGGTATTCATGTAATTTCCTTTTCTGTACCAATTTGTCCTGATTATTATGTTTTTTTTGAAAGAATAATCTAAGGGTTGTCTTGGCTGTTACACATGTAACAACCGATAGTCATGAATAATGTTTCTTATGATTCATTCCATAACAACAATAACCGTGCTGGCCAAACACAACAACACGAGTGCTGCAAGCAAGATGCCGCCAATTCGAAATCTTCCTCCACGTCACCTCAGGTATGTCATTAAAAAGGTAAACGTTGTCATTTATGATTCGATGATTAATTGGCAGAAGTAAGATCTTCCTGTGAAAGCCGTGGGCGGTCGTCACCATTAAGGTGGGGGAGGGGATATATCTTGAAATCATTGCAAAAATCCGTAATCATAAACATCTATCGAATCCGCATGCACCCAATTAATAACAGAATTGCCAATGATGACCGAATCCGGTTGGAAAAGAGCGTGTGTACTAGATCCCATTACTTTCCATAACGAGACATTTATGAATATTAATGTGAGGTAAGATTCGGTAGTCCATGAAAGTTGTTACCTCCCATCAACCTCCTTGATTGAAACCTTGCATCCTCATTGTAAACTTGTCAATTGGGATAAGCAGAGACGCCGAGAAGCAGTGAATTCAGAAACACAATGATATTACAGTGGGCTAAACAACAAGAAGTGAATTCAGAAACGCAGTGATATTACACTGAGGCTTAACAACAAGAAGCAAATTTAGAAACAAACAAAAAATATGGGGGGAGTAGTAGTCAGGCACGAGCCAGATTCTATGGACGCCTTGCAGAATTGTCCAGAAGCCTGCCATATATTCAGAGATGCCAGATGGATTGAGTATTTCTAGAAGCTTGAAGGCTCAGACGAGGCGGTGGCAATTGAATTTGCTCAGAACTTGAACAATAATCAAACCCGAGCAAGGGGCATGCAAGTGGAGGTGACTCAAGAGGTAATTTCTCGGGTAACTTCATTACCAGTAGAGGGGCAGAGGTGGTTTAACAGAAAAATCAATCACCCCTCCTTGAAAGAAGACTTCCTAGAAGGGGAAGAAAAACTGGAGAAGAAAGGGAGAGGAATTGACAGGTTCTCACTTCCTCATCCTTGGGAAGATGTTTCCCTGCATTTAATTAAATATATCACTTGTGAGGGAATATCCACGATAGTGTTCAAATATCACTTTCCTCTGCTTAATCACCTTTGGCACCAGCAAAGGATTAATCTTCCATTCTATTTGTTAGGGAACATCAAGCATATGGCAGCAACAGTAAAAAAAACAACACACCCAGAGGCATGTGTGACTAATCACAGACCCATCAAGTTAATCGTGCTGGATGCCCTAGGCCAACAAGGAAAAACTTGGGAAGAATTCAAGCGAAAGAAGCCAAGGACAAGCCAGGGGAAACAAACCACGACTTCAAGAGGAAGTCAGGCAGAAGTGGAAACCCAGACTTGGCCTGCTGGAGTTAGGATTGTGAAAGAGCCTATTGATGAACCAATTGGGGATAGAAGGCCAAAACAAAGAGTGAAAGTCAGCATACCTACAGAACCTTTTCCTACGGCTGGAAAGTAGACAGAAGCAGAAGTTTAGAAGAATAAAGGAAACCCTCCTCATCAGGTGAGGACAAAACCAATGTCCTGTTTTTACAACTAGAAAATATAAGAAAGGAAAATGAAGAATTAAAGCGTAAATTATCTGAGGGGAAGGAAATCCTGGTGTCTGTATGCAGGACCTGTTTTCAAGATTTAACAGCAGCGAGATATAAGGTCTGTAGAGAAAATATCAGCCCAATGGAAACAGAAACAGAACAACCTGCTGATGATACCATTGTTACACAAGAACCTGCTGATGATACTGTTGTTACACAATAACTAGCAGTTAAAGCAGAGCCTCCTGTAATAATTGACCTAGAAGCCGACCCACAAGAACCTATGGAGGCCACTCCTATTGTAGAATAAACAACAATGGACACAGAGGCTACTCTAGGTGGAAACAAAGGGGCTGACACACAAGAACCCACCGAGGAAGCTGTTGTTACACAAGAACTAGCAGCAGAGGTGCAACAACCCCATGTAGCAGAGGCTGATACACCCATTATTGATGTGGATATTGAATGCAGAAGAACGTCGGGTCCCATCTCGGGATGGAGTTCTGAGAAAATCTTGTTAATTTTTGAATTACAAAAGTGGAAACATGAACCAATCTCCCTTTGACAGGGGACAATTTCGCTAAAGGAACATCAGAGAGAAATAGAAAATTTACATGAAATATGGATGAAAGCAGAGTTGAAGAAAGGATGGGAGAATTACAAGAAGAAGGAAGCTCTGAAGAAATAAGAAGAAGAACTACTGCTGTTACAGCAACATATTCGAGACCTCACCATAGATAAGAAAAAACTTCATGACCTCGTCCTCAACTTGTTGGGTTGTAGGCAGCCTTCTCCATCCTATCCTATCTTTCTATGGGAACGTTACTTCCTGTTCCAGATGAAAGCTATTATGGAGGACGGACCTTATTTATGTTCTTCCACTCGTACATTTCTAGATGTTTTCTGTGCCTTCGATTTCGATGAGCAAAGCTTGCTGTGTGAGTTATTCTTACACAATATTATTTGTGAACATGTGAGTATGTAGATGGTTGTGACAATATTCTCCTATATGTGAGATATTCAGTTGAGAGCTTTTGTGTCCTTCGTGAAGAATCAGATTGAATGGCATTTTTCCATCAAATATATGGAGACTAATGAGGAGAAGATGGCATTGTGGGTTCGGGCAGAACCAGGACGGGTTGCCGAGTTAAGACGAGAATTCAGGAGAATGCTGAGTACCCCTAGGATTAAAGAACCGGCTGCCACTTTTAGAAGAATAATTGTGAACTTCTGCCTCAATCAGTTCTTAATGATGAAGAGCCGAGCTTTGACAAGCTGCTTGAAACACACGGAAGCCAACAGTGCTGAGCTATTGAAGGGGGATCCATTCTCATTCTAGAATTTCATGGTGGATGTTACACATGTACCAGCTTATGCACAGATTATACAATCCTTTGGTGCTTTGTCTCTGGGATTGAGATTCAAGTTTCCTTTGATCTAGTTGCCAATTGAGGATTATCAGATCAATTATGAATTGAGTAAGTATGAGTCAAAGTCCTAGGTATGCAGTTGATGGCCAATCAGAGATACAGGTCTGCATACGAAGATATAGTTGGTGCTTATGATCTCACCAACCTGCACCAGAGATATTCCCATGAGAGATGAGTTTGCATCAGGACATGCAAGTATTTCAGTTGGGTGCCAGTTTTGTACAATTTTCCTACATTTTTTTTCCCTATTTGGCCTCTTAACTATAACCAATTGGAGTATATTTGCCTCTTTTTCCTACCTTTCTAGCCTAACTTGTGCTGTTTCACCTTTTTTTTATTACTCTGCCAATTCACAAACAATTATGATATATCATGCCTTTTTATGACTAATTGATGGTGAAGGTTTGGAGAAGATCAATGATATTTGTGTTGTCTTTCTAGATGTCATTTATAGCACCAAAGGTCTCGAGCACGAGGTCCATAGGAGCAGTTAAGAGGGTGTTGTTATAGCGAAATGATGCTGTTACACCTTGCTGTTACAGACCCGCCAGCAAACTGTTGTTACAGACCCGTTGGCAAACTGCTGATACAGTTGTACCGCTGAATGGATCTCGTCAACACTTGTTGTTGATCTGTACTTTAGCTGTTACATTACAGTTGTGGTTCTATTACGATAGCTGTAGAAGTTGTTTAGCATTATATTTTTGGGATAACAGGCTATTGGCCGGTTTTGATTGTACTCTATAATTTTCTAGTCAAAACTTTATTAGGAAGTGGTTATAACTATACGTGTTCTATTTCGAACAGCATGAGAATCATAAGATTCTCATGACTAATCAATCCCTTGATTTTTTGACTTGACCACTATATAGTTCTCGGCCCTAGAGGTCGAAAGGTTAGCGAAGAACAACATTATTTTGGCTCTGTAATTGTGTTCAAATTAATACATATTATCTTGTTATTTCTATTACATGCGTTATTCGTTTCAGTTTTCGTTAAGTTATTCCTCTACCTGCGCCCTACTAGGGAGGAAGGGCCCTCCTTCTTAGCATGGATTGCAGTGATTAAAGTAGTTGTGTGAATGTATTTGTATTTCAATTTATGTATCAATAGAGTGTTTTTGTTGTTGTCCAGCTGTGAATATATCCACTTCAATTTCAATACTTTGTATGTTGTTACACATATGATATTAGAGACACCAGCTAGATACTTGTTGTGTGGTGCGCTAGAGCAGATTAATTGAAGTGTGATTCTAGTCTTGTAGATTCTTTTATTTATGCATGAGTGATTTACTTCCAGCATTTACTTCAGCAACAATTTATTTTCTTTGGAATTACTTCTGGTTGGTGTGTCAGCACAGACAGTGCAACTGTCATTGGAATAAAAGACGTCCCTGGATTGAAAATTAATGTGTGTTGTTTAGTCATTTAACAATCATTTATATAGCCCAACAATGATTACTTGCAGGATAAAGTTATTGGTTTAAATTTTCCTAGAGCACTGACTTCCAGCCTAGAGTCCGATGATCATTTATCTGAAAATACATCTAATAAAAATATGGGCACATATACCACTCAGAAGATGAGGAATTGATGAAAACAAGTAACAAAACAATAACTAGTTTAAATATGCATAATTTTCTTAAATATAAGGGGAACGTGGACTACATACCCTATGAGAATGGATGTGATGGAGATGATGACATGCCCTTGAGATTGAGATCAATTTACAAAGATACAATTGATCGTCAACTATACTGCGCTTGCCCCAATGATCAACAACTACCTAGAGTGTATGAGGTGTTTCAATTTTGGGGATACAACTGCATAATACAACCCTCAAATATGCATGGAGAGAATATAGCCTCTTTATTTTCCAAAATGTCCATGTGGGATCTAAACATAGAAACAATTTACAACAAACCATTAGAATATTAATGCCATGTTATGGTCTGTCATATTACAATGGTAGATGGAGAATTCTAGTAGAATATAAGCATAACATGTTAGCATATGGTCTAAATTTGAATATGTATACACATCGTCTCCAATTGGAAAGTAGAAAAAAATGAATAGAGGTCATCTTATGTATATAGATGGACGTGCACACACACACAAAAATATTGGAGGATTTGTCAATAGTAGTAAGGGAAGGGACCCTATTGTAAGACCGAATTGTCATTTTGTTGAGGTTATAAATGATAAAGATAGATTTATAATGGTTTAGGCTATTATGGACCTTACCATTGGGGATGAGTTATTGATTAATTACCCCTTCTTAAAACACACTTATGGATGAAAGAAAAGGGAAGAACAAGGTCTCTCTAAGGATGTTCTTAAGGGAAGAAAACCAAAGAACAATCAATGAGTGTGGACTGACATTTTATAAACTATGTTGTCAAAATGGTGTTTTATTTTAAATTATTGTATAAAAAGGTTGTCTATGAAATGATGTTCCATTATTCAATTGATATATATATTCAATTGTTAAGACATTTCATTATATTTCTTTGAAATTGATACATTCATGATTTATCCAATTGTTGCCTAAAATTAAATAATCCTTATGTTTGTTGATAGCTAGAACCATGGCGAGAAGAGAAAGATTGAAGAGAACACTACCAGTTGAGAAATTTGAAGAGCTGATGAGATTATCATACACAGAAGACATGCCACCTAGTCTTAATGACGGTGATGATAGTGAAAATGTAATGCACGAATAAGGATTGAATGAAATTCTTACAAATTTCTTTGGGGATGGAAACAATTATTACATTAATGATCATATGGCTGACAATGACAATGATATCAGGGGTAATTACCACCAACGTAATCTTGATGATAGAAACCTGAAAGACTCAATCAAACAAGCAACTAAGACACCCATGTTCATATAAGGTGAAAGTATAGCCTCAAAAATTACATGCACATTAATATTGTTAGAAAAAAAGCCACCATTTGGTTGGTCAGACAAAGGATTCACTACCCTACTAAAGTGAGTTGAAATCTATTTCTTACTTTGCATTGTGTAAATAATTCATAAACATTCATCAACTTAGTTTATATTTATTTAAGGGGATTTTAAAACATATATTGCATAAACAATCCTTGTATAGATTGACATATCAAACATATTTATCATAAGTCAAAAATTCAATGTATTTAATCTTGAACAGTCTTACAAGGAACTAAAAAATAAAATATTCACTTAAGAGAATGTGTTGCCATCAACTTGCAGAGAAGCACATCAATTATTGGTTGAGTTGGGGATTAAATATAAGAAAATTCATTCGTGTAAAAATGATTGCATTTTATATAGAGATGAATATCAAGACAAAGTAAAATGTCCTATATGCAAAGAAAATAGATATAGTACAAATGTACAACGTCCTACAACTCCAAAAAAAGGTTTTACGTCACATGCTAGTTATGCCTATACTTCAACGAATGTTTCGTTGCAAGTCACTTGCATAATTGATGGAATGACATGCAAAGAACAAGAGTAAATATGGATCCATGTGAATTCTAACAGACTCTAAAGCAATGAAACACATAGAGGAAATATGGCCAAGAAAATTCAAAGATGAACCCCGTAGTATTAGGTTTGGTATTGCAATTGATGGAGTGTGCCCATTATCTTTTCTGACCTAAAATTATAGTGTTTGTCTAGTCAGATTGTGTTGGATCAAAGGGTTATTGACCCAGGTTTAGAGTTAGCTGCGCACCAACAAAGCCCTTTATTACCATCCCTTTCGGCAATGACCTGTAGCCAAGATCGCAGTCTCACCCGAGGTAATATTGGGGGATGTTATAACCAGGTTTCTGCATCTAGAGGGATACTGGAGTGTGGATCTAGTGCTAAACATATATCCTAATCTTATTCCGAATTGCACGGAATCATCTATCTACTTTAACAATTTATACTTCATTCATCAATTAATACTAGTGCACATTGCGCCTTTATCATCAAAACACAACATAAAGCATACAAATAACTTCACAATGCAGATAATAAACAAATACATAGATAAACACATCGATGATTCCAAAAATATCCTTCTTTTATTATGATAAATATCTCTAGTACGTGCACTTATTCGAACTGCGCACACAATTGCAGGTGGTCTGCGCACAAAGCTGCAAACTCTTCAAGGCCTCCGCACACATAGCTCCGGAGCCTTCCATTAAGACCCAAAACAAACAAATATTCAATAGATTGTACTCATAAAAAAATCATGGATTACTACTTCGAAACAATATTACATTTGTTTATATAGCCTTTCCATGCATATAATACCATGGTTGACATACCATGGGTAGACAAAAACTAACAAATAACTCGAACCATTTACAAAAAGAGTGGCTTCGACCCACCTCAAAGACGCAAACCTTCGCCCGGTAGATTTATCTTCGCCGGACTATGCACTCCGCTTCCTCAAAATGTAGAGTCTTTGACTCAAAATTGGACCAAGTTGGGCCATGCTCAATAGGCCCCCAACACTCACATGTGACTCATCCCGAGTCACTCAGCTGGTGCACCCCGATACCTTGTCTGCAATGCTGGTGTAGGTTGTATTCAATGGCTGAATCATATGTGAAAACTGCTTCTCTGCCCGACGCACCTCTTCTAACAACTTCTCAATCGTCGGCCCAACGATATTCTGAAGCACGCATTTCTGCCTCTATCAGATCTTTTTAAGCTTTCCATCTATTGTCTGAGACAACTTGATGACCTTTTCCTGCCATGGCTGAGTCCTTGCAATGATTAGTTTCTCTTTCCTTCAAAGAACCTCGATCTGGCTTGCAGATTTTTCCCTACTGTGATCTGAGAGAGCCATTGCATAGGTGCTAAAGTCCTCGCAATGACCCAGATCTCGTCGAACTGCCTCTCTTTTCCCTATACTTCATTTTCAATTTTCTGAATGTTTGGATCCTCCAGCAACGAGGTCCAAATATGCATTGTATCGTCTAACAGATTTCCACATTCCTTTAATGTGGTGGATATACCTTCCAATATGGTTTTAAGATTTACTTCCCTCTGCTCGCGTACCTCCGACAATGTGGTTGGATGCAACCTCATTTGCAGCTCAGTGATCTACATCTGGTATTCAAACTTGATCTTATCCATGTTGTTCTTTGACTCCTTGATCGCGAGGGCAAGCTTCATAACCTCCTTTTCTTGGGCTTCCTCTGCGCAGACCTTGATGTCCGAAATCTCACTGCAAGTCTTGTCTACGGCGTCCTCCAACTTCTTGTGTTGTTGCCGCTCCTCATCCCTCTCCTTGATTATCCGATCCAGTTCCTTAATTATATTTTTGCTGTCCTGCTTCACTTTTTCATGGGCCTGCAACATGCGTTGTTCTCGCCCCTTCAGTTCTTCGACGATCTCTTGATGGAATTCATGTAGTGTTGGGGTAGGTAGCATGGAGAGGTTCGTGTTGATGCTTCCCCAACATTTGGCGCATTCCCTATCTTCGGCTGCTTCAAACTGAAGAGCTCCTTTGAGTACCTGCAAAATTTGAACACTAAAAGTTGTTTCCAATAGGCGCTCTGATTGCACCTGCTGGCTCGTCTGTGATGATTGAATGGCTGGTTGTTCCTGAGGTTTTGTTTGTGTTGTCACCTTAAGCTCTTTCATGACTTGCTACACCTTTGTTAGTACTGATTTATACTGATCTTCAATGTTTTTCCATGTCTCTTCTGTGATATGCAACACCTGATCACCAATTTCATCGATGTCCCCTTCAGTGAGGGTGATTGGTTCTGCGCGCGTAGATTTATCAGCCTTGTGATTATTCCATGCAACTAGCGTAGATGTTGTAGGGACCCTTCTCTTCACAATAAATGGGGACTCCTTATGTTCTCTTTCGCTTGGAGGGTCTTGGCCACCTTGCTCTGTGCCTCTAGTTTCTTCATCATCCTTCTTTGTTTTTTTTTCAACGTCTTTTCCAACTTGGGTATCTTTGCTACTTGTTCCTGCATGTCTTGTCTCAGTGCCTCTAGTGGGTGGAGCGAGCTAGTCTATTGGCTAGTTCCTTGTGACTTGCACAATGTCAAGTTTGGTAACCAAGTATGGAAAAGGGTACCACACTTCATCTACATCCTTTCGCGCCTTGATGTACATTCGATGAAAATTAGCTTTGAAATCTCCAACTCCTCGATAATCTTCAAACAAAGTAGGTGACAGCCTGGGACGCTGACTCACCATTGTGTGTAGATCCATTTCCATTACCAACCAGAAAGTTTTATTCTCCATGGAGTGCTTTGGTTTCTTATAAAACTAGAGCGAGGCATACCTCACAGCTTCGCATACATCAAGGTCCACAGTAGGGAACTGTGACTCCTCAAGTTCCTTCCAAGCCATCAACATGATGAGCAAAAACAACCATGCGTAGTGAAATGTCTTCCCTTCCTCTTGTGCTTCGCAAAAATCTTCTAGAAATTCTCAGCATAGGTATTCAACCCAGTTATACTGGACCTCTTTACTGCACTGTGTAGCCAAAGAAACCACGACTGCTGGTACTTCATTCGCACGACATTTGTGCATTATCTTTCCCGCAAGGATGTGTGCAGTGAAGCGCACTGCTGTATCATTGATGTAGCTAATGTCATAGCCTCTCAAATTCTTTACCAAGTCATACTTCTTCTTCATTTCGTTAGTAATGACATTGTCTTGAATCTTTTCTACGAACTCCTCAATGAGGTTCTTTCCCTGGTACAACAATGTGGTTTTTCTCCTAATAAACATCTCATCTATTGGGATCCTCTCTCCCAGCCAGAGGTATCCATCATGCACCAAAGCAAGCAGCTGGTGAATAAAAATGGTGTTGATATTACTTTTCCCAAAGTGCATAACGTTCAATATGTTTAAGAACCTTGCTTGTTGTATTCCCACAACCCACCTAAGTGGCTCCAATATGGTGACTTCGTTCTATGTGTAATGAACCTAGTGTAGGTATCTAATGGGAAAAAATTACAGATAATTGCTTCGATCATTAAAATCCCAGTCCTCCATCTTTAGCTATGGTACATTCCCCAATGGGTTGCCTTCAAAGGGTACTTCTTTCAGCAGTAGTGGTGTGAATACACCGAGCTTCATAATATATGGGTCTTTCACGGATTTAGCACCCGGCTTCCATGACGGTATATATAGTGGTAGCTTAGAGATAGGCTCGACATCTTCTGTTGCAATATCTTCTGGAATATCCGCTTCAATTTCTTTATCACTCTCCTATATTTCCATGGGTTTCTTCATCTTGTATTGCCACTGCTTGGTCCACTTCTCCTTGGCAATTTTGTTCCTTGGGGAATGTCTAACTCCAGGGGATGCAGTTGGTCTCTTGACCTGATTTTTCTTCCGCCGTGTTGCTTCTGCAGTTGGTTGCTTGCATGGCGACCTTGGACCTGTGACTGTTGGTGGTGTCACTGTCATGATTCATGTGATTCCCCTTCTTACCAATTCTCTGTAAAATTTTCCCATCTCTTCACAAACATACAACAAATCACTCTCTTCTCACTTAGGCGCAAATTCATAATTCAAATTCTTAGGAAGCAATGTCAAAATGTGGAGCGAGATCTTGCTTTTATAAAAAAATTTAATTTCAGATTCCATGATTTTCTTCAGATTTGGCTCATTTAATTCAGATATGGCACTAGATTTGACCAGTTGTGCTCAATAAATGTGCTTCCCCCGCTCCTTTTAATGGATACTTCCATTTCACGTCAACTTTTTCCTTCCAACGGTCATCTTTCTGGTGAAATTCGACAAACTTTCTTTGTGTCGTAGCGATTCCTCCTTCGTCTTAGTTCCTTCAGACTTCGACATTCTCTTGAACATTGTGCAGTAATCGTCCTTATATGTGGCTCTTCCGGACTTCACCATACTCCTGACTAGCACACAATGCTCTTTCTTCAGCGAATCCCCTTTCTACATAGTAGTTTATGGTCCAATGCCCACTTTCAACTGCAAGTGGCACTAAGAATTTCCCTTTTTCATTCTTTAGTGCGAGGCTCTAGGGAAATAGTCATCCCTGTATATCTTCAATATGCTACCATTCACTCGTCCTGGCATCATATAACCATCCAACTTCACGAGTTGACCTGCGTCTCCCTCAAAGACGTGCCTAATGATATATGGTCCTAAACAATGTATTTGAAAATTTCCTGTGAACTTTGTGAACTTGCTATCATACAATGGTACAAGGTCTCCCTCCTTGAATGTCTTATTCTTGATGTGCCTGTCATGCCAAGCTTTCCCCCTTTATTTTTGCACTTGATGATGATAACTTGCAATAAACCTATCTTCTTCAAGAGTAAGCAATCTCTCCATCCTTTCTTCCATTGTATCACGGTTCACCATGTCTTTGAATGCTACAATTCTCAAACTTGGCACTATATATTCCATAGGTATGACTGCTTCTTTTCCATAGACCAACCTAAAAGGTGTTTTTCCTGTCAGCTTCTTGCATGTTGTCCTGTACGCCCATAACACCACTGGAATTCTCAAATCCTAGTCATTTCTATTCACATTGCATAATTTTGTGAGTGCATTCTACAAAATAATATTGAAAGCTTCAACTATCCCATTTTCTTGAGGATGATATGGTGTACTTTTCTGATGGTACACTTGAAATTCTTCAGTTAGCGTCTCGATAGTTTTATGTAAGAAATTCAAACCCCTATCACTCATTAAGATCTTTGGACATACAAATCTGGACAAACTATACTCAAATATGAACTTCGCAGTGGTATCTGCGTTGCAGTCCTTTAATAGCTTTACCTCAGCCCACCTCGTCAAATAATTTGTCGCAGTGATTATATACCTTGCACCAATATTTTTCCTGGTGGGTTAATAGGTCCAACAAAGTCAATAGCCCACTTTTCAAATGCTTGCAATGTCACCTGTGGATTCAATGGCACTTCATCTCTCCTAGAGGGTCTTCGCGTTCATTTACATGCATTAAAAGCTCGACAAAACTCCTTTGCATCCTTATGCAATGTGGGCCACCATAACCCAACTCTCAAAATCTTCAGTGCATGGCCTTCCCTACATAATTTCCTCCTGCAACTCCTCCATGAGATTTTGCAAAAATACTCTGCCTTTCATGCTCAAAGACATATCTGCGCAGTATTTCATCTGGTCCCATTTTGTACAAATGTTCTGCAATCAATGAAGAATCAACTACCTTGAATTTGAACTCCTTCTTCCGCTGTGTAGTGTACTCCGCGGGTGCCATTCCTGTAGCCAAAAACTGAATAATATCCGTGAAGTGATCATCTGCAACCCTTATTGCAAATAACTGTGCACCTGGCAGGTTCTCCTCTATGCTCGTGGGTTCTTCGCCTATCTCTATCCTTCATAGGTGATCAAGTCCAACGTTCAATCTTCCTGACTTGACTATAAATTCAAAGTCGTACTCCTGAAACAACAATAACCATCGACAAATATTTCCTCCTAAAACATGATTATTTACCAAATACTTTAGCATGGAGTGATCAATGAACATCTTGAAGTGTGTTTCCAACAAATAATTCTTGAACTTCTGTAATGCATAGACCATAGCCAACCCTTCTCTTTTTGTCGTGGAATACTTCTTATCTACCTTGGATAGTTTTCTGCTTGCAAAAGATATGGGGTGAACAATTTCTCCTTCTGCTAGTTGTGCCAATACTGTACCCAAAGTTATGCATGAGGCATTGACATGTACATGAAATTCCTTATTCCAGTTTAGGAAAAATAGAATAGGCGCAACCACAATATTTTTCTTCGGTACGTCAGGGCTATTTTGGAATTATTCATCCATGCAAAAGGTAAAATATTTCTTCGGTAGCTTCTCCATTGAAACAATTATATGCACATACTCCTTTATAAACTTCCTATAGTAGCCAGTGTGTCCAAGTGTCGTGCACATTTTCTTCACTGTCTTAGGTGGCTCTAGGTCCATAATAACAACAATCTTCATAGGCTCTACTATCAATCCCTGCTTACAAACAACATGCCCCAATAGTATACCACAAGGTACAAAAAATATGCACTTCTTCAAATTCAACGATATTTGATACTGTCTACATGTATCCAACATCAATATCAAGCTTGAAACATGCTTCTTCAACAACCCAAAGACTCTCCAATCATCAAAGTAAACCTCCAAAAATTTGTGTATATACTCCTTGAAAGTTGCGACTACATCTCTAGAAAATATGGCAGAGGATTTGTCAATCCAAAAGGCATCATGATGTACTGGTAACAACCCCACTCTGTAGCAAAAGTAGTCTTATGTCTATCTTCTGGAAGAATTTTGATCTGGTGGTAACCCGAAAAGCCATCTATGAAAGAATAAGCCTCTTGTCTTCCTACATTGTCCAATACTTCGTCTGTGAATGGTGTGGGAAAGGGGTCATGCACACATGCATCATTCAATTTCCTCGGGTCCACACACATTCTGATCTTACCCTTTGCCTTCTTCTCCTGAACTACCATAGGACTTACCCATTCAGATTCTTAGACTAGTTCAATGATTCCTGCCTTGATCATATTTTTCAACTCTGCCTTCACTTTTTCCTTGTATTTTGGATTCAGCCTATAAGGTCTTTGCTTTACTGGCTTCAAGTTAGGTTTCAGAGTAATCCTCATAACTCCTAGGTCTCCTACTATACCTTTCAATTCAGAAAACTTCGTGGGGAATAGTTCTTGATACTCATGCAATAACTCTGCAACTTTGCTAATTGTGTCTTCATCCCAATAATATTCGATCAGTGCAAATTTTGGTTCTTCTTCTCACCCAATATTCACCTTCTTTGTCTTCACGGGTTGCGTTATGTCAAGTATTTCAGGTTCTGGTCCAGCAACTTTGCAATTTCCTTCTAACTTTAGGATATCAACATTGCGTGGATCCTTATCATCCTCTTCCGTTGTCACATTATAGCATTATAGCACGTGCTGCAACTACGCAGTCCAATCGGGCTGCGTCTAAGTTAGTGCAGTTTTAGTCTTAAAAATCCGTGCTCTAACTTCCTGAAGGGCTTCATCAATGCACATATAATCATCTTCAAAACTAAAGGCCAAGATGAACCATTCAACCAAATCTGTCCATTTGTCCGTTCCATGTCGCAACTCTGTCTCAAGATACCAATTCATAGGTATCAGGTCCAATGTTTGAAAAAATATATGTACCCACTTTGGTTCTGGATCTTCTCCCCAAACCAAAGTCCAATGAAAAATATGCTCCTAGGGGTCATCCTTGCCATCATTTTTTACTTCAATTCTGGTATTTACTTAGCCAAATCTAATCTTCATCAATCTGCTATACTCTTTCCAATTGCCGATATTTTCTTTATGATTACCCCACCATCTTGTAGGTGTAGCTCTCAAGGCTACATCCAATGCTTGGAACCTCTGTTCTTCTGGAACTTATTTTTCAAATTCATCAAGAAAAACACTGACATCTCCTATCCCATCATAATAAGGAAAATTACATACCTCTGTAGTTATTCAATGAAGTGATCTTATAATTATATTACATTGTCTTGTAGAGACTTCATGCAACCTGTTATGCCAATTTTCCAATTCTTCGTCAGAGTCTAAAATAAAGGAACTGTCTTGTTCCCATCTTAGCCTTCCATATGTAGTGGGATTAGTCCAATATTCCTCCTTAGTTGTTATCTTGTAGATATTTTCAATATATACATCATAGTACTCATTGCGGACAAGCTCTATATAACACACTCCTTCTGATAGGTCTAAGGAACAATGACCCTCATAGACCCTTTTTCAAACACCATCTATCTCCTTTTCAGATTCATTATCGCATCAATATCGAAAGCCCAATCTAATCCAAGAAGCACCATATATGTATTTTTATCGTCTACAATCTCAATTACTTCAAAATCTGCAACAACGCACACTCCTTCAATATCTACTACAACGCCAGATACCCTTCCCACAGGGATGATCTTCTGGTGGTTGGAAATTCTCAACTGGATCAACGACCATTACAACTTCAGCTTCCCCATGCGCTCCCAAGTTTGCTTAGGAAGCACATTGGTACCAGATCCTAAATCCAGGATTACCTGATCCATATCATAGTTCCCGATCTGCTTAGTTAGTCTCATCTCCCTTTCTGTTCTCTTCTTATGTCGATTCAACTTGTTGATTGCACACTGCTCGTTTCACTGTTGTTCTTTACCAGCGCATGAGTCTATCAGCTCCTGGAGTCCTTGAACAACCTTATGATCTCTCAATAGCTTCATGCAGGTTTGCAAGAATGATCTTAATATAGCCGGATCAAATTATTTTAGCTGAGTAGTTACTTTGGCGTTGTGCTTCTTCAGTATCAATTTCTACATTGGCTGTGTGCTAGATGTCGAAGCTCCCAGATCAAAGAAACTTCGTTTCGCCTCTAGGATTTCTTCTTTTTCCACCTGAATACTGAACCTGGGGGCTCTTTCTACTGTCTTCCTAACCCATGTGTCTTCCATCGGCCTCTTACCTTCGACTATATCATCTATTGTCACTGCGCCACTTCTTGTTACTATGTTGATGCATGGGTCATCTTACCTTGGTTCAACAATCATCATCTGCAAATTCCGTGTAGGCCGGTGGTTTCTTTTCTCCCGCATCTTTGTCATAAGGACCGAACATTCTTATATGACATGATCAAAATCTTTGCAATACTTACAGGTGGAGGTAGGATTATGAAAATCTTGCGCGAAGTGTCCTGCTTCGTCGTAGTTGTAACAGATGAGATGGCCACGTCCTTGACCAACACCTCCTCCTCGTCCTCATCCTCTTCCTTGGAATCCTCCTCAATCGACATGCTAACCTTTATCCTCATGTGCATGACCATAAACTTGCATTCTATAAGTGCCTGCATTTTTTTCTCTCATCAAATCATAATCGCGACAATTCTTCTCATCATGCCCCACTGAGCTATAGAAGCTACAAAATATCTGTTTCGGTGTCTGCACATACTTCTGCAACAAATAGAAATCTTTCATGTGATCTCAACCTACAATTTTAAATAAGTCACACCATGTGAATGATCATGGGTTCAATGGATTAGGTGCCCCACTATTGATTTATTCTTTGAACACAGGGCATTTATCCTTATAGTGGCCTTCTTCCTTACACTTTATGCACCATACTTCTGATCGAATTTTGAGCCTAACTTCCTTACCCTTCTTCATATCTTGTAATTCCAAGGTCAGGTGCATGGGATGTGTTTGAATTTGTTGTACTCCTGTATGAGTATCTCCCACCGACGAAGCTTCCAGCTTCATCACAATTTCCAGACCTTAAGCTTATGCTGATATCTTCTGTTGTGTCAAACGTAGTATGATATGTGGCAATAGCGCAGTTATAAACCACTCCTTATGTTGTTCCTCAAGAATCGTAAATCTTACTTGTCCCATTAAGATTTTCACCCTTTGATCCAATTCCCAAACAGACTCATTTTCTAATTGCTTGATCTCCTTCAGGTCATTAATACACTTCGACTGCGATTTTGGCTTCTTAAATCCTACAGTCAGTGCTTTCTTCGTATCATCTAGTGAAGCACCCTAATTTGTGGTACAATACTTTATATACCATTTCAATGTTCTTTCCTGCAGTGTGGTTACAATCTACGCCTTATTTATATCTTCATCGGTGATCTGTCTTGCTTTCCATACATCTTCAACTACAAACCAAATTTTCTTAGGATCCTCTGATCCGAGTATTCTAAAGATCGATAGCTTGATATCATTGGCCATGTTTCCTGGGGTGGTGGAGGTGGAGGAAAATTATAGGTAGGGGGATGGGGGGTGAGGAGAGTGGCAGGATGGGGAATCCCAGAGGTGCCCTAATTATTCTAAACTCCTAAATGTGACACACCTCTAGGGGTTGTGGTGTTACTTCTTTCTCTTTCGCTTTCAGATTCACTCAACAACGAAATGTAATCAACCTCCATGAAGTTTTCACAATCTACCCTGTATGCTTTCCACTTCGCGTAGACCCAGACTTACTTTTCCCAAAAATTAATATGATTGCATTCGTAGTACACCCTTTTCACATAAAAGATTTTTAATCCACAACTTCAGAGAATTTAGATACTTAACTCATGGAATGTTGAAAAATCTTTGATCAGCTTTGCTGTAAGATACGAATGTGTCTATGGCAGACACATTAATAAATCCTCCCAGGATACTGTTGATCCAAAAATCAATAGCTCTTGTTCTGATGTTATCGGTCTCCTTGAGTTGCGCAATAATTAAGGGCTCGACACAATAGGCTTTTCGTTCTTAAAATAGGTCTTGTTCTTAGTCAGCCTTGATAACCATTCATGCAATTCATTCGTAAATGTCGCGAAAATAAATCTCGTGCTATTATGTGAAAATATACCTTTGCAACCAAGCTTCAGTCGACAGTCATGAATTTATGTTTTCTTGAACTGGGAACTCCAGTTCTTTCATATATACCCAATCTTGTATTTCCTTCCTTGTTGGATGCCACATCCACATATCTCAATCCCGGCAACAAAACCATTTATTGAATCAAAGGGATCTTAACCTAGGTTCAGAGTTAGTTGTGCACCAAAAAAACCCTTTATTACTGGCGTTTCGGTAACGACTTGCAATGCAGTTCGCAGTCTCACCCGAGGCAATATTGGGGGATGTCAGAACTAGGTTCTGCATCCAGAGGGATACTAGAGTGTGGATCTAGTGCTAAACTTCTATCTTAATCTTATTCCAAACTACATGGATGCATCTATCTACTTTAACAATTTATACTTCATTCATCAATTAATACTAGTGTGCACTACACCTTTATGATTAAAACACAACATAAAACATACAAATAACTTCACAATGCAGATAATAAACAAATACACAGATAAACACAACGATGCTTCCAAAACTATTATTCTTTTATTATGATAAATCTCTTCAGTACATGAACTTCTTCGACCTGAGCACACAGTTGCAGGTGGTATGTGCACAAAGCTGTAGACTCTTCAAGGCCTCCGTGCACACAGTTGTGGATCTTTCCCTTAAGACCCAAAACAAACAGATATTCAATAGCTTGTGCTCATCAACAATTCATGGATTACTCCTTCGACACAAGATTACATTTGTTTATATATCCTTTGCATACATATAATACCATGGTCCACATACCATGGGTGGAAAAAAACTAATAAATAAACGTGAACCCTTTACAAAAATAGGGGCTTCAACCCGCCCCAAATCCCCAAACCTTCGCGCGGTAGATTTATCTTCGCTGGACCGTGAAATTCGCTTCTTCAAAATGCGGAGTATTTAACTCAAAATTGGACCAAGTTGGGCCATGCCCAACATATTGAAAATATACAATATTCCCCCATGGATGAGAGTTAGAAAGGAGCACCTTATGCTAACTCTCATCATTCTCAGAAAACATCAAGTAAAAAAAAATGGGTGTTTATCTTGCGCATTTTATTGATTAGATGCAACTGCTATCGAAAGGCATGAGAATGTATAACATATCACATCCTCCATTAAATAGGTCCTTGATGTTGTATGGTGTCCTATGTTCGACTATTCATGATTTCTCAGGACATGGTGTTTTCTTTAGTAAGATAAAACATTTACGTATTTACACTCATAATTTATTTTCATCCCAACTTTCATACTTATATTTATACTATTATTTTTATTTTATTAACATTAATTATTAAATCATAAGGCTTCGAATAAAGGGGATATTTGCATGTCCAAGATGTGCATAACAATTTCAAGGTGTTATTATAAAAATCTACATAAAACTATTTATGCAAACAACAAGGTTTTTCTACCAATGGATCATAAGTTTAGAAATTTTTAGAAGAATCAATTTGATGGAAAAGTTGAAAATAAAGGCCCTCCCCTGATTATGGGTCCAAGTGATTGGCTTAAGAAGTATGAAGATGCTGAATTGAAAGATTGGGGGGATGTTTTTGATCAGGGTAATTCAATTGAATAACCATAACAAGTTGTAGTTAATATGCTAGAAGGAATGAAAAGGAAATCCATATTTTATGAGCTGCCTTACTGGAAGGATCTATTAATAGATCACCTATTAGATCCTATGCACATCTTAAAAAATGTCCCAGAATCTACATTTCGACATATATCAGGCAAAGAGAAGGACACCTTGTCTTCAAGGAGAGAGGTTACTCTTTCACGTACCAAATTTGATAGAAGACATTTGTGGCCAAACAGGGAAAATGAAACATATGTAGGAACTCCATGGATTTTGAAAAAAAGAGAGCTAGACCAACTAAAAAAAGTCATCCGTTCAATGAGGACACCTACTGGATATGGGTCATCATTGGAAAAATATTTTACAATTGATGGACATCTGACAGGATTTAAAACACATGATTTTCATAACTTCATAAAGGTATTATCATTATTTAACTTTTACTAGTAACATTGACTAAGTACAAAATATATTTTGATATTATTTTTTGTGAGAAAAATTACTAATGACATTTGAGAAATTTGTTTGATAACATATCATGCCATTGGAAATTAGGGGGGATTCATGTCTTACCGTTGACTTAAGGAATACCATACTTCGATTGTCAACATTTGTAATGTATGTGATATGAAATGTTTGTGTGTGAGAGACATAGATATATTATATTTCTTTTTATTTTTTTACTAAAGGTTCATACTAATTTTCTATTCTTATATTAGGTGGTAACCTCCAAGGAGATACACGAATGTGAAGTGCCAAAATGGAAGAAGGAAATTGGAGAAATTGTGTATGTATTTGAGAATGAGCTCCCTACAAGTTTCATGGACCTACATGTCCATTTACTTATACAACTATTTGATGACATTGATTTGGTGGGTGTCGTATCAATAAGGTAGATTTTTTTCTTTGAGAGGTATATGAAAACTATAAAAAGATATTTATGACAGAAGCTACATCTAGAGGGTTCCATGGCTGAAGGGTATGTATTGAATGAAGCATTTTTCTTCCTTTGTGAATTCCTTGGTAAGGATTTTGAAGATAGATCATGCTTCTGGGATGAAGAACGGGCATCAAATATTATTGATGGAGAAAAACCACAATTTAATGGTGCTGAAGTAGAAATTAGTGAGTAAATTCATGATCATTGTGGTTGTTTTCCTTGCAATCATTAATTTTCTTTGTAATTTATTTGTCAAATATACAACATGACATTTGGAGTTTCAAATAAACATGTTGAAATGTAATAGGTGCAGACAAAAGTTCTATATTCAATAAGTTCATTCTATACCACATGGACTTTATGAACAAATGGATTGATTTATATGATAAAAAGAGAGAAGAATTATCAAAAGCAAGAAGATAGTTTAAGAGATCGAACAACAGGAATAGTCCACTTCCCACTGATCTTCTTAGGGAATGGGGCAAAGATTGCACACTACAATGGGTTACTGAACATATTCAAAATCAAATAGAATATGCATGTATATATTCAAACATAAAAGAAGATGAAATCAACATGTGTAGAGGATGTGAAGTAAAAGTACAATTGAAATTTTACAAAATGTTCTTTCTTTACAACCTTAACACTATTAACTATTTTAATATTCGTCACTATATTTTTTTTCACTGAAATAAATGGTCTTTCACATGCGAGGAAATATCCTGCAATGTCGGCATATGGTCGACATTATTGTGTAGAAAGTGTAGATGTAAAGAGACGATCTATGATTGTGGCATCGTGGTTGATTTCAAGCTATCCAACTGAGCAGGCTCAATAGATAAGAATATTATTGAAGGGAATATACAATATGTTGGGAAAATCCAGCAAATTATTCAGTTGGATTATCGCTCTTTTAAATGTTGTATTTTTAAGCATAGATGGTATGAAGCATTTGAGAGGACATGGAGACATGATACGCATAGTGGATCATTTTCTATAGATTTTTCACGGTTCCTACCACAGAATAAGGAGCCTTATGTTCTACCAATTCATTGTGAGAAGGTATTTCTTTAACTCAGACAAGAAGCAGTAGTGATCATTAATCTATTAATTCATGGTTTATTATGAATAATATGTGTGTGTGTGTGTGCGTGTTTGTGTTTATTAAACAATAAAATTGTTATAGCTAGGTCTAATAAATGTATGTCGTTCATGTGCATATATTTTTCTATGAGGATATTTTGGACTCGAAATGGATATTTATAATACATTGTGATCCAAGATTAAGGCATGTATTTGACGATGCATTAGTGGATAATGAGTAAAACAATGATGGCCAACAAAATGAGAGAGAGAGGAATTAGAGAACATTGAAGAAATTGACATCCATGATGATGTTGAAAATGGTTATTTTCAGGCACAAGAAGACAACAATCTAGATTTAGATGATTTTATGGAAGACAACAATATGGATGGTATAGAAAATGATGATCCAAATAGATCTAGTAACAATATAGATGGCATGTAGTCAAATTTAAATAATGATGAAGATGATGTAGGTTAAGATCGGGATGATCAAAATATTAAATACTTGAAATAACATATGAAAATTGACAATGATACAATGGATGAAATTGTTGCAGAAAATCATGTTAATGAGCAAGCCTTCTAAATCTTCAAAATTATTCATAATCCGTGTTCAAAAAATTATGATTTTTGTGGCCAAAAATTTGAAAGTGTTCAATCTTTGGTGTGAATTGTTGGCAAAAAAATTGGATTATGAATAAGAGTTAGCATGGTTAGTGGTCATTTATTGGTTGATAATAGTTTAGAGGCGTTGTCAGCTTATTAGTTAGACTTGAATTGAACTAGGATGAAGAGCCTATTGAATAACAATACATAAAATATGCAATTTAAAAAAATTAAATTACATATATCGTATATGTAAAAAAATGTAAATCCAAACTATTAGGCTACATGTATAGAAAGTTTGTTCATTAATTTATATTATAAAAAAAAAATTGAAATATTTCACTAAGCCTAAGAAAAAATATTTTCTATGGGAAAAATTAGAAACATTTAATTGTATTAATGTTCTTTATGAGAAAAAGAATGCTCTTCAAGTTGAATCGTTCAATTTGGCCTTGTAATGAAGGTTGGGTGTGCATTTATGTTAAGCAGGTCAAAATTTCCTTGCTTCACTAAAATGCATGCCTAGGCTTCATTTCTTGGCCAATATAGTTGATTTAAATTGTACATAATTTATTTACTAACTAAGTAAAGACATTATGTCTTTTGCTTGATACTTTGGAATGTTGGAGGTGGAGTTGATAATTTATTGAGACTTGAAATAATTAATTTTGTACTATTTTGTCAGTCTTAGAAGGATATTTTGTCTGGTGAGATAAGGATATGTGGATTATATTCTTGATGATGTTGATATATATAATATTATTATGCAACTATTTTTTTTATGCTGCTAAATTTGTATCTCATGTAAGCTTTATGCAATTTATTTATTAATAAAAAAAACCACGCTGAAGAAGAATGGAGAGGCCTTTCCAGGAAGCCCAGAGTCTTTACCTAATTAATTGAGGCAGTGCCAACCTCCCACGCATAAGACACACATTTTTTACCATTTTGGTTAAAAATTACACCTCCAGCTCCAGCAACCCCAAGATTTACTTTTGAGGAACCCTATGGTAAATTTTTCCATATGATGCACTAAGGATATTTTAAATTTGTTCTACTATGGAAAGAAGGCATATTTTGTATTTCAAATAGAAATTTAGTAGATTATGTTATACGAAATCTACGACCGCAGATAGAAGTGTCTTCCGTAGACTAGGTGGCTGAGTTTAGAACAACATAAGGACAAAGTAGCTTTTGTTTTCCTTAAATTAAATGGATGATGGTTCGAAGCCTACCTGTAATCCGTCGTATGCTTTTCTCCTCTCTTGGCTTGAAGGATCCAATCCTAGCTCCCGTTACAAAAATCAGAACCTGCACAATCAAACAATAGAAGCCAACGATCTACAAAATCTATGTAGCATCATATAAATACTTCATTCAATAGATCAACATGGCATCAAAATGCATGAAATCATAACATCACATATAGGGAAACAAAGAACTCTTTGAATTAATATAAATGGAAAGAGTTACAACCATAAATAGATGTCGATCTTGTAGACGAACTCCTCACGCTGACTTATTCTTCTTTGTCACAAATTGCATCTCTAATCACCCTAATTCATGGAAAGTTACCTCTCTACAATAGTAGCATAAGGGTAGAATTCAATCTCCAAAATCCAACCCCTAGTTTGTGGATGGCCACAAATATATGTGCGAGGGGAGTAAGTTGGGATCTATTATCCAATTACCAATCTAAGGTTTTAGATCCACCTTTGATGGGAGGATGAGATCAAGGGATAAGGGATGGAAACTCCAAGGAAGGATAGTACAAGATCCAAATTTTTATCTTAGTTAAATGGTTGTAACAAATTTTGGAATCTTATGGAATAAGAGGCTTCCAGAATTTCTCTCCTTTTCCCGAATTTCTAGAACCAACGCAAGTGCAAAGGAGAGCAACCTGTAGGTGATCAACGCAAGCCTTAGTGGAGCAACCTATAGGTGAACGCTGTCTAGTAGGAGGCTAGGAAGCGTTGGTATTTAAAATGACTGAAACAAGGTATTTTCAGGAAAAAAATCTAGAATACTGGAGCGTCATGCATAGGGATTTGTGAAATGATGATGTCAAGGGGTCAAAGGATGTTGATTGATCCAATTTGTAGGCCGACTGACCAGATGTGACAAAATGACCTATAAAATATTCCCCCCTAAAGCGAAAAGTCACGAAAGGTGACTGATAACTGAAGTGCTTAAACTTGTGACAAGTTAGGATCAAGAACAACCAGCGAGATCATCTTATGTTATATACACTTACATCACAATATGTTTGCTGAGGGATGCATACCCATACTCAACACATAAACTAGCATTACATGTACAATGATCAAAATACAGGTCCACTGATGACAAATGGTGTACCCATTAATGGATGACTGTCTATATGACCATAGCCATCATACATTGTGATCTTGTATTTATCCTAAAATTGTAGCCCAGATGGATGAAACTAGATATGGGGTCTTATTTCTCATTCAAATGACCATCCAATGTATGAGTCTAACCATGTGAATCAATGAGCTAGAGTCAAACATGGTATATACCATATGATTATTGACCATCGATGTAAGTCGTTAACAGACCCGAGAGAAATCACTAATGATGTTAATGGCTCTCAAGGTACTACAGTAAAATCCGTATGGTGTGATTAAATGACTTGACGTCGAACACCACATAGAATATTTCGGTCGAAGGCCAATGATGTAAACTTTCGCCGAGAGTGAGGAAACTTTCCATTGATGTATGCAAGCACCAAGGTACCGAGGGGTGTTTCAAAGTCAACTTCCTGGATAATGAGTTGATGTAGACAGGAACCGACCCGTCGCAAGAGGGCCTTGATGTATCCCCCATCAACGACACGAAATGGGTATCATGATTTTGAGACAGAATGATGATGATACAGAACTGGATCAAGAATGATAGACATGGAATGAAGGCTTAAAAGTATTGTAGGAGACATTGACTGAATGACTTCTCTTTAACGCAACGACGACATTGAATGGAGTTGGCAGCACTGACCCAAAACCAAAAATGGAGGCTTTGAAATGGAATGATAAACCAAAAGAAAATTAGATTACCTAACCTGGTAGCCATGGAGATAAAGTGGAAGAGTTTCATGTTCAAGAGCGACTCGCTACCATTAGAAAAATGGAGTTCATTGTTTTCCCAATTTCCCCAACAGTACTAGTCAGTACCTATTTATTTTTTAACAAGACTGAGGATGATAACATATGCTTGATATGTAAGTTCATCCTTTGGATGAACCCCTTCAAGTATGTTTAACGAACCTTGAGAAGGAGTGGTTTGGCCATGTCATGTTCGACAATTCCATCGTTGTTTGATGTTTTAACGAGTCTAGCAAAGGTCAAACTCGACATATTTTCATGTTTAGAGAGTTTGAAAAAGAGACAAAAAAGAAAACTCCAGATGTTCCTTTTCGTAAATAGTCCCTTGAGTCTGAAAAGGAAGAAAAAAAATACTCAAGGGAACCTGTTAACCATGTTCAACTAAGGTATTCATTTTTCATAAATAGTCTATCTCAATCCAGAAAAGGGTTAAACTTATACTGAGTAGACACATTTTCATTTATTTTTACGAGTTTGAAAAGACAAGTGCTTGACAATCTTTTCATGTTTTGGGAGTCTAAAAAGAGCTGGAAGAGGACTCCAGGTTTTTTTTTTTTTTTTTTTTTAATGTATTTATGGAGTCCAAAAAAGCGATAAAAGTGTACTCCTTGGTCAAAATGATATGTGAAAACACGACAAAATCCATTAAAAAAATGTCAACTTGCATAAAACATCACAAGAAGGATCAAACATACCTATTTCATGGTAAAAAATGAACAATTACTAGGTCAAAGCATTAAATATGATAAAATATTGGAAAAACGACCATAAGTAATGAGAATGAATATTTATTTTTACCATTTGACATTCACCTTCAAGAGTAAAAGCTCTGAGCCCTTTTTGTCCTCGATACTAATGAGTGTATTATTGATGAAGATGAGCATAATGAGTGTCTTATTAGCACAAAATGGCCTTTGTGTGAAGAGAAAGAGAACATGAATAACATGACTTGGATGCAACAAATGATCCTGCCACCATTGAGGCACTCAGAAACTATGGTTTCCTGAATTTCTTCTGGTTACCTAGCATGAGGCAAAAAATGGAATTAATCAAGTTCCTATTTCATTCATGGGGTTTACAGGTATAGGAATTCAGGTTAGGGGAACATTTGCTTGAGATCAAAGTGGAGGATATATACTTTTTGACAGGTTTGTCAATAAGGGGTGCCCCTATCTCTCTCCTAGGAGGGATAAGTGGAGGAGAGTCAGTAAAAGATTACATTTCCACTCATTGTAGACCTCGAGCATGACCAACCAGGGATGGGAAGATCAACATCAGATATGTGACCCATCTGCCTCTGAGAACAATCCTTTTCATTATCACTAGATTGGACGGTAGCTCGACATTCACCTAGCTAGTAGATCATACATGCAGTACAATCTAGAGTGTCTCAAGCCAATAGTCTTCAATTGGAGTGAGGGCGTATTGGCCAACTTGAAGGAACAACTGACCAAATAAAATAAAGGAAAACTTAAAAAATTTGTATATGGTTCAATTTTGATTTCTTTTACCCTGGAGTGGATTCCGTTGTTACAGCCTCAACAGATCACGCTCGAACCTATTGATATGAGGGTTCCACGGATGAGGAGGTGGATAGGCCTTATGGCACGACATGAAGGTCGATCAATGTCCAGTTTCACACCAACCTTCTTTAGATGGTTGCGTAGACAGTTGATCATGATTGAGGATTATCCGTACGTAGGAGCGGATTTCTGTGACTCGACCCTGAGCTCGTACTTCTTGAGGGAGAGAAATGGGGTGGTATGGGTAAGACATTTTAACTATTTTTAAAATAATTTTTACATTTTTTTTTGTGTTTTTTGATGTTTCTGAGACTAAACTATTGATTTGTTTCGTGCAGACATTGGACCTATTCGACCTACAGGAGCTTCATATCTTTTTCGCGTAGGAGATCCACAGGAGGCTACAATACCACCACAGGAAGTCACAGTAGGACGTGATGCACTGCAGGATCTTGATATTGCAGAGACCCTTGCACAGGTGGAGCGCCACTTGGAGGGGTTGACACACATGAGTGATGATACGGTGGTCGATCAGATCCCTATGTGACTTCGACGATATATTATCAGAGTGCCTAGATATATCGGTTGGTTACTGCACAAGATGCCTCATGTAATAACACATTATCATGAGCACTATTAGTCTGTTGAGGTTCATAATATATTTGCATATAGTTTTTTATGTAGCCTGTGTGGCCAACTTTGTCTCAAACACAATTTTTTTTAAATATCTATATACCTTTAGCGTTTCCATGTTTCTATTATTGTTTTCAATTGATGTGATGTGTATTGAAATTTTTTTACATTCTTTGCAAATGTCTATCGAAAACATGATTAGCTAGCTATATTTAGATTTCTAGAAATATGTTCGTATCAGATGAAATTGAAATGTCTTTCTAGAAGGCGAACCCGTAGAAACATGTGTAAGATGGTGGGACTTCTAACTGAATAGACATTGGCTGATTTTAGTACCACAAGCTATGAGTCAAGTCTGATGAATAAATGGTAGATACCATGTGTGATAGCATCAGACAGTAGCTCAACCACTACGCGATACTAAACGATGTTTTTGGTAGAGTGACCAATGCAAATCCCTTGCAGACTCACTAACTCACCATTTGGAGCAAATATAGCCCATGTTGCGGAGGATAGATTCTGTGTACTACGACCAACACCATCAACATAACTGATGTATGATTCAAGGGATGCCGACATATGAAAACCAAATGTAAATGGATCAATAGAAACCATAGGAAACTTTAAAAAGACACACTGTAAACACACTCAACACACCTATAGACAATATGTACACATTGAACTATGCATGAGATCAATCATAATATTGTTTGAGGTACAACCCATTCCTAGGTTGCGGTAAAGAGACTCCATCAAATTCAAATAACTCGTAGGCTCCTTTTGCAAGGACACACTTGACAATATACGAGCCTAACCACATTGGTTAGAACTTTCCTGAACCTAATTTGTCAACATGTTGGTCATACAAAAGAACAAGGTCTCCTTCTGAGAATATATGAGGCTTGACACTTTTGTCGTATTGCGTCTTGACACATCTTTTATGAGCTTCATTAGCTATAGCGGCATCACACCGAGTCTCATCCCCACACCGAGTCTCATCCAAATGAGTTCAGATGTAAAATATGTTCCTCTTCTACAGAAGTGGCAGGAAGAAGTTCGATGGCTAGTTTGAGAGATGGAATCTCAAATTCGATTGGGAGGATCATCTCTAGACCATAAACCAGCTAAATGGGTGTGAATATGGTAGCAATCCTCACTAAGGTTTGGTATGCCCACAAGGAAACATAGATAAGCAAATTATAGTTTGATTGGTGGACCCCTATCATACTTTGATGCATAGTTTTAAGAACTTTGTTAATAACTTCAACCTGTCCATTAGCTTGAGGATAATAGGGAGTGGAACTTTCTTTGGAAAGTCGAAACTTGGCAGTTAGTTTGATCATCATATGATTCTGGAAATGCTTTATGATATCTATAACTATGGCTTGTGGAACACCAAACCGTGCGATGACGTGATTGAAAAATAAATATGCAGCCCTTTTGCCAATGTTGTTACATGTGGGCATCACCTTAGCCCATTTGGTAAAATAATATACCAGGACAATAATAAAACCATGCACCCCCTTCGACCAATTGAGGGTTACATGTCATAGAGTCGATACCCCATACCGTAAATGGTCCAAAAGTGATAACGAGATAGAGCACGAGTTTTACAATCATAAATTTGGCATGCGTGACACTTCTAGACAACGAGAATATAGTCTTGAAAGATAGAATGCCATAGGTAACCAACACGTAATATCTTCTGCACAGTAGCGTAGCCAGATAAATGACCGCGACATGCCCCCGAATGGAATTAATTAAGGAATTTCTCGACCTACTCATGTGTGAGGCACCTTTGTAGAATCGTATCGATACCGCGTCGATAAAGAGTGTCGCCAATGATAATGTAATATTTGACTTGGTATCAGATACGTCATTGCTTGGAGTGAGAGGTATTAGACTAGAAAGTTTTAGTCTGGAGATAAATCAGAATATCTCCATACCAAAAGTCATATGACGAAATCAGAAACAATGACGCATTAGGTATAGAATCGTAAGATGTCGATTCAGAATCAAGGGAAGGAAGGCCACACATAAGCTCAACGAAAACCAAGGATTTATTTGAATTGGATTTTATGAACTCTAGGTCAAATTATTGCAGGATAACGATCCATTTAGAGTATTTCCCCCCAAAAATTGATGTGAAAAAATGTATGTCATATGGTTTCAATCTGAAACAACTATAGTCTTCCGAAGCAAGATGTAATGGCAAAACCTTTGTATGGCTTGAATGGCTGCCAAAGCCAAATTTTCCACATGTGTATACCAAATCTTAGTATCATTGAGATTCTAAATCAAGTAATATATGGGGTGTTCCATCCCAACATGGTCCTCTTGGACCAATACCATTGTTATGGTAGAAATGACAGCAACGAGGTAAAGGAAATAGTCGTGCTGGTAATCAGGGGGTACAATAGAGATGCTTGAACCAACACATCTTTCAAGGCATCAAATGATTTATGAGCTACTTTTTCCCATTGGAAGGGGACCACTTTATTAAGTAGGTGAGTGAATCCTTCAGTAAACTCGACATAATTAGGAACGAACCGTCATAGGAAGTTAGCTTTCCCTTGAAATCATTGAAGCTAGACTAGGGAAGAAGGTGTAGGAAATTCAACTATTTCTAGTACTTTCAGAGGATCAATATAAATTCCTTGTTTCGAGATAACAAAACCTAGAAGTTTTCCAGAACTAACACAGAACACACATTTGTGTGGATTCAATCGAATATTATAGTATATACAACGTGGGAAAATGGCCCTAAGATGTATTGTATGATCAACCCGACGCTTAGAATGAGTAAGAAGATCGTCCGAAAAGGGTTGCATGTTGTGTCTAATATCATGAAAAGCGTAATCCATGGCTTGCTGAAACGTGGCTCCAACATTCTTTAGACCAAATGGGAGTTTTTGGTAGGAAAAAGTACCCCGGGGACAAATAAATGCAGTATTAGGTTAATCTGCTGGGAGAATGTTGATTTGATTATATTCGGAGAAACCATCCATGAATGAATATATTTAACAACCAATATAGTCATCAACATATGGTCGATGAACAAGTCTGGTAGTTTTCCTTGGGACAAGTACGATTCACATCCAGATAATAGACACATACTCAGATAGTACCCTATTTCTTCATGACAGGGACAACATTAGACACTCAATCAGTGATAAGAACAAGATAGATGAAACCAGGACAAAGGAGTTTTTCAACTTCACTCTTAATCGTGACAACCTTCTTTGGATGGACCAGATAGAGGCATTGCCGAACTGGTTTAGCATGAGGATACATTTTAATTTCGCGCACCACTATATTTGGGTCAATACCTGACATCTTCTCCTAGGTCCAGGAAAAGACATCACGAAATTCCTAAAAAGGGGCTTTTTAGGTCCCAAGCTCAAATGGAGAGTAAGACGCACCAACGTGTAGATTTTTGACAACACTCAGTTGGAAAGAAATGTCAAGAGGTAGTGTCTCTTCTATATTCGAGAAATATTTCTCGGAATCAACTTTGTGGATAGAAACGAAACTCACAAAAGATCAGTCGAAATTGGGTAGATAAACATCACTAAGATTTATCTCGATGGAATCTAGGAGGGAGAAATGATGGTGATGATCATCCCATGGTGAATCATTTGGCATCATGATCTCCGTGATGCTCTTGTCGGTCGAAAATACATGTAAGAATGGATTAGACAATGTGGCATATCCAATGATCGATCGAACCAATTGATCAAGGCAAAGGTATGCGTCACACAAGCCAAATAGATAGCTTCGTAATCAAGTTTAATAGGGCTAAGCGACATTCGGTCACCAAAATTGGTGATGTCAGTTTCTTCTAGTATTATCCATGAATTAGTAGGGATAGTAGAAGACGATATCATGTTGATAAAAGAAACCAAAGGTGAAATGTCAACAAAAGGAGGAGGAGGAAGCGAAAAGGTCCCCATGAGCGAGGAGCCTTTCAATAGTCCAACCTCGACATGTTGATAAGAGTGTAGGGCTTACCCTACAAGCGGGTCACTTCCATTAACATGGGAATCAGAGGCGAAAAAGGTGAGTTGGTCGATGGCCACATTCCTTCCCTTATGAGGAAAAACGATCATACGAAAATAAGTTGAAATGACTACAGCCATAACGTAAACCCAAGGGCGACCCAGTAGAAGATTATAATCAAGAGGTATGTCGATAAATTGTACTTCTATAGATACAATCTTGCCCCCTAATTCTACTTGTAAGGAATTCAAAATACCATAAGGCTTATACATTCTTCCAACAAAATATTTCAATTTGGTGGATGACTAACTTAGTTTGGTAGAACCAATTTCCTTCGAGTAAGAAATGAACATGATGCAGGTCAAGGCTCCCTTATCCACAATAGAACGGTGATTTTTTTTACCGTTGATGACAACCTGGATCATAAATTCCAATTGAGCCAGAAGCCAAGGGGAATAATTCTCATGAATGAAGACAACAAGGTTGGAATTCGAAGGATCCACACATCTGATAGTTGAAAGTAAAGCATTTTCCCTGGCAGGGAAGTTTTGAAACACCTCGATGGTCGACATAGCTGATGGGGAATGAGGCAAGTACTCAAATACATTGTAATTTTGAGAATCCCTGGCACAAGGGTTGAAATTATACTTATGAACAACGCCCTTTGAAGGCTTAATAGTTATCTCCATAGGAATTGAAGGAGGAGGAGGATCAGATGGAGGTGATGCCTAACTGGTAGGTTGATCAATAGGCTGAGCGTTCAATAGATTCACATTTCCATAGTACTTATTGCGATTGGCCACCATAACATCTGATTCATGCTTTTCGTAAGAAATCATTAAAACCGAGTTAGAGGAATATGGGTCCCGAGCAACTAAATGGGTCTCCTGATAGGGAAATGGGCCGGTCAACACTGCGGGAGAAGTGGAAGATTTGAGAAATTGGTTCACTTCTACGTGGTGATGAAAATCACATGTAAAGTGCTCCTCGTTGCAAATCAAGCATGGGTAACGATGCTTTCTTTTCTCATCAAAGGACTGATTTTTTTATTTATCTTGCGGTGAATAATATTTCTTCTTTTTTCCTTTCCATTTATTCTTGCTTCGTGGTTGCTATTGAGATTTTCCTTTATGAGATGAAAGGACATTTATCTCAGAAGAAAAAGCCACAAGAGGATTGGATGAAGATTTTGGGCAAAAATAGTGAGATTAGTACCATCTGGTTTGCTCGCTATCTGCGAACTGGCAGAAGTAATGATGCCATCAACAACATGAGATTCTTTACCAGTAGTGGTAGGAACAATGTCCAAAGGTCTCAGAGCATCTAGTATATTTTCATAGAGCGTGAAAAATTGGGTATAGATGAGGTCCAAATACTAAGCACACGAAATTACTTGCTCTTCTGTCAAAACTCCACCTTTGGCTGCATCCTCTGTGATAGATGGCAATAGGGACTTAATGAACCATGCCGCCAGCAATTAATCTGGAACAAAGGCCTTAACCAACCAGTGACGATGCTTCCACTCGTGAATGTGATTTGAAATGTGAGTGGCTTTAGATTGTTTAAAATTGGTAAGTAGCTTCATTCCAGTTTCATACCAGATAGGTAACTAGAAATGCGTGAGGAAGATGGTAGCTAAGGAACTAATATTGTGAAACGAAGCTCTAGGTAACTCAATGTACCATTTAGCTACGGTGCCTATAAGAGTATGCTGGAAAATACGTAATCATATGGAATCATCGTTAAGGGATTTCGAAAAACACCACAGAGGATACATCATGACATGGGTCGACGGGTCTTCTCCAGGATTCCTATTGAATTTTGGGATATCAGAGGGAAATTTGGTGGGAATTATCAGCCACCAAGTCAAATGAGCGATGGGAATGTTTGTAAGCTGAGTTAAGTCCAGAAATTCAAGGGTTTTCACAAAAGGTAATTTCCTATTGAAATTCGGTGAAGGATAGCCTGGATAAGAAAGAATTGCTTGGGAAACGAGTACTTGCATTGTAGAATAAGGAGGGTTCCGATAAGGAGGAGCCTGGGTGATAGAATAAGGAGGACTCTAGTAACCAACATACACGTAACCTTGTTGACCAACTCCAGGATAACCCTGCAAAGGATGGAATGTGGGTTTGGATGTATTGGCCTTGAAAAGGCACTTGGGGGATACCATGATAGGGTCTATACTGTTGCCCCATGATATTTTGCATCATCCTGGCATAAGGTGGGTTTGATTGGGGCTGCACCATGCTATACACATTTCTTCCTATCAAAACTTGAGGAGTACCCTATCCAAGCGGTTGATAGTGTAAGGTACCTTGTACTAGCTAGGTAAGTGAGACCTGGGGAGTACCAGATACTGATGGAATAGGTTGTGATGCAACGAAAAACTATAAAGGTTGGTTCACATGTGTTTGAGCTTGTTTGGGTCTAGATGGATGGATAGGAATTTGAGGCGAAGATGGTGCAGGTTGAGGATTCAAAAATTGGTCCCAAAATGAACCAGGTTGAACGGTCAAAGTAGGTTTCCAAACATTGGAAGCCATTATAGGATAAGGAGAACTACAATAAGGCTAATTACCAACTTGAGGTATACCAACAATAGGTTGCCCCCTTGCCAAAGGAGGAGGGGATGACAGAGGAAACTATGATCTAAATGGATGGTGTTATCAAACATGCACATTAGATCAACAAATTTCTCCTCCACATATTGATCTATAAATCCATTTTCTGATCTATGGTAGTTGGGAGTAGTAGGAAAGTGTTTATGGCCATCAACCTCTTCTTTTTCTGCAATAAATGGGTGATGGTGATATTGAATGAAAATTCCATCTTTCATGGTGATTCTTTGTATCCTTTCCTCTATTTTACTTACCAAAATGTCGAGTTTTACCTCTGAAGATGTCAAGTGCTATGCAATGTTGTTCTTTTCTTATTTTGCTTTCAACTTTTCCCTTCTAATTAGGAGATTAATTTCTACATCTACTCCAATGTTCTGCATCTGTTCAAGTGTTGCAGGGTTTCTTTCTCTTAGCTGAAACTCTATTTCTGGATCAAAGGAATTTGTATAATGCAAGAGAGCTGAGTCAGGAGGAGGTGTTATATTTGTTGGCATTGAATAATAAACTTGATTAAATATGGAAGAAAATTGTTGTATTGTCTCATTTGGCTGTCTTTTCAATTGATTATGTTCTTCTATGATCATAAAAAGATTGAATTTTGTAATAATTATATAACATATGCATTATATATCCAAATTCTCCTGATCTAACAATATTTATCTTCTTGCTAAATATAGAATCCTTCCATTTTTAATCTTTTGCGGAAATTATAAACTCAATTGCAAACACATGAAGCAATAAAAACAATCGCACATAACAAGTTGTTTAATGGGAAAGCCTAAAGCTGAAAACCCCAAATATCATATATTATGTATCATGGAGATCATGTAACAATCTCATACAAATCTTAGTACATCAAGCTCTCAGTACAATCAATCGTCACACACTAACAAGAAGAAATCTGCAAATCCATGCACTGGTTTCTTGCCACCTGATAGCCTGCCTCCACTGCGCAATCCCTGCTGAAGAATGGCTCTGAATGAATTCAAATTACCCTTTCCTTGACTGTGCAATCCTCATTGGCAACTCCAATGTGTGTGTGATGCAATCAATGCATCACTATAGTCACAACATATAGTCCATCTCACCTTTTCACCTACCTCTCCACTTGTTCTCCACTAGAACTAACATGCACTGTAGTTAACTGCTGTATTTGTTCAGTTGATTAATGAGTTATTATTTGTGAATTAATTAACTAATTAATTCACTCCACTCTCACTAGTGTATCATTCAGTTAGACTAGATACAACTAGCTCAACTGAGTTTAACTCCATTAACTGAGTTAAACTGAAAAACAACTCCATGAACTACTCTTCCAACTCTGTCATAACTTTGCCACTTCAGTTCTAACTGAGTCCTCCATGCATGAACCACCAGTAAACCCTAGGAATTGCGTAATTCCTTCAGCCCACTGATTTTCCAAATCTGTACACTGAAATAAAGTGCTCCAAGAGAATAAGTTGATGTTTATTGTCTGATTGTTATTAAGGGCTAATAATAATCGACATGTGTCTATTTTTAGATCGACGATCTATAAATAGACTTCGCCTAATATTCTAAAAATAGAATTTCATCTATTTTCCCAACTTGACCAACTATCCACAAATAGCATCCTGCAACTTCTGAAATATGACCACCATGTCTAAAAATAGACTTACACCTAAAAATAGCCTGTGGACCCACTTCGTGAAGGTGATTGATTTTCACTAAGCTCATCATCTTGTTGAATATACACACTCCCTCTCAACAAGATAGGGATTATCCTTCACCCCGATCCTGACTCTATGGTATTCGAATTTTCTACTGGTGAGCGCCTTCGTCATAATATCTGCATCCTGATCTTCCGTAGGAATGCACTGAAGCAACATGATCTTCTGTTGCACACAATATCTGATATGATGATACCAGATATCAATATGTTTAGATCTATCATGAAACACAAGATTAATCGAGAGTTTAATGCAACTCTGATTATCACAATGTATCACTGTAGGATCTAAATGTGAACCGAACAAACTGACCAGGATATTCCTCATCCAGATAGCCTCACATGCAGTTTGACTTGCTGCCATCTATTCTGCTTCCGTTGAACTGAGTGCCATGGATCTTTGTTTCCTGCTGGACCAAGAAACTGCTGTAGATCTGATACTGAAAACCCCTCCTGATGTGTTATTTTTGTCTGTTGGGCTGCCTGCCCAATCTGCATCCGTGAAGCCATGCAACTTCACCTCATCCATCTATCTGTACCATGAGCCATACTCAGATGTGCCTCTGAGATACCTCAGGACATGCTTGCCTGCCTTCCAAAAGAGCTTGGTAGGCTTAACCATCGCTTGTGAAAGCTAGTTCACCACATAGCATATGCCTGGTCTTGTATTAACTAAATACATGAGAGAACCCACCAACTATCGATAAACAATGGCATCCACTAACTTTGCCGATGTAGCATCCTCTTTCCTCCAATTTCCTGGAAGAGGAGTGTCGATAGGCTTGCATCCTTGCATGTGAAACTTCTCCAGTATCTCCCAGGCATACTTGCCTTGAGACACAAACAGTTCACCTTCCCGCTGCCATATTTCCAATCCAAGGAAATAATGAAGGAGGCCCAAATCCTTCATCTCAAACTCCTTTTCAAGATCTGCCTTGCATGAGTGTATCAACTGCTTATCACCTGTTAGTATTAAATCATCAACATAAAGAACAATGATTAAAATCTTACCCTCCACCACAATTTGGTATATGTTTGCATCCGCCTCACTCTTGGTGAAGCCAAGTCCAGTGAAATAGCTGTCGATCCGTGTGTACCAAGCACAAGGTGCTTGCTTTAGCCCATACAATTCTCTTTTGAGTCTACACACATGCGACTCACTGTTGAAGATCTCAAATCCTTCAGGCTGCTCAATGTACATGTCTTCCTCAATGATTCCATTAAGGAATGCAGTCTTCACATCCATATGATGAATGTGCCAACGCATTTGCACTGAGAGAGCAAGGATGGTCCTTATGGAAGAATACCATGCGACGGGTGCAAAGGTTTCTTCATAATCAATCCCCTCGATCTGTGAGAAGCCCTGGGACAAAAAATCTTGCCTTATACTTCTCGACGCTCCCATCAGCAGCTTGCCTTACCTTGCAGATCCATCTTGATCCTACAACTAATTTACCCACCGACCTTGGAACAATCTCCCAAGCATTGTTTCTGACAATGGAGTCATACTCCTCCACCATGGCATATACCCATGTGGGCTCCTGCACTGCTTCTTTAAAATAAAATGGCTCTGTCATGATACACTTGCTCATAAGAGCCATGTATCCTGTAAAACGGACAGGTGACTGTCTTTGTCTGTGCTGTGATGTAGGGATTCCTACATTATGTGCCGCATCAAGCTTCAGTCTCTCAACTTCTGTGGTACACTTCCTGCTAATTCTGATGTTTGGTTATGCATGAGTGGACTCCTCCACTCCATGAATCTCCTCATGTGGCTGATCCACATCTGAAGGCTCATCTTTCGGAACAGGTAGTACCTCCTCTGCATGCAAGTCTGGCTCCCTCTCAAGCGACGACTTCATGGCTTTCACCTCATTGAATTTTATATCCCGTCGCACCACAGTCATCCGACTGTCTGGAAAATACACACGATAATTATGGGGTGTTTCTGTGTACCCCACAAATATCCAAACTTCTGCAGTCGGCTCCAGCTTCTTCCTGGCGTCCTTTGTCACATGAATGTAAACAGATGAGCCAAAAATCTTCAAATGAGAAATATCAGGATTCTTAGCAGTAAAAGCTTCTTTAGGTGTACTCATGCCAAGTACTCTATGAGGACAACGATTTTGCACATAAACCGCAGTGTTGCATGCTTCCACCCATAAGTGCATCGGTAGGCCCTGGTCATGCAGCACCCACGATCGTTCTGTTCTTCCTCTCTGCGACCCCATTCTGCTGTGGATTATGAGGCGCTATGAGTTCCCTTTGAATTCCTTCTTTGCTACAGAATTCTTTGAATTTGTTCGAGATATATTCACCACCATTATCGCTCCGTAGATCATTCACTTGCTTCCTAGACTCCTTCTCCACCAATGCAACTCATAGAAATTTGAGAATGTTTCGCTCTTCTTTTGCATGAAGAAGATCTAGCATCTACGAGAATAGTCATCAAAAAATATAACATAATACCTGTGTTTTGCTGTTGAAGAAACCGAGAAAGGTCCACACACGTCTGTGTGAATTCTCTCTAGGATCATCGAAGCATGGTTCTCATTCTCATGAAATGTGGTCTTCACAAACTTCCCCATAGTACATCCCTTTCACTGATCTGACTACGCAAGAGTACCCTTGGGAAGTCTTGTAGAAATCTGCTGCAAAATCTTCAAAGCGCCATGGTGAAGATGGCCCAATCTCCTGTGCCATAATTCGCCCTCATCTCGGCTCACCACTTCTTCTGCTTTTCCCATCATTGCAGTGCAACCATCTACCTCTAGCTTGTAGATATTCTTAACTCAAACCCCTATCTTCTTGGTTTGACCTATTTTTTTATGTCGAATGAAGGCTTTTCCCTCACTGAAAACAACATCATAACCTTTGTCTTCCAACATTGCGACTGAGACCAAGTTCTTCTTCAGACCTGGAACATGCATAGCATCTTTCAACATAAATGGATTACCTGACTCCCTCTCAAAGGTAATGGTCCCAATGCCGGTCGCATTGTATCGACCATCGTCGCCTATCTCTATATGCATTTGGAGGTCCTTCTCCTCCAGATCACTAAACAACACCTTGTCTCCCGTCATATGGAAAGACGCACCACTATCAAGATACCACACCGATCCCATTGCGCTTGAAACCAAGCATGCGATCAAAGAGAAATCAAGTTAAAATTGTGAGGCTAAGGCCTCACCTGCTACAGCTCTAGTAGCCTTCTTGTTCTTCTTCTTATATGGGTAGTTAGTGGTGAGATGCCCATGTTCGTGACAGTGAAAACACTTCACCTTGGACAAATCCTTCTTCTTGCCTTTAGCTTCGGATTTTGAAGGGAATTTATTCCCCTTCCCTTTCCTTGCTTTGGTAGCCAAAGCACAATTCTCTTCATCTTCATTCTTCGATGAAGAGCCATCCCTGGTACTTCACCTTATCTCCTCCTACACAAGATCTGACCAAAGTCTCTCCCATCCCGGTAGTTTCTCCCGTCCATTGACAGAGTCTTCGTAGCTATGCCAACTCTTCGAAAGCCCAAGGAAATCCAAGCTCACCGAGTCTTCATCATCAACAATAATCCCCACACTTCCCAGTTCATCCTTACAGTGGACAAACTTTGTGAGATATTTTGGAATATTGTCGCCCTTCTCCATTTTTATTTTTCTGAGCTTATCTTTAAGCGCCAAATTCCTTTGGTCGCTTCTGCTTTGGAACAAGTCTATCAAAGCCTTCCATATTGCAAATGGAGTGGCTTTTCCATGAAGGTTGGACACAATATGGTCCTTCACACCTTCCAACAGAATTATTCTTGTCTTTGCTACCTTCCTTTGCCATGCGTCAAGTCCTGCAGCATCACTAGAATCCAGCTTAGGAACATCGCTATTGATGAACTCCTTCAGTCCATTATCCTCCAGCACCGCCTCCATCCTGTCCTTCCAGGCTATGTAAATCGAGCTGCCATCAAGGGCATACTCCAATCGCAACCCATTGAAAGACATTTCAATGTATACTCAACTGTCGCACCAAGAATTTGCTGCAGCAAATTCGAATTGTCCACCAGCACAAACTCAACAATTCTTCACAATTCCAATCTTCAAGAATTAACACTGCTCTGATACCATGTAGAAATTATATAACATATGAATTATATATCCAGAGTCTCCTGATCTAACAATATTTATCTTCCCAGACCAATAATGAACCCCCCACGCTGATCTCGATACCGACCCCTGCTACTGTCCCATAGAGCTCTATTATGAACCCTTCATTGAGCTTATCCCAATCCCCAGACTGATACTGCCTTCTCCACGGAATTTACCATGAATCCACCTTCCTAGATAAGATCCTAATCTTAAACAGACGCAAGTTTTGGGGCATCACTAAGTTAGTTGAGGAAGGAGTAAATAGAGGTTGGTAATATATAATAGGTTGGATGAGGCAGTTCAAGTAAAGAGAACAGAGTTTTTGGTAACAATAGAGTAAAGGAAAGTAGACAATAGTCATAGTGCCTACCCACTCTTTTTTCTACTCTTATCCTCTATAAAGGAGGGGCTTGCCTAAGTAAGGGTTAAGACACTGAAGCGAAGAGGAATAATTCGTTACCATAAGGCATGGCAAGGCCATTCTATTCTATTCTATTCTGGTACCGAAAGGGAGGTCTTACTGGCTGGGCAGGTTGGGATTGTCCCACCTGCTTAGCACTTATTTGCTGGCTTGCTTATTTATCCATGGCCTGGCTGGCCTTGGCCCCCTACTTGCTCACCATAAAGCTTGTATATAAAGCCCGTAAACCCTCCATACCTACCTGAGTGAGCTACGCGAAGGAAGGTAAGCCCCCTGATAATTCCCAACCCTTCTCATTTTCGATATCCCCATCCGCCCTTTTCATTTGAACCCGGCTGGTAAGTGCCTTACCTACCTGAGCATAGCTTGGGTAAGGCCAAGGAAATAAGTAATAGGAAGGAGTTTTCGGCCAATTAAGGGCTGCATTTATTGTCCTCATAGCAATTGATCAACAGTAAGGAATAAGCTTTAGCCGCAGTAAGGAATGGGCGGAGCCACCATTACATCGTTCGGACTGTAACTTAATACATTTATGGTGTAATTTTTCACTATCTACAGAACTTATACCTATCCAATATATTTCAGCCTCGTAGCCAGTCTCTCTCTATCTAATTGGGAAGCTCATCATTCGTAACTGTACTGAATAGTTTGTATCTGTACTGGCCTGGCTCTCGTATCTGATTGGCTCTCGTATGAAGGTAGGCCTAGCTTATCGCCAGCGCTCGTAGCTGCCAGGTTCCCCACTCACGCTGGCAGTAAAGATAGATAGAAAAAAATCCAGGCTTATCACTTATGCCCTTAGGCAAGAGAGATAATAAAGAGTTTAGGCAAGATATATAATTCCCTCTTTCCACTCTTCAATTTCCGTCTATTGCCATGTTCGCACTATCTATCATCTTTTATGCCCACTTTTTTTTCCTTCAATTCCCAGTTTCTTGGGCCATTACCTTATCTCTGGGTTACAGGCTTCCTTTACTGTGTGACTGGGTGACTAGCGATCCAAATAAAGATGAATGTTTTTCCGTCCTCTATTTGAAACCCTTACCCTTATCACCCGAAGCAAGCACCCTTTCACCTTTATATTATAGAAGGCCAGGTTCACAGAGTAGAATTTTCCATCCAGGGAAGGTTCCAGAGATAGGTGTCTTGCCTCTCATAGAGCAAGGACTGTGAGCAGAGGAAAATCTACCATAGACTCCTACCTTGCTTCCACCCTTTCACTCTCCAATTTACCAGCCCTTAACTTAGGAGGTTTATCAGCCCACCAACTAGCTAGCGAGAGTAGCAGTACGAGGTTGTTTACCAGCCCAGCTAGCAAGGTAGGTTTAAGGGTAATCACAATAGGAGGGGAAGTAAGTTAGCTTGGATTTTGTAATAAGCATCCGATAGGTTTGAAACCCTAGATTCGGTGATCAATTTCTAGAGACTATTGGTTCAGTTTACTATTGCTAGGGTTCGGTAACAACATCAACCTGACAGTAGGGTTTGGTAACAACTGCCCAATCTAGCAAGGATCCAGCGCAATAGCAGCATGAGTCACGATGAACAACTTATCAGCCCACCAACCAGCTCTCAAGGTCAGGTCACTTCTAACTCGGGTAGTTACCAACAAGTCTGTATCATTATAAACTCTTAATAATGTTAATCTTTTGTGGAAATTATAAACTCAATTGCAAAAACATGAAGCAATAAAAACAATCGCACATAACACAATTGTTTAACGGGAAAGCCTGAAGCTAAAAACCCCAACTATCATATATTATGTATCATGGAGATCATGTAACAATCTTATACAAAGCTTAGTACATCAAGCTCTCAGTACAATCAATCATCACACACTAACAAGAAGAAATCTGCAAATCCATGCACTAATTTCTTGCCACCTTATAGCCTACCTCCACTGCGCAATCCCTGCTAAAGAATGGCTCTGAATGAATTTAAATTACCCTTGCCTTGACTGCGAAATCCACATTGGCAACTCCAATGTGTGTGTGATGCAATCAATGCATCACTATAGTCGCAACAGATAGTCCATCTCATCCTTTCACCTACCTCTCCACTGGGTCTCCACTGGAACTGACATGCACTGTACATAACTGCTGTATTTGTTCATTTGATTAATGAGTTATTATTTGTGAATTAATTAACTAATTAATTCACTCCACTCTCAATAGTGTATCATTTAGTTAGACTAGATACAACTAGCTCAACTGAGTTTAACTCCATTAACTGAGTTAAAATGAATAACAACTGCATGAACTACTCTTCCAACTCTGTCATAACTTTGCCACTTCAGTTCTAACTGAGTCCTCAATGCATGAACCACCAGTAAACCGTAGGAATTGTGTAATTCCTTCAGCCCACTGATTTGCCAAATCTGTACATTGAAATAAAGTGCTCCAAGAGAATAAGTTGATGTTTAGTTTCTGATTATTATTAAGGGCTAATAATAATCGACATGCATCTATTTTTAGATCGACGATCTATAAATAGACTTTTCCTAATATTCTAAGAATATAATTTCATCTATTTTTCCAACTTGACCAACCATCCACAAATAACATCCTGCAACTTCTGAAATATGATCACCATGTCTAAAAATAGACAGAGTCTATAAATAGACTTACACATAAAAATAGCCTGTGGGCCCACTTGGTGAAGGTGACTGATTTTAACTAAGCTCATCATCTTATTGAATCTCAACAACTTTGATTATCCATCTATCAAGGAAAATTTTGACAAACTGTTGGAAATTTGAGATGCTTGCAATAGGAATGTTCTTGAACCAACTCTTTACTTTAGTCTACAAAGAAAGAGCAAAAATCTTGATACTAACATCATCTTCATCAATCTCAAATAGGTCCAGATAATTCTCAAAACCTTGAATATGTTTTTCAGCAGTGATGTTACCATTTTCTTCATCAAACATGGCGAGGTATTTGTAATAGTTATCACATAAATCATGGGGGTAAGATGAGTGGCTTATATCTATCAGGAACTTTACAAGGTACAGGAATATGTATAGGAATTGTAAGATCAGTCTTGATTACTTGAGGCTTATCAATCAAAAGATGGTCATCATAAGTTTAAGAAGAAAGTTCCTCAAAGGGATAAGGAGAATTCACATTTACAATCTTCAAAGGAAAATAATTAAATACTGGTCTAAGATATTTTCTAAAATACAATATACATTGAAAAACCTTTTTTATCAGAAAGAAAATAATGTCTCAGATTATAATCCAAATTAGAAACCTGATCTTCCCATGCTTTTCTTCCTTGTTCATTCCTCTAGTGGAGTCTTGGATTTGATTTTCAAATTGATTTGGAGTCGCCAGGTGGATGATTTTAACCTTTGTGTGTCTAATCACTGTCCACTATCATAGATCAAATCTGAACTTTGATGTATGTTTCTGAAGAAGATGTTCTTCCCCAGTGGAGTCGCCAATATGTTATCACTCCATAATTTATCAAGGCTAAAGAAAGAAATCACCAAGGTAACCACAAACCTACTTTTGAGATTAGGATCTAGCCTTCCTAATGTTAAGAGAGGGCTCTCTCTTAATGATTTAACTTTGTTGTTTTAATTGATTTTAGGCTAGTTATGTATACTTGATTTGGTTTGGTTTTGATTTGTTGGTGGAATTATTGACTTAGATGGATAGGTGTCTATCTATTTTCCATTGGGATATGGAGTCAATATATCAAGAAGACAAGACATAATCAAGTACTAAAGGAAGTGTTCACAGGGCAAGGTAGCTGAGAAAAATCAGATCTTTTAGGCTGAATGGTCAAGTGGTTTTCAATCAGGATCAAGGAGCAGTTAAGGATTCCTTAAACCGGATAATGAAGGAAGGTGAGAGAGGTCAATCGGGATGGGAGAGAAATTAAGGATTCTCAGATCCGGATATCAGAAGAAAACATTAAAATGAATAAAAGTTCAGAACATAGTGTACTTAAACAATTTCTATAATAATATTCCTGTTATAACATTTAAATTTGGAAAACATAGAAGTTTATGGAATACTTAAGGAAAAACATGAACAGTTGAAATATACTTCACTAAAGTGACTCAACACATGAATCCTGTAATGCAATGCCTTTATTACTTGTCTCGTCTGTTGACTTGAAAATGGTACAGTAAACCCTCAAGTATTTCGATCAATTACAACTATAGAAATGTTCAGGAACCCACACTCAATACTTCGAATTGATGAAGTATTTATACAAAATATTACAAAATATCCTATCAATTGATTTAGGATTTATTCTAGGAAATAAAATATTTGGATGCAAAAAGGTAGTGACACCTTTCTAACTGACTGAAAGCTATCCTTGTTTTATTTGAATGATGTTATATGTTTGTTTCTTTCATGCTGGCTTTTCTTTCATGCTTTCTTCTTCTTCTGTCTTTCATCTGTTTACTTTTTCACCTCTGTTAACCATTACTGTATTTGTTCCAATGGTTTTTATCTGCTGTATTAATGTATATATCTTTTGCTAAGAAAGCATTTGAATTCATATGTTTTGATTCTTGGAAAAAACATGTTTTGGAAATAATATCAAAACTGTTTATCCAAGCTCCTATTCTTCTAATAACCTGCAAAATAAAACAATCATTAATAAAGCACAGGTCTGCATGGAGGCGAGCAATGGCTTCATTGAACTGGGAGGTCCGTGGAAGGGGTTTCAGTAATAGCTGGCTTCAATTTTGCGTTGGAAATGGCCTTTTGGTTCTTTTTTGCAATTTCGCAGAGGTAAGTGAATTTACAGAAAAGCGAATTTTCTTCTGAAGACTTTGTGGATTTTTACATAGCCCAGGTGGAATGATGGTTTATTGCAATGGCACAGGGATTTATTGTATTGGATTACCACAAGGTGCAGGAGTGGTTTTAAACAGTGGTGGCTTATCGCACAGTGCGCAGTGGTATGATGGTTTATTGCAGAGAGGAAGAGTTGTTAGTGGTTTTAGGATGGAGAGTGCGATGAGATGTGGGAGCACCGCGTGGCAGGGGGGGTGGTGGATAATACCACCCATGTCGCACCCCCCCCCCCCCCCCTCGGTGTTAATCTTTTGACTGTCAGGGGTGCGAAATGATTTGGAAGCTGTTGGATTTGATCTACGGAGATCGAGTGATAGATAGATATGTGAGGTTCAAAAGAGGTGCAGCCGGGTATTTATTTAAGTGGAGGGGTAAATGTAAGTAGGGTCAGGGAAGGGCTTAAAGAAGAGGCTTTAATATAATGATGGTTTTAAATGATATAATGGGGGAGTTAAAATAGACTATAGGCTAAAATAATATATGGGGTTGGGAAATATGATAGCGGAGTTTTATAAACTATATGAAAAATGTTAGAAATGCATTAGGAATAGGTTAAAATGATATCGGGGAGAAGTATTTGCAGTGGGGACCGATAGATTTTAATTATTTAAAAACTATGTAAAAGTGGGTATTACATGTTTTTAATGGAAAAAGGGAAGTTAGTAAAGGGGAAGGGGGTTTTAATAATGGAAGTGGGTTTTAAGCTAGGGAAAAGGTTTTTAGGATGGGAAAAGAGGTTTTAGGAAGGAAAAATGGTTAGAATAAAGGGAAAATGAAGGGGAAGGGGTTTTTAGAATTAGGAAGGGGATATTAGTTAGACATTAGTGATAAACCAAATGATGTTTTCCACAACTTTTGAAAGTAACCCACCTACCCATTATTTATCCTAGCATTTTTATTTCCTTTATTGGGCGCATTTGAGCTTGCTGACCCTTTTATTTCTTTTAATAAGCAAACTAACCTACTTCTAACCTTATAACTTCCAATGCCTCAGATTAAACTAATGAGCTCATTTTTATTCTCTACTTAACCACTGATCTGCCAAGATTAAATGGTTTGGCCAGATTTCTATTCACTAACTATCATGACATGAAATTTAAAGGCATGAATGAATCAAGATTAAACTATTTGATCATCATGAATTGTGGCATTTTGAACACGCTGCACATAATTTTATTTGCAAAAGTAAAGTAACTAAAGTAGTGGCATTTGAATGTGCAGCACTTTCAGGATCTATTTTGTTTCTTTTTATGGGGTTCATACTTTATATCCTTTTTTAATCTCATTTCTTTTGGTCCTTTGATTTTTCTTTTAGGACATACCCTCTTTTCATTTTTTATATGGGAAAAAAATTGCAGAAAGAAAAGGTATGTACAATATTACAAGATTAAAAATAGCCAATTCAAAATTATGATCCCAATTATTATAGGACGCTAGTAGATGGTACCCAACATAAGGAGAGTTAGGCTGTTGAAGGTAACCTTTCCCACTAATATAAGGGCCAACCTGCTGCTTAATCGTAGGTGTAGTTGGAGGAGGAGGAGCAGATTGTGTGGCATTCAAAAGATAAGTACCAGATGGAATTCCCTAATTAGATGACATGGGAGAGGTCCAAGGACTAGAATCTGCACCAAAAAATGTACCAGATAAAGATTGATAACCAGGTGAGACGGACGAACCACCATGCATATGTGTTTCCAGTGCTGGTGCAAACATAAATGAAGAAGTAACATTTGATGTCTCAACCATGGTGGTGGACACGAGCTGAGAGTTTGGATCAGATCTAGTCATGGTTGATAATCCCAATAAATATTTCCACGAGAGATCCGCGAGTAAGTCCAAAGAATTAGGAAAAGAGTTTGTGTAGGAGTCTAAAGAGGACCAGTAAGAAAAAAATGAAGTCCCTCCCAATGAACAAGAGTAGAAGGACGATGATGTTCTTGCGGAATCTCTTCAAGACTCACAATTCCATAGTGAAGAGTTTTACCATTAGGTTCAAGATATATAGGTTTTGTTTGAGACAAAGGAAGAGAAGAGGAAGGTCCTGAAGTAACATGTGAATATGGTTGAGGCTCTTCAGGTTCGAAAACCTCAGGAATCAAAGTGTTTGACTCAAGAAAGTTGGGTTCAATAACCTTAGGAAACAAGGTTTCAGAGACTTCTGTTTCGATTGCGTCAAATTCACCGACAAGAGTAGATGTAATCTCGGGCTCATAAATCAAAGGGAAAACTGATTATGGCGGATCAATATCAAGACGAGGGCAAAAATTAGTTCCAGAAGTTCGAGATTCACTATTTTACGTCTTCTTATGCTTCTAACGATGGCCGGGAGTAGCCTCTAGTGGAAGAGGAGGCTTATTTTGCATTCTACGTGAAGGACAAGGTGGGGGAATTTTTTCTTCCATGTTGCATTAATAAATTTTAGAAATTAAAAAAAAAGATAAAATAAAAAGAGGGTAAGCTAGGCATAAAGGATTACCAAGCAACTTTGAATAGAAATATAGACCTTGCCGAACCAAGGACTTAACGTATGATAGCCAATCTCCTCGAATGCTGTGTTTGGTGTATCACAATATACAAGGCAACTGAATCAGTTACCTATGGCGACGATAACAACCTATAGGGGACTCCCAAAATATAATTGATGGTACGTGGGAGTGTAGTGTGTATTAGTGTTGTCTAATGCATAACCGTTCAATGAGATCTTTCCCATATACTTATCACGCGTGAAGATCCATCCAATATACCCAAAGGTACATGGAGAACGATCATACACACTTACATACGTGGAACAATATATCACCCTGGGGATGCAACACTAGAAAACAACGACAACTCCTATGTTCAACAACGTCGGAAAATGTCTCTAGCTTATACCTATAAATGTTTGCGTTAATGTTACAAATGCTCCTTAGGTTGATTCAATGATTTCAATTTTGGGGCTCACCGTGAATGTCACCTGAATATCCTAAAATGAAAACTAGCATGAGGAAATGGAATATTTCTTATTTAATGAAAATCTATCTAAGGAAGGGAAGAAAAAAAAATTATGCAACAAATAAATACACAAAATTCAATCCCTTTCTAATGCAACTATTCCAGTTTCAATGCACACACCAAAACCCTAAATGCCAATGCAAATATTTTTCTTTTCGAGTCTCTTAATTTTAAAAAATGAAGAAAACTAAGATGAAAAGCTTAATCACTGATTCAAATAAAATTTTAGAATGTGGACTAGAACAAAAATTCATCCAAGAAACCAATGATCAAACAAAAATCAGTTTGCAAGCAACCTAATGATAAGAACAAAGGAAAATATTAAGAAACCCATATCAAAGGAAATAAAACACAAATTAAAACCAATTGGAGGCTTCAGAGGGACCACAAGACACTCAATACTCAAGGAAGGGTAGCTGGAAGCATGCCGATCAAAGAGAAAGCCAAAACAAAGGAAATTTTATGCAAGAACATGGACCAACACAGTTGTAGAAGAGGCACTAGTGCCTTGAAATTCAGTCACAGAGAGGGCTCTGTAGAGGTGCAATGCTTTGTCCCTAGACCAGAGGGAGTGTTGGTGAAGAATAAGGGAGTTCTGACACAAGTTTTGCATTTGAGTCTCAATGAAAGGTATTCCTAGGTTTGTTCTTGATTGAAGATGACAGTGAAGGTCCGAAGAAGAGGTGAAATCGACACTAAAGACAAAGAAACTACGCAAGGAATATACTCGTCCCTGGTGGAGTTGAAAATTTGTTATACAAAATCTATGACTACGGACATAAGTGTCTTCCCTAGACTAGGTGACTAACTCTAGAACAATAGAAGGACAAAGTAGCTTTTGTTTTCCTTAAAGTAAATGGATGATGGGTCGAATCCCACCTGTAATCCGTCGTATGCTTCTCTCCTCTCTTGGCTTGAATGCTCCAATCCTAGCTCCCATTTCTAAAATTTGAATCTGCACAATCAAACAACACAAGCCAATGATCTACGAAATATATGTAGCATCATCTAAATACTTCATTCAATGGATCAAGATGGCATCGAAATACATGAAATCATAACATCACATATAGGGAAACAAAGAACTGTTTGCATTAATATAAATGGAAGGAATTACAACTATAAATAAATGTCGATATTTTAAAAGAGATCCTCCAGACTAACTTATTCCTTCTTTGTCACAAAGTGCATCTCTAAGCACCCTAATGCACAGAAAGTTACCTCTCTACAACAACAACATAAGGGTAGAATTCTATCTCCAAAAGCCAACCCCTAGTTTGTGGATGAACACAAAAATATAGGTGAGGGGATTAAGTTGGGAGTTCTTATCCAATTACCAATCTAAGGTTTTAGATCCACCTTTGATGGGAGGATGGGATCAAAGGATAAGGGATGGAAAATCCAAGGAAGGATAAGATAGGATCCAAATGTTTCATTTGAGGTGAATGGTTGTAAAATTTTTTGGAAGCTACTGGAAGAAGAGGTTTCCATAATTTCTCTCTTTTTCTCGAATTTCTAGAACCAACGCAGGTGCAAAGGAGAGCAAACTACAGGTGATCAATGCAGGCCATAGTGAAGAAACCTGTAGGTGAACGTTGTCCAATAGGAGGCCAGGGAATGTTGGTCCTTAAAATGAATGAAACAAGTTGTTTTCAGGCATAAACTCTATGGTATTGGAGTGTCATGCATATGGATTTGTGCTATGATTATGTCAAGGGTTCAAAGGATGTTGATTGATCCAATTTATAGGCCGACTGACCAGCTACGAAAAAATGGCCTATAACACATTTTATGGCATTGATTTCTCGGTTCAGTAAATTATCAACTTATAAAAGTACATTACAATGTCCAAAAATAAGAGAGAACTAGATCCCAGTGAGACCACAACTAGATAAAAACTCCATGAAGGAGACATAAAAGTAAGTCCTAAAAAAAGTCTAGCAATTTATGAAAAAATGCACGTTAACGGAAAATATAATGATATATATTGCACGTATATATATATATATATATATATATATATATATATATCTATATATATATCTATATATATATATATATATATATATATATATATATATATATATATATATATATATATATATATATATATATATATATATATATATATATCTATATATATATATATATATATAACATGTTGAAATGTGCCTACATAGATACAACACCTAAAAATTGCTATTCTAAAACTCAAGGATGCTTGGTAGGATTTTGCAATCCCTCCTTTTCAGAAGGAGAGTGTCTCTTTCCTTTTATGGACAACTGTGATTGTTCGGGTGCTACAATAGACACATCCTTTGATCCTTGCTTAAGTTGTCAAATTTTCCTTTCATAATGATCTCTCATATCACCTTTTTCTTATCTTAGCCTATTCAATAAATCCACATTCTTCTTATAATTCTGTTGGTTCTCAGTTACATTCCTTTCAAGATTTTCCATTGTATATTTCAATTGATATCTACATTTGACCAATTCAATAGTGAGTTGTTGTACTTTATCCTAAGGCTATTTTTCCTTCGATTGTTGCTAGGTGTTACTGATTTGATGATTATTGTTGTTATTCACTCTCTAATTGTTGTTTTTCCCTCCCTACTTGCTTATGCAAATCAGAAACCTGGGATTTCAATTTTTGTATATCCATGTCACATCCCAAATGTTGTGCTTTTCGGCTGCTCCTGAGATCTTTGTGTAGCTCTATAATTATTTTATCTCTCCCAGCTAGCATTTGCTTCAATAATTAAACAACTGGCGGTGAGACATACAAATCATACCCTTACTTACCTTTATTCCCACTCTTAGTACCACCTTCTAAAAAATGTTGATATTTTTCCATTTCAAGTTCTTTAATCTCCTTGTTTTCCCAGGAAATTTCAAGATATACATATTTTTACTTATTTTCTTTCTTATGACAGGTTTTCTCCAACTTAGTCACTCTTTTCTTGTATTCTTCAACCTGTGATTGATGCTTTTTTTGGTCCCGATCTTTATATTTATTTGTAATTTCAGCCTTTAAATATTCAATAATTTTATGCTTTTCATTCAATAACTTGACTAATTTAGCCTCATAAGTATACAAAGTTGCCAATGGAGATATATTGAGAACCTTTGGTATTCTTCTCAACTCCTCTTCAAGTTCACTAATTTTTTCATCATATGTAGCTTGAACCTTTTTTTAACTTTGCATGTAGTTCATATATCTCCCTAGTACCTTCGTCGCTCATACTGGATACCTGATTACATAATTCATCAATAATTTTATCCTTGGCGTATAAGGATTTCACTGATTTTTCTGTTTGCTATATAATTGTTGATTCCAATGCTACAATATTCTTCATGCGTTCAATAGTGTCCTTCTCCTTTAGTTCGTACTTTTCCTTCCAGCTGTATATAGAGGAAAAATCCTCCATTGTAACCTTTTTTTAATGGATCATTATATCATATACTGAGAAAACAAATATGTTATCGAAAATATATGTTGCAATGTGCACATTTAAAATTGGAGATGAGGATGTTGAATCACCCATAAAAGGGAAATTATACTGAGGTGCCAAATATTTAGAAGGAATTATGTCTATTCTAGAAAAATCATCAGTACATGTTTCCTTATAATGGTCCATACCTTCCTACTTCTTAGCTTCATCCAAACGCACATGTAAGTCTACTAGAACACTTGCAACTATATCTTCAACATGGAAAGCTCTATCAACAAAATTTTTCACACCTTCAACATGAGTTTGTTCATGTTCTTCCTCAATGGTTTTATTTGTTTTTAATTTCCTAATGAGAGTTTTAAGAGGCCTTGTTTCAACATTGGGTCGATACAAATCAATAATTTTCTACAGTGTTCATGGAAAACTAAACTTAATTTTGCTAATTTACTTTCTTGCAGGGCATAATGTAATTTTTTAGCCAATAGATGAGGGAAATCTATGGTCTTTTCATTAACCCAATGAATAAATAGCCTCATAGAGTCACAAGAAATGTCAAGCTTGTGATGATTCATAATTGTCTTAAGGATAAATTGAATCAATGATTTGTATAGTCCTTGGGGAACATCTTACATTTTTAATCCATTCCTCAAAACATATATTTTTTTCCCACATATTGTAATAGCCATTTAAATCTTTTATACCCTAAGGGTTTTCTTGGAGTTAAATATTGCTCCTCCCTTGAATGAAATTTTTGTTGCTCTTGCAACCAGATCAGGGTCTAGGTCAATCCTCTACCCAAATATTTTTAATTCCATGGCTTTATCATCATAATTTTCTATGGTCTCATCTATCTCATCATTTTACAAATAGAATTGTCCAAATACAAATTTATAAACCTTTGCTCTTCTTAGGATATCTAGCGTACTCGGTGGACAATTTTTTTGTATCTCCCCATTTATCGACACACTCTTTGAATTTTTTGACTATGAACTTCTCCTGGGAACTCCGTGTGTCAACTACGGGGAAGAGGACATCGTTGTTTCAATTGAAACCATCATTGTTTTGGGCCAAAACACACTAGATTAATGCAAGAATTCACACTACAAATATTGTGAGGAATGCACACTGAATAAACCATGACAAATGCACGTTGAATGCAAAAATGCGCGCTGAATAAATTGTGAGGAATGGACAGGAAAATGAGTTTTTTTTTTTTATACTTATTGCTTTATTTTTCTATAAATCACTTTCATAAAGAAATGATAATTTTATTAAGTGAATGAAATTGTTTATAATGTGCTTCAACTTTTCTCCTTTGCTCCTATATTTTTTGAGACACAAAATTAAAAATTCAAATGTAATATTTAGATATAAGATATAGTTTATTAAAAATAACACTTTTAAAAACAGGGTGGCAAGATTTTTATGGGATGTAATATGGCCATCACTTCTTTCTCATGGGTATAATTGACTAAATTTGCATCATGAAATTGGTTATTCATAATTGATAGTAAATGTCATTTTTGCATTAAAATGTCACCCAAACCTTTTTATAGTAAATGTCTTAACTAGGTCACTTGACCTAATATTAAACTTAAAACCCTGAAAAATATGTACAATATAAAAAAAAAACCCTAAAATAGACCCTACAAACCCTAGGTTCTATCTCTTTATCTATCCCTTGGCAACATTTAAACCTAATTACTACTTAAATTATATAATCACATAACCTTATTTATAGGGTTTTAACCCAGAAACTATAAGTTTCAACTATTAAAATTCAAGTTTGATTTTTCTTAGTCCATCACCATGTTCCCAAACATTCCCGGTGTGTATTTATTTGAGGCACAAAAACCTTGCCTTTTACCCTTTGAAATCCATGCAATTTGGAGTATTTTTGAACAACACAAACATATATGTGAAAAATAAAAATATTTAATTGTATTAATGTTACCTATGAGTAAAAAAAGACTCTCCAAGTTGAATCATTCAATTTGGCATTGAAATGAAGGTTGGACGTGGAATTTTGTGAAGCATGCCAAAATTGCCCTGCTTCACTAAAATGCACACCTAGGCTTCATTTATTGGTCAATTTGATAGATTCAAATTGTAGGTTGTTTATTTAATGATTCTACACGCTTTTTCATTGTTATATCTTTACTTAGACTTCATTTCCAAACAAGAAAAAAGAACTAGTCCTATTTTTCTCCATTCTCCTTACCTATTTATCTTCAAACCCTAACTAGGCCACTTGACCTAATATTAAAATTAAAACCCTAAAATATATGTACAATATAGAAAAACCTTAAAATAGACCTTGCAAACCCTAGGTGATATCTCTTTATATATCCCTTGGCAACATTTAAACCTAATTACTACTAAAATAATCATCCAACCTTACTTATAGCATTTTAACCAAGAAACTACGAGTTTTAACTATTAAAATTCAAGTATGATTTTTCTTAGTCCATAAACGTGTTCCAAAACATTCCTAGTGTGCATTTATTTGAGGCAGAGAATCCTTTCCTTTTACCCTTTGAAATCCATGCCATTTGGAGTATTCTTGAAAAACAAAAATATATATGTGAAAAATTAAAAATATTTAACTATATTAATGTTACTTATGGGTAAACAAACTCTCTCCAAGTTGAATCATTCAATTTGGCCTTGAAATGAAGGTTGGACATGCATTTTTGTGAAGCAGACCAAAATTGCCTTGCTTCACTAAAATGCATGCCCAAGCTTCATTTATTGGCCAATACGATTGATTCAAATTGTATATTGTTTATTTAATTATTTAAACACTTTTGAATTGTTACAACATTCTAAGTTTTTCTTTGACTTGCCTTATGTGAAAGTTGTGTATAAGTGGGAAACATAATTATGTAGGATATTTGTAAGACATGACGCAAGGTTACATCCTAAGGTTAGGAATTGTCAAATTATGTCCCATTTAAAATTTCATTACCAAGAGTGTAATTGGTTTTTCCTGTGAGTGCATATTTGCTCCGACTGTGATCATTGGCAAATATCATCAATTGCTATTTCGAAGAATTGGATTTCAATGTATAACATTTCCTTTATGAAAATGACTATGATATGTTGTATAAAATGGTTTTATATTTAGGTTGGAATGATAATTATTGCATAGTCAATTAAGTACAAGACCTAGTGTGCATCTATTTGAGGCACACAAACCTTGACTTTAACCCTATGAAATCAATCCAATTTGGCATAGCCTTGTACAACAAAAATTTATATGTGAAAAAATAATGTTAATTATGAGTAAAAAAGAACTATCAAAGTTGAATCATTCAATTTGGCCTTGAAATGAGGGTTGGGCGTGCATTTTTGTTAAACAGGCCAAAATTCCCTTGCTTCACTAAAATGCACACCCATACTTCATTTATTGGCCAATCTGATTGATTCAAATTGTAGACTGCTTGTTTAATTAATTTACACACTTTTGAATTATTATATGTTTAATTTGACCCTTAAATAATTCTACTTCATATTTCATACAACATTCCAATTTTTGCTTCAACTTGCATTATGTGAAAGTTGTGTATAAGTTTTTCTTCAGCTTACTCTTGTGCAAAACATTTGTCCTTTTAATCCAGAGAAAAAATTCCAACTCTTCACATTATTTGTCAATCCAGGTAGGTTTTTTTTTTATTACAAGGTTACTATGTAAGATATATGCAAGGGAAAATGATGACTAATGCTAATGAATCTCAAACTCAATCATTGTAATCACACTCTCGACAAATCAAAACTTTGGCTGCTACACTCTCAAACCTTGTTCACACCCTCAAGAAATAAAAACACAATGCAAAATTAAACTACTCTATCACACTATCACTCTTGTTCAAAAAATAAGAGTACTCCTGGAAACCATTCTCTCAAAAAATGTTGAAACACACATTCAAATGAAATGAACACACCATCAAACTATAATAGGAATTAAATATTTTTCACACTAACAAAGGGACCGATCTAGGACCTATGTTGTTGCACAATACAATGGTTAGAATTATGCAATCATTAAAGCATTAACATGACTAATAAAAACAATAACACTACACAACACACAAGATAGTCAACAGTAAGGTATGGTGCAACCAATGATTGATATTGTATTAATGAAACATATGAGATTAAAATGCTGGTTCTCTCCCCCTCTATCACTATCTATCTATTTCTATATGTCTATCTCGCACGACAGAGAGTACACCTCTTTATAATTTTCAGATTGAAATGATAATATTATCATCAGAATATCTCAATTCTCATGTGATCTAATTTGAGAATACACATGATCAATTTGATAATAATTTCCAAGGTTAGGACAAAGCTGTAACAAATTTTCCAAATTACAATAATTATCAATAGAAAATACTAATTGTTTCAGCTGCACTGTCCACAAACTTCTCCTTTGACATTCAAACTATCTTTTGACCAGATGCTTTCCAAACTGATGTTCCTAACTAATTAAAGGAGGTTAGCATATCCAAAACAGATCTTCATGTGTAACAACAATGCTCAGCTAGTCCTTGTCCTATCCTTGGCAAGGCAAAAATGGAAAGTGTAATCCTCCAACAATATCTCAACAAACCACAAACCCTGTAACGACCAAGTTGTTAGTTTATGAGAAAAATAGCCTAAAACAATAGTTCTCATGAAAAATTACAAATATAATTGGATCATAAGGATGACATATAAAAAGATACATACCGAGGTTGATAATGGATATTATAGTGGCAAAGTACGGTCTCGAGAATTAAAAAGGGTAAAGAAAAGGTAAGAAAATGAGTGCAAAAAGATGCCAATTTCACATCCCAATATCTCCCCTGAACTTAAGTATCTAGATGTCCATATTTGCATGATTTCACATCCCAACATCTCCATCTCACTCTACTTCAATTGCTGGTTCTTGTGTAACAACAACACCTTCAACATCTTCTTGTGGAACAACGGTTTGGAATTCTTAATCTTGGTATCCAACTTGAATTCCAAACGAAATAGTGGTTGGCCTTTCATAAAATTATTCCTCCAACACTTCCTTACATCCATCACATAATCTAACTGACATTACTTCTACAACTTCTGCTAGGGTTTCTAATCCATTTTGTTTTCTAGACTAAAGCTGCCCTTCAACCATGGTAAGTTGTTTCCTTAAATTCTCATTTTACTCAAATTTATTATTTTGTTGAATAAGGAGGTTAATTTTAGACTTACCTAGTAAAGAGACATCTTATTCTTCCTTTTTGAGCTCCTCCTCGTTTTGCTGTTCTTCGGGTTCCTTTGATTCGGGTGGAACAACATGAACTGTAGGTGTTGGGGTATGTTCTTTTACAAATTCTTCTTCTTTATCTTCATTCTGTTGTCCGTCAGACTCCTTTGGTTATGTTGTATCAATACATTCCTCAAATATTGGGGTAGCTGATGGTGTAAAAATTACCCGCACTCTCTTCTTGTGATTCTTTCCACCTAATCACTTCTTCAATTTCCTATTTTTCACCATAGTTTGTATAGGAGTATATTTTTTATATGTTTTCTTAGATTCCTTGGGAATTTTTGTTTTAGGAACCCCTGCTTCAATTGACGTTGTTACAGGTGCCATTGTTTCAACAGTCTCTGCATCAGGCCCTTCTTCCTCAATAGGGCATCCATGATAACTATCCTCATATTATCCACTGGATATATCCACAGGTTCTTTAGGGCATGCTCTTTTTCCTTCAGCGGATGTACCAACAGATATTCTTATGGAACTCCATCTCTTAGGGTTTCTGTGAAGGGGTTTAGAAGGTGTAGCCGCTCTTCTTTGTCTAAAAAGTATAACTACTCTACTTTATCTCAGAGGTGTAACTTATCTATCTTCTAGTGCTATTTCAATACTTACCTCCTGTTCTTCACTTTCTAGCTTCTTAAATTTCCTCCTTTCACCATAGTTTGTATAGGAGTAGATTTTTAAGATACTTCCTTAGGTTCCCTAGGAATTTCTGTTTAAGGAACCCCTTCTTCAGCTGACGCTGTTCCAAGTTCCCCTTTTTCAACAGTCTCTTCCTCAAGCACTTCTTCCTTAATAGGGAATCCATTATAACTATCCTCATATTTTCCACTGGATATATCCATAGGTTCTTTAGTGCATGCTCTTTTTCCTTCAGCGGATGTACCAACAAATGTTCTTATGGAACTCTATCTCTTACTGTTTATGTGACAGGGTTTGGGAGGTGGAACCACCCTTCTTTATCTAGAAAGTGTAGATGCTATACTTTGTCTGGGAGGTGTAATTGATCTATCTTTTGGTGTTGTTTCAACACTTATTTATTTTTCTTGACTTTCACTTTCCTCTATTTGAGTGGTTGGTGCACGTGACTTTGCCAATAAACCAGTCCATGTGCTTTCCTGTTGTTGTAGTGAGTGAATTATGATTAACTTGATGAGCGCATGGTTGGTTAAGCAACTCTTTATATGCTTTGCTATATGCACCACCTTTTCCATATTTGTAAATATTTTAGTAAAAAATTTTAGTTTTCCATTACAAAGATGTGCCAATAACTAAAAATGATAATTGAATACTATCGCAAAACGTCCCTCACAAGTAATGAACTTCTGAATAAATAAATTCACATCATCTCAAGGGTGAGGAAGGGATGCTCTATCAATACCTCTCCCCTTTCTCCTTACTTCCTTTCCTCACTATAAAAATGTTGCTCTAGTTGTTGGAACTGTTATTTTCCTACAAAACCAGTAAGCCCCTCTATTAGGTAAACCTGTCACCCTGGAAATTATGTCCTCTGTGGAAAAAATTCTAAATCCTATAACCTCTGAATGCTCTCCTATAGATCCTGCGTGAATTCCATAGCAATCTATTCACTGAAACCCTGCAACTTCCCAAAGTATAATAATTTCCCTGCATTCCTAAATATCTCTAGGGGTTATAGATGGTGTAGCAATGCACCAATGGAGTCTGGTTCATGACAGATTTTCACTCCTACCATGGTTATTTCAAAAAATGTTATCGCTCAAAATTGCTTAAAGACTGTTACAGGGTGACACTTGGTCAATACAAACAATTGGGTAGAGAATATCAGTCGAATGGAACTTGGCAATGGGTAGGGAATAATTAAGGTTACCCTTTTAATGAATTCAAGATTTCAATGATAAATGACAACTACCAGGAATGATTTCCAAGTAGTCACATTGATTTCCACAAGTGATAGCATGAGTAAGGGCGATAATGGGTAATTACTAATTTAGGATATGTGTATTGTGCGTCCGCCAGATGGTAATTACCAAATTTGTCTTACTGTACACTCCACCACCCAACCTAATTACAAAAGCCATCCTCGACATGTGTAGCAGAAAAAATCACATCCAATGCTATAACGAGGAGCAAAATACGATATTATAGAGGAAGCTAAAAAGGAATCTATAAAGGAAGCTAAAATCGACGCTAAAATAATTCCATAACCAAGAGACAAATAGGACGTTACACAGGAAGCTATACATGAAGATACATCAGGAGCTAAAGGAGAAGTTAAAATGGGTGCTAAATAGTGGTAATTGTTTGTTATTGAAGTAAAAAATGCCAAAATTAGCGCCATCCCGATAAATAACATTGATTTTTTCAAAAAGGTGGAGAAAAATACACTAAAACAACTAGTGGAAGAAAAAAAGGGAGTTAAAGAGGAAGCTAATCACATGTGTTTGTTGTAGTGAAATCATGCATTATGACACATATTCCATCGATGTTTATAAAAAATTAAGAATAGATAGAGGCTTGGTTTGGTTGATATCATCACTCAAGAAATATTTTGGCATGAAAGTGTGTGATGTGGTGTCTTGAGGGTTTAGATCCTTTGAAAATATTGTTTCAATAGTGGGCTATTTTAGTGAAATATTTGAGTAAAGCTCAAGGGAATTTTCGACTTAATATCATGTGTCTCATATCTTTTTGTGTCTATCTCCCTTACCTTTCAGAGTATCTACACAGCTTGGAAATAAGTTGTTGGTTTGGTTTATTCCCAATGGGATGGAAACATGTTTAGTTGGGATTTATCTTGCCATCCCATTTGGAGTTGGAGAGTTTAAATATTCAAGTGTGGTGAAGCTACACCATTTTCTATCTCATAGTTTGAGTAGGAAGGGCATCTTTCTTTGAGGTGCTTTGCGGGATTTGACATCTCATTATCGGGATTGGTGTGCTCTTGCTCAATAGTATGGCATCCTTACCTCTGTATGAATTTTGATTATGGAGTTACAAAGCTTGCCTCAGTGAATTGTATAAAATTTAACATGGGAATCCCTTGGCGTTTTTGGATTTATGCTCGGTTGGTTGTTATTTTTTAAAAGTCAATCTCAATTTTTCTTTCATTATTATGGATGTATATTTTAGTTTATTTAATTTATTAGCATTTTTTTACATTACATACCATCTCCATATTTCACTATAGAGTGTGCCTTACGTCTCTTGATGGAGTGCAAATGAACGTGAGCATATGATAAATTCGCAAGTTACTTTTTTTTTGGTATTTTTTGGATAATGTATTTTATGTGAGATATCATAACAAAATTAAAAGATTTGGAAATGATGTATGTGTTTTGAAATTTCTAATTTCAATTATATTATGGTCTTGTTTTTTAATCAAATCTAGCTCATGTAGTTGTCAGATGGAGAATTATTCTCCCAACCTAGGTTCTATTCTTGTAAGTGACATGTTGATTGCATATTGAATATATTGTTGTAATGGATTTGGGCCATGTTGTTGCCTTGGTCTTGTTCTATAATATCCCGAATGGGATATTAGGCTAATTTCTTGAAATTTAACTCCAACAAAATTATTCATTCAAAAACATCATAAATATTTCAGATTAAATGCCAGTAAAATGAAAAAAATAGAAAATGAATGAAATACTACAACCCAAATAACATAATGAATGGAAATAATCTCAACTTTATTATATTAATGTGGGATAAGATTCTACGTGCCAATACAAACTCGAAAATAATTTAGACAAATAAATTGTAACTAGAAATGTAGCTCCAATTTAGGATCTGAATTATTCTCACTCCAATCTTCAAATATGATACAAATTTGATCTCCAATAACACTGCTAAAGCTCCGTGAGATTTCTGGGTGAAATCTTCTCAATGGTGGGTTGGGTTTTTGTCCAACTCACAAGAAATGGAAACCCAAGGGTTTTTGTCTCGGGGCTTACTGAAAGTTGAGAACATCATTCCCAAACCTATATATAAGAAAAATACTCAACTTCAAGATGTCCCAAATGGTTTGCTTCCCCTCGTTTTATAGATCTGATGCACCCCTCTCTAATCTTATAGAAGCACTTTATTTTATTATTTTATTTCCCACTTTAGAAGCTTCTCCTCTTATCCTTATCTTAGGTGACTTTATTTTATTCCATTTCAGTCACTTTGCCTTTTTCCGTTTTTATTTAATTAAGTGACTAATTAAAGTCACTTTTAATATAGGAAAATGGTAAATATGCCTCTACGATCTCTTAGGCCACCAAATTTCAGTTTTCACCATCCCATTCTATAGATCTCTTCGTCCCAGTTCCAACGAGCTATTACACTAGGGAGTTTCATGAAACATTCTTCCCAAAATGACACCTTAAGCATATTTAATAAAGATATGCTTAATAATAATCCTGTTTTACGAGAATTGCCAAAATGCAATGAAATCATGAATAAATTGTGAAAAACTGGCCCTATTAATGAAACGCTGCAAGCGATTCTTGTCGGACCACATAAAACTCCTCCAAAACCCTTCGGTCCCACTGATAATGAAATATCATTGCCATAACCAAGTTGTCACCAACCCTGAAAATCCATCCTAGCCACATCATAAAGGAAACTGAAAAATGGGGACATTACAAATTCTCCTGCCCCAAGAATGCTTTCCCTCAAGCAACCCACATCTGCCCATTGTAGAGGCATCTATAAACTCATACCAAGATCCCATACAAACCATTGGGTCACATCATGCCTCTATGCTAACCAAATATAAATGGATCCCTCAATACTTGGATCCCAAACCCATCTCTAACTCATTATATCATCGATAAATCCACCTAGATCCCAATGGAAACAAGGTGGACCATTACCTATGGCTAAGGTGTCCTACTATGCTATACCCCCTGTTATCACTCTCCCCAACTTCCCAAGGTTGAAAATGGGATTGAAGAAAGGTAACCACAGACTAGGCTTTAGGTTAGGTAGCTAGCCCTACTAGGACCAGAGAGGGCTATCTCGTTGTCACTTTTGCAGTAAAAGGAATGAATAAGTATCTAATGATCTTAGGCTAGGTATATAAGCTCAGTAAATAGGATTTGTTTGATGTTTTAAGTACTGGATAGAAAGGTAAGTGAGAAGACTGTGTGTAGGGTTTTTAGGTCTAAATTCCAAGGTCAATTTGCAGAGAACATGCGAGGCTAGATAGGTAGTTTGAAGGCATGTTTAATATGTCACTGAGTATAGGATGAAGTGAAAGAGAGTTTGAATGAGCACTAAGGTGAATTCATTCATTTAGAAGCAAATAGACATAACAATGTAAACCTTGCCTAAAGCAGAGCATGAACAAACATGATTTCTGCTAATAAACTTACAAGATAAACATATGGAAAGATGTATATGAAAGAAGAATATATATAATTTAGCATGAAGAGATAAACATATATAAGAAGTAAAAATTCTCCAATGCATACCACAAGTATCTCAACACAAGTTCTACAAATCTATCTCTGATTTCATTCCAAAATGCTGGTTACAAGAGCTTCACTGCAAAATAAGACTATCGAAACCAACAAAAGACTAAAGAGAGTCTACTTATACAAAATATGGACTATGAAACCTCAACAGTTCGAAATAACACCCAAAATGGATCATAAAAACACAATATGAGTCAGTTCCTAGATTCTAGGGAGGTTAGAAACCATTCCCTAAAATTTAGCTATGAATTAGGAGTGTTTGTCCCTTACATTAAATTACATATTCCCTCATGATAGGAGGAAAAAACCAACTCAATAAATCTAATGTATCTTATAGGACAAAAAAACCTCAAATTTTTGACATTTTCTGATCTTAACAAGTTTCATGAGGAATCCAATGATGATTTGTAACATTTCTGACAAAAGAGTAACAAAATTTTACAGAAGCGTAACAAAAATTTGTAGGCACTTTTAGGAGTCCAAATCCAATTCTAAAAGAATGGTAAACTAGACCCGTCTGTTTCAAGAACATCTTGAATTTTTCAAAATGACCCATGGGAAGACCTCCAAAAATCCATTCTCCCAAGGTTACTCCAAAAGCGTAACAAATGCTCCAAAAGGTGGAAGAAACATGAAAATGAGTGGTTTTTGGGTTTTTTCTCCAAAATTAAAGCTTTTAATGCCAAGGGTGTTCCTAATCTGTAATTTACTCATCAAAATGCATCCATCCATGTAAAGAAATCATCATTTGGATGCCTCCAAAATAAGCGCAACAAAAGTTTGCTACGCTTTTGTGAGGAGGAATTTCCAAAAATTTTCAAAAATCACAAAAAGTACCAAAATTATTCAAAACTTCCCAAAATTGGTTCTGTAGCACCTGTGAGTGATGGGCTAAACAACCAAGGAAGCTTCATCCAACAAATCTAAGCTATCCTTCTCTTTAAGCTTCATTTGATCTTCTCACAGAACCTCAAACATCTAGTCCTCTCAAAACATCTTCTGGCCAAGGGTGAAGCATTGAGTTCATGCATTGTAAAGGGTTCTAACATGAGGTGGAACCATCCCTTGAAGCTTTTCTTCACACTCTCCATCTTTTTTTATCACTTAAATGATTAAAACCCTATTGTTTTGGTGGAATGAGTATATGTAGTGAAATATGGAAAAACAAAGTGTAGGAATAATCTAGGTTTAGAGGGTGATATGGAGGGTTATGGAGCTAGGTAAAATTCTACAAAAAATTCAGTAGATAGGGTGGCATGTGAGCTCCATATTGTGGGTGGAATGAAGTGAAATGGATGTGAGGAGGGTGATGAAATCAAGCAAACACAAGAAATTTCCAAATTTTCACTCTAAAAATAGCTTGTGTTTAGGGTTTTATGAGAATGACTGTTAGGGATGATATGGATGATGGGAGATGAGAGTGTGAGGTATATGAGGGGTGTAGGGTAGTGTTAGATGGTAGGGTTTATAGTTTTTTCAACTGGATTAGGTTAGGGTTTAATCAAATGGAGTCTTTAAATAACATGGATAAGTGATGATATAATGAAATATGGAGTGAGCATGAGAATCAATCATAAACTTCATAACTTGACCATGGGAGGCTATAAGAGTGATGACTTATTGTTTGTGAGAGGTCCAAGGAGTAGTGGTCACAAGCCTTGAGCTTGTTTGAACATATTTGAAGCCAAAAAACTAATTCTGGACCCTTTATGGAGGTTTAATACCAAATTATAGAAGCACAACAACACTTCCCAGAAGCGTAACAACTGATTCCAAAAACATAACAAAGGAATTGAAAAAAATCTACAACAGTAGGACTTAAATATGAATCAATATCTCTATAACCATAACTTTTTTTGAAAACCAGAGAGAGGTTTTTGGTTTTTTTCATGTTATGAACAAAAACATCCTCCATGTCTCTAAAATACTTTCCCATTTGCTCAGAATCCAGGTTTGAATTTGATCACTCAAAATTTGCAGAAGCATAGTGCAATCTGAGAAGAACCATAGCGCCTACTTTGAGAGGGAGTTTTGAGGCATTTCCAGAGGATTTTGGGGCTGAAAGTGGTATGGTGGGAAAGGTTAGGATGTATTCTATAGAATGGAGTCATCAAGCACTACAAAACCCTCCTCCAAACCCCTAAAAATTGATTTGCAGACAACTTGTCCAAAAGTACAGAAAATGACCTAGAGCAACTGTATTTTGAGCATTTCTCTCAAACCATAACACCTGGGCACAAACAGAAGGATATTTTTTTTGTTTGGCCTATTATTGACAAACACCTCTTTCACTTTTGTAAAATTCATCTCCATTACTTCAGAAACTGATTTTTAAGCCAAATTGTCCCTGTGTGCAATGTAAACCCTTGCTTGATCACGAAGCTCTAAAAATGATGCCATGGCTCTGAGTCGGCTCAAACCTAGAATGGTGACCTCCATTATGGGCATTCTTCTCACCCTCCATGATTTTTTTCAACAAGTAAAGCCCTAGCTTGATGTAGTGGATAGGGAAGGTGGAAAATTAGGAAAATAGGGGATAGTGGTAGAGTGGTTTTAGGTGTTGAGATTTTTGAGTGTTGGGGTAGCATCGAATGTACTCTAGCTCCCAAACTTTGTGGAGGGACTAGAGTAAATGCTATCTCCAAGAGCTAGAAAGGGTTTTGATAAATTCCATTCTGTTTAAGAGATATTTAATTAATTAATCTTTTTAATTAAGGACCCTATGTCTAACTTAGGAAAATTAAAACATTAAAGTTAATTGAATTAAACATGTGATGAAATGACTTAAGTCACAATAATAAATATTTATTTTAATCTTAGCCGTCGATTTAAGATTAGATCACAGCCGTTGGTTTCCCAACTAGAAAAGTATAAAGGAAAGGCTTGGGGTCAGTTGGAGAACACACATAGAGGCAGAGCTCAGAGACAAAGCTGAAATTATAGGGTGTGGTTTGATAAGAATTTCCAGAAGTGTTTTAGCTACAGCGAGGGGTAGTATTGGCAGAAAGGATGATCTGATCCCAGGCAAAGAGTGCAACTAGAGGCATAGAAACAACATACTAAGCAGCACATAGAGGGTAACAGCTATGCAGTGCAACCACAGCCCAACAGAGGCAGCGCAGAGGCTTCAGGAGCTACGTAGAGGCTATGCAGGCCCAGAAAGGGCAGCGCAGAGGCAGCAAGAGGCTAGTAGGGCTAACGTAGGCCCAACCAGGGCAGCGCAGGGGCAACGTAACCCAGTCTAGGTGATGCAGTCCCTTCCTGAGCAGCACAGGGGCTGACGCAAGGTAGCAGAGCTGATGCAGTGGGCTTCAGAGAAACGTTGGGGTTTCTGAAGACTGAAAAGGGATGAGTTATGTAAACCCCGTTTGAGGGTGTGAATCAGTCAATTTTTTTTGTCTCCGGAACAGAGGTATAGCTGTAGTTTTTTTCTCTGTCGGGTTAACCAGCTGGTGCCCAGATGTGTTCTACTTATAATCTACTTAATAATAAAACCCTACAGCAGCCAGAAGATCAGTTTCCCGCATTGGGTTTTTCGGGGGACAGTTGTCCAAAAAATCCTGTGTGTCGCTTTTTCATTGTGCATGTATTCAATTTATATTTGTATATGTAGGCTGTTATATGTATTTACTTCGATGTTGTTTCCGAATATTCAAAATAATAACTTGTAAATTTAATCAAGTAGGAGAAGTAAATTGAGAATTAACAATAAGATTTCTTAGGTTAAGAAATTTTCACATGGTATTAGAGCGATTGCAGATCTAGCCTGGATCTCCAGCAAGAAGACTAGAGAATCTGTGCCGTAGAAAGTAGCAGAGAAAGCAACAACAACAGCAGAAAATCCAGACCAGAAAAGGCAGTGCAACAATAGAAGGAAGCAGAGCCAGACAGACGCAGTCTCCACGCAGATTCACGCAGACCAATGTACTTACTGCACAGAGGCAGCACAGACAGTACGTTGATACTGTCTACTCACGTAGAAGCCAGCCAGGGTGATGCAGTCCATAAGCTAAGTGTTGTTCAGAGTGTCGAAAGCTGAGTTGCAAAGCTTCAGTAGTTGCTGGTGGGGTTAAAATTTTGTCGATGTAGAATTTAGCCTAAGCCTATTTCAAAAAAAGTAGGAGGGGAATAACTTCTTAGAAGATTTCCACTCAAATAAGTCTGAATATTGATCAGAGGATCGAAGAGAGCTAATTTTTTTTGTTTGGTAGACTTCAAAGAGAGGGAGTTAGTTGTTAGAGGGAGCAGAGGGTTCCTATTTTGCCAAGGACCCTAGATCCGAGTCTCTAGCAAAGAGAGGAGGATTTGTTCTGACACATTTTATGAGCAGATGGCACCTCATGGACTACGTGATCAAGATAGGTTGGACGACCTGTCCAAATTTGCAATATGGAAGGCCAGAATCTTGGTAGTCACGGAGGCATACGGCTTGAGGGAGCATGCAGAGAAAGTCTTGGTCACACCGACTAATGAGCTCCATCATTAGACATATTTGGAGGGTTAATAGTCACCTTTTTGCCTTCTTAGATCTCTTTTTCTTGCATTTTTATTATTATTTGGGTTTATGATGCTAGTATAGGTGGTGATTAAGGCTAACATACTCTGAATGCCTAATATAAGGTTGAGTGAAAAAAATCATGATTTATTATGCATTTTTATAAAGTTCTTATCACAAAGACTTGGAGGAGACAATAAGGAGAAATTATAGGAGGATTGTCCACCCTCAAAGGCACCCGAAGGACCCCAAAGATTCTCTCTAGCAATTCGAATTCCACAAGCAGCCAAAGGATCCCCAAGGATTCTCTCCAGCAATTCGAATTCCAGAGGCAGCTAAGCAACTCAAAGAGGAGAGCACTCAATCTTGGTTTAATTGGAGTCTAGTGGCCTCAATCACCATTTTCTAGGGAGCTGTTGGTAGCTTCCTATTAGGACTCTTGTAGTTTGCAAGATTGGAAAGAACAAACACTGCAGCGCCTACATTAGAACCACTTTGGAATCCTAGGATCTAGCCCTCCTAGATTCAGAGAGGGATCTCTCTATTTAAGTATTTTGAAAGGATATATCTTTAAGGCTTATGATATTATATTAGGCTAGTTATGAAGTACAAGGGATTTGTTTTAGTTTTGGTTGGGTAAGATATCATCAAAATAAAGGAAGTCTTTTGAAGGGTAAAGGTGTGAGTGGGTTGAAAGAATGGTTCAACTGATAGGATAGGTAAGAGACAATATCAATCCATTGGGCTATGGAGTCACAAAAGGATTTAATTTCACAACAAGTTTCAAGAGTGGTCCATGGGGCAAGTCATCTGTATCAAAGGATCTCTTTAGTTTGATTTGTGATATGGAACATTAAAAGTGTTGTGAAAGAAGCAAAGCTAATAACCATTTAAGAATCTATTAACTTCACTAAACAAGAAAAGCCTTTCAAAGTAACTTGTTTGAAGCAGGCCAAAGGACAGGGCAAACCATAGACCTCTTTGGGCAAACTTTTACGAAAGAACACTTTTCAGACAACAATCCAGCAATCAAATAGATTACCTTCAGAAATAAGAAAACATATAAGATAAACAAAAGAATAGCCTAAGATCAAGTAAGAAATTTGAATCTATCATGCTTTTGGCATACTCTCAAGGGAAACTTTCAAAACAGCTGTTGAAGACTAAACAAGGGACAGGGCTAACCATAAACTTCCTTGATTAGGACTTACTTAGCATGCAATGAAAAGATCAGTCAAGAACAACATCTCAGGTTTTACTCAGCAAGACATGGGCTCACCAACATTCCTTGACTGGTTATACTCTATTGAAATCATTCCCAAAGCAACAAATAGAAGAAAACATAGAGATAAAGCTTATCAGTGAGAATTAGGGTACTTTGCAGTAAATCCTATTCTATATTTCCTGTTCTTTATCAGAGAAAGTGGACAGTATGAAAACATAAGAAAAACAACAATTACAGTAAGAAAAACATCAACATTGACATAGACTAGGATCCCATAAATCAGCTTGTATATTTGACGTTCAAACCAGTTACAATATTCAAGTCCAATAGGTCTTTACAACTTCAAACTTCTCTTCTCAGCCTATCTTTCTTCAATTACTAATAGAGCTTCAGCAGCCTCAACAACTATTTACATTCAATAAGTATTCAACCAACATTTACAATGGGCTCCTCTTATGATATTTATAGGTAAATTGAGGAGGTGGAGTGAAAGAAATATCTAACTTATTCAATCAATATAGAGTAAATGATTCTCGACCTTTAAGAGGCCTAATGGAGAAGATTTTAGATGTTTAACTCTGTTTTAATTAATTTTACATTAACTTTCATCTACTTTAGTCACTTTTGTTGACTTTTGAGGCTTTTGGTAGCTGGCAATTACTTTTTGAGATGTCTTTGGCAAAATATCTCTGACTGTGTATTAACTTTGTAGGCTTTTGAGTAAATAGGCCTATAGGTGGCATTTATGGCTTTTTGGGGATTAATTGTTTCCACGATCTGGCATTTTCGAAGCGGTCCTTTGCTGATCTGTCCTTATTTGTCACTTTAAACTTGAATTAGGCCTTTGATATGCATTAGGCCTCTTTTAATCATCTTTCAGGCCTTTTGTCCTTTACTGACTGTTTTAACTTTTAAACTAATTATGTCCTCAAACTGTGCTTTATCCTCGAAATATGCTGATTAAGTCCTTGATCTTTTGAATTTTGATTTTAACCTGTGATCTTCACTATTCTTCGCTGATCTTCATTATTCTTCCTTTGTATATAGATGGCCTGCGCTGGAGGGTTTTGCTGCGTAACCAATGCTCATGAAACCTTAATTAAAACTTGGAAATTTGATCCTTTATGTCCCTTTTGCATTCAATTCGGCCACAGAAGATCGTCATCCTCGGCCATATCCCTTTACTGGACCGTGGGACAGATTTTATATCTTATCCGCCATTAAAACCTGCAACAAGCGATCAAAATATTATAAAAACCTGCGAATGAAGCTATAACTTCTTCAGAGGGCTCGGCGGAGGGAGAAAGGGCAGTGCAGAGGCAAGAGAGCACGTGGAAGGAGATTCCATGGTCGAAACCATAAGAAACATGGTTTAAATCTGCTTGTGGCGCGAAAATATAGATAGGCGATTTTGCAGAAAACTGCGAGTGGTTTTCGCGCGGGGTTAAGGCGGTAAGTGGTTTGGGGCTAAATGAACGTGATACGGGTTATCGCTTGACACGTGGCTCTAAAAAACTGCCCATTTCATGTTAAAAATGCATGGTGGGAAGGTTTGGTGAAATGGAGCGCGAAACGAATGCTAACCGTTGGGTCTCGGGAGATCAACGGTGGAGATTGGAAGAAACATGATGAAAAAGCCCAGTGCGGTCGGGTGGGACCATCGGGATTATATGGTGGGGCTTGATGGGGGCCGTTAGATATGAAGGAACAGACGGTCCAAATCAAAGCGGAGATTTAGGATGGTGGATGAGGGGTCGGGAAAAAATGAAGACCCAATGGAGCAAGAACCGTCCAATCTTGAGGATCAACGATGGATATTCAATCGCGGAAATGACTTGGTAGGGGACAGACGAGAGGGAGTATGGCGATGCGAAAGAGTGCAAGCCATCCGATCTAGGGAGAGTTAGATCAACGGCAGAGGAAGAGCAATGGGACCCAGCGGGTGATGTCAGCAAAATTGTCATGTAGCGGAAAGCTATTGGGCGGAATTTAAAAGAGGGGATCAATGGGAACCGTTGGATTGGGAGGATCAACGGCTGAGAGTAACTCGGTGGATCGGTAATCGGCGGAGAAATAGGTCCGGGAAGGAGGATTTTTGGAATGCAATGTGCTGATGGTCGATGGGAGAAGTAGGTGCGATGGATAGAGGACCGTTGGATCGAGATCGAGATCAACGGTGGAGATTTACTCGGGGGATTGCATCGGCGGGGGGAAAAGGGTCAGGGGACAAGGGGACTAGGAAGTTGTGATGCGATGGTGAAGTGCGATGCGATGGAGTGCGGAGGAGTGATGGTCGTTAGATTTGAAGGAACGTACGGTCCAGATCAAATTAGGAGATCAGCCATTGGCGGAAAAAGAGTTCGGGAGCGAGGAAACGGGGATCGCCAATGGCCGATAGCTGATGGGCTTTAGTGCTCAGTTACGGGGGCGGTCTTATGGCGGAAAAAGGGGCTCGGGCTTAAGCGAAAGGGGCTTAAGGCCTTATATTAAAAATGAAGGATTTTGGACAGAAAATGAAGGTTTTTGAGGATTTTTAGAGTTTTCGATAGGGGAAAAAAAGGTTTTAAACCAGAATAAAGGGATTTTATCAGGTTCAAAGGGGATTTTTGAGGGAAAATAAAGGGTAAAAATGGGGAAAATGGGTGAAATGAAGGGGTTTTTAGAGGGATTTTCCAAAGGAAAAAATGATGGAAAATGGGGCTGAAAACAGTCTTTTTTATAACAGCGGGGCTTTTCTTTGAAGATTTATCAATGGAATGGATTTCTTAAGGATAAAGAACATAGAGAGGCTTCAAGAAGTCACAAATTTTGCATGAAATTTGTTTCTTGAAGGCTAAAGACCTGTTTTAGCCATCATCAGTTATGACAAAATTTTATTGATGGCTAACACTTCCCTGTAGAACAAATAGCGCAGAGCTAGAGCTAGGAAGGGTTAGTCCATCCTAGTCTCCCTTCCATTCAGAATTATTGTTGTATTGAAGCTTTTTGTTTTATTCAGGGATTGAAACTTTCAGAGATGTATGCAGTTATTCTTTTATGAAATGAGCATACTGATTTCATTTGATTGATTTAAGTTCAGAGGGCTAGGCTTGTGGGTTAGGGCCCAATCCATGTGCCTCAGCTTCTCTGCTGTTATTATCTTTTCCTTTCTTTCATTTAGCTAGTTTTTCCTCTATCATTTAAGTTAGATCTGCTTTTGATAAGTTTCATTGCAAATTAGTTTTTGTGTTGTTGCAGTTTTAATTGCTTATGCATAGTGAAATATAGGAAAAACTCCAAAAATATGGTCAAGTCTCCCCCCTCTCATATTTTTAAATAGAGTTCGAGTAGGGGTAGACCTTCCCACTGGCCAAAATTGCTTTCTGTTCGAGTTTGGGGAAGAATTTGTATTACCAAGTCCAAGCCTTTCCTTCACTATTTCATCCCGCATTTCTGTCTGTTTCCCATACATGAATCCGCAGGTGTGCTTCACTTCTGAGCACTACTCTTATGCTTCCATTTCCTTCCTTTACTTCTCACCTTAGCGTTTCACATACCTTCTTGCAAACACCCTTAAGCTCTTCAGCCTTACTACTCTGTTTTTCTCCCTTCACGACCACCTTACCCTTTTTACGAAAAACACGTGAAAAACCATATAGAACCACCGAAAACCCAACCTCCACCTTGCTCCTTGAGACTCCCGTCACTATATGTCGCACTTCGCAATTGCAAAATTTAACGATTACCTTAACACTTATCACCCATTCCTTGCGATTGCAATATTATGAAATCACAAATCACACTTCACACCGGTTACCTTCTACCGTTAACACTCACCGCTCATTCTTTGCGATTGAGAAATCGAAAAACACAACTCTTATGTTTTTCCATCGCCACGTCATCCCCATCGCACATCACATCCCGTGGAACTTACCACATCATAAATCACATCCTGTAGAGCTTATCACATCCCAAATCACCGCCTGCAACCTTTACCGCAACACAAATCGCATTTCACACATTTTAGTTTATTCCCGTTAATCCTTACCGCTATCCTTGTAAATTTGCGATTCGCGACCTGCCATGTCACTCTTTGCACTACGCACCATTTAGTTTATTCCCGTTAATCCTTGCCGCTATCCTTGTAAACTTGCGATATTGTGATTCGCGACCCGCCACATCACTCTTCGCACTTTGCAATGTGCACCATTTAGTTCATTTCGTTAAGTCCTTACTGCCATCCATTTAAACTTGAGAAGTTGCGATTGCGACATCACACATCCCAAATTTTGCTGTCCATCGCATTCCACAATCGCATTTCTGAGTTCTTCTCGCTCCAAAGTCATTTCTTGTGTTATAGTAAGGTTTCCCAAGGGTTTAACCCCCTCTGTCCGCTCCAAAGCCATTTCTCACGCTATCATAAAGTTTTCTAAGGGTTTAGCCCCCTCTTTCCGCTTCCAAACCTCATTTCATGTGTTAAACCCCCCATTAGCCCTCTTAGCCCTTTTTCTTCGCTCTAAGTTGAAAATTAATTCTTTTTAATTAAAATTAAGGCATGGATAGTTTAGTTGCATGGATAGGAGTATGGTAGATAGATCATAGGATAGGTAGAGTGCATTTAGCCATTTGGCCAAGTTAAGTGTGGTTTAGAATTAATTTCCTTTCTGCTATCTATTTTCTGCAAATTAAATTAGTTTCATTCTTGGCATTCCTTTCCAGTAATTTACTTCAGTTTCCTTTCTGTCATTTCCTTCCAGCAATTTACGTTCCAATTATTATCATAATTCAAGAAATAACACCCTTTCGTGAAGCAGAAGAGGATGACATGAACATAATGCATCTGCTGTGTATATAGCACTGTCACCTCAAAGTTTGTACAAACCCCGGGTTGATAAAGTAAAGTAGGGCAGCGCCTGGGAGTTGCAGCACTCTTGGTGCAATACCAGGGCTCACCACTTTTTTGCGTCGTTTCCGGAATGGTGTCTAATAGATATTTTGATTTTGTTTTAGCATTCTTTTATGCTTTCCTTTATTTTCATGTCACTTCAGAAATATTGAAAAAGTACAAAAAAGATGTGATTTTCATGCCTCGTAGGACTAGGAATACTCAAAGACAAACCTTACCTAAAACCCCCACATCACCTCCTAGCCACCCTTCACTCTTCTTCAGTGGCAGTGAGTGGGGAAGAGAAGAAGACCTTTTTTCAACTGAGGGACATTCTTTACCTATCTTAACCATGGCTGGGACCCAGAGAGACTTTCCCATAAGAGAGGCAGATGGGGACACTAAGATGAAAAAAAGTATCCCGTCAGCTCTTCCACACTTTCATGGACTTACCTCTGAGGACCCTGACACATTCATGTTTTAATTTGTTGTTGTCTGTAGGACTTATGACTACACCTCTGATGATCAAAAGTTGAAGCTATTCCCATCCACCCTTAAGGATGCAGCCTTGCGTTGGTTCATGTGTCTACCTGGGGATAACATCACTACCTGGGCATAGATGGAAGAAAACTTTAGCAGCAAGTACAAAGACTATTGTAGGTCCAAGGAAACTAAGGATGAGATATTTAGGATGAATTTAGGGCTTGATGAATCCCTAAAGGATTATGAAGAGAGGTTTCAACTGAACTATAAGAGAGCCAACTGTACTTTTGATCCCAACTCACTTAAACTTGTACTTCTTTGAGGGATCGGTGAAGAGATGATAGAAACCTTGAATATGTTATCAGGAGGAGATATCTACCAAAAACCCTATGAAACAATCAAAACTGTCTTCTGGAACCATTTTAAGGAATTTAGGAAGAAGGGAAGAGCTAGCCAAAGTACATCCAATGCCCCTTCCTCTTCCTCCTTCATAAAACATGAGATTGGAAACATGCTAGAGGACTTCAAGAGTGACATGATGCACACCTTCTCTTTTCAAATGGACACAATGCAGGTCAGAAGGAAGAAAGAGGAAGTAGAGAGAGCCCTGGCCATATTTTGTCCTAGATGTACCAGGAAGCACCCAAGAAATGAATGTCCACTAAATGTCATAGAGGTTTGCTTAGTTTGTGAAGAGAATCATGCCACAGACAAGTGTCCCTCCTTACCTGGAATTAAATTTGTATATCAAGGTGGGGAAACAATGCTAGAGAAACTCTGTTTCACCAACTAGAGAAGGCCTCAAGGCCCTCGGCCATATCAATAAGGTATGCAAGTTGCACCTCACTCTTAATATTACAATAATCAGAGTGCACCCATGCAACCTTGGGACATCCCCACTCCTCCATCCTAGTCTACACCTCCTACTTGGCCTTCCAACCCTTCATATAATCCTCAGCCAGTAAACCAACCATTTCAGCAGTATGTTCCATAACAACCTCAGTGGAACAATCCATCCCAAGGGTGGAGGCCTCAACAAAATCTGTTGTGAAACCAACTCCAAAAATAGAAGAAAAGAGATATCAACGCCTTAGAAATAAGCCACTTCGAGGGGGAAACCTCCAATACATTACATGAATGAACAATTATTGGATGATACAAATTACAAAACCTCCTTTCTATATATAGGAGTCCATGGGGCCACAATGTAATCTTAGTGGGCCACAATGTAATCCTAGTCGAACTAACAATAATAATTTAAGGGCACAATAATAACAATATAAGGGTTACAAGGGTACAATAATAACAATAAGGGGGTTACACTAACAACAATAAGGGACTATACTAGTAATATAGGGACCTAACATGCCCCTCTCCTTCAAAAAAGTGTTGTCCTCAACACTTGAGTAGCTCTGGGTGCTTCTGTATAAAATTCTCTTCCTCCCATGTAGAATCTTCAGTGGGTAAGTTCTTCCACTTGATGAGATACTCTGAAATTGATCGATTTTGTAGCTGTCGAGTTCTTGTTTCCGTGACTGCTTCAGGTTCCAATATGATTTTTCCTTCCTCATCAAGTTCGGGCAATATTGTTTGAACTCGAAGATTTTCACCTATAACCTTCTTTAAGCATGAAACATGGAAAATTGGATGCACTCATGAAGAAGCAGGGAGCTCCAATTTGTATGCCATAGTACCAATCTTTGCAACACCTTGTAAGGACCATAGTACTTTGGCGATAATTTATTATCCTTCTTAGCTTGCTTGAGGGACATTTGTTTGTATGGTTGTAGCCGTAAAATACCCAATCTCCTACATCAAAAATTCTCTTGCTGCGATGTTGATCTGCCTGTTGTTTCATTCGATTTTGTGCCAAATTCAGGTTATCCTTTAAGAGTTGGAGAACTTCTTGCTGATGCTCGATGTGATCTTCCACTGCTTGAACCTTCAAATTTTTTCTTAAAGATGATGTGATGGATGGTGGATGATATCCATAAAGTGCCATAAATGGGGTCATTTTTGCTGCAGTATGGAAGGAAGTGTTATACCACCATTCAGCAAGAGGTAACCACTTGACCTATTGTGTTTGTTTATCAGATACAAAACAACGAAGATATCCTTCCAAACATTTATTTACTATCTCAGTTTGACCATCAGATTGAGGATGATAAGATGAGCTATGAGTTAATTGAGTACCCAAACAAGAAAATAACTCCGTCCAAAAATTTCCAGTAAAAATGGGATCTCTGTCGCTCACAATAACCCTTGGGCTTCCATGTAGCTTTGGAATTGTGTCCATAAATGTAGTAGCAACTGTACTTGCTTTAAATGGATGAGATAATGCACAAAAGTGTGCATACTTGGTAAGTCTATCAACTACCACCATGATGACACTCTTTCCTTCGGACTTAGGTAAACCTGTGATAAAATCCATTGAAATCTCCTCCCAACGTTGGCTTGGAATGGATAAAGGTTGTAGAAGACCCGGGGTCTTAATTGTCTCAACTTTATTCTGCTGGCAAACCAAACATTCCGCCACAAACTTTTGAATATCAGATTTAAGGCCATCCCAAAAAAATTCTTTCTTCACCTTGTGGTAATTTTTTAAAAATCCTGAGTGTCCTCCTAAAGGAGAAGTGTGCAATTCCAAAAGAATCTTTTGTTTTAGTTGGGAATTATTACAAAGATATAAGTGATCTTTGTACCATAAGGAATAATTTTTCCAACTAAATGTATCAAATGTACTAGGATCTTGCTGCAACTTTTGAATGAGTGTTCACACTTCTTCGTCCTTCTTCCATTCATCTCTTGCTTCGGTTATCCAATCTGGTTGGATAATAGAAATGGCACAAAGCAATGCTTCCACCTCTTCATTCTTTCTTGAGAGTGCATCTGCAACAACATTTAGCTTCCCTTTTTTGTATATTATTTCAAAGTCATAACCCAACATCTTTGTGACCCATTTTCGTTGCTCTTCTGAAGATAGTCTTTGTTCCAAAAAGTGTTTAAGACTATCATGATCAATTTTTACCTTGAAGTGTCTTCCCATTAGGTAAGTTCTCCATTTCTTTAGTGCATGCAGTATTGCTAACATTTCCTTCTCATAAATAGGTTTCTGTAAATACTTTCCTTTGATTGGACGACTTTCAAAAGCAATGGTTCTTCCTTCCTGCATTAAAATAGCACCAATTCCATTTCCTGAGGCATCACATTCCACAATAAAGGTTTTTGTGAAGTCTGGCGTAGCTAAGACCGGTGCTAGGCACATTGCCTCTTTAAGATGTTCATAGGCCTTAGTTGCTTCAGGAGTCCATGAAAATGCATCTTTCTTCAATAATGTTGTTAGAGGTGCTGCTATTCTCCCATAATTCTTAACAAACTTGCGATAATACCCTGTTAACCCGAGAAATCCTCGCAACTGCTTTATGGTTGTGGGGACTTTCCATTCCTTAATGGCTTTAATTTTGTCAGGGTCTACCTTAACACCCTCGTGAGATACAATATGACCCAGATATTCCACCTCTTGTACTCCAAAGAAACATTTGGATGTTTTTGCATATAATTGTTTCTCCTGCAATATTTTGAGCACCCTGTCAACATGTTGAACATAATCCTTCCAAGACCTGCTGTAGATTAGTATATCATCAAAAAATACTAGCACAAATTTTCTAAGGAAGGGTTTGAAAATGGAATTCATCAACCCTTGAAATGTAGAAGGTGCATTGGTAAGGCCAAAAGGCATGACCAAAAATTCATAATGACCCCCATGAGTTCGAAATGCTGTTTTTGGAATATCTTCAGTCTTCATTCTAATTTGATGATATCCTGAACGAAGATCCAACTTGGTAAAATAAATTGCTCCATGTAATTCATCCAATAATTTATCAATCACAGGAATAGGAAATTTATCTTTAATGTTGAGCTTATTGAGCTCTCTATAATCTGGACACATGCACCATGATCCATCCTTCTTGTGTACCAATACTACAGGAGCAGAGAAGGAACTTTGACTAGGTTGAGTTATACCAACCTCTAACATTTCTGCAATCATACTTTCAATTTCGCTCTTTTGGACATAAGGATATCTATAAGGCCTGATGTTTGTAGGAACACTTCCGGGAATCAAATGAATAGCATGATCATGATCGCGAATAGGTGGGAGTCCTTTGGGAGTTTCAAACACCTTGGAATGATTGTCCAAGAATTTTTGGAGATCTGTAGAAATAGATAATTTTGATGTTGGAACTTCTAGTGAGCATAATTGTGCAGTTACGCCTCGTTGTTCTTTCTTTAGAAGATTTGTCATGACATTAGAGCTTATTATCTTTTTCGGCTTCACTGTAATACCCATAATTCAACTTCCTTACCTTCTGAAAAAAATTCAAGAAAATTTCTTGAAAATTAAAAGCTACTGTCCCCAAAGATTGTAACCATTGTACTCCTAGTACAACATCAGCACCTCCCATAGGAATCGAAAGCATTGGAATATTCAATACATATTCCCGTTGCATGCTTTCTGATATTATGGCATTTTCCACATAACTTATAGTTCCTCCATTTGCAACCATCACTTGAAATTCTGGTGTTGGGTATAGGAAACAATTCAATTCCTTGGCTACCTTACAATGAATAAAATTATGGGTACTACCTGAATCAATCAACACTATTAGCTTTTTCTTCTTGATATTTCCTTCTATCTAAGAGTTTGAGGAGTGGTAATTCCTGCCAATGCATTACATGATATGATCGGACTTATTTCTTCCTCTTCTAGGGTTGGTTCCTGGTGTGTACCCTCTTCTTTTGAAAATTTTTGTTCATTTTCTTCTTCCTCTTCACAATATATGTAAAATAATTTATTTTCAGCACACTTATGACCTTTAGTGTATTTTTTATCACAACTGTAGCAAAGCCCTTTTGCTCTTTTTTCTTCCAATTTTTGTGGTGTCAACCTTGTAGGTTGTGGAAGTCTAGGAGTAGCAACACTTCCATCTTTATAGATGTGAGTGGTAGGCTTCGTTGTCGCCATAATTTTACATTCAATTTTTCTTGCCAACCTGAATGCCTTCTCGAATGATTTAGGTTCCCAAACACGAACTTCATATTGGATGTTATCCTTTAAAGTCCCTATGAAGACATCAATCCTGTGTTCCTCTGGAATATCAATTACCCTTATATTCAATTTTTGGAAGTCCTCAATGTGCTCTGCCACTAAACCCTTTTGTTTGAGATTTATCAATTGGCTAAAGAAGGTGTTGTTTCTTGTATCCTCATACTTGCTATCATTTATAAAAATTGACCAAGTGACACCTTACTAGAGCAAAGCCATCGGTACCATACAAATGTATTTTGTTCTAAATGTAAAGTTGCGATGCCTACCTTTTGTGTGTTTTTCACATTATAGAGATCAAAATATTGCTCCATCTGTAGTATCCATGTGATAGGATCCTTTCCATCAAATTTCCTCATATCCATTTTTTGGAATATGGTGGTTCTTCCTTCCAACATTAGAGTTTATTAAATCATGATTAACATTTATTTTTTTCTCATCATGAGTTTCCTCTATTATCTTTTCTCCATTAGGAAACATTTCTTGTATCAACTTTGTAAAACCTTCCATGTCTGCTTTTAGATCATTCTTCATGTTTTCCATTTTTTCATCGATCTTAGCTTCCATCTCATCCATCTTAGATTCCATGCCAACTTCCATGCCATCCATGCCATTCTTCAAACCATCCATCTTATATTCCACGCCTTTCTTCAAACCATCCATATTAGCTTCCACACCATTCTTCAAAACTTCCATGTCAATTTTTGTTTCTCTTTGCAAGAGAGAAATTTGTTGCACTTGCTCTTGTAATTTTGATATGTCATGTTGCCATTCTTCGTCTTCATGAGTTATAGTAGAGCCTTCTAAATGCTTAGTGGGTGTTAAATTATCTTTATGGGCCATTTTAGAATCCAATACTGATATCTATTCTACAATATGCCCTTGGAATCAATTCAACTTGATTCTTAAAACAAGACTTATGCAATTCAAAAAAAAAAAAAAAAAAAAAAAAAAACACACACACACACACACACACACACACACCTCACACACCTTTTACTTGCTTTTGAGGAGCTCAATATTGAAATTGAATTATGTGAATCCTCAATATCTGAAATTCGGCCCTGTAGTAGCCCTTTTAAGCTTCTTTCATATACCACGGGTCTGATCTGATTTGGATTCTTCAAGACAAATTTATGTCCTATCTCCCACAATTACCCAATTATGGACTGGTTCAGTAGAGCAAACTTGTATGACTTGCCATGTGTCACTGTTTCCTCCTTTGGCTCTGAAATTGATAGACATAAAACTACAGTTTGTGTACTTGCGGCTACTTTTTACAGCATTCCAATCCGATGCTCAGAGAGAGATAGTTATGAATATTTTCCCATGATCACATCTTTGAGATGAAATTCATAAGCCTGAAAAAGCACTAACTTCCATAGATCATATCTCCGCCAATCTTGTGAACCAAGATCTGAAATTTTGCGACGATGTTCCTCAGGATTTCGGCTTTGCACTCTAAAAATTTCAGCTTCTGAACCTTCGTAGAAACAAATTTATAGCGAAAATTCCACGATGACCTATTTATCTTAAATTCAGGTGCCTGCACAATGACCTACCTTCCACAGATCATATCTCCGAAAATATTGTGAACCAAGCTCTGAAATTTTGCGACGATGTTCCTTAAGATTTTGGCTTCACAATCTAAAAATTTCAGCTTCTGAACCTTCGTAGAAAAACAATTATAACGAAAATTCCACGATGACCTGTTTAGAGCAGCGAAATCCTAGAATCCCAAGCTCTGATACCAAATTTTGTGAAACCAGCTCCAAAGATAGAAGAAAAGAGATATCAATGCCTTAGAAATAAGCCACTTCGAGGGGGAAAACTCCAATACATTACATGAATGAACAATTCTTGGATGATACAAATTACAAAACCTCCTTTCTATATATAGGAGTCCATGGGGCCACAATGTAATCCTAGCAGACCTAACAATAATAATTTAAGGGCACAATAATAAAAATATAGGGGTTACAAGGGTACAATAATAACAATAAGGGGGTTACACTAACAACAATAACGAACTATACTAGTAATATAGGGACTTAACAAAATCAACTACCTGCTCTAATGCTTCCACCCCAACCTCAACGGCAACTTACTCTTGCTACTCCACCTAGGCTACCTATACCTACACAGCCCAATCCGAACCCGAACAATAGACAGGCACAACAGGCTCCCAGTGGAGAAACATCCCATCCAACTTATGCTGTGGAGATACAGGAGGTTAATCTCAGGTCGGGAAGAGTACTCCTAGACAACCATCCCCCATCTCCACCTGTAGAGGCTAAGGAGGAAAAGGAAGAAGATAACACTCAGATCTAAAAACCTCCTTTTCTCGAGCGCTTGATCCACCTTAATTAGCACACCCCAGAGGAGACTGAACTCCTGGGAGAATTGGAAAAATCGTGTGTAAAGATACTACTTCTCCAGGCCATTAAGGATGTCCCTATCTACAATAGGCTCATAAAATAAAAGTGCTTCAAGAAACCTGGAAGGAGGAAGAGATACCCCCACCATCAATGTGGTAGGACAACTGTTTGACCTGATGCTGGGGAAGGTGATATTTCCAAAATACCTGGACCCTGGTAGTCCAGTTTTTGATGTACATATAGATGGTGTCATAGTCCCCAACAATCTAATTGATTTAGGGGCTTCCATCTATATCATGGCCAAGGAAACTATGTTGAAACTTAATCTCCAAGGGACTTTGAGGAAAACCACAACAGTTCTGCAACTTGCAGATTAGTCCACAGTAACTCCGAAAGGAATTGTTGAGGATGTTATGGTTACCATTGACTCTTGGGAGTATCCTACAGATTTCTTGGTCCTGCAGCCAAAAACCAACTTTAATGGTTATCCTCTCATCTTAGGGATACCTTGGTTAGCCACTACAAATGCTTATATTAGTTGTCGGGCCGGAAACATGACTATGAAAAATGGGCCTTTGTTTAAACAACTAGTGTTATATCCTCCAACCCAACCTTCCATTGATCATGATCTCCCTATAGGGTTGGAGGATGAAGAAATGAGTTATATAACACTGCCCCTATGTGTACCATAGATGCTATCCTTAGAGGGGGGCAGCTTGATGAAGATTAACTCATCGACCATGCCATTCAGGAGCAGTCATCCACTAACACTCCTCTCAAAACCTTAGTTAAAGAGTATGAAAGCCAACCTTGGATGGAAGTGCAATCAGTTGGGAAAACCTCTAAAACCACCAAGGCTGTCAAGTTTGGCCCATCCAGATCTCTGAAAATCAACCCAAACCTCTCAAATGAAGAAGAGAAACAGTTATGCCAACTTTTTAAAGAAAATCTTGAAGCATTTGCTTGGGATTACAAGGGCATGAAAGGGGTGCATCCTTCAATATGAAGACATCACATTTACATCAAAGAAGGATGAAAGATTGTGAGACAACCCCAAAGAAGGATGAACCCAGCTCTAAAGGACATAGTCAAAGAAGAGTTGCAAAAACTATTGGATGTGGGGTTCATATATCCTATATCCGATAGTGAGTGGGTATCTCCTCTTGTCCTAGTCCCAAAGAAGAATGGGAAGTGGTGAATTTGTGTTGATTATTCAGAACTTAACAAAGCCACCAAGAAAGACCATTTCCCTTTTCCCTTTATAGACCAAGTCCTAGATTTCCTTGCACGGAAGAAGTTCTTTTCCTTCTTAGATGGGTTCAGTGGGTACAATCAGATTCAAATAAGCTCCGAAGACTAGGATAAGACTACTTTCACCTGCCCTTGGGGTACCTTTGCTTATAGAGTCCTACCCTTTGGATTATGCAATGCCCCAGCAATCTTCCAGAGAGATATCTTGAGCATCTTTTTGGAGTTATTCCATGACTCTGTTGAAATTTACATGAATGATTTCACACCATATGGCGATGAATTCCAGGAATCTCTCTCCAATTTGGGTAAAGTACTAAGAAGGTGCATTGATATGCATCTCTCCTTGAGCCCATAAAAGTGTGTATTCCTGAAGAAAGAAGGGGTTGTATTAGGACACTCCATATCCCAAGCAGGAATAAAGGTAGACCCGAACAAAATCACTATCATCAAAAGGGTACCTACTCCTCAAAAGCAAAAAGGTATCATGAGTTTCTTAGGCTTACCTGGTTACTATAGAAGGTCCATCAAATATTTCAGCAAGATGGCTTCACCATTATTTGGGTCATTGGCCAAAGATTCTAATTTTATTTGGTCCGGTCCTTGTCAAGAGGCTTTTGAGCTCATTAAGAAGCAGTTGACTACTAGCCCCATCCTCTGAGGTCCAAATTGGACTTTGCCTTTCCACATCCACACTGATGCATCAGAGAAATTCATAGGGGCAGCATTAGGACAATTAGAGGACAAAATACCTTATGCCATTTATTTCATCAGCAAGAATTTGTCCAAAGCCGAGCTGAATTATACTATTATTGAGAAGGCGATGTTGGCCATTGTCCATGCATTGAACAAATTTAGGCATTATGTCACTGGATATCATACCTTTGTTCAAACTGACCATGCAGCCATCAAGTATTTAATGAACAAACCGGATGTTAATGCTAGAATAATTAGATTGTTGTTACTTTTGCAACAATTTGATTTGACTATTGTTGATAAACCTGGAAAGGAAAATGTTGTTGCAGATTTTTTGTCCAGGTTAGTTCTCCCTGCAGGTGAAGAAGGAATGGTTGATGACCAGCTTCCAGATGAACACCTCATTTCCATATCAGCACTCTTACCATGGTTTATTGATATAGCCAACTACTTGGTTGCTGGAAGACTCCCTCCTAGTATTTCATTAAGGGACAGGAGTAGAATCATCAAAAAAAGTGCCACTTTCACATGGATTGGGGGGAATATCTTCAAGATAGGCCCTGATAAAATCCTAAGAAGATGTGTGAGGGAGGAAGAATTTATTGATATCCTCTTTGAATTTCATGACATCCCACGTGGAGGCCACTTTGCTGCAAAGAGAACTGCTTACAAAGTTTTGCATGCGGGTTACTATTGGCCTACCCTTCACCAAGATTCCAGAAGATACACCAGCACGTGTGACGAGTGCCAAAGGATGGGGAAAACCATACAAAGGGATGAAATTCCTTTACACCCTCAGGTGGCTCTTGAGCTATTTGACAAGTGGGGCATGGAATTTGTTGGACCTATCGATCCACCATATGGACAAAAGAAGTATATCATAGTCTACACTGATTACCTGACAAAGTGGGCTGAAGAAAAAGTAGTGAAGGTAGCAACCGAAGAGAAAGTAGCAGAGTTTCTGAGGGAGAATATGTTCTACAAATTTGGATATCCCAGAGAAATAGTCACTGATCAGGGATCACTATTCACCCCTCAACTCATTGAGAGTATTTTGAGGGAGCACAAGATTAAGCATAAAACTTCTACTGCCTATCACCCTCAGGCGAATGACAAAGTAGAAGTAACTAAAAGAGCTTTAGAGAGCATCCTCACCAAGGTTGTGAGCAGTAGCATAAAATATTGGGCTAATAGATTGGTAGAAGCTACTTGGGCCTACAACACTACTTGGAAGACAACAACAGGATTCACTCCTTATGAACTAGTCTATGGTAATAAAGCTCTACTTTCAGTTGAGTTTGAATCAATACTTTAAGAATGGCAACTGAATTAAATCTAGATGTAACAAATGCCCAAAAAGAGAGGTTGCTACAACTAAATGGATTGGACGAGTTTAGAATGCAAGCACTTCTTCACACAGAGGTAGTTCAGCTGCAATGGAAGGTATGTCATGACAAGAACATCAAAGAAAAGACCTTCCAAGAAGGAGATTGGGCACTGTTGTATGATTCAAGGTTTAAATACTTCAAAGGCAAGTTGATGACAAGATGTTTGGGGCCTGACACAGTGGAGAAATGCTTTGATAATGACACAATTCAAATCAGGACCATAGATGAGGAAGGGATCCCCTTGCTTGTCAATGGTCATAGACTTAAAATTTACAAGAAGCCTTTGTCAAGGGCATAATTCATCAATTAAATAAGTAGAGAGGTGTATGTCATGGGAAAATCCATAGTTTCCCACACCTGCTGAAAGAAAAAAAGAAAAAAGAATAAGCTTGTGGGTTGAAAACCTCAATGGAGGTCGCTCACTTGCTCAAAAAAAAGGGGGGGGGTAAGAATAAAGATCCATGGGTGAAAACCTCTCTGAGGTGCCCAAGGCAAGTTTGTGAGTTGAAAACCTCCATGGAGGCATCCCAATTTCTTTCGAAAAAAAAAGAAAAAATAAAAAAGAGAAAAATAACAAAACTGAAAAATGCATCTTCATCATTGTGTTTTTTCTGTGTTTGCTATTTTGCAGGTTGTTAATGGTTTCTGGAAAACACAGGGAAGAATTCATATTATTTTCCCTTCTTCTATATTGCCATCCATCCCATAATTCACTCCATTCATCTTCATAACTTCCTCCATCACCTCCATACACCACACTCCTCCATTCCTGAGCACAATGTAGCAAGAGAAGCACAGAAACAAACTTCTACAAACATCGGGAAGTTCCTCCAAAAAGAAAGTTGTCCATGGACTGTAAAGAAGAAAAACAAGGGTAGCTGCATAACAGACTATAGGAGAATGATAATTCCACCCATGGCATCTCAAGCACCCCACACGACATCCACAAAAGAGAGAAACAACAGACAAATATTAGCAGCTCATTCAGGAAGCTGCTGCTTCAGCAAGATGCTCACTTAGAGAACATGAATATGGTGAAGAACGCAACATCTAAAAAGGATTGTCTCAATCCTCCATCTCTTGCAACTGTCTTAGAAACAATAGGTAAACTCAGGTATAAGCTTTGACCCCTTGCTATGCATTCATAATATCCAGAAATAATTAATTTGCAGAGTTAGAGTTTGAGGGGCAGAAAGGTGGCCAGTTAACTCGGCCACCACCGTGAGGTATGGCTGGAATAAAGCTGGGAGTACATGCCACCTGAGCATGCAAAAGAAAAGTTTTAAATCAGTGGAGTAGAGGAGAACGAGGGGAGGAAAATGCACAGTCCATATTGAATTAACAGGGAGGAGGAACCAATTGTTTATGATAGAACTGGAGTTGGGCGGAGTTATATTGGCACTCCAAAATTAGCTGCATCATCTAATAAAAGGAGATGTTGTCTCATCAAAACCAGTGAATTGAAAATTTTTAGAGGGAGAGGACCAAAGGAAGCATGCAACTTGTAAAAGAAACAAGAAGAACCAGAAGAAGAGGAGGAATGACTAGCAGAAACAAGAAGAACCAAAACGAGAAGAAAGAGAGACAAAGGGCCAAAGAAAAACATAAGAGATGGCCATAGAAGTCATAGAGATAGAAGAACGTGGGCGAGACACAGACTCACAACCTAGCGTCACATCCCCTCAATTCAAAAAGATAATTTCCACCGTGGCTCCTCTGAGCACAAAAATAAAAAGGCAGACCTCTAGGTATTTCGGAGCTGACAAGAATTAGAGAAAGCCAAAAACTTCTCCCATAAGCCCAATCATCATTGAAGAATCACCAAGGGGGGAGGAAAGAATCGAAGAAATATCTCTAAAGGAGCAGCTGCAGAAGGCACAAGCAGAGAGTGTAGCACTAAAGGAGAAATTGCAACAAAAAGAGGAGCAAGTAGCCACCTTGGTGGACTTATGCATAGAAGCCCTTCAGCATAGGTTCCCCTCTGACTCATATGATGTGTACCTCAAAGAACAATGGCTTATATTTCAAATCAACACTCTAGCCTCCCATGGATCACTTCCTTTCCAATATTGTAGGCAATTCATGAAGTTCTACAAGCAAGCCAACATAGCTGATTAGCCAAAGATGGTAGAGTTTTATATGCATAACTTTGTGCTGACAAATTTGGAGATTTGGGACCCCAATCCTACAATGGGGGATATGCAGTTAATGGCTCTAGCATCTTGGATGGTGAATGAGGACAATAGAGCCAAAGAGATATGGAAGGTCATGGGAAGAAGAAATAGAGAACCCTTATATCTCAGACCAGAAGTGTTCAGCTCAAGAGGAGTCATCCTTAACCATTGAGAGATTGAAAAGGACCCTGCACTGGTTGAAAGCTACCTTTAGACTCAAAACCAAGTGATAGGCCACTTTTATGATGTTTCTAGGCAGATAGAAGAGGAGTGCATTATGGTCAACCAGAGGAGATGGAACAACCTCCCACATAGCCTCAAGAACAAGGAGTATCATACTCCAGAAATACTGAGGGGTGCATTGGAAAGGGCACCATTATACAAGAGGGTCATGCATGCAAAAAAATCCGATGGTTGGGACTAAAGCTCAACCCACCTTTGCTGCTGGGGCTGACTAATGAACAGGACACAGATGCACAAGATAGAGAATGGGAGAATGCAGAAAAGAATGATGGATTTTACCCCCTTGGGGAAATTCCCACACTTCTTCCTCTGGAAATCAGGGGGGTTGTCAAAGCTTTGAAGGAAATGGAGGGGGGGGATCAGTTGCTCAAAGGATGAGCAACCATTCAATAGGGGGGTGATTATGAGCTCCATCATTAGACATATTTGGAGTGGTTAATAGTCACCTTTTTTCCTTCTTAGATCTCTTTTTCTTGCATTTTTATTATTATTTGGGTTTATGATGCTAGTATAGGTGGAAATTAAGGCTAACATACTTTGAGTGCCTAATAGAAGGTTGAGTGTAGAAAATCATGAATTATTAAGCATTTTTATAAAGATTTTATGACAAAGACTTGGAGGAGACAACAAGGATAAATTATAGGAGGATTGTCCACCCTCAAAGGTAGCTGAAGAATCCCAAATATTCTCTCCAGCCATTCGAATTCCACAAGCAGCTAAAGGATCCCTAAGGATTCTCTCCAGCAATTCGCATTCTAGAGGAAACCGAGAAACTCAAAGAGAAGAGCACTCAATATTGGTTTACTTGGACTCCAGTGGACTCAATCACCATATTATTGGGAGTTGTTGGTAGCTGCCCTGTAGAATAAATAGAGCAGAGCTAGTGCTAGGAAGGATTAGTCTATCCTAGTCTTGCTTCCATTCAGAATTATTGTTGTATTGAAGCTTTTTTTTTTATTCAGGGATCAAAACTTTCAGAGATGTATGCAATTATTCTTTTATGAAATGATCAGACTGATTTTATTTGATTGATTTAAGTTAAGAGGGATAGGCTTGTGGGTTAGAGCCCAATCCATGTGCCTCAACTTCTCTATTGTTATTATCTTTTCCTTTCTGACATTTATCTAGTTTTTCCTCTGTCATTTAAGTTAGATTTGCTTCTGATAAGTTTCATTGCTATTTAGTTTTTGTGTTGTTGTAGTTTTAATTGCTTATGCATAGTGAAATAGAGGAAAAACTCCAAAACTATGGTCAAGTCTCCCCCCTCTCATCTATGTCAATAGAGTTCGAGTAGGGGCAGACCTTCCCACAGTCCAAAATTGCTTTCTGTTCGAGTTCGAGGAAGAATTTGTATTACCAAGTCCAAGCCTTTCCTTCACTATTTCATCCCGCATTTATGTTTGTTTCCCGTACATGAATCCACAGGTGTGCTTCACTTATGAGCATTTCTCTTACGCTTCCATTTCCCTCCTTTACTTCCCATCTTAGCGCTACACTTACCTTCTTTCGAACACCCTTAAGCTCTCCAGCCTTAGTTCTCTGTTTTTCTCCATTCACGGCTGCCTTACCCTTTTTTACGAAAAACACGTGAAAAACCATATAGAACCACAGAAAACCCAACCTCTGCCTTGCTCCTTGAGACTCCTGCCACCGCACGTCGCACTTCGCAATCGAAACATTTAATGATTACCTTAACACTTATTGCCCATTCCTTGCCATTGAGATATTGTGAAATTGCAAATCACACTTCGCACCGGTTACCTTCTACCATTAACAATCACCGCTCATTCTTTGCGATTGCGAAATCGTAAATCGCAACTCTTAGCTTTTTCCACCGCCATGTCATCCCCATCTCACATCGCATCCCACAAAACTTACCACATCGCATCCCGCAGAACGTATCACATCGCAAATCGCCGCCCGCAACCTTTACCGCATCGCAAATCGCATTTCGCACATTTTAGTTTATTCCCATTAATCCTTACCACTATCTTTGTAATCCGTCACGTCACTCTTCGCACTTCGCACTGCGCACCATTTAGGTTATTCATGTTAATCCTTACCGCTATCCTTGTAAACTTGTGATATTGCGATTCACGACCCACCACGTCACTCTTCGCACTTCGCACTGCGCACCATTTAGTTCATAATGTTAATTCCTTACTACCATCCATTTAAACTTGCGAAGCTGTGATTGCGACATCACACATCGCAAATTTTTCTGTCCATCGCATTCCACCATCACATTTCTGAGTTCTTCTCGCTCTGAAGTCATTTCTTGCGTTATAATAAGGTTTCCCAAGGGTTTAACCCTCTTTGTCCGCTCCAAATCCATTTCTCACGCTATCATAAATTTTTCTAAGGTTTTAAACCTTCTTTCCACTTCCAAACCTCATTTCATGTGTTAAACCCCCCATTAGCCCTTCTTCTTCCCTCTAAGCTGCAAATTAATTCTTTTAATTAAAATTAAGGCATGGATAGTTTAGTTCCATGGATAGGAGTATGGTAGATAGATCATAGGATAGGTAGAGTGAATTTAGCCATTTGACCAAGTTAAGTGTGGTTTAGAATTAATTTCCTTTCTGCTATACATTTTCTGCAAATAAAATTAGTTTCATTCTTGGCATTCCTTTCCAGCAATTTAGTTCAGTTTCCTTTCTGTCATTTCCTTCCCGCAATTTACTTTCCAGTTGTTCTCATAATTCAAGAAATAGCACCCTTTCATGAAGCAGAAGAGGATGACATGAATAGAATGCATCTGCTGTGTATATAGCACTGTCACCTCAAAGTTTGTACAAATCCCGGGTTGATAAAGTAAATTAGGGCAGCCCCTGGGAGTTGCAGCACTCTTGATGCAATACCAGGGCTCACCACCGACTGATGCGAAACACCTGGAGAAGCGTGAAGAAGCAATGAGACATGTCAAGCGCTTCATTATGGACGAGGTCAAAGATCATGTGGTTCCACACATAGTCAAGAAGGCAACGACTCATGATATGTGGGTAGATCTAACCACACTATATGAAGGAAGATCCATCCAGAGGAATATGCTTCTAGAGAACCAGATGAGGTTATTCATGATGGCCAAGGGGGAGGAGATTGATCCTTTTCTGTCTAGACTAAAAGCAGTCTGAGATCAGCTGACTGGCATGGGGGTGAAGGTGGAGGACGATGTTATGGTGAGGATGGCTCTAAATGTTGTCACAGAGGACTGGTAAATGTTTTTCCAAAGGCTCTTGGGCAGAGTAGGCCTTCCCAACTGGGACAATATGTGGGCTATCCTCCGACAAGAAGAAATCCGCCGGATCACCAAGAGACAATACAACACCGAGTCGAGAAAAGTGAAGAAGGAATTAGAGGAAGATGCAACCTTGGCATCAAAGAGGTAGCAAGGGAGAAAGAAGCGGGATCTGTCGAAGATCAAGTGTTTCCAATGCGACGAATTAAGACATTTTGCCAGCAATTGTCCTCCTCCGAAGAAGGACAAGGAAGCTTCTAACTCCAAGGTTGTTGTGGCGGACGATGGATTCGAGGATGATGTAGCCATGAGCGCTCATGAACCATGAAAGTGGGGTGACATGGATCTGTAGAGTAGCTACATAGTGGTGGCAGGATCCTTGAGTAGCCCAACTCTTGGATCACATTCGTGCTACATGACCCTTAAGATAGTAGTGGGGCAAGTGGATCAGTGGGTGAAGAGAATTGCAGATGGAACAGAGGCATAGTTGGATGCTAAGAGGGAGAAGTGCAGTGCAGATGCAACAACAACATAGCAGCAGCAGCGCATAGGGGCTTATTTGACTTCAGCAGCGTAGAGCAGGCCTGCTTATGTAGTGCAGAGCTGTATCAACACAGAGGCTTTAGGAGGACAACGCAACACAACAACAACGTAGGGGAATTCAGCGCAAAGGCAACGCAGAGGAGGTTTGCTTACCCAGTGCAGAGCCTCCAGATGTTAGCATAGAGAAACAACCTATGGAGCTTCAGTGACGAGATGCAGCCCAACTGAATTGTCTACCAAAGATTGGGTAGGAGTTTTCAGTTTCTTTTCTCAGCAACTGAGTTGCAGTGCAACAGTTGGCAGAACGATGCAACAAAGTGAGAGGGAGCTATAGTACAAATGTGGAAATGGAGGTGGTAGCATCATGGGCAGCAGTACAGGATAGAAACAACAACATAGTGATGAAGGGCAGCAGGCCAAGCATCAACGCAGAGACCCACACCAGAGATCAGTGTAGAACTTTAGGGTGAAGTGTTGTGCTAGAGCACATTCCTCGCTAAGAGGGAGTGTTGAGATTTTTGAGTGTTGGTGTAGCGTCGGATGTGCTCTACCTCCCAAAATTTGTGGAGGTACTAGAGTACATGAGATGTTAAAAACCCAGAAAGGGATTTGAGAAATTCCATCCCGTTTAAGAGATATTTAATTAATTAATATTTTTAATTGAGGACCCTAAGTTTAACTTAGGAAAATTAAAAGATTAAATTTAATTAAATTAAACATGTGATGAAAATGACTTAAGTCACACGGATCAAACTTTATTTTAATCTTTAGCTGTCAAATCAAGATTAGATCACAACCGTTGGTTTCCCAACGAGAAAAGTATAAAGGAAAGGCTTGGGGTCAGTTGGAGAATACACACAGAGGCAAAGCACTTAGACTAAGCTGGACTTCTAGGGTGTGGTTTGCTAAGAACTTCCAAAAGTGTTTTAGCTGCAACGAGGGGTAGTATTGGCGGAAGGGATGATCTGATCCCAGGCTAGGAGTGTAACAAGAGGCATAAAAGCAACAGACTGAGCAACGCAGAGAGGGAAGCAGCTATGCAGTGCAACCACAACCCAGCAGAGGCAACACAAAGGCTTCAGGGGCTACGCAGGCCCAGAAAGGGCAGTGCAGAGGCAACAGGAGGCTAGTAGGGATGATGCAGGCCCATCCAGGCAACATAGAGGTAGTGTAACCCAATCTGGGGTGACGTAGGCCCTTCCTAAGAAGCATAGGGGCTGACACAGGCTAGCAAAGCTTATGCAGTGGGCTTCAGAGCAGCGCTGGGGTTTCTGAAGATTGAAAAGGGATGAGTTCTGTAAATCCAGTTTGAGGGTGTGAATCAGTAAGTTTTTCTGTCTCCAGAACAAAGGTATAGATGTAGTTTATTTCTTTGTCGGGTTAACCAGTTGGTGCCCATATTTGAATAATAAAACCCTCCAGCAACCAGAAGATCAGTTTTCCTGCATTGGGTTTTTTCAGGGACAATTGTCCAGAACATCCCGTGTCACTTTTTCATTGTGCATGTATTCAGTTTATATCTGTATGTGTAGGCTATTATATGTATTTACTTAGATTTATTTTCTGAATAGTCAGAATAATAAATTGTAAATTTAATTAAGTAGGAGAAGTAAATCGAGAATTAAGAGTAAGATTTCTTAGGTTAAGAAATTTTCACATTAGGGAAAGAAATGAAGTGGAAGGAAGTTAGGGAAAAATCCCTAAAAAATTGGGGAGGTAGGGTGATGAGTTGGCTATAGGATTCAAGTGGAATTTTGGGAATGGGAATATGAAAGGTACCCAAAAGGTCAAAACATAGGGTTTCACTAGTTTTTCTGCCAAAATGTAGTGAAAATTAGGGTTTTAATGAAATTGATGGAAAAGAGGGCTGTGAGTGATAGGATGTGTTAGGGTATGGTATATGAAGGTTATATGAAGGTTGTAGATGGTTAGATTAGGGTTTTATCAACTAAAACAAACAAAAGATGAAAAACACCAAAAACATAGGGGAGGTAACCAAATTAAGGAAACCACTCATTTGCTGATGAATTTTGACTTGAGAGAGGTATGGATGGTGTCCACTTACTGTTAAGGAAGTGTATGAACCTTTGTGTAGTGGTTTTGAACCTTGGAGAACTGATTTCAAGCTCAAACACCAAAAGCGCAACACCTATGCAACGCCTGTGCAGTACACCCAGAAGGGTGAATGACCTTAGAGCCTAGATGATTAATGGATGAAATGACCTCTGAAATAATGATGACCATGAATGGAGTGAAGGTAGTATCATTTCAGACCTAGACATATTCAGTGAACAAAATTTTATTTGAAAATTGACTTGAAAAATGAAATTTTGACCAAGGACCACTACTAAGTAAACTTGAAAGAGTACATTTGATCACTGAAAATTTGGACACTAACATTGGCTTCATCTGGGGATGGAATCTCCTTCAGGAGGTGTCAATAACATCGTAGATCAAGTAGCCTCATCCATTAGGCAATGGATTCACTGCAGCTACAATCCTCAAACTGAATCAAATCAAACTCAAAATTGAACTGTACATCATCAACTGCAAACTCTACTGAAAATTGACAGTGAAAAATATGCTCAGAATTTTGAGCCACATTCATTGCACCTAACTACTCTAACTGATCCATAAGTCACTTGATCAAGTGAATTCGAAGATCTAGTGCAACCATGAATGAAAATGGCTATCTGGTTTCTTGATCCTCCTACTTTCCTCAAAGGAAAAGTGTTGTGGTAATGACAACCCCAACTGAAAAATGAACCCAATCTCCGTGTTGGCAAAGAAAACAAACTCCATTTTTTCTGATGCTTCCAAAATATTGCCCAAGAGGTCTTGAAATTCATGAAACGTTTCCTCTTCTTGATCAACAAAAATAAGGGTGATGCTTTCAAATATAATGGCTGATTGTTCTTCTTCATTTGGTTGATCCCTTTGAAATAAAAATGTAGCAATGTGTTCTTCCATATCATCTAGATCAAAGACAAGATTTGAATGTTATTTCAGATCTTCATTTGAGGTAGCCAAATCATCATCCACACAAATATCTACAAGTGGCTTTTCATGTATATCAGAAAGAGAATTGTCTTGGCTCTGAAAAAATTCTACATCTTGATCCTCTGGAGGCTGTTGAACATGATCATCAAACTCAAGACAACAAACTTGTTGTACACTTCTTTTGACCTCAATAGATAAATCATGACTCTTTAGAGTTTCTTTACAAGCAAACTCAAAATAATGATCTGCAGATATTTATTTCTGAATTAAAAACTTACAAGAGGAAAGGAATGAAGGGTAACTGGACAAAACATCTTCATATATATCTTGATCACTTGAATATTGGCAATACTGCTGCAAATTATCATCAATTTCGAAAGATGGAAGATCAATATCATCCTTTGAAGAATTCTGCTCAAGTTCGCTATCATCCAGGGTAGAATCCATGATCTTCTCATGGCAGTGAAAAGGGTTTTCATTCAAAGCATACAAAATTTCATCATCCATAAAATCTTCATCACCATAAGCACTTTCTAGCTCTTGAATAAAATTCTCAAAGTGATCACAACAATCCTTAGTCAAAAGCAAAGAAGGATATGTTTCTCTATACTTCTCAAAAAATACTGATTGAAAATCCTTGAGAGAGTAAATACAAGCAGGGGGTAAGATTTCATACCAAAACTGTGATTTTTCTTGTAATGTGACCATGAACCTCTTCATTTAACAATATTCATGAAAATTAATCTTCATCTTACGCACATTCATATGAAATCTTATTAAATGAAGTGTAGCATCATCACCTTTTCCATCTCTGAATTTTGGCAAGTATGGTTGCCAATATACCTGAGGCATAGGATTTGGAAAGCCTCGAACATGATATCGATGCATAGGAGCATACCTAGCATTCCTTCTTGCAGTTGAATCGATCTTGAAATCAGTTAAATCACCAATAGTTCTTGAAGCTACTGGTTTTTTAAGAGTGGAGTCGCCATGAAAACTTTGAAATTTTAGATTCTTCGCCACTAGATTGGCCAGGTGAAAGATGCACAACCTTTCTTGTGCTTGACCACTATTCACCATCAGCAATCATAGCTAATATTTGTCGTTCTTTTCCGAGAAATATTTAACCTTCGCTCCCTGGCAACGACGCCAAGAATGTTATCACTCTCCCCAACTTCCCAAGGCTGAAAATGGGATTGAAGAAGGTAACCACATAACAGGCTTTAGGTAAGGTAGCTAGCCCTACCAAGACCAGAGAGGGCTCTCTCATTGTCACTTTTGCAGTCAAAGGAATGACTGAGTATCTAATGATCTTAGGCTAGGTATGTAAGCTCAGTAAATAGGATTTGTTTGATGTTTTAAGTGCTGGATAGAAAGGTCACTGAGAAGACTGTCTATAGGGTTTTTAGGTTTTAATTCCAAGGTCAATTTGCAGAGAATATGTGAGGCTAGATAGGTAGTTTGAAAGAATTTTTAATAGGTCATTGAGTATAGGATGAAGTGAAATAGATTTTGAATGATCACTGAGGTGAATTCATTCATTTAGAGGCAAATAGACATAACAATGTAAACCTTTCCTAAAACAGAGCATGAACAAACATGATTTCTGCTTATAAACTTACAAGATAAACATATGGAAATATGTATCTGAAAGAAGAATATATATCATTTAGCATGAATAGATAAACATACATAAGAAGTAAAAATTCTCTAATGCATACCACAAGTATCTCAACACAAGCTCTGCAAATTTGTCTTTCATTTCATTCCAAAATGCTGGTTACAAGAGCTCCACTACAAAATAAGACTATCCAACCCAAAAAAAGACTAAAGAGAGTCTAATTATATAAAATATGGACTATGAAACCTCATCAGGTCGAAATCCCATCCAAAATGGATCATAAATACACAAGATGAATCATTTCCTAGATTCTAGGGAGGTTAGAAACCATTCCCTAAAATTTAGCTATGAACTAGGAGTGTTTGTCCCTTACATTAAATTACATATTCCTTCATGATAGGAGGCAAAAATCAACTCAATAACTCTAATGCCAACTCATAGGACATCCAAACATCGAATTTTTGACATTTTATTAGCTTAAGAAGTGTCCCAAGGAATCCAATGCTGATTTGTAACATTTCTGACAAAAGGGTAACAGAGGTTCCAAAAAGGTGGCAGAAACATGAAAAATGAGTGGTTTTTGGGCTTTTTATTAAAAATTAAAGCTTGTCATGCCAAGGGGGTTCCTGATCTGTAATTCACTCATCAAAATGAATCCATCAATGTAAAGAAATCATCATTTGGATGCCTCCAAAATAAGCGTAACAAAAGTTTTCTACGCTTCAGTGAGGAGGAATTTCCAGAATTGTGAAAAAGTCACAAAAAATACCAATTTTTTTCAAAACTTCTTAAAATTGGTTCTGTAGCACCTGTGAGTGATGATCTAAACAACCAAGGAAGCTTCAGCCAACAAATATAAGCTATCATTTTCTTTAAGCTTCATTTGAGCTTCTCACAGAACCTCAAACATCTAGTTCTCTCAAAACATCTTCTGGCCAAGGGTGAAGCATTGAGATGATGCATTGTGAAGGGTTCTAACCCGAGGTGGCGCCCTCCCTTGAAGCTCTTCTTCTCACTCCCCATCTTGTTTATCAATAAAATGATGAAAACCCTAGTGTTTTGGTGGAATGAGTATATGTAGTGAAATATGGAAAAACAATGTAGGAATAGTGTAGGTTTAGAGGGTCAGATGGAGGGTTATGGAGCTAGGGAAAATTCTAAAAAAAAATCAGTATATATGGTGGCATGTTAGCTACATATTTTGGGTGGAATGAAGTTAAATGGATGTGAGGAGGTTGTTAAAATCAAGTAAACACAATAAATTTCCAAATTTTCACTGTGAAAATAGCTTGTGTTTAGGGTTTTATGAGAATGACTGTTAGGGATGATATGGATGATGGGAGATGAGAGTGTGAGGTATATGAGAGGTGTAGGGTAGTTTTATATGGTAGGGTTTAGGTTTAATTTGTTGAGATTCAACAATAATATCCTAGTGAAAATTAAGCACCTACACTAGGATGGAGCCTCAGGCTATTTTTAGGTGTATGTCTATTTATAGATGTATGTGCATAATCTATTTATAGAATGCATGTCTATCTATAGATGCATGTCTACTATTATTATCCCTTAATATTAGTTGGACAATAAACTATATTATATTCTCAATGAGCACTTGGAAATAGTTAACTGAAGTGGAAAATTATTTAGCTAAAGGAATTTCGAGTTAAGTGGTTGGTTGGTGGGAGATGCAGGCTGACTTAGTTGTAACTGAGTGATTCGAAGTTGTAACAGAGTTGGAAGTGTAGTTATGCAAGTTGTAAAGTATTTTAACTCAGTTAAGTGAGTTAAAATCAGTTGTGCTAGTTGTAACTGAAGATACACTAGTGAGAGATCAAGTGAATTAATTATTAATTAATTCAGAATCAGTGGTCTCACATGCAACTGAAGATTTACTATTATTAACTGCATGCATGTCAGATCCAGTGGAGACCCAGTTGAGTTCTACGTGAAAGGGAAGTAAACTATCAGTTGTGACATTATCCGGTTGCACACATGCAACCACCCTTATATTGGATTTTCCCATGGGAATTGCACAGTCAAGGCAGGCTAGATTTCATTCATTCAGGGATTTCTATTAGCAGGGATTGCGCAGTGGAGGCAGGCTGTCTGGAGACAGTAAATTGGCTAAGGAACTTACCAATTTTTGTATGACAGTGTGAGACAATTAGCTCATGTGCCAAGAGCTCTTGGATTAGAGCTTTGTATGTAATTGTTTCATGATCCATGATATAATATACTATAGAAGATAGTGGGGTTTTTAGCTATAAGCTTTCCTCGATAAATTATCTGTGTTGTGTGTGATTGATCTTCTTCATGATATTGTAATTGGCGATTGTGTTTTAAATTCCACAAAGATTAGTAGAAGCGATTCTGTATTTAACAGTAGCATATTTTTAGATCAGGAGAATCCAGGACATACATGTATTTTGTATAATTTCTACATGGTATCAGAGCGCAGCAAATTGCAGTAGTGAAGGAGGAGCTGAGTTTATTGGTGGAAAGAATTCGAATTTGCAGAAAGACTTTCTTGGTGCTACAACTGAGTCAAGATTGAAATGGCTTTCAATGGTTTGAGGTTAGAGTATGAACTCGAGGGTAGCTCGAATTTCATTGCTTGGAAGGACAGGATGGAGGTGGTACTTGAAGACAATGGCTCGAAGGAATTCATTGAAAAAGATGTTCCTAAGCCAGATGTTGCAGATGCTGCCAATATTTATACATGGCAAAAGAAAGTGGAAAATGTGAGGAGGATCGCGTTGGAGGGAGTACGAGACCACATTGTCTCAAGCCTCCATGGGAAAGCCACACCATATGCTATGTGGAAGGATTTGACGGATCTATTCCAAAGTAGCAATGACCATAGGAAATTAGCGCTCAAAGATAAACTCAGAAAGATCAAGATGGAAAAGGGCGAAACCATTCCAAAGTATCTCACGAAGTTTGTCCAATTTCAGGATGAACTAGGGAGTGTGGGAATAACTATTTCTGATGATGATTTGGTGGGATTGCCTCTCTTGGGACTTCCTAAGATTTGGCACAGTTATGAAGACTTTGTCAACGGATGGGAAAAATTACCAGATTGGGAACAACTGTGGTTGGATCTGGTGCAGGAGGAGTTCAGGCGGAACACCAGAGATGGCTCTTCATCAAAGCGTGATGATGAAGAGGATTGTGCTTTGGATGCCAACGTGAAGAAGGGGAAGGGGAACAAATTCCATTCTAAATCCGAGTCTAAAGGCAAGAAGCTAGATATGTCCAAGGTGAAGTGTTTTCACTGTCACGAACAAGGGCATCTTGCTACTAACTGTCCACAAAATAAGAAGAACAAGAAGGTTGTTGGAGCTGCAGTTGGTGAGGCCCTTGCCTCACAATTTGAGCTTGAATTATCCTTGATTGCATGCATGGTTTCAAGTGCATTTGGATCGGTGTGGTATTTGGATAGTGGCACTTCCTTTCACATGACGGGAGATAAGGAACTTTAGAGTGACTTGGAGGAGAAAGATCTCCAAATGCATAAAGAGATGGGCGACGACGGACGATACAGTGCTACCGATATTGGTACCATTACCTTTCAAAGGGAGTTAGGTAAAACATTTCAATTGAAATATGTTATGCATGTTCCAGGTTTGAAGAAAAAAATGGTCTCAGTCGCAATGTTGGAGGACATAGGCTATGACGTTGTTTTTAGCGATGGAAAAGCTTTCCTGTGACATAAAACAACAGGTCAAGCCAAGAGGATAGGGATTTGAGTTAAGAATCTCTACGAGCTAGAGGTAGATGGCTGCGCTGCCATGATGGGAAAGGCGGAAAAAGTGGTGAGACGGGATGAGGGCGAATTATGGCACAGGCGATTGGGCCATCTTCATCATGGAGCCTTGAAAGTCATGTAGAAAATATCTACTGGAATTCCAATGGGAACACTTGCTCAGTTAGATCAGTGCGAGGGTTGAACCATGGGGAAGTATGTAAATTCCACCTTTTATGAGAAGGAGAATCGTGCTTCAGGGATCCTTGAGGAAGTTCACACAGACGTGTGTGGACTGTTCTCGGTTGCTTCAACATCAAAACATAAGTACTATGTAATATTTGTTGATGAATTTTCTCATAAATGATGGATCTTCTTCATGCAGAAGAAATATCAAACATTCTCAAAGTTATGGGAGTTTAAGGCATTGGTGGAGAAAGAGTCGGGGAAGCAAGTGAAGTCTCTTAGGAGCGATAATGGTGGAGAATACATCTCTAACGAATTCAAGAACTTCTTCCACAAAGAAGGAACTCGAAGAGAACTCATAGCTCCTCATAACCCACAGCAAAATGGGGTCGCGGAGAGGAAGAACAGAATGATCGTGGTAACATCACGAGTGATTTTGCATGATTAGGGCCTACCAATGAATTTGTGGGCAGAAGCATGCAACATTGCAGATTATGTGCAAAACCGTTGTCCTCATAGAGTACTTGGCATGAGTACACTTGAAGAATATTTCACTGGTAAGAAATCGGATGTTTCACACTTTAAGATTTTTGGCTCATCTGTTTATGTGCATGTGACTAAGGACGCCAGGAAGAAGCTGGAGTCGACTACTGAAGTTGGGATTTTTGTGGGGTACACAGAAACACCCCATAATTATCGTGTGTATTTTCCAAACAACAGAATGACTGTTGTGCGACGAGATATAAAATTCGATGAGGGGAAATCCATGCGGTTGTCACTTGAAAGGGATTTGGACTTGCATGCGTAGGAGGAATTGCTGGTTACCAAAGATGAGTCTCAAGATGTGGATCAACCACATGAGGAGGTTCATGGAGTGGAGGAGTCCACTCATCCAGAGCCATCCATCATAAATGGCAGAAGGCATACCACAGAAGATGATAGGCTGAGAATTGATGTTGCACAGAATGTAGGAACCCGTACTTCACAACGTAGACAAAGACAGTCTCCTGACCGATTTACTGGATACATGGCTCTCATGAGAAAATATATTGTGACTGAACCATATTCCTTTCAGGAAGCAGTGCAGGAGCCCACATGGGTAGATGCAATGGTGGAGGAGTATGAATCCATCGTAAAAAACAGTGCTTGGCAAATTGTTCCAAGGCCGGTTGATAAATCAGTGGTAGGTTCGAGATGGATCTACAAGGTAAAGCAAGCTGCTGATGGAAGTGTGGAGAAATACAAGGCCAGATTTTTGGCCTAGGGCTTCTCACAGATCACGGGGATAGATTATGAAGAGACCTTTGCACCTATCACAAGGTATTCTTCCATAAGATCCATCCTTGCTTTCTCAGCGCAGATGGGCTGGCGCATTCATCAGATGGATGTGAAAATTGCGTTTCTCAATGGGATCATTGAGGAAGAGGTATACATAGAGCAGCCTGAAGGTTTCAAGATATTCAACAGCAAGTCACATGTGTGTTGACTCAAAAGAGCATTGTATGGGCTGAAGCAAGCACCCCGTGTTTGGTACACTCGGATAGACAACTATTTCACTGGACTGGGCTTCAACAAAAGTGAAGCAGATGCAAACCTATACCAAATTGTGGTGGAGGGTAAGCTTTTAATCATTGTTCTTTAGGTTGATGATTTAATATTGACTAGTGATGAGTAGCTGATACACTCATGCAAGGAGGATGTTGCAAGGGAGTTCGAAATGAAGGATATGGGCCTTCTTCATTATTTCCTTGGATTGGAAATATGGCAGCGAGATGGTGAAATTTTTGTGTCTCAAGGCAAGTATGCAAGGAAGACACTGGGTAAGTTTCACATGGAGGGCTGCAAACCCATGGATACTCCTCTTCCAGGAAACTAGAGGAAAGAGGATGCTACTTCTGGAGAGGTAGTGGATGCTACTGTCTATCGACAATTAGTGGGTTCGCTAATATATCTAGTGAACACGAGACCAAACATTTGCTATACGGTTAAACAACTGAGTCAAGCTATGGTTAAGCCTACCAAGCTCTTTTGGAAGGCAGGTAAGCATTTTCTGAGATACCTAAGGGGCACATCAGAGTATGGTTTATGGTATAGACATATGGATGGAGTGAAGTTGCATCGCTTCACGGATGCAGATTGGGTGGGAAATCCATCGGATAGAAAGAGCACATTAGCAGGGATATTTACTATCGGGTCTACAACTGTTTCTTGGTACAACATGAATCAGAGATCCGTGGCACTCAGTTCATCGGAAGTAGAATACATGGTAGTGAGTCAAGCTGCATGTGAGGCTATTTGGACGAGAAATATCTTGGTTGGTTTGTTTAGTTCTCATATGTATCCGACAGTGATTCATTGTGATAATTAGAGTTGCATTAAACTCTCGATTAATCTTGTGTTTCATGATAGATCTAAGCATATAGATATCTGGTACCATCATCTCAGAGATTGTGTGCAAAGGAGAATCATGTTGCTTCAGTGCATTCCCACGGAAGATTAGGATGTAGATATTCTGATGAAGGTGCTCACCACGAGAAAATTCAAATACCATAGGGACAGGATCAGGGTGAAGGATAATCCCTTTCCTGTTGACAGGGAGTGTTGAGATTCAACAAGAAGATCCTAGTGAAAATTAAGCACCTACACTAGGATGGAGCCTCAGGCTATTTTTAGGTGTATGTCTATTTATAGATGTATGTGCATAATCTATTTATAGATGCATGTCTACTATTATTATCCCTTAATATTAGTTGGACAATAAACTATATTCTATTCTCAATGAGCACTTGGAAATAGTTAACTGAAGTGGAAAATCAGTTAGATAAAGGAATTTCGAGTTAAGTGGTTGGTTGGTGGGACTTGCAGGTTGACTTAGTTGTAACTGAGTGATTCAAAGTTGTAACAGAGTTGGACATGCAATTATGCAAGTTGTAAAGTAGTTTAACTCAGTTAAGTGAGTTAAACTTAGTTGTGCTAGTTGTAATTGAAGATACGCTAATGAGAGATCAAGTGAATTAATTATTAATTAAATCACAATTAGTGGTCTCACATGCAACTGAAGATTTACTATTATTAACTGCATGCATGTCAGATCTAGTGTAGACCTAGTTGAGTTCTAGGTAAAAGGGAAGTAAAATATCAGTTGTGACATTATCCGGTTGCACACATGCAACCACACAAACATTAGATGTGCCCATGAGGATTGCACAGTCAAGGCATGCTAGATTGCATTCATTCAGGGATTTCTATCAGCAGGGATTGCGCAATGGAGGCAGACTGTCTGAAGATAGTAAATTGGCTAAGGAACTTGCCAATTTTTGTATGACACTGTGATACAATTAGCTCATGTACTGAGAGCTCTTGGATTAGATATTTTTATGTAATTGTTTCATGATCCATGATATAATATACAATAGAAGATAGTGGGGTTTTTAGCTATAAGATTTCCCCAGTAAATTATCTGTGTTGTGTGTGATTGATCTTTCTTCATGATATTTTAATTGGCAACTGTGTTTTAAATTATGAAAATATTAGTAGAAGCAATTCTGTATTTAACAATAGCATATTGTTAGATCAGGAGAATCCATGACATACATGTATTTTGTATAATTTCTACAAAATTCAACTGGAGTAGGTTATGGTTTATTCAAATGGAGTCTTTCAATGACATGGAGAGGTGATGATATAGTGAAATATGGAGTGAGCATGAGAATCAATCTTAAACTTAATAACTTGACCATGGGAGGTTATAAGAGTGATGACTTACTATTTGTGAGAGGTCCAAGGAGTAGGGTCACAAGCCTTGAGCTTGTTTGAAGAGATTTGAAGCCAAAAACCTAATTCTGGACCCTTTCTGGAGGTGTAATACCAAATTATAGAAGCGTAACAACACTTCCCAGAAGCGTAACAACACTTCCCAGAAGCGTAACAACACTTCCCAGAAGCATAACAACTGATTCCAGAAATGCAACAAAGGAATTTCCAAACATCTGCAAAAATAGGGCTTACATATGGATCAATATCTATCTAACCATAAAGTTTTTTGCAAAAATGAGAGAGGTGTTTGTTCTTTGGCATGATTGAAAAACAACCTTCTCCATTTTTCCAAAATACTTTCCCATTTGCTCAGAATCCAAGTTTGAAGTTGATCACTCAAAATTTGCAGAAGCGTAGCGCACTCTAAGAAGAAGCGTAGTGCCTACTTTGAGAGGGAGTTTGGAGACCTTCCCAGAGGATTTTGGGGCTGCAAGTGGTATGGTTGGAAATCTTAGGATGTCTGCTACAGAATGGAGCCATCAAGCACTGCAAAACCCTTCTCCAAACCCACGACAAATGGATTTGAAGACAACTATCCAAAAGTGTAGAAAATGACCTAGAGAAATTGTATTTTGAGCATTTGTGTCAAACCATAACACCTGTGCATAAACTCAAGGATTTTTTGGTTCTTTGGCCTATTATTGAAAAAAACCTCTTTCACTTTTGTAAAATTCATCTCTATTACTTCAGAAACTGATTTTGAAGCCAAACTATCCCTGTGTGCAATTTAACTGTGGCTTGATCACGAAGCTCTAAAAATGATGCCATGGGTCTGAGTTGGCTCAAACCTAGAATGGTGACCTCCTTTATGGACCTTCTTCTCACCCTCCATTTTTTTTTCAACAAGGAAAACCTTAGCTTGATGTAGTGGATAGGGAAGGTGGAAAATTAGGAAATAAGGGGATAGTGGTAGAGTGGTTTTAGGGAAAGAAATGAAGTGGAAGGAAGTTAGGGAAAAATCCCTAAAAAATTTGGGAGGTAGGGTGATGATTTGGCTATATAATGCAAGTGGAAATTTTGGTAATGGCCATGTGAAAGGAACCCAAAAGGTCAAAACACAAAGTTTCACTAGTTTTTCTGCCAAAATGTAGTGAAAATTAGGGTTTTAATGAAATTGATGGAAAATAGGGTTGTGAGTGATAGGATATGTTAGGGTATGGTATATGAAGGTTATATTAAGGTTGTAGATGGTTATATTAGGGTTTTATCAGCTAAAACAAAACAAAAAAAATGAAAAACACTAAAAATGTAGTGAAGTCAACCTAATGAAGGAAACCACTCATTTTCTGATGACTTTTGACTTGAGAGAGGTATGTATGGTGTCCACTTACTGTTTAGGAAGTGTATGAACCTTTGTGCAGTGGATTTGAACCTTGGAGAACCGATTTGGAGCTCAAACTCTAAAAGCACAACACACCCAGAAGGGTGAATGACCACAGACCCTAGATGATTGATGGATGACATGACATCGAAAATAATGATGACCATGAATGGAGTGAAGGAAGTAGCATTTCAAACCTAGACATATTCAAAGAACAAAATTTTATTTGAAAACTGACTTGAAAAATTAAATTTTGACCTAAGACCACTACTAAGTAAACCTGAAAGAGTACATTTGATCATGGAACATTTTGACACTAACATTGGCTCCAGCTGGGGACGACAGCTCCTTCAGGATGTGTCAAGAACACCATAGAAAAAATAGCCTCATCTGTTCGGAAATGGAGTCATTGTAGCTACAATCATCAAACTGATTCAAATGAAACTTAAAATTGAACTGTACATCATCAACTGCAAACTCTACTGAAAACTGACACTGAAAAAGATGCTCAGAATGTTGAGCTTATTCATTGCACCTTACCTACTCTAACTGATCCATAAATCACTTGATCAAGTGAAGTCGAAGATCCCGTGAAATCATGAAAGCAAATGGCTATCTGATTTCTTTCTCTTCCTACTTTCCTCAAAGGAAAAGTGTTGTGGTAATGACAATCCCAACTGAAAACTGAATCCAATCTCTGTGTTGGAGAAGAAAATAAACTCCATTTTTTCCGATGCTTCCAAAATATTGCCCAAGGGGTCTTGAAAATCATGAAACATTACCTCTTGTTGATCAGCAAAAATAAGGGTGATGCTTTCAAATATAATGGCTGATTGTTCTTCTTCATTTGGTTTATCCCTTTGAAATAAAAATGCAGAAACGTGTTCTTCCAGATCCTCCAAACCGGAGACAAGATTTGTATGTTCTTGAAAATCTTCATTTGAACATAGCCAAATCAACATCAACACAAATATCTACAAGTGAATTTTCATGTATATCAGAAAGAGAATTGTCTTGGCTCTTAAAATATTCTACATCTTGATCCTTTGAAGGTTGTTGAACATGTTCATAAAACTCAAGACAACAAATCTGTTATACATTGTTTTTGACCTCAACGGGTAAATCATGACTCTTTAGAGTTTCTTTACAAGCAAACTAAAAATTCTGATCTACACATATTTCTTCCTGAATTAAAAACTCAAAAGAGGAAAGGGATGAATGGTAGCTGGAGAGAACATATTCATATATATCTTGATCACTTGAAGATTGGCAAGACTGCTGCAAATTATCTTCAATTTCGAAATATGGAAGATCAATGCCATCCTTTAAAGAATTTTGCTCAAGTTCGCTGTCATCCAGAGTATAATCCATGATATTCTAATGTTGGTGAAAATGGTTTTCATTCAAAGCATCCAAAATTTCATCATCCATAAAATCTTCATTGCCATAAGCACTTTCTAGCTCTTGAATAAAATTATCAAAGTGATCACAACAATCCTCAATGCAAAGAAAAGAAGGATAGGTGTCTCTATACTTCTGAAAAAAATACTGAGTGAAAATCCTTGAGAGAATAAATACAAGTAGGAGGAAAGATTTCATAACAAAACCGTGCCTTTTCTTCTAATGTGATAATGAACATCTTCATGAAAAAAAATCTTAAGCCTATGCCAATTCATATGAAATCTTATTAAATGAAGTGTAGCATCATCACCTTTTCCATCTCTGAATTTTGGCAAGTATGTTTGCCAATCTACCTGAGGCATAGGATTTGGAAAGCTTGGAACATGATCTCGATGCATAGGAGCATACCTAGCATTCCTTCTTGCAGTTGAATCCATCTTGAAATCAGTGAAATCACCAATAGTTCTTGAAACTACTGATTTTTTAACAATGGAGTTGCTATGAAAACTTTTAACTTTTGGATTCTTCACCACTGGAGTCGCCAGGTGAAAGATGCACATCCTTTCTTGTGCTTGACCACTATTCACCATTAGAAATCAGAGCTAATCTTTGTCGTTCTTTCTCAGAAAAATATTTAACCTTCACTCCCGGGCAACGATGCCAAGAATGTTATCACTCTCCCCAACTTCCCACGGCTGAAAATGGGATTGAAGAAAGGTAACCACAGACCGGGCTTTAAGTCAGCTAGCCCTACAAGGACCAAAGAGGGCTCTCTCGTTGTCATGTTTGTAGTCAAAGGAATGACTGAGTATCTATTGATCTTAGGCCAGGTATATAAGCTCAGTAAATAGGATTTGTTTGATGTTTTAAGTGCTGGATAGAAAGGTTAGTGAGAAGACTGTGTGCAGGGTTTTTAGGTCTAAATTCCAAGGTCAATTTGCAGAGAATATGTGAGGCTAGATAGGAAGTTTGAAAGCATGTTTAATAGGTCATTGAGTATAGGATTAATTTAAAGAGAGTTTGAATGAGCACTGAGGTGAATTCATTCATTTAGAAGCAAATAGACATAACAATGTAAACCTTGCCTAAAACAGAGCACGAACAAACATGATTTTTGCTTATAAACTTACAAGATAAACATATGGAAAGATGTATCTGAAATAAGAATATATATCATTTAGCATGAAGAGATAAACATACATAGGAAGTACAAATGCTATAATGCATACCACAAGTATCTCAACACAAGTTCTGTAAATCTGTAACTGATTTCATTCCAAAATGTTGGTTACAAGAGATCCACTGCAAAATAAGACTATCCAACCCAACAAAAGACTAAATAGAGTCTACTTATATAAAATATGGACTATTACACCTCATCAGGTTGAAACCCCATCCAAAATGGATCATAAATACACAAGATGAGTCATTTCCTAGATTCTAGGGAGGTTAGAAACCATTACCTAAAATTCAGCTATGAACTAGGAGTGTTTGTCCCTTACATTAAATTACATATTCCCTCATGATAGGAGTAAAAAACCAACTCAATAACTCTAATTCCAACTCATAGGATAGAAAAAAATCGAATTTTTGACATTTTCTGAGCTTGACAAGTGTCTTGAGGAATCTAATGTTGATTTGTAACATTTCTGACAGAAGAGTATCAGAGTTTTACATAAGTGTAACAGAAGTTTGCAGGAACTTTTGAGGCACTTTTAGGAGTCAAAATCTACTTCTAAAAGATTAGTCAACTAGCCCTATGTGTCTAGTTTCTAGAACATCTTGAATTTTGTAAAATGACCCATGGGAAGGCCTCCAAAAATCTATTCTCCCGAGGTTTCTCCAAAAGTGCCACATAGGCTCCAAATAGGTGGCAGAAACATGAAAAATGAGTGGTTTTGGGGTGTTTTCTCCAAAATTAAAGCTTGTCATGCCAAGGGGGTTCCTGATTTGTAATGTAATCATCAAAATGCATCCATCCATGTAAATAAATCATCATTTGGATGCCTTCAAAATAAGCGTAATAGAAGTTTGCTCTGCTTCTGTGAGGAGGAATTTCCAGAATTGTGCAAAAATCACAAAAAATACCAAAATTATTCAAAACTTCTCAAAATTGGTTTTGTAGTACTTGTGAGTGATGGGCTAAAGAAACAAGGAAGCTTCAACCAACAAATCTAAGCTATCCTTCACTTTAAGCTTCATTTGAGCTTCTCACAGAACCTCAAACATCTAGTACTCTCAAAACATCTTTTGGCCAAAGGTGAAGCATTGTGTTCATGCATTGTGAAGGGTTCTAACTTGAGGTGGTGCCCTACTTTGAAGCTCTTCTTCTCACTCCCCATATTTTTTATCACTTAAATGATCAAAACCCTAGTGTTTTGGTGGAATGAGTATATGTAGTGAGATGGAGGGTTATGGAGCTAGGGAAAATTATAAAAAAATTCAGCAGATAGGGTGGCATGTCAGCTCCATATTGTGGGTGGAATGAAGTGAAATGGATGTGAGGATGGTGATTAAAACAAGAAAACACAGGAAATTTCCAATTTTTCACTGTTAAAATAGCTTGTGTTTAGGCTTTTATGGGAATGATTGTTAGGGATGATATGGATGATGGGAGGTGAGAGTGTGAGGTATATTAGAGGTGTAGGGTAGTGTTAGATGGTAGTGTTTAGGTTTTATTCAACTGGAGTAGGTTAGGGTTTATTCAAATGGAGTCTTTCAATGACACAGATAAGTGATGATATAGTGAAATATGGAGTGAGCATGAGAATCAATTATAAACTTAATAAATTTACCATCGGAGGCTACAAGAGTGATGAATTACTGTTTGTGAGAGGTCCAAGGAGTATTGGTCACAAGCCTTGAGATTGTTTTTATATATTTGAAGCCAAAAACCTAATTTTGGACCCTTTCTGGAGGTATAATACCAAATTACCGAAGTGTAACAACACTTCCCAGAAGCATAACAACTGATTCCAGAAACGTAACAAAAAAATTGCCAAAAATATGCAAAAATGGGGCTTAAATAGGGATTAATATCTATCTAACCATAATTTTTTTTGCAAAATTGAGAGACGTTTTTTTTTATTTGGCATGTTATGAACAAAAACCTCCTCCATTTTTCCAAAATACTTTCCCATTTGCTCATAATCCAAGTTTGAAGGTGATCACTCAAAATTTGCAGAAGCGTAGCACCTAATTTGAGAGGGAGTTAGGAGGCCTTCCGAGAGGAGTTTGGGGTTGAAAGTGGTATTGTTGGAAATCTTAGGATGTCTGCTACATAATGGAGTCATCAAGCACTGTAAACCCCTGCTCGAAATGCCTGAAAGATTGATTTGAAGACAACCTGTCCAAAAGTGCAGAAAATGACCTGAAGCAATTGTATTTTAGAATTTCTCTCAAACCATAACACATGTGTATAAACTAAAGGTGTTTTTTTTCTTTGGCCTATGATTGAAAAAACCTCTTTCACTTTTGTAAAATTCATCTCCATTACTTCAGAAACTGATTTTGAAGTCAAACTGTCCATGTGTGCAATGTAAACCCTGGCTTGATCATGAAGCTCTAAAAATTATGCCATGAGTTTGAGTTGGCTCAAACTTGGAATGGTGACCTCCCTTATGGACCTTCGTCTCACCCTCCATGATGTTTTTCAACAGGGAAATCCCTAGCTTGATGTAGTGTATAGGGAAGGTGGAAAATTAGGAAAATAAGGGATAGTGGTAGAGTGGTTTTAGGGACAAAAATGAAGTGGAAGGAAGTTAGGGAAAAATACCTAAAAATTTGGGAATTTAGGGTGATGAGTTGGCTATAGGATACAAGTGGAATTTTTGGGAATGGCCATGTGAAAGGTACCCAAAAGGTTAAAACACAGGGTTTCACTAGTTTTTCTACCAAAATGTAGTGAAAATTAGGGTTTTAATGAAATTGATGGAAAGGAGGGTTGTGAGTGATAGGATATGTTAGGGTATGGTGTATGAAGGTTATATGAATTTTTTAGATGGTTAGGTTAGGGTTTTATCGGCTAAAACAAACAAAAGATGAAAAAAACCAAAAACATAGTGGAGGTAACCTAATGAAGGAAACCACTCATTTTCTGATGAATTTTGACTTGAGAGAGGTATGGATAGTGTCCACTTACTGTTTAGGAAGTGTATTAACCTTTGTGCAGTGGTTTTTAACCTTAGAGAACTAATTTGGAGCTCAAACACCAAAATCGCAGCACTTGCGTACCACACCCAGAAGTGTAGCACAGGTTGTGTTGGCACAAATTTGCTTATTTTTCTTCCACCCATGGCAGCTGTGGAGTATGATGGTGAGAAGAGAGGAGATCTTTAATTATTTCCCTATATTTTCTAACTCCCTATGCAAATGACTTGTATGGTGAAAATGAGATTTTGTTCGCTTTCTTTTATGACATAATTGACTCTTATGGTGGCGAAACAAATGAAACCTAGACTCTGACCTAAATGAATCTGTGGTGGTTTTGAACCTTGGAGAACTGATTTGGAGCTCAAACACCAAAAGAACAACACCTGCGCAGCACACCCAAAAGAGTGAACGACCTAAGACCCTAGATGATTGATGGATGACATGACCTCTGAAATAATGATGACCATGAATGGATTGAAGGGAGTGGCATTTCAGACCTAGACATATTCAATGAACAAAATTTTATTTGAAAACTGGCTTGAAAAATGAAATTTTGACCTAGGACCACTACTAAGTAAACCTGAAAGAGTACATTTGATCACTAACACCCCCAACCAAAAATGTCCTCCCAATAATAGTGCCATCAATAGAATGCCAACTCATAATCTCCCACCAATCCATAATGTGGAATGATCAAATGAATGAACACTTGCAAATGGAACAAGTGCAATATGTCAATGTTACTTTATGATCAACCAATACAATCCATCTAAAATATTTCGCCCCTATCTCTCCAATGGACATAAGTGGGAAAATAGTTTTGTAGGCCCTATTGATGTATTCTTGAAGATGGGTACTCTATATCTCCAAAGTATACTCCTCTTGTTGCCTCACTAGGAACCTTAGTCATCCCTCAACACTAGAAAACATGGCTGCTGACTCGACACACACGACTCTAAGCTCCTCAATTTTATTGTTTTATTGCAAGATGGTGCCTCTTACTATCTGGATGTTTTTCTTCAATGCCATAAAATTAGTCCTAAAACTCTTAATATTCCCTTGGAAGCTACTATATGAAAGCAGTACAACCTCACTAGTTTCCTTTGCATCTATTTGCACCTCATTAATTAATGGACCCAGGGATGGATGCTCAACTGCCTCCACCACGACTCCAACTTGAGCCTTCAATTAACTCTCCAAATATGGCTCATCATGCATATTGTGCATATCCTCATCCTCATATGACTCATCCTCCTCTATGTGCTATCCATGATTGATCCTCATTAGAGGCTCATCCTTCAAATATTTAATTCCTTCGTCACACAACCTACTGGTCACTAGGAGTTTCGTTTATCTCCTCTCACTTATTTTGTCCATTTCCAACCATCAAACATAGATGTATAGGTGAATTGTTGTCAACATATTCACATGGTTTCTCATGCCCTTCAAGGGTGTCTTCGTGGAAATAACTAGAAGAACCCATCTCATCCATCACCATCACATGAGGCTTCAATGAGCTCTTCAAAATAGTAGTCTCTTGATACTCATAATGTAATTCATCTATATTTGAGTCATGCCTCTCCTCGTGATCATGCAAGTTGTAGCATTCCTCATGCGACTCCTGTACAACCATGGACCCTCTGACCCTTTCCTCAATCAACTAACTTTAGTTCTTTGCCACTTCTTTCTCTTTCTCAATTTTTGTAGTCTCATCTGCTTCTCTGACCTTTTTAACTTTACATCTATGATCTCGTTTCCATGCTCCCAAACATGTGAAACAAATATGCTCTCTTCTCAATTGATTTCCGCTCTTTCTTGGAAGTTCAAGACACTGCTTCTGCTTTGACTCTTCGTATTTTCTAGATTTGAACCATAAATTATCCTCATAAGATTTATTTTGAGATTAGGGTTGGCATAGATGGCTACGAGTTGTATTAATGACTCATCCAATCTCTGTTGGCCCTTGGGAAATCCATTCCAAATCGTTGACATATCATCCATGAGCAATTTTTGATTCCATCTTTCAGAGGTTTTGACAAAAACTTTATATGATACACCACTCAACCATATAAACAATACACTATACTAACAACAACATATACAAGGCTATGGAAATACAACAAAAATGCTATATATAGATATCAAACTCTCTTACAGTCAACAAAAAATATTCTCATCATACCCTAGCTCAGACAATTAGTGCCAGCATACATACAATCGTTCTCTAAACCATAACTCAAGACTCTAAACCATAAAAACCTGACATTCAACTCAACAATATTAGGGACAAGAATCTACCCAAACCCTAGAAACTTGCATTCAATGTTAAGGACAACAATTGAACATTATCCATATATCACAATCAAAATTTTATATACAATCACTCTTCTCCTGAGAAATCAAATATTTCTAGCATATATAAAAATATACTCAATAGTTTTCATGACCATTACAATAAGAATATTAGACTGAGATATACATACTACTATTGCAGCTCCTAGCAAGGATTCCCCTGCATGAATATTATGTAAACATTACAGGGCTTAAGGCACAATGTAAAACAAGACTTAACCACACCGAGGATTTACCCAACATTAATTTTTCTTTGAGGACTTTCAACAATTTTTTTTTTTTTTTAAAGACACTTTTTCTTTATATTAATATAAAAAAGATAGTACATATGCAAGTAAACAATTCTTTCTTTACAAGCCATATTTTACATATATCTTAACATTTTCAGCACTATATGTCATATTATCCAGCCTTCTTACTGCTATTCAGTTTAAGCAATACCTATACCGCCCAAAAAAAAATATGACTATATGTCACATTTTCAGGCCTTAATACTGCTATTCAGTTTAAACATTGCGTATGCCCCAAAAATGATGACAAAGTATCTTATATGAGTAATTAATGCTACCATCATTAACCATGACTCCCTGTTCAAATGCAGAGAAAAATAACTTACCTGGATCCCTAGCAATAACTCTCTTGGATAGTAAATCTATTGTCTTGTTTTTCTCCTTACATAAATGGTTAAATCTTATATGATTGAAGGTGCTTACCAACATTCAGATGAACTTCATCTAGTTAGATAGAATAAGTGGACTAAAATGATTGTAGTTATTCACTGATCTGAATATGGGAAAACTGGTTATTGCTATGCTAGCTCCCTCATCAGTATTAAAAATATGTGATTAGGATCGTCTCATGTTAACCACTTGTGAAGGGGTTTATGTGTGTAGTTTCAAGTGTCTTTGTTGATCAAATTATGAGTTAATTAGATTTTAAAAACTCATATACATCAAATGAAATGCAGAAACATAACTCACATCAATCACATAACACAATGGATGATAATGGAGTTCACCCCTCCTGGGCTGCATCTCCATGGACCTGCTTTAACTAGCTAGGCTCTCTTGGGACGAAGAGTCAAATGTATGATTACAAGCACCTGTATTTCTCCCATAGATTTGCAGCCTACTCCATTGGCTTCATAACACTAAAAAACCCATAAAATGATTATTCAATCTCTGAATTTGGTTTCCATCTCCTCTAGGCTTGACTTCCCATCCTGGTGGCTATGGGCTTGTTTAATACCCAAAGTGACAAAAGAACCTTCATATGTGCTCCAATGCCTCTAGAAACTGTACCACTATGTTCAGAATATCAAATACATCTAAATATGATTGTTCATTCACTCCATTTGGCCTTCAGCTGATTTGGGCATGGCCTTTCCTACTGGTGGCCCCGGGCTTCAAAATTCTTCAAGTGACCAAACAAACCTGTAGATTTGCTCCTCTGCCTCTGCAATCTATTCCAATGGATTCAAAGCATGCCAATATGCTAGGAATTACTATTCCTAAGCCAAAATTGGTCGAAAATTGCTCAAGATAGGCCTCATTCAATTTCCCCATAGATTCTGCCTTTAAATATGGAGAACTGCTAGTTAGCTCCGCCAAACTTGGAGATGGTGCTGGATTTGGAGGTGCTGCTAAAATTCTGCCAACATAACTGCAAATTAATTAATGCTTAACTATTAATTAGGAGGTAATAAGTGCGCACTAAGCTTAATTAGCTGAAGCGCTCAGAACTTGGGCATATGACACAGACACATGGGAGGAGGGCTGGCCCCCTCCGTTCTCCATTTGGAAATCCAGTGCAATTTAATTAGAAGTTGGGCGCATTCCTTTCCAAGGAAAAAGGTGTGGTCTGTTGGCAATAGGTGGAGGGTTGTATGGGGGAGGTCATGGGGTCAAGCTCTGACCTCGCCCCTCCATACACGTTTTGCGCTCCGTTCAAACCTTTACCAACAGATATATATAAACGCTCCGAAAACCTTTGTATATCAATCGGACTTCGGCATATAATATATGCTCCGTTGTAATGTTTCGACCTTGGATTATCCAAACCTTTGGATTAAATACGCCTCCACCATAATTATATTGCTCCGACTATGGTTTAAAACCATTGCAATTGCCACCGTTATAAATTAAACCCAATGTTTAATACATATGCGGACTATGGTTAGAATAAAATCCAATATTATCATTGAAATTTGACCATAGTTATAACATGAAATTCGAACTTGGTCTTCGGAATTGGGCTTCGACCTATGGTTCAGACTTTGCAATATGAAATATATTAAACCAATGCCACCATGTAAATAATCCAACCTTCAGACCTTAGGAAATCAAATGAAATTCGAACCAGGTGTAGAGGGGGTCCACCAGGGGACGCGTGGAGGTACTTGGTTGGGCTGTCCTCCAACATAAAAAAAAATCGAATTCAACCTTGGGAGGACTTTAAGAGGATATTGGGAAATTTCACCTTCTCAAACCAAACTGGCAAATCCTAAAGTGACACCTGTCACAATCCTAATTGGAAAAAACTAAAGAAGATTCCATGCATGTTGACTGGACTGCCATGTCATCAGCCTCTTCTTGTTCTGCAATTTTTTTTAAAAAATTGAATGTTCAGAATGGCGATCAGTAGACCATAAATTCTTTATCCAAACTCAATTTTCGACAAAACAAGTTGCGTTCGATTCATGGTGACGAGCTAGTCGCTTTCATTCTAGTTTGGTGCAATTATGAGAACTTTCATTTTTGAGCAAAATTTTTCCCCTGATCCACATTCTAATCGTTCACCCAGTCTATAATTCCCTTAGCATCACCAAAAATATGAATACTCTCCATACCAAGCCATTTTTCCGCTATCAAAACTCCCCATAAAGCGATGACCTCTAATTTATTGTTTGTGCCTTGGCCAACTTCCCACCAAAAATGGAAGAATTTTCCTGGCTCAATGACAATGAATGCACCGCACCCATACTCTCTCGTAGAGCATGCTCCATCAAATAAGCCCACTGGTAAAAATTTCCATATGTCTCTGATTTTGCATTTTCTTCGATGGTTCAATTTCATTGAAATATACCATACTTTATGACATATTCCTATATCAGCACTCCTTTTTGTTCAAATATAAGTGCATTACGGCTGCGCCATATGGACTAGAAGATTTATAATGGGAGGATTTTGAAACTTATATGTGTTTTGAAACAATAGCGTAGGTAAGAATGCAAAGACTTATAATGCCCCAATGGTTTTATGTTGTAATTATCCAAGACCCTATCCCATAACACCTTCACAAATTCATAGTGGAGAAACAAATGAGTTGTGTCTTTTGTTCTCTGCATACATAGAAGACAAATTCCAGGGCCTGAAAATCCTCGTCGCTGTAGATTTATCCATGCGAAAATATGGTCATGAACTACCAAGCAAATAAAACATTTAATTTTGTTAGGAATATCCCACTTCCATATGACCTGGGACTATTTTAGAAAATTGTTTTCCCTCTCTTTTCTGGGAAGACTGTTGTATATGTCTTTGAACATCAGTAGACCCCTTTTTAGTGTGCCTCCCCATGAAATGTGGTCCTCTTGATCACTGAGAGTGATGCCTGCATTCTGAAGTTTTGTGATATATTTTTCCCATTCAAAAACATATGCATATGGTATCCCCAAGTCCCCTGCCCTTGCCCAGGATTTCTGGTCTATATTATGGAAGCTTTGTTGAAAGATTTTATTGAGAAAGTGAATATCTTTTCCATGGATGTGGCTAAGAATATGAATAGATAATGAGTGGTTCCCTATCATAACCTTAATTTCATATAAGGCGATCTTTATCTTGGTGCCATCACCGACTTCTCAATGAACATAACCCAGAAGCCATTGTAATAGTTTCATCATACTTCTCCAGATATAAGATACATTTGATTTCTTCCTTTCCCCATTGCATACACATGTAGTGAAAGTTTTCCCATACATGTATTTGTCCTTAATAACAAGAGGCCATATACCAGACCTGGAAAAAACCCTCCACATATTTTTTATAATCAAATCCATGTTGAAAGTAGATGGGTCTATGATCCCCCAAATTCCTTCTTCAATTATCCTAACTATTGTTGGCCACCAAACCAAATCAATCTTCCATGAGAGTTGGGACCCTACCCATAAAAAGTGTCCCATGATTGCTTGAATCTTGTTAATATTTTTATGAAGCAATAGAAATAGGTGCTCCCAATATATCAAAATATTTTGGAGTACTGATTTCAACATAATCAATCTGCCTCCCATCATCAACGATCTATGTTTCAACTAATCCAGCTTCTTGTGAAACCTTTCCATCATCCAATCCCAATACTTGTTTCAATATCTGTTCGGTTTCAGCCCGAACCCCAGGTATAATAACCCTTCATCAAAATGGATGGATTAAACTCCAAAGAGATCACATATATCCTTGACCACCGCATCCTCTCTGCCGCCATGAACCAAGATTGATATTAAAACATTCATACATAATCCTATTGCGTCTCCAAATGACTTGATAATTTGAATATATGTCCATTCACCAATTGTAGCCTCCCCATCGAATAGAAGATCATCTACAAACATTAAATGAGAAACACCATGATGTCTAGATACCCTTATCCCTAAAATAAATCCTTTGTCCCTCCTGCATTTTTCTGCTCAAACAATCTATCACCAAGAGGAATAACATAGGGGACAAAGTGCAACATTTGTCTTAGTCCTCTATGTGCAGAGAAAAATTGAGATGGAAGCCCATTTATAATCACTTCAATTTTTATTTTTTTGTTATATCTTGATGCACGGCATAATCCAACTAATATTCAAAGGATACATCCATGATTTGATCAATATTGGTTAAGAAATTCCTAATCAATGTAGTTGTAAGCCTTAATCAAATCCACCTCGAGGAGACATGAATTCTTCTTCTGGGATTTAATAGTATGTCACATATCCTGTGTAATGTCAATGACGCCTTGAATTCTTTTTCCCTCAATGAACCCAAATTGTTCATCAATGTTGTGTTTCGACATAACTGGCTTGAGTCTACAGGCGATAAAATTTGAAGTCATTTTATAAACAAAATTGCAGAGGGATATTGGCCTATAATCTGCAAATGTACTAGGGTTCTCCTTCTTTGATATCAATGCTATAAACGTGGCATTGATAGCCCCCGAAATAAAATCTTTGATCCTTGATTCCTCTGCAACCGCCAAAAGATCTGGTAACATCAAATCTATGAAATGTATAATAATTCAACCTCCCACCCGTATGTACCAGGACTCTTTTCCTTCACACGATCCCTCAGAATCTGAGTCAACTCTTCCCTCGATATAGGTTGTCCCAATTTATCATTATCCTCCTCAGTAAACATGTTAGGGATGCGAAAAATATAGTCTAATTGAGGGGAAAAAAGATGGTCTTGAGCCATGAATTTTCCTTTGAAACAAGATATAGATGCTTGCTCCAAAGAAGATTGAGTGGTAAATATATTACCCACTGGTCCAAATAGCCCAACTTTTCAGGCGGATATCTTCTTCCTGTGACATTAGAATCGAATTCCTTTTTTCCTCTAGCTCAATAATCTTGGACCGGTAAGATTCCAAAGAATTATTCAGGGTCCATAAGATCATTATATAACTGAAGAGAGTTGTCTATCTCAAGTAATGATTTTAGTTCCTCCATCTTCTTTCATTTAATCCATGAGCGAACCTCCCTTTTTAATGCTTTTAATTTCAGACAAATAAATGTCATACAATTATTAGTGGGGGGGGGGGGGGGGGTGTCATAGGCATGTTCCAAACATTATAAACTAGTGACTTAAAATATTCCATATGAAACCATCTAGGATTAAATTTGAAAGGGTATGACCTCCTCATATCCTCCCCTTCCCATGAAAGCATAATCCGGGTAAATGATTTAAGATGAAGGAATAATGCATGATTAATTCCAACCAGATTCTTGAACAGTGTTTGACTCACCAAGAATCTGTCTAATCTCTTGGATATGCCCTCCACTCCAGTCTGCCCGTTCCTCCAGGTAGGGGCCATGGGATTTGAAACAACGTCTATAAGAGTATTTGATCCCATCATACCTGTTTCTCAATTTAATTGTCTTAAATTTATTACATAAATTATCGACCAGAGTTGGTAAACTTGTGAAGTGCAAGTGAAAAATATATGCTAGAAGCCCTTTTTATTAAGATAAATATTTAATGTGTATGATTGAGTTATTCAGAATTATTTCTAAAGATGTTCTACATTCCTATATTAATTTTTAAAAAAGATGAAATTAAGTTCCTAAAATGGATAAAACGAAATAATAAACACTCTTTACATTTTTAAAATAAATTAAAACAACTCAGACTTGCAGAATGAAACTAAAGCAAACTTATAATTGAAAAATGAGACTAAAGCAAAATCTCACTTTATCTCTAAAAACAGAGTTATCCAGCTAATTTTCTAAGAATCCTTTGTATACAAATTGAAATGAAAATAACTTTTAATTGAATAAAAATCACACATCTATCTATCATTATAAATCACACATGATTTGAAATTAAACGTTCTGAAAAGAAACTACAATTAAGTGAATCATACTCTGAAACTGAATGCTTTGAAAGGAAACTATAAATAAATCTTTTATGCTTGAATCTACAAAGAAACAGTTTTGAAATGCCTTTTTAAATGGAACTACGAAGAAACTATAAGGAAATCACTTATGCTTTGAGATTTGCAAACTGAAAACAAAGTTGTAAAAAAATTATGATCAACACTTCTACTTAATGATTATTAGAAATCTTGCTACTGCTTCTCTAATTCAACACTACAAAATGTAATCAAATCTACAATATGAAATAAAAAATACAGTAGGAAATAAACATTACATAACTAGAAATTAATAATGGACATACACTACAACACTACAACAAACGATGAAAGAAAAAATGTACAAGTTTAAAAACTTGAACTGTTTGTAGGGGCCCTCGACAAACATGAGGTTAGAAAGCTTTAAAGGATTAGTCAACCATGCATTGGAACTTCAAGATGTCTTCTTCATTAACAGAGTAAAACAAAGATTTTAAATCAATACTGCTGCATATCGAAGTTAACTTTCTCCTTTTCTTCAATGGAGTGTTTATATAGGGGTTACAATGTAACTTCATGGAGATTCATATGGCTAATGATAAGAATTGAATGGACACCTAGTTGCCACGAATTTGATTAAGCACAGTCCATTCCAACCTCTGTTTTCTTGACTGGGCATTTATTGACACATGGGTACACTGTTTGCTCACACAACTGCAAAATAGGGCTACAAAGAACCTGAAATATCTCCCAAATGGTAACGAATTCGGGAAAATTGCTCATTTAGAAATTAATTGGTCTCGTTCTGAACAAAACCCTTTTTTTTGCGAGATACAATTTCGTTTGCTCACAAAATGCATTTGAAGTTGACTAGTAAAAACTATTGCATTTTTCCCTTGATCTTTTCTTGGAGGTCCACATGTGCGAGCTGGGTGGAATTTGACTAATAAAAAGTCCATATTGGAGCTTCTAGAAACAATGTGAATGTGTCATATTTCATTATAGAGTGGTACTACTACCTCAACCATGGAGGTAGCTACGAAAACTTGACAAATCTACAACAAATTGAACTTGCTAAAGTGTCATTAGTTAAAATCATGAAAAATTCTTCTTAATCTACTAAAAATAAAGGAAAATGATGTTAATTAGCCACTTAGACATACAAAGACACATTTTGAAGAATTATGGTAAAAATGGTGGCAAGTGAGTGAAATGGTGCAATGGATGGTTGGAAATAATGGCTTAATGAATGGCAAAGACAAGTGAAAATGATGACAAATCAACGACCCAACAATACCTATGAAGTATGATTACATGTAATATTCCCGAGATTTGTAACCCCATATCTCCCTCATTCCTAATGAAAAATTTAGGTCCCCCACAATAATCAAGGAGTTCAGACTCAGCATCCCAGATCTGATCACATTATCCCAGAATTGTCTACAACTAGTATATGGTGCATATGAATTGATTATTTGAATCGTACAACACGACCCTGCCATATATCCAAATAGTAAGTTACTTGCACATGAGAGAGATTCCTTCAGCTCAAACACTTTGGGGTTCCACATCACCCCAAAACCACCTGATAGACCATTCACATTAGGTGTGAAAACATGCCACTCAAGACAGACCGATAACATGGCCTCCCATGTTTTTTCTCTGTCGATCATGGTTTCTTGAAAAAGTATCATAGAAGGATTATATGTCTTGATAAAACCCCCGAGGGAGTATATTTTTGGAGACACTCCCAAACCCATGATATTCATAGAGATAATAATCATTGGGGTACATCTTTGTCAGGTGCATCCCCTCTAAGGACCTGGGTACCATCAAAATCAGATATCAAGATGTGACCTATTGTGCCTGTAGAATCAATGCCAAAAATAACATCAACGAGATCAGGCCTCGAGGAGGGAGAAAAATAAGTCATGTTGCAAGCAGATACCTTCTTATATCTGGGGGGTCTCTTCTTACGGTAGGTAAGAAGAATGATCTAGAAATTTTACAAGCAAGTTTGATGGAAAACCTGTATATTCACTCTAACAAAGGGATAACTCGATCTCTGGTTACAATTGATATGAAAACTCAACTCCAATAAGAAGGCAAAAATTCAGTCCGTTGTAGGTGGTACATGGAACCTTGGCCTTTCAAGACACAAAATTAAACCTCTACTAAAAATTTCAGGTTAAGCTCCTAAATAAGATTAGAATTTGACACATTTGAGTAACTGATAATACTCTTTCCCATGCAAGATCCCAAATAACTAAATAATCAACAGATCTAGAATATTTCAGTGTTCTAATTAAAATACTAACAAGCCAAACACATAACAAAAGGGATCTAAAAAGAAGATGCAACCCTTGTTTATATTATTAATTGGAGAAAAATAATACATGCCCATACATTAATATTGGAGCCCTTGCAGTGGCATGCACGACTGTGCATCAAAAGAGAAAACAAAGACATGGAAGCACAATCGATGAACCTCAATGGATCCACTGGACAGTTACACCCACAAGATTTTTGTCCCTAGGATCAAACTATAACTTGCCTAACCAAGTTCTCAAGAAAAACACAATAAGATAGATAACTCAGGATGATCCAAAGGCCTAGCTCCTATCCCCTTTAATAGGCCTTGATGGACTCTCTAGATAACTTATTTTATTATTTTCCCTCAAAAAACGAAGGCAAATACCATGGGTAAATTCTGTCCATTTTGACCATATCAAGAAAAGCGAATATTACAAATATTCTTGCCCAAAGATTGTTTGCCCTCAAGCAATCCACTTCTATCCACATCAAAATCATATGTATATTGATACCATAATCCCATACAAGCCAATGTGTTATTCCAGGCCTCCATACTAAATGATCCTGAATGAATCCTTCAATAACTAGATTCCAAACAATCCTCTGGCCAATCCCGCCCTCAATATGTTCACCTAGATCCCAATTCCATCTAAATCCTGGGACCTGTGGGTTATGATACCATCTTAGCACTCAATCACTACCCATGCCTAAGGTATCACGCTGAAATATGCCCTTGGCTAAGGGTATCCTCCTAGGAAACATCCCACCAATAGAGTTCCAACTCATAATCTCTCGCCAATCCATCCTGTGGGAAGGATCTAATGCATGGATGTGTGCACATGGAATAATTCTACTATGTTGATGTTGCCTGATGCTCAAATCATGTTGCTCCACTCGATCACCTAACATGATCCATTGGGAGAACTCAACCCTGCCCTCTCCAATGTATAAAGGTGGGTTGATAGTGCTACAAGCATTATCTATGCACTCCTATAGAGGGCTTCTATAGAACCCTCAAGTGTACCCCTCTTACTTCCTTGTGAGAGACTTGAGTCATTCCTCAACACTAGACAACTTGTTCGTTGATTCAGAACATACCCGTATGAGCTTCTCAATTTTCCTATTCTCCTGTAAGACAACGCCTCATACTGTCCATACTCTCTACTTCAACATCATAATATTTATTTTGAAATGTATGATATTTTCTCGAAAGTCCTCTACTGACAATTTTGGTGCCCTGCTGAATGCCTTTGTATCATTCTGCACCAGATGCCAAACTATTACAACTCCAACTTCAGCCTTTGACCAACTTTATGAAAATGGCTCATCTTGCATACTATGTTTGTGATGCTGGCCCACATAATCATGCTCATCATGTCGGTTTACTACCGGCTTCTTACTTATGTATCCTTGAATGTCTTCTCCTTGACCTTCTCCACTTGGGACAATCTATTATTCATCTTATCTGGTTGTCAAACATGGATGCAATGGTGGACTACTATCTACACTTGATTGCTCATACTCTTCATTGATTTCCTCTTGGAGATCTATGGACTCAACAATACAAGACTCCGCCACATCATCACCATTATGAAGAGCTTCCTCCTCTTCTCCATGCACTTCTATTATTATTATTGGATTATGTTTTACGTCTCTCCGAATGACATCACACTGTGGCTCATCACCTATACTTGACTACCCAGATCCATTATGGGCATTTTCCTGAATATCAATGGTCTCAACTACTGTAGAGGAATCCTCATCAAAATGGTAGGAAATAATCTCCTCCTACTTTGTTTCTATTATGACATCTGAGCTTGAGTGGTTAAGTTCCCAAGCTCCCTTGCATACAAAGCAAAAGCCTTTCTTCAGTTAATTCTTGCTGTCTCCACAAATACTTGTTAGTTCCTCCTTGGTAAAATTATTTCTAAGTAGTTTGATGTTCTGTTTGACTAACCCCTCAGCTAGTTCATAGGAAACATGTGATACAATTGGATCCTTCCTCCAAATGGCCAACAATTTGGACCTCAATTGTTTGCAGATGGCCTTATCTTCTCCCAAGGTCAGGGACACGATGTTTTGCATCTCTATTTTGACATAGTTTGGATAAGATGTTGTAATGTTGGTGAAAAATTATTGGAGCATATGAAGAATTAAGTCATCACACTCTAAATCTAGCATAAGTAGACCAAATTTGAATTTATCCATGCGTTCTAAAATTTTGCACCTCTGAAAAAAGGTAAGACAGGTGATATCGTCCAATCCTTGGAGGGCCTCGATCGTCACTCGAAAAATATTTCTCATGATGTCATCATTGTAAGGCAGCAGCGACGTTGTTAACACTAAGATTTTGTTAAGACATGAGGCAACTGAGAGCCTAACCTTTTCAAAAGAATGCTCCAATAACCTGAGCTGTATCAAAGCAAGAATGGATGGCTTTAGGGCCTAACTTGACCCTTTAGAATCTGATTGCTCCATCAGGCACAAAGCCATATATAATTTATCCAACCGTAGGAGGACATCTTCTGACTTCGTACCCTATAATTTGGATCCAAGTTCAAAGAGACACTTGATTTTTACATCTTGCTTCCGCATAAAATTTGACTGTTTAAGGATAACATGAACTTTCTGAGAGAAATACAGGTTGTTCTACACTTGCTTCTAATCTGTAAGTTGTTATCATTTTTGATCCACAAAAGTATTGCAACCCAGAAGACCAACGAATATATTACTATGTTGATCCCTGAGGCGTTTCGAGAAGTAAAGCGATTACATTATGGTGTGGATCTCAATACTTAGCCTTCCTTCTCTCCTAGACTTTCTTCTCCTCCTCTTTTTCTTTTTAACTCCACAATCAAACCCTTTTTCCAAAAATAAGTTAAACTCTTCTTGCTTTCCTCTTCCTCCTCTTTTTTTTTAAGTTACAAAAAATTACCCTTCAAACTAAATGCATAAACAAGAATAGAAGGTTCTAAATAAAAGAACCATGAAATCGAGTGATGCTATTTTCTAGTGAAGGATAGGAAAGTCTCGTCATGTATGCATTTAGTTACAATTATAAAATGGGCTCTCCAAATCCATAGTTGACTGTCGACTTCAACTTTGTATTCGATTGTCTCCAAGCACTGGGAATTTTCGGCATTTCTGGCTCCCATTTTCTGAATGACTTCACAACGAGAGCTTAGCCTCAGGCATTGTGATTTATTACCCAACTCCCGTGAAAAATTGATGGCCACTATCCTTGAAGTTAAACACGAATGGCTCAAGCAACATATTGAATTCACTGGGTACTTGGTCGTTGATCCTCTAGTCTGTATGGCTTCCTCGCACCTCCAAATTAGTGGATCAACCCACTGTATAATTCAATGCTGCTAACAAGTGGAAATTATATTGCATCATAGGGAAATAAACCAAGGAAAATAATTCCCTGGAGCTTATTTATATTTATACCACCCAAACATTATTAAATAAATCACTATTTCCCAACCATGCAAATTCACATACATATAATATATGTCAAAACATAATTTTGGGAACCTTAGTTTATAACAATGCCGAAGTTAACATTGGCACTATTATTCAGGTGCGAGGGGGTTAATAACAGGAATGGAAATGAAAATCGGAAGGCCACGAAGTAGTGGTTAGGTTAAGAAAGATTCATGTGCTACTAATCACGGTCAATTTTTTGCAGGTCATCAGAACATATTGTTACGGATAAAAAAATCCTGACGAAGGAACCACATATATTTTCTGCAAAAGGGTATGATTGAGGTAGAGTTTTGTGAGGTAGGTATGATAGATAAGATCGAGTCTTTTCTTAGACATATTTTTTTCCCTTATCGTCTTGTTTATTTCCTTCCTGGATGTAATCCTAGATTTGAGGCTGAACAGGGAGCTGAGGATTTGTGGAATCAGGTTTTAGTGGAGAGTGCCAGTTCATGGAAACTTACACCAGGATTGTCGTGGTTGAGGATTTATATTCTGTCTTAATGATCGGTTTTTCCTTCTCTAGTATTGTTTAAGTTTTTATCATTGGCTCTTAATATACATTTTTATGTGACATTTCTCAACCCAAAATGGAGGTTGATCGTTTGGCAGAGAGCGATATTTGGGATTTTTGATCGGAGGAGTCTGTGTGTCTACGAATCGGGAGCTGATGTGACAGCCCCCGATCGTCGGGCTCCGGCGACCCCCCTCCCTCCGGCGATGACCAAAACGACTACGAAACCAAAATCGAAACGGAGAGCTGTCACGGTAACGGGCCGTTAGCGGACCCCACCCGCTCCGCCCCTCCTCCCCCAAGCGCTTCTCTTCCGCCACCCGCCGCTCCTCCCCCACCCGCCACCCCACGTCCGCCAGCCACCAACCACAATTAAATGCGGGTTTTCATTTTTGAATTTCAAATTCAAATACTTCCTGGTGCTGGAACATAGGTCATTTGCCAACCAGCTCCGTGAAGAGGATTCGCTCCAGCGTAAATTCCGGTATCCAGCGTAAATAAGAAGAACTCGCTCTGATTCAGCTCACAGTCACACGCAAGGTAAGATCTGCACCGGGAACTTTCTCCAGCTTTAATGTATTTTAGGTCCAGCGCACTTTGTTCTGAAATTAAATTAACTACCAATTATCATGTACATACTACTTAATCAGCTAAGTATCTGTCTGCGTCACGCACAGGCTCCAAATTCAAGCCAAAGTCGGCCATAGGGGAACCTTGAGGGAGCACTGTAATTGGCACTTATATGTTCCATCTTTTCCCCATTGCGCCCCCCAAATAAATTCTTTAATTCTTTAATCTTGAAACAATGGTTTTATCAGGGAATATGTGGTTTCAATAGCATTTTCATCTGTTTGGATTCATTCGGCTTTAGTAGATTCTTCTTGTTTTAGCGAAGAGGGTTACTTTGAAGGTGTCTTATTTAGCACTATAACCATTAGAATGATGGGTATTCTGATGGGTTATTTTTATGAGTTTTTTAAAACTAATTCAATTATATAATTATATAAGTTTTATGAGTTTTTTAAAACTAATTCAATTATATAATTATATAAGTGAAATGGTAGATGAACGTTGATATAAATAACTAACATAAATATAGCACTCATGAAATCTAATTATATTATAGCATTTAAAAATAATACTCACCTTGCCAATTTCTCGGTGAAGGCATATCAACAACTTCATGAAATCTAATTATATTTTCCATAAGAGTCTCATGGCCTATTCAGTTACTTACTCATGTATATCTACTAATAACATCTCCAGGGTTTTTCTTTTCTAGGTATTCGAAGTTTGAAAACTGGAAAAACATGTATACAGGCATGCAGAAGAAGTGATAAATTGGGGAACTCTTAGGTTTTGACCGTTTAATGCAGATGCAAAACCCACACCTTGGTCCTACTATAAATCTAATTATATTTTCCAACAGACTCATGGCCTCTTCATTATATTTTCCAAAAGAGACTCATGGCCTCTTCCGTTACTTACTGATATCTATCTATTGAATAGCATCTGCAGGGTTTTTCTTTTCTAGGTATTCGAAGTTTGAAAACAGGGAAAACATGTCTACAGGCATGCAGAAGAAGTGATAAATGGAGGAACTCTTAGGTTTTCACCATTTGATGGAGGAACTCTTACTTGGTCTTACTATTTATCTCTTTCACCATGGATTGCAAACGATAATATTGTTGGGCAACGGTTTGGTTAGACATTCTGCTGCCATGCTAACCGTGTAGAAGATTTCCCCACCTTCTCCCTTTAAGTGCTCCGCTGCCATGATAGAGAATCCCTTGGTTGGATCTGATTTACAATATTAAACAGTAGAACGATCAAAACATTTCCTCGTCTCAGAATCTCTCGAGAGTTCTAACCTGTTCACACAAGGAATCTAATTGAAACAGAAATCTAAACCTTGCAGACCGATTAATCAGTGATCTATTACATTAAGTAATTTAACAAAATGCCTAGTTTCTAGTAAACTAATATCTATTACAAGAAGTGCTTAACAAAATGCTCAGTAACTTATTGCAAAAATACAATAATAGAATAACATTTAGTCTATCCATAGGTGGTGTTTGTTTAAATTAGCACTCAAAAAACAAAAAATCGTATGCATATAAATTTGTTTCGCTGTGGGTGCTGGAAAATCGTTTTCCAACGCCGATAGGCATATAAATTTTTTTTCCAGTAGGCGCTGGAAAATCATTTTCCAGCGCCTACAGGAAAAAAAAATTATATAGATAATAAAATAAAATGATAGCAAGGCAATATGAAATGATATATACCCATGTATTATGAAGTCAGGTAACAGAGAGGCCAAGGAAAACTTTTGGTATGCATATAAATTTGTTTTGCTGTGGGTGCTGGAAAATCGTTTTCCAATGCCTATAGGCATATAAATTTTTTTTCCTGTAGGCACTGGAAAATCATTTTCCGAAGTATTTCATATGCAATTTTTTTTTTATATAGATACAAAAATAAAACATAGTGGGCAAGATGAAAATGATATATACCCATGTATTATGCAATCTAAAAATAGTAGAGAAGCCCAGAAAAAATTTTGATTGCATATAATTTTTGTTTTGTCGTGGGTGCTTGAAAATCAGTTTTCAACGCCCGTAGGCATATGTTTTTTTTCCCGTAGGCGCTCGAAAATCATTTTCCAAAATGTTTTCACAGGGAATTTTTTTTTTTTTTATATAGATAATAAATAAAAAGGATAGCAAGGCAAGATGAAATGATATATACCCATGTATTATGCATTTGCAATGTAGAGAAGCCCATGAAAACTTTTGGTATGTATATAATTTTTTTATTGGAATAGGGAACGTTTCCAATGTTTATGTGTTTATAGGCATATAATTTTTTTCCCCTAGAAAATGGAAAATCATTTTCCCAAACACAAGAAAAAAATTTATATAGATAATAAAATAAAATGATAGCAAGGCAATATGAAATGATATATACCCATGTATTATGCAATCAGGTAACAGAGAGGCCAAGGAAAACTTTTGGTATGCATATAAATTTGTTTTGTTGTGGGTGCTGGAAAATCGTTTTCCAACGCCTATAGGCATATAAATTTTTTTTCCTGTAGGCGCTGGAAAATGATTTTCCAACGCCTACAGGAAAAACAAATTATATAGATAATAAAATAAAATGATAGCAAGGCAAGATGAAATGATATATACCCATGTATTATGCAATCAGGTAACAGAGAGAAGCCCAGGAAAACTTTTGGTATGCATATAATTTTGTTTTGCTGTGGGTGAGAGGCAATCGTTTCCATCAGAGGCAGTTAAATTTTTTCTCGCAGGCGCCCGGAAAATCATTTTCCAGTCATCATGTGAAAAAAAAAATTTACATGTTTCTTGCTCAAGGATGTTGGTCCAAGAATTTAAATTTTTTATGTTTCTCATCCCATTTCTTATAAGTCCAAAGAATATGTACACAACCACTATAAATAATTGGTGCTAGTTTTTCAGCATTCAAAAATCTATTAATGTTTTCCTATTTAGATCAAGTAAGATCTTGCGCCCCAAATTGCCGCTCACACGCCTTCAAAATGAACTCGGCAAGGTTTTTGATTCCATGAGCCTAAAGCATTCTCTTGAAAATGTTAGAACAATATTTAAACCCTTGAAAAGTTTGACAATTCAAACTTGACAGACATAAAATTTTTTTAGAAGTAATTATTTCTCGGGTGAAGGGATAACACTGGCTCACGACCGTAGTTAAAAATATTCATTCGATGGGAGACCTGTGATGGATTTAGGATTCAAATCGGTCTAGATGTGATTAAAGCGATGATTGAGAATAATTTCCTTTCAATACAATTAGTAAAATATATTTGTTCGAATAGAATTTATGTTTTGGGACAGATCTATCAGTTAGACTAAAACTTGGACTACTGGATCATCTTGCAATAGAATGGTAGAGGTGCAGGGATCACTTTAGATCTAGAGGGATGTAAGGATCATTTAGTATGTCAAGGAAATTTATGTGGCATTACTTAGAACATAGAATAAACATGTTAGTTACAATTGGGCACATAATATATGGAAAGGTAATATACCTTATAAGATTAGGAGCTTTTGTTGGCTCGCTGCCAATGACAAAATTATGACTCGAATAATCTTCAAAAACGTTGATTTGTGGGCCTAGGGATTTGTGTGATATGCCTGGAGGGACTTGATATAGCATTGAAAGACAATCACAGAAATTAACAATGTAGTTTTGCCTCTTAAATTAGAAGAAAGACATCAAGAGAACACAAGATTTCTTCATGAAAATATTGGATTGCAAAGTTGGTCCATATAAAAAGTCATCTTCAATGTAATTTTGATCCTACCATCGAGGTTGAAGCTCAAAGGACCTAACTATTGTTTTCTCCTGGGATTCTTAACACCCTGCTAGCTGCTTCTCTGGTTTTGTGTTATGTTTTGTACTGTTAGGATATAACCAGAATGTGTGGGTTTGCTTTTTGAACTTCTGTGTAATGAATAAGTGGGTAAGTCCCCTAGGTGATAGTGAGAAGCCTCCTAAGTGGAATGATGAATCATCACTGCATGAATGCAAAATGTAATCTTGTTTTGGAATGTTGAATCAGCACTACATGAATGCAAAATATAATCTGGTTTTGATTTATGTGTAATGAATAAGTGGGTAATCTGGTTCTTTATTTCTATAAATGCATACATGTTTGATATTAATTTATTGTTTTTTTTGGTTGTAGGTTTTTAAAGTGTGGACAATGGTTGAAAAGTGGACATTGTGTATCGAAGTTTCCTGTCGTCCAAATCCTGGACAAGCCACAGTTAAATATGTGCTTTACAATCCGACGCGAAATCATGTAGTGCACAGAAACATAGATCTACATGGGAGGACAACTAATAATGAAGCCTACTATATCGCCCTTATTGAGGGCTTAAAAGAGGCAAAAAAAAAAATTGTGAATGATATTGCAGTTTACATGAACTCGCAACTCATTTGCAATCAGCTCAATGGCATCTTTGAAGTTCGAAAAGAAAATTTAAAACCCCTATACACGGAAGCAAGAATGTGGAGCTCTCAGTTTAAATATTTCAGCATACAATGGCTTTCAGACATTCATATGATGTCCACTAATATATTGGTGGCAGGAATGTCAAGTGTAGATGCAGGTGTCAGAGATTACACCGGATCACGGTTTATTGAAAGTGAAGTCATCAATCATCATCAGGATAACTCTCAAATAAGTGGATGTGTTATTCTTATAATTTTCCTTGGGGCTATGATGGCATGGTTCTTTCACTAGAGAAGAACCGATTGTAATTTTGGATGGTTCGCGATATAATACATGAATCTTTTTGACGGTATAATTATTTTATGTTGTGTTATTTTGCCATTTTTCTGTGGGGTAAAAATTGTTTTTGTTTTTACTTCCTTGGGATCTAATACATGATAGATTAACATGGATATTTTTTAGAATAGTAAAGGTATCAATTAAAAACAAATTTGACACTCTATAGTAGGTATTCTATATAATCAAACAGCTGGGCAAAGCAGCTCAACAATTCTATATAATTAACCCTGTGCTCCATTCAACAATTGTAAATAAATAACTCTAATTGATGTGTTGAAATTGAAGATCTGAGAAGCAATTCCTACCTCTACCACTACCATTCCTAATCTGATTTGGTTATGAACTTAAAAAATCATGAGAAAAGTCAGTGCAAATGAATCTGATGCATCAAACAGCATCAACACAGAGTGGCTCCAATAGGGCAGCACCTGCTCACCTGTTCATGAAGCTAATCTGCCTACAGAAAGCTACAAAGGCTCAATCTAACCAGAAAAATAGTGACTTCCTAAAGAGGTATGTTGGTGGCCCCTTTGTCTTTTGCACAATCCATGAACATGAACATCAATATGGATTTCTACAACTCAATGGCTTTGCAGCAACAGCAGCAACTAAAACATCCACAACAACAACAATTTGCAGATAGACATCCTCAAACACATTTCACCAAAGGATGGAGATAAAAATGTTGCAGTGAAATTTGAAATCACAAAACAGTTCGAGGCATTTGCAGAAAACACGCCAATTCTGCTACTGAATGAAAATGTGCCTGTGTATTACAGTACTATCAAGCAAATTTACTGTTTTCTAACATAACATTTAAAAGTAAACAAGAAATATCCATTAACTGCATCATCGAATTCCTGATGTTCTCTTTTCATTTATATATAAAAAATGAAGTACATGTACACAATTGCAGCTTATCAGAAGCTGGAATAATTTTAAGGTCTCCTAACCCAAGCTAGGGAAACCAATATAACTCTAACAAAAAAGTGCTCCGCACTAGGAATCACATGTAACCAAAGCTTGCCACTCCGCCATGATTCGGTATGTCGGACAATAAACAAAAAGATGCAGTTTCTATCACAAATTTTTTCTGAAGCCAATTTCTGTGTTGTCTGAAAGTTCAGTGATGTCAGTGACCCAATCATCTCCGGATAGAGGGGGACCCATTGAAGAAGTTGTGTTTGTAACATGACAATGAATTTTTCATCAGAGAAGATAATAAGATGACAAGTAATAAATGCATAATAATACAAAGAATATCAATTAAAAGTCTTGTCCTAAGCACCTTGACTCATCTGATAAAAATAGTTATAATGTGTCTGTGAACATCCTTCATCTGAAATTACATTAATTGGATGCTCAAGCCTTGCAAACATTCCAACACTACATTAACAACATGAACAACAACCAGTGATAATCGTTAGGAGTGAAGACAATGCAAACAAACATGGAAATTCACCAGTGTCCGTGATGTTAGTGGCCCAATCCTGTTCTGGTCGAGGGGGGCCCAATGACGAACCAGCTGTGTTTGTAAGATGACAACACAATTTCCATCAGAGAAAAAATAACATGTCAAATAATAGATGCATCAGAATACATAGTAGATCAATCAACAAGCTCGTCAAATGTACCTTGACTCATGTGATCAAAAGGTTGATTGTTGGTCTGTGTACATGCTTCATCTATAATCACATTGATCGGATGTTGCGGCTCTGCAAACGTTACAGCACTACATTAAGTTAAAAGAAATAGCAAATACCAAAGACATTGCAACAAATTTGAAAAATCGACAAAGCGATCTAAACATAGCAACAAACTTGGAAGATCACGAATTTGATCTAAACATACTGATATCGTCTCCCTATAGAACTTACTTGGAACAATAGAGGAAGCATTTTTGGAGGGAGGACGACCACGCTTGTTGAGGTGTGGAAACTGAAATGGTTCATCTTCGAATGCAGAGACATTCAAATCAATATTCAAGGTGACCTTACTTGTCCTTTTATTTCTTTTTTTTGGACTAAGGAAACTCTTCTTTCTCTTCAAAGATGACTCATAAGCACCCAAATCAACTGTGAAGTCATGATCCATAGTATCAAGATTATTAGCATCATCAACAAATTTTTTAGCTAGATCAATCAATTGTTTTGCCTTGCTCACAGTGGAAGGAGGATTGTTTCTAATCAGGTCTAGATAACCAAACAATTCCTCTCTCAACACACCAAGTTCTTCAACATTGTCATCTTCAATATTGGTCGGGATAGTATCTGCAGGAAGGTTTGGCGCCTATGTACTTATCTCAAAAGGAACATTCAACTGATTGGGTGTGGTATGAAGATCCAATAAAGGGTCTAAATCAATCAAGGAGGAATGAAACCAATCTATCTTTATAGCATGCTTGCAAATGTTCCCCCGAATAGACCATGGACAATCGCAAGTGATAAAATTTCTGCGATGAAAAGTGATAAGATATTCCTTATCGGCTTTGCTGTGACTCCTTACCCAATAAGCATGAGATATGCTCTCATGAGGCCTGCAATCACTGTCTGGAATTCTTCTAGCCTTTTCCATTGATGATTCAAGCTGCATCTCTTTCTTGTGGTTGTTATAATATCCTTCTTTTTTCAAAATTGTCTTGAATCGATAACATGGCTCAACATTTTTTAGGAGAGTGTAGAATAGCCAATCTATTCTACGAGAGCATTTCTTTCGCTTATCACATAGAAATGTTGACTTCAGGTAACCGTGGTATGATTCCATAACATTATTTGTCTCCTGGTTTGCATGAGGAAAATCTCTGCAGCCTTTAACCCACATGCCTACATGGAAAGACTTAATTAGTAAATATCAGTTGTCCAACATAAATGACAAACATACAACACAATAGGAATATTATGCAAACTTACGAATCTTGTCACCAGCAATCCATGTCTTGTAGAAATAGTCCAAAAATTTCTGCTCAGTTGCATATTTGATGAAAAAAGCATTGATTGCATCATCCACTTCATCAGTACAACAATCTTTCATGATATGGCCAAGTTCATTGAACATTTCTTTTGCTTTCTCTGAGTTGCTAACCAGCCGATTAACATTCTTGAGCCATGCCCTCATTATGTGCCAAATACACAAAATCACTTCACATTTCGTGATTCTCCTGTGACATTTAATTCATTTTTAGAAATTCTTAAAATGAATGCAATTCGAAATGTCAAATAAGAATATTGATGTTACCTCAAAGCAATGATTTCAGCCATAGCATCATCAACCATGAAGGCGTTGACCCTCCAATCGGGACGAGTTCGAAAACACCTAAGCATAAGGCTCTCCAGCCATACTTGTATATCTTGTGATGTATTACGTGACATCACCACCCAGGCAACTGGTACCCCGCTTTGTTGCTGATCAAAGACCACAAGCGTGTACAACTGATACTGTCATTTAAATGAAATGAAGTTAATTTTAACATAAATGATTTTATTGAAGCAATCATTGGAAAAAAAACTCACCCCATATTTGTTTGTACTGAATGTTGAGTCCATGGCTATCAAACTATTGTGGGATAGCTTGACCATAGTTTACAACATCCATTTTGTTTGTATTCCAGCTATAAAAGGGATGTCCGTGCCATTGGGCTTCTAGAAGAAGAAGAAATCATCCTGGTTTCTTTGGTACCAAAGATTCACACTCATTTCATCTTTGCTATGCAACTGATAACTTTCTTTCATTAGACGATCATAAATGTTTACAACGTCTTTTATGCGTAAGAAGAAATCCCTGTCTCTGGATGTAGCATCTATGTCAAGATATTTCTTTATATGTATTTTAGAAACAGAGTCAATTGGAAGTTCAAGAAAATAAAAGCTTTCTATATAAGAAATCATGTCCTTCGAAAGTTTTGGCTTTTTCTCAGTAACATCATCACTTGAAGTGTTGTATTTACCATGACAAGGCCATCCTTGCCCATCTTCGTGATCATACTGATTGTATGTTATTACTGCTGTGTTGGGATCTTGAACCATAATCTTTACAATAAAGTGGCATTGACATCCCCTCTTTTTGGCAAATCCCTTCTTTCCTTTGCTTTTCCATTCTTCTCTATTGTCAGTTGGACCATATCAGCAATGATAACTGCAAAATAAATTACAGGAATGTCACCAAATCTGGTAAATATAAAGCATATTTAATATCAACATCTAAACAATGTAGTTCTAAAATACTTACTATTCATACTGTAAGGCTCTTGTGCTTGGGGGTTTGCTTTGTTTACGCCGGAAGGAACATGGAGCATCTGGATTCAATTCCTCTCCCTTTATAAAATCAGCAACTCTTTCTTTGGGAATTTTTGCAACCCGATCAATATTCATGTTTTCTTTGTAGATTTCAGTCCAAGCTAAATCTTTACCAGAAAAAATGACTGTCTTTTGGGTCTTGGACCTCAAGAGCCATGACTGACTTCCATTTCTTATCCATGCTGGATGACTGTCTGCAAGAATATGTGAAAAGATATTAGGGAGCTGGAAATGATGAGAAAGTGATTTGTACATATACAAGAAATATAGTAATTGCATCTCCATGAAATGATGTAGTGGAAAATGATTTCTAGTACTCCTGTAGGTGCTGGAAAATCATATTCCAAGGTGATGGAAAATCAATTTCTAGCACCTACAGGAGCACCAGTACTGCTGTAGGTGCTGGGAAATAAATTTCCAAGGTGATGGAAAATCATTTTCCAAGGAGCTGGAGCACTAGTACTGCTGTAGGTGCTGGAAAATCAATTCTCTTCAGTAGTACATCTTGATTTGAAAACATTTGAAAACTCTGTCAGTATAATATCATTCTCTTCAATTCATATATGACACCATCAACCTCAACTTCAAACAAATATTCTTTGTCACGTGCATAGAATAGTAATTAATATCAAAATGTTTCATTTGACCAAAACTCTAATATCAAAGTGTAGCAAAACTGAGAATTTGTAGCCAATACAGCATACTGTGAAACATCACTGCCTTTTTAAAATTTCAAAGTGGTAACATACTGTGAAAATCATTTTCCAAGGTGATGGAAAATCAATTTCTAGCCCCTACAGGAGCACTAATGCTGCTTTGTGGAGTCTTTAGAGAAGCAAATTACAAGGTCTTTGAAAAATCATTTCCAAGGGTAGACCCTAATCTTCTTGTAGGTCTTTGGAAAATGGATTTCAGATGCTTTGTAAAATCAATTCTCTTCAGTAGTACATCTTGATTTGAAAACATTTGAAAACTCTGTCAGTATAATATCATTCTCTTCCATTCATATATGACACCATCAACCTCAACTTCAAACAAATATTCTTTGTCATGTGCATAGAACAGTAATTAATATCAAAATGTTTCATTTGACCAAAACTGTAATATCAAAGTGTAGCAAAACTGAGAATTTGTAGCCAATACAGCATACTGTGAAAGATCACGGCCTTTTTAAAATTTCAAAGTGGTAACATACTGTGAAAATCATATTCCAAGGTGATGAAAAATCAATTTCTAGCCCCTACAGGAGCACTAGTACTGCTGTAGGTGCTGGGAAATAAATTTCCAAGGTGCTGGAAAATCATTTTCCAAGGAGCTGGAGCACTAGTACTGCTGTAGGTGCTGGAAAATCAGTTTCCAAGGTGCTGGAAAATCAATTCTCTTCAGTAGTACATCTTGATTTGAAAACATTTGAAAACTCTGTCAGTATAATATCATTCTCTTCCATTCATATATGACACCATAAACCTCAACTTCAAACAAATATTCTTTGTCATGTGCACAGAATAGTAATTAATATCAAATTGTTTCATTTGACCAAAACTGTAATATCAAAGTGTAGAAAAACTGAGAATTTGTAGCCAATACAACATACTGTGAAACGTCACGGCCTTTTTAAAATTTCAAAGTGATAACATACTGTGAAAATCATATTCCAATGTGATGGAAAATCAATTTCTAGCACCTACAGGAGCACTAGTACTGCTGTAGGTGCTGGGAAATAAATTTCCAAGGTGCTGGGAAATAAATTTCCAAGGTGCTGGAAAATCATTTTCCAAGGACCTGGAGCACTAGTACTACTGTAGGTGCTTGAAAATCAATTTCCAAGGTGCTGGAAAATCAATTCTCTTCAGTAGTACATCTTGATTTGAAAACATTTGAAAACTCTGTCAGCATAATATCATTCTCTTCCATTCATATATGACACCATCAACCTCAACTTCAAACAAATATTCTTTGTCATGTGCACAGAACAGTAATTAATATCAAAATGTTTCATTTGACCAAAACTGTAATATCAAAGTGTAGAAAAACTAAGAATTTGTACCCAATACGACATCTTTTAACAGAAAATCTTGAAGCCTTTTAAAATTTCAAAATGGTAACATCATGAAAATCATATTCCAAGGTGATGGAAAATCAATTTCTAGCCCCTACGGGAGCACTAATCTTAACAGTCTTTGAAATATTTCAGAGTCTTCAGAGAAAATATTTTCAAAGATGGAGCACTAATCTTTTCTTCTTTATGGAAGTCTTTGGAAAATGTGAGTTTCAAGTGTGAGAAAAATCAATTCTCTTCAGTAGTACATCTTGATTTGAAAACATTTGAAAACTCTGTCAGTATAATATCATTCTCTTCCATTCATATATGACACCATCAACCTCAACTTCAAACAAATATTCTTTGTCATGTGCACATAACAGTAATTAATATCAAAATGTTTCATTTGACCAAAACTGTAATATCAAAGTGTAGCAAAACTGAGAATTTGTAGCCAATACAGCATACTGTGCACTTGTGGAGACATTTCTTGCTGTTCTTGGAGACATGTATTTTATTATTTCATTTAGTTTGGCATGGTCAAATCCTAATTTTCCCTTATATTATTGGATTTGCTTTATGGAGATGGCCCATTTGCTATTTTAGGGTTTTTAACTACATATTTTATTATGGAGTGCTTTTATCGACTCAGCTTCTTGTACACTCATCCATGGAGTTGGTTACCTTGGTATTCACACATGGGGAGTGGTTGCATGCATGCACATTTTTGGAGGGTGCATTTCATGTGGACATTTTGCATTTGACTTGGTTTGATGCCTATTTTTGGTGGTGTGTCCCCTTCATGAGCATTGTTTGGTACATACTACTACTATTGTTGGATGGGGGTGAATTGTCTAAGGGAGCCTATTTGCCACATGTTTTAACATGGTCAACCATGGAGTTAGGAGAGATCTAACTCCATCATTATAATATTTGTTTGATTTGTCATGGAGTTAGTTAAAAGATAATAGTATTTTAATGGTTGAGGAAAGAGACTCACTCTATAAAAGAGGAGCTCTTTCTCCATTGTAATGGTTGGGATTTCGGGGATTGAGAAACTCTCCCCTTGTGCTACTTTGTGTATCATTTTTTCAATCTTAATGGAAGATTGGAAGTATCATTCTATCATATATATTTTTGTTTTCGTATTAAATTTTTCCTAATAAATTACTGTTTGGATCAAGATAATGGATTCATATGAATCCATATCCCGATGGACAAGGTATTTGGTTTGATTCTAGTGTTCCCCAAAACCCACAAGGATTCATTGTCCCACATTTGGAGCCAAATGTTTATGTGCTTCCATGTCACACATCAAAAAGAGCAATTTTGATTCATACTTGAAACTATATCCCTCTATTTTGAGACCAATTTTGGAATATTAAAAGTGCTAGATAACCTTAATTGCTTATCCATATGAGCCAACTTCATCTAGCACTTTACATAATCAAAATGAAATCTCAAATTTTGGAATATTAAAAGTGCTAGATAACCTTCACTACTTATCCCTATGAGTGAGTTTCATCTAGAACTTTACATAATCAGAATTAGAATTCATTATTCATCTAGAAATTGACTTTTGAATATTTTTATTGAAATAAATACTGTGCTTAAACATACGAAATTTAAAATTGAGAAGAAATATTATTCAACTGCACATATGTATGCATCATAAATCTATTTCTACTCTTAAAAAATATTATTCAAATATAAAATAACGATTTTGTGACTTGTAATGACCCAAAAAAAAATTAAATAGAAAAAAAATGTAAAATAACGGTTTTATAACCTGCAATGGCAAAGAGAAGCATACACTTAAATAGGAAAAATAAAATAACTATTATAAATATTACTACAATGGCCAGACTTTTGAATACTTTTATTAAATTAAATAGTTTGCTCAGATACACCAAACTCAAAACTGTGAAGAAATATTATTTAACTGCACATATGTATGAACTAATTAATAACCGCTTCTAGCTTTACAAAAATTCACAAATTTATTGAATCACCAAATTCAGTAAATTTATTTACTGAAATAATTTTTTTAACGAAATTCACCACTTTTGATCATCGGATCAATTCCTAATTCCTATGCTAGATAACCTTCACTACTTATCCCTATGAGTGAGTTTCATCTAGAACTTCACATAATCAGAATTAGAATTCATTATCCACATCATCTTCATTATAACACACCTCCCATATGAGTGAGCTTCATCTAGCACTTTACATAATCAAAATTAGATCCCAAAGGTTGGAATATTAAAATTGCTAGATAACCTTCACTACTTATCCCTATGACTGAGTTTCATCTAGAACTTTACATAATCAAAATTAGAATTCATTATCCACATCATATTCATTATAGCACACCTCCCAATGACACGTGCCAGTATATTTGAGTGATAGTTGAAAGTATTAATTGGAAATGTACACAGTGAATGTCTACACTACATGCAAGCGATGTGAGGATCCATAGATATTTCTACTTCATACACATATAATATGAAGAGCCTATTTCATTATTATTAACATCCATTTCACAATGCATTTGGGATAAATATATGGATTTATAAATGAAAGGCCTATATTTATGTGGAGAAGATCAATGGTTGCTGAATCACTAACTTTCGATATACATAACTTGTATTCTTAATGTCTAAATTGATCAAATGAGAGGTATTAGAAAGCTAGAGATGTGAAGAATAACCTGGATATGGTTTCTATGGTAGAATTAACATCTACCATAACGAAAAAAAACAGATTAAACTAACCATTTCTAACTTGGCAACAAATTACTTTAAAATAAAATGACTAACATAAAGGAATTTTTGAAGGCCTAAATTAGGCCCTTTTTAGGGAATAAATATTATTTACCGAAGGCACTCAATTCAATTAGCACAAAGGGGAAAAGACACAAAGTATAAAGGAACTCCAAGTATATGAAGAAAGGCTTATAGAAATATATGAAGAACATTCAAATGGAGAGAGAGAGATCCCTTCAAGTATAGTAAGTGAAATAACCTCCTAAAATATATTTTTGATATATTATTCTAAGCCAGAAATCATCTAGATTTTCATTTCAAAGTCATTTTGAATGGTAAGAACTAATTTCTAACTATTTACTACAGGTATTTTCTTTTGCATGGTCCATGGGATCCTAATTAAATCCATTTTGCATTGATGCATTTTAATTTTCCAAGAATTATGAACTTTTTAAAAATATTTGCATTTGAGTTTATATAAATAACTATGAGAAGTTCAAAGTTACTGTAATCTAGGTTGACTTCAAATTTTAAGATTAATATTGCATGTGTGTAAATCCTTTCATTCCTATAAATTTAAATGGAAAAATCATGTTAAATTCCTCGTAAATATTGTTTTTTTCTTTTCATCTTACTCAATTAGTAAAATTCTTGTGTGGGGAAATCACTTATAAATCTGTTGATTACGATGTGGAAAACAATAAATCTGTTGATGGTATAGGGTTCGAATCCCAAAACTGAAATTATTACAGTTCATAGGTTAGCTCAACTTCATGAATTTTTCTCCACGTGGTTCGGACCGGTCCTTATGGAGGTCCAACTCGGCTACAAATGTCTTACACCACTCATATGTAACACTGCCTCAACAACTCCTTTTTATGTGAATGTTTTATCCTATTTTTCCTATTTCATTTCAGAGGAAGCCACTGTGTGTTTGAGGACAGTGTTTGCTTTTTCTTTTCTCTGGGAAACGACAGCAACTCAGCTCTCATCAGCAGGTATGTAGATTAAGTTCCCATCCTTTTCATTGTTCACATGTGTTGTAGAAAGCTGTACAAGGTAAACTGAATCTCTGTTGGGTACCAAAGCTTGTATCTTTTCTCAATGTGCATCTCCTTAGATTTGTCTTACGAGCTGCAGAGCCCTGTTGCCCATCGAACCTTCAATGCGGAGCTCTGAAGCTCTATTGGTCGTTGGAACTTGTATATTTCGTTGATGGCCATCACATAAGATTTGTATCTTGCAACTCAAGACATTTGTTCGGTACTGAAACTTGTTTGTTATCTTGCTATTCAATGATGGTGATGGACTATGCCTGCATTGCTTAATTGATATGTTTCCCTGGAGCCCATGTCACTAGATTTTGGTAGGAGCTGAATCCTCTGTTGGGCCAGAAATCACATTATAAAAGCTGTTGAGCGTAGGTGGCTGCAGGTTGCACTCTTATTGTTCCTTGCTCGGCCACTTCTTAGTTTTGAAGCTTCCCATTGCATTTCCCTTAGTTTTGAAGCTTCCAACTAGCGTTTTCCTTTTCCCCCAAATACGTTCAGGACAAAGATGAAATGAATGCGTCCTGTTAAGTCCACAATTTATTTACAGAGAGAACACTCTACAGGCTCAACAGCCATGTGCTTACCGTAACCTGTCTTTCGAAACTGGGCTATCAATTTACAACGACATTTTTCATTTTGCTAGTTTCTTTTATGATTGATAGGATCTTGTAATGGTTATTTCCTGGGGTTTGGATATTGAACCCTTTCCAATGCTCATAGGCTTCTCGTTGAAATTCCTAGGATAAAATTGAAATATCATGGACATAAAACTTTAAACTGCTATTATATGTCAAGCCTCAGGAGGGCGCCCATCCCCAACCCTTTCTCTCTGTAACAAGTGCTTCACCACCAAACACTTAGCTAGAAAGCATGAGAATCATCACCAAGTGGTTCCTTTCTCACCCTCTTTGCAAGCAACCTCTTCTGCTTCATCAAGCAGTGGAGAAAACGATGGTGATGCCCGTGGACAACATCAGCGAGATGGGAATGGCAACTCAGCTAGAAAGCATCAACTGGATGGGAATGATTGTGTAAGGAAGTTTTGAGCATAATTTAAATGCAGAATATTATATATTTGAGTAATCTAATACATATGAACAAAGTCAAACAGTTAACTCATTTTAAAATGAGTTAACAGTTATATTCCTCACAAAATTTGATACATATTAATAAAATCAAATAGTTTACTTAGCTCATATATCAACTTTCCAAATTATAATAGACATGCACGAAGTCAAACAATTTATCTACCCAACTTTTCCAAATAAGTTATAAATATCAAGAAATCACTTTGACAGTGCTGAAGTTATAAATATCAGGAAATCACTTTGACAGTGCTGATTTTATATGGATTGCAGATTCAAATTTCGGTTGAAGGTCATCCAGTTAAATTGAAATTTTGATAGCATGTTCTTCGGAAGACAAAGTACCTTAAAACAAAATGTAACCATGTCACATCCAAACATATATTAAAATAAAAAAAATTAAACTTACCATCTTCCCTAGCAATTTTACCGGCAATTACAAGGTTGAAACTTTATACCATGGAGATTTTATTAACAATATAACATTTGACATATTGTTTTCTTTGTAACCATATTCATAGGCTTCTCGTTGAAATTCCTAGGATAAAATTGAAATATCATGGACATAAAACTTTAAACTGCTGTTATATGTCAAGCCTCAGGAGGGCGCCCATCCCCAACCCTTTCTCTCTGTAACAAGTGCTTCACCACCAAACACTTAATGTTTGTTAAAGGTCATTTACACAGTTTTGGGAGGGCTCTGGAGTATTTTCCCGGCAGACAAAAGACAACCTGATTCTATGGAAGCCATCTAGAGGCTATGTGAAAACGTAACGTAACATCCTAGCCAGTTCAAGCATTATTTTTTAAGGTAAGCACTGCTATACATCTTCTATAAGTCTATTTATATTCATGTAAAAGAAACTGTAAAAATTGGTTTCAATGTTTTCTTTGATTTCAGATTATCCCCCTTTTCAATATATGTGTGTCTGTGTTTCTTCACACATGAATGTATTGAATTAAAAAATCTTTCCAACATTGGTGGTTATGTATGAGAACTTCCAGTTTTTGGAAAAATAAATGTATTCATTAGTAGGCTTGATAATTAATTTATGTTTTAACTTTTTTTTTGAGACTTGTCTTACAAATGACCAGCTAAACCTCCTTGGCCAATAAAACAATCAAAATTAATCTTGTGGTATGTCTGACTTACCATTTTCAAGTTTGACTTGCAAGTACTCAAGGATTAGTAGACTATTTCCCAGGCTTTTCCCAAGTGAAATGATCACATCTTTAATTTTTATCATTTTTGGTAAATTGGAGATTTTGTAGAATGTAGAGTCTTGGTCAAACTCTCACTCTTTTCTTGCCAGGTTTTTTGTCAAGCCAAGTTTTATAACTATGTTTGAGATCTTCAAATATTGTTTTGATGTGATGATCTTCTATTTGCTGAATCATGTTGCCCTGCCAAATCCAGAACCTTTGGATCATTTTCCCTGTATTGATGAACTAAGGATAGATGAAACAGTTTTTTTGACGATGGTGGTTTCTTGATTGACGTTGAGAACAGGCTTGCTTCAGTTAGCAAGATCATGGATCAGTTAGAAGATTTAAAACAATTTCATTGTTTGCCACTAAATTTTAGAATATGAACACTACTGAAGTTTGTTTCATGTCCAAGTCAACTCATAGTCATCATGATGAAGTGGAAACCTGCATCCCAATTTTATTGGGATAGCTGCTAAAATAGTTCGAAAATTTGAACACTTTACTTATATTAAAGATATAAGATCAAAATATCTGCTAAGTTTGGTGCAAAGACTTGTAATTAAGCAACATGTACAAAAAAAAAAAAATTGAAGCACTGGAAAGTCAGATGTTTGGTAAATGTGGCATGTGATTTCATTACGTTGATTTTTCACCAATTTATTAAAAAATAATCTATAGCTATCTTGACATTTTAACCGTGCAAGTTCTTGGACTTGAACTTCTGTCTAACGGCCTTTTAAGAAATGTTAGAAGGAATTTGTTCCTCACATAATATTTATCTAGGTGCATTTATATTAGAAGGAACCTGTTCCAATTTCACTTTGTCAAAGCTACAATATTATTCATTCAAATGTGTAGATTTAGATATTTATGCGATCTCATGTGGCATTGCAATATCAAAAACAAACTGTTCATTATACAATTCTTCTCGTTAACTCGTTTGGGCAAGATGGATCATTTTGATGAATGTTGAGACAATTCCAATTTCAAATCCAACTTTCTAGGTGCACAATTTTGAATCAGATCTCTCTAAATGTACAATTAATTTATCCTAAGCTACAGGTGGGTAATTGTACATCTGGAGATTTTCAACACCATTGGCCAATGGCCTACTTCATCGCATTTGAGGCAGGCCCTATTTTATAATATGACTTACATTTGTGGATAGTTAATACCTGGGCAAGGGGCAATAGTCCAATAGACAATCACGGTAAATTATATGTTGTCTTTGTTTGATAATATTCTATCTTTTAAACCATCCAAAACCAATATATTAAAACATTTCTATAAAAGACAGGGAGTAGGCAGCTTAGCTACCAATTACCCTTTTGCATAGTAGGCAGGTACTAAGCAGTTATGTTGCCTAAACCACTTGTTGATTTGAGACATCAGTATTGTAGAGAAACTTTCAATCTATCTATCTTTTGTTCAAAATTATTTTGGGTGAAGTCATTGTCAAGTTACTTATAAAGAGTAATGCAATCTCTAAAAGATGAGCTCATTGGGCTAACGGAATACCGAGATGAGGGATCAACCCACGTGCAATCATTCATGACCTGACATGATTTCACAATGTTTAAGAAGTGACCAAATGTTTCAACAGATTTATTCCCATGGCTAAAAAAACCATATTTATGTATTGTTGGTACCTGTTCTTAGCTGGACTGAATGCGCTGATTATTCATAGGAATACTCCACAAACGATAGACCATAGAGTCAATCAGTGATGCACATTATAAATGACTGTAAGTATCAGGACAAAAATTTCATTTATGAACCCTTTGATTCAAAATAATTTTGGTCACACTAGTCAAAATAATTTTGGTAGCACTAACAAATTGTATCCAATTGCATTTGTCTAAGCTTCCACAGACAATCCTTAACTAGTTTGTAGTGGATGACACCTTTATACAACTAAATTGGATGGTTAACTTCCATTTGACATTTTGTCATCTCAGGTTTGTGATTTTCCAGCGCTGGAAAATCATTTTCCAGCTCCTACAGGAAAAAAATTCCAACATTTTGGAACTTTTAAGTTTTTTATAAATCTGCCATGACTAAGATCTGCCATATAATCATGCTTATTTTAACCACCTCCTCCTTGGGAGGCCTGTAGTAGAAATCATATAACTCCCTAGAGTGCCCTTTTTTAAAGGAATTTGATATGCATTTGTAAATTGCGAAAACTATCATTACACTGGTATTTTATAATCAAAATTTACTATTTGGATCAATAACCTATAATTATTCTATAAACATGCTTAGAGCACAATTATATATGCTCACGAGGTGTTTATTTGTTTGGAATGTAACATCATCGGGTAGAGTTAATGCACATTATGACTATCTTGTTGCATTAGTTAAACTATATTTCTGATAACTACTCATGTTTTTGTGACAGATGGGCAAGAGTGGGCACCTATATCGTTATGAGCCGGATGGAGCTTCTACATTCGAAATATATGGTGCTGATGAATTTCCATATTTCAGCGAAGCAGGCTGGTTGCCCATCATTAAGTTGTTCAGTGGGCATAAGCTGAAATATTCTTCTGATTTCGTTGATACTTTTGATGGTAACAACGCGAAGGTTGAGGGGCTATTGTTTCCTGTAACAGAGGAAACCATTGCAAAAGCAACAAACATAGCAGCTGAGGGAAAAAGGTGGTTCAAAAGGAAACCAGTACAGGGTGTAAACCTGAATTTCTTCCTAAAAGACAATTGTCATGACCCTTGCTGGAGCGTTGGGGTCCACTCTAGCATTTTAAAACCAGAGTGGGAAAAACCAATGCGGCAGACTCAGCTTTATTTAACATGTGATGGATGTTTTTCTAAGGTCTTCCTTTATCACATGAGATTTTTGGTACACATGGCCGGGTTCAATAAGATGAATCTCCCTTATTTCTTGCATCAGAGCTTAATAAAAATGGTTGCTTGTGCAAGAAAAAGGAAGATTTTATATCCCCATGATGTCTACCACCATGGCCTCATTTAGATCCTGTACCTTGATGCTTTAAAGAAGCAAGCACAACAGTCAAATGAGAGGGTAATTCCACAGCCACTTCCTAGAAAACATAGGAAGGAAAGGGCTTTACCTACAGAGGCCGAGAGCAGTCATCAAGCTGCTGCAAAAGCCACTGACAACCCTAACAGGAGGCGTACACAGCAGCAAACAAAAGTCGAAGAGAACAACAAAAATGAAACAATTGCAGAAATTCAGCGTGCAACAGAATACTGTAAGAGGCCACGAACAAGGCCTACAAACAAATTGAGGTTGGGCTTGAAAGGCAAGTTAAATCCCAAACTGAAGGAACCAATTGTGATTATTGATGAGCTTCCAGTAGGAAGTGAAAAAAAATTGCAAACAGTTCAGAAAAAGCGTAAAAGAGGGAGGAGCGCAGTGGCCAAAAACAACCCCCTCAAAATCCTTGCAGAAGCAGCACAGTTTGCTGAAATCTGAAAGATGAGAAGATTGGAGTTTTACAAATGCAAATTTCTAACATGGATCATCCTAGATTTCAATTTGGTATGACTATTTTGAGCAACAAAACCCCCTGGATTGTAAGTTGGTTGTTTCTGCAGGACATTGTAATCTGCAACTACAAGATCATAATGCAGATAATACAGAATATTCATAGAATTATTCTGCTTCTATAAGAAACTTAAGATTTCTTCTGCTGCTGCTTGGAAAGCAGTTGTTTATGGCCTTGAAGGGTCCCTTGAAAATATTTTGAATCCTCTGGTTTGGTAAACGTTGCTTCTAATGTGCCACTGACCTTGAACCCCAAGTGCTTGCAGTACCCAAAATTAAGAAATTCCATAGAGGTTTTCCTGGTGTACGTGAAATTAAGAAATTCCTATGCACATACTTTATTAGTTCATGAAATTCCTACGCACATACTTTATTAGTTCATGAAATTCCTAGATACATACTTTGGTACTTCATGAAATTCCTATGAACATATTTTTGAAATCTCTAACAATTGCATATGATTGCTATAATATGTTGCAGTCCCTCTAAAGCATAAGATTCCTCAGATTCCTAATTCTACTGTGTATAGATTCATAAGATTCCTCAATCTACTGTGTACAGATTCTAGCCATTGAAGATCATGGAGTTCTTTCTGAGATGTATTTATTGTGCTCTTATCCCCTAGTCTTCAGTGTTATATAGTAGATCGTTTTAGGGAGTATATTTTTGGGGTTTGGAAACGTGTAAAATGATCTGAGATTTCCTTGCTCATTCTGTTATGCAACATTTTAATTGCTTTTGTGCTTCTAAAATTTCTGACTAGGACTAATGGATTTTGTGCATGATTTCATATTGAAAATATGTTATTCTAAATGGTCCCCAGTAGGCATTTGAATTGATTAGACTTCTGATGCTATATACTCTTACAGAAAACCACAATTTTTACTCCTCCCATTTATGAGCATGGCTATGAAGTCTTTCGACTATTTCAAAAGAATCGAATCAAATGAATACCATAGATTTTTCCCATGGTAATGATCAAGGAGAAAGGCTATAAAAAGGAATTGATCGTCATCATCTCGGTGTTCACTAGTGAGGTCGATTTGGCTCGTTTTCCTCTTTAGTAGTTTTTTTCCTTTATGGTTTGATAATGGGACAAATATCTGATGTTTTCTGAAGTAGTGTGTTGGAATGATCGATTTGACTTGGCACATGCAATTTTTCAACTATGGGATGATGATATGAAAGTATAGGGATGCATGTAACACTACAATTCACCCAAACATCGACTAGAATCTCTTTGCAGAAATATACACACTGTAATATGCATAAATATCGACTGAGATATATTTCTAGGTACAAAGACATCTACAAAACACTATCATATGAACACAAATCATTCAAAATATATTTTGCAGAGATTTACATGTCTAAATCAACGCACTAGGATTTGGGAATCTAAATGAGAACATTGAAGATTAAAACATCAATTGTGGGAGTAAGCATGTCAACTTGTAGAATACTAGAATGATCTTAATGAGTGCTTATGCTAATGTCAACATGTCAACATTCCAACATTGCTTAAAATAGTACATATCCAAATTGATTAATTGCTTAAAATAGTGCTTATGTATTAATGGAGCGCTCATATTAATGGAACTATTCCTTGTCATATCTGGAAACTGCTAATGCTGTTCTTGGGTGGTTTCTTGAAGCCCTTAGAAACTACTAACAGTTTCCATCCATTTTTGCACCTACTGTAAGATTCCTTCATGAAAATAAATAAATAAAATGCCCTCAAAAACCTGTATTAAAAACTCAAACACTAAGGGGAAATGATACATTTCATTTGATGTGTAGCACGAAACCTGTGTTCCAGTAGTGAAAAGTCTTTATCTAATCTATATAGTGAATTCAAGTGATAGATTTTCTTTTGCTATATGTCTGAATGAGATTATGAATTTCATAATTAGATGGTTGATTTTATTTCAAATTTTCCTCCCTGTTTTTAGAGACCATTCCCTTCCTTTTCCTCTAAATCTAATTCTTACAGTTGCCTTTTCTAGTTTTTGTAGTTTCCTAATTAGTCTATCCAATGTTTAATATTCTTACTAATTCCTTGTCATTCCCATATTTGGAAACTTTTTTCTTGCAATTTCTTATTTCCCATTTCCCATACTGGGGAACACATAGGATTTGTCTCTTTTCCAAGATAGATATTTCTAACATACTCATACATTAATACTAATTCATGGGAAATGATTGACAAAATAGTCTTAGAAGATTAGTTTGAAATTAGTTTGGGGTTTCTTTTCATTTCTTACTTCCCATTTCCCATACCAGGGAACACATAGGATTTGTCCTTTTTCCACGATAGATATTTCTAACATACTCATACATTAATACTAATTGATGGGAAATAATTCACACAATAATCTTAAAAGATTAGTTTGAAATTAGTTTGGGGCCACGGGAATAGTTGCATGCATGTACCCAAAATACACAAGCATGGATGGCAGAAAGATACATATAGAGGCACAGTGGTCAGTGTGGTAGTTGGACAACCAATTTTTTTCATAAATTATCATTCATTATTTATAGAATAGAATTAGGATTGTATTGAGTGGAAAGGGATTGCGATACAAGGTTCGCCCTCTATTTCTGATGCAACATCAATGTTGTAGTTCACGTCTTTCCATGCCATCAAACTCCAATAACATATATTATTTAACCTATATCATTTAACACAGGGAAAGAAACACTTATCTGTAGAATTAACAGTCACAAATTCAGAACTGGATCACCCATATACTGACAAATCTGATTTTCTATTAATTTCGTACAGAGACCAATTAATAACGAAACAGAGACCGATTAATAACGAAACAGAGACCGATTAATAAAAACAGACCGAAGCGTAAAAACAGAGATAGATAATTACATCAAATGGAATAAAGGTTTCGCTCCAAAAACACCGATTCTCCGATTCCACTGCTCCGGAGACTGCAACCCTGATGCGACGAAAATTGACAATGAAAATACGAATCGGGATGAAAACCGATTATTTGCACGCGCAGGTGATGAAACGAGCATTTAATTGTGGTTGGTGGCCGGTGGACGTGGGGTGGCGGGTGGGGGAGGAGCGGCGGGTGGCGGAAGAGAAGCGCTTGGGGGAGGAGGGGCGGAGCGGGTGGGGTCTGCTAACGGCCCGTTACCGTGACAACTCTCCGTTTCGGTTTCGGTTTCGTAGTCGTTTTGGTCATCGCCGGAAGGAGGGGGGTCGCCGGAGCCCGACGATCGGGAGCTGTCACATCAGCTCCCGATTCGTAGACACACAAACTCCTCCTTTTTGATCAGAAAGTCCTAAATTGGGAATTCAAGCTCCTAGTCAGAGGTGGTTCGTGGGTCTTCACTCCTTGTAGAGTCACATCACCATTTAAATTTATTGCATTTTCGGCTTGGTACACATTGAACGGCTATTTCATTAAATATTTTTCTCCCTTCGAGATTTTAGGGAGATCTTGTAAGACTTCAAGATTTTTAGACGTTAGAGAGTAAAACTATATTCCTTCTTGGTGATCCACTACATATACGTGGAGATAGAAGATCGCGTGGTATGCTTAGATTCCTATTACATTTACTACCCTATTACATTTCGGTTCCATCGTAGGGTGGTGTCAGCGTCCTGGGTGCCGGTCCTAGGTATGGTACGAGATATCAGACAACTGTAAACATGCAGGAAGGGACGTCACCATCTACTGAATCTCTAATTGAAGCTACCATTCGGGCAAAGAAGTCATCTAGAGTGTTCATGTCAGCCTCAGAGTCACTTCCACTTACATCTGAGAGTCCTGTGAAACCCTCACTTTTTCAGCCTACAACAAATCAACGACATTCTAAGCCTAAACAAAAGCTTTTAGCGGCGATTTCTGGTCAACCTCCACTGGTGTTGGGAGAAGAAAGATCTTGGAAGAATATTGAAAGGATTCAGAATCAGGTGCTGGTGGGATGGTGGAACCACCTGAGAATGATGGCAGACAAATGGTCTCTGATTCTCAAATATAGACCGAAGGTCAGTATACTCCTTAATGGCTGGATGTGTTTTCATTTTCTGTGCTCGGAGGAATTTGAATGGATCTTTAAGGAAACCTGGGTTAAAGGTATGGGGTTCCTTCTTCTACAGAGATGGAAAGCCGATTTTGACCCTACCTTAGAGATTCAGGGTCACAAGTTGGTTTGGGCCAAGCTTCCTAGGTTTCCGTTGGAACTTTGGAACCCAATAGTGGGGGAGGCATTTGCTAATAGGATTTACAGCTCCTTTGGCCAGTTGGATAAGCGTTTGGCGTGGGTGCTGGTCGAAGTCAACCCGGGCTGAGGGATACTTGCATAATTGGAAGTTCACGTGGGGTAATTTCTCAGCCGTGATTAGAATTTACTACTGGGCTCTTCGATACCGATGCCTTATTTCCCATCAAATGGGGCAATTCATGGCATCTTGTCCAACAAGGGGAGCCTACATCTTGGGAAGTAGGCTACTTGGTCCTTAGGCTCTGGAATGCAGACTAAGCCTAGAGATTCATATGCGACTTCCTTTGGAGCTGTTACAGGTATTTTTCCCATTTCCTCAGATCTGATATGTGTGCCTATATCTGATATTCATAAATCACTTGATATTCCTCCTATATATGATTTTCCTGAATCTCATGATATTCCTGGTAAAACTGATTGCTTTCCCCGGTCATTTGGGTCTTTAATTCTTGTTTCTGATGATATTACTTCTTATCCTCACTATAGGCCTATAGGGGGCTTGTACGCTTTCACGGAGGATGTAGGGCCGATAAGATACTTCCATATGTAGGAATTTTTCACCTTCCTCATCTTTTGAGATTGTACTTGACTCGGGTCTGTCGACAAGTTCGATCCAACCTGAAGCTATCCACACTACTGATTCGCTTGCCCTTGTCTTGGAGGAGGAATTCTCCAAGCCCATTTCTCCAGACATGGAGCTTATTGGTTTCCTGGATTCTGCAGAGGAGATGGAACCACTTGAAATTAAGAGAACATTCTTTCCCCCCTCTATGCCTTCTGGGAACAAATCTAGTTTCCAGCATGTGACTCACGTAAAGAAAATATATCCTATATTTAAGAAAATTTTGGATTGTAGTGAGACTTCTCTAATTTATCTGGAGGTTATCGATCAACATTCTCCTATTTTTTCCATTGATCCTGCATTTATTGTAGGTTCTGTTTCCATTTCGGACAATCATGGTTCTCAGGCCCTTGGAGAGGATTTTTTCTCTTTCGGGCCGCCCTCATGATCATTAGTTATATGAACATTTGAGGGTTGGGAGCTAACCCAAAAATAAGCTTGATTAGGGGCTTAATTCACATGTATCAACCATTGATGATACTCCTGCAGGAAACCATGGTGAAGGCAGGAAAAGCTTGGGAGTCTATGCTTAAGATTTGTCTTGATTGGGCCGTTTGTGCTTATGATGCATTTGGAATCTCTCGTGGGATGGTGGCTATGTAGAACCCCCACATTTTTGAACTAAATTCTTTTCATACCCATGCATGCATTTTTTTAACAAGATACATGAAGGGTTAGAGTGATAGATTCATGATAATTAATTCATACGCCTTGTATCTTGGTCGAAGGATCTTTTGGAACATGGTAGTTACTTTTGGGTTATTAAGACTAAGTGCCAGAATTCTGGTGGAGGACCTAAATTTTACTATCAACTCCTCAAAAATTTGGGGTTCGAAGGCTAGAGAAGATCGGGTGTCTGATATTTTTAAATATTTGTTGGAGGAAAATTATTCAATCGATGCTAGACCAGACCCATTGGATCCCACTTAGAAGAACGAGCGTTTTGGTGTGGAGGGTATTTCCATGCGGATTGATAAGTTTTTGGTTAGCCAATATATATATATATATATTTTCCAGAAAATGGTGGGCATTGATACCTTCAAAATCCCCATGGCTATCTCTGATCATATGCCTATAGCACTAGGGTGGGTAGGTGTGGGGATGCGACGGACTTCCCCTTTCAAATTTAACACTTGGTGGTTAAAGAATGAGGCATTCACTACTTCAGTAGCTAAGGCGTGGAAAGATCCTACTATACCGATTTATTCATCCCTATGGTTGATTTTAGTCAGAAGTTGTGATTGCTAAAATTCGCGTCTCGGAGATGGATTAAAGAGAAGAAGAGGGAGGAATTATGATTGTTAGTGGAGTTTGAATCTGAATTGAGAGCCCTTAAAAATACTCCAGATCTTTTATATTTCTCGATTATATACAGGAACATGATAACAAAAGTGGAGGGCCACAAGAACCTCATCCTGCTCGCCCAGGAAGAGGATACCAGATAGAAGAGCCAGGGCATTTGGGTTCAATCTGGGGACAAAAATTCCAAATTTATTCATTGTTTTTATAATCTGAGAAAACAAAAAAAATATATTAGTAGGATATGGGATGAGAAAGGAAATATTTATGATTCACAATCATTGATGGAACAAGATGCAACAACATTTTTCAGCTATCATTACATGGCACAAAATCGGGCATTTGGGGTCCAAGCAGAGTATATTAAAATGGTCCCAACTTTGATTTCGATGGAAGATAATGATACTATGGGACAACCTATTTCTGAAGAAGAGATATTGGCAACCCTAAAAGAATGTGCGAAGGATAAAAACTCGAGGCCGGATGGATGGGGGTAGAAAGTTTCGTAGCTTTCAAGGATTTGATGTTCCAGGAACTGTTGGCTGTGGCAGAGGAGGTTAGAAATAAAGGATACATCCCGAGGGAAATTAATTCCAATTTTCTTGCCTTAATCCCGAAAAGGAAGTCCCCTAACTTTTGGAGACTACATGCCTATCTCCCTTTGCAACTCTATTTACAAGCTGATTTCCAAGCTAATTTCTCGCAGATTTAAACCCTAGCTTTCGAGATTCATATCTCTTGAGAAATTCGAGTTTATGGAGGGTCGCTAGATCTATGACGCAATCGGTATTACAAATGAAATGCTACATTCCATTTACTCTAGTTCTCAAGACTATTTCCTCCTCAAGATCTTTCTCATTAAGGCTTATGATTGCATAGATTGGGAAATTTTGACATTGAAATTGATTAAAATGGGGTTTAATCTGAAAAATGTTCGCTGGATTATGGGATGCATAAAAACCACCAATTTTGCAGTGGTTATAAACAGCCTACCCACATGGTTCTTCTCAACATTCTAGGGGCTAAGGAAGGGATGCACCTTGTCACCTTTACTCTTTCTCTTGGTGAGCGATACTCTCAATCACAAAATCAAGGACTCAATGGGAAAAGGCATCATAAGAGGGGTCAAAGTCGCTAGACATATTTCGTCACTCATGCAATGTTTGTAAATGATTTGTTGTTGGAAGGACATAAATGCATCAACATTTGGGCCAAATATCAAAAAATTATCAGGTCATTTAGGGAGGCTTTGGGACTCTTTATGAATGAGACAAATTCAACCTTAATCCATAATGGCAAAGAAGACGACATGGTAAAGGAGGTATGTGGTCTTTTTTGGGTGTCATCCAGTCGCGTTGGTAAGGGATTTACATATCTGGGTTTCAGGTTGAAACCGAATGGATACACTATTAAATATTGGTATTGGATGATTAGTAAAATCAAGAAGAAGTTAGATTTCTAGAAGCATATGTATATGTCCATGGGAGGGAAGCCTGATTATGCTCAAATCGGTCATGCAAAATATTTCTATTTACTGGATGCATATTTTCTCACTACCTTGTGAGATCCATTAAAACCATCCAATCTATCATGGGGAGATTCATTTGGACAGGTGCACATAATGGAGAGATTAAAGATAAAATGCAATTGGTGCGGTGGTCGCTCATTGCTAGAGTGATAAAAAATGGTGGATGGGGGGTTTTCGATCTGGGCAACCTTTAAAAAGGCACTTATTATAAAAAAATTATGGAGAGTAGTGGATGAAATATGGATTTGGTCAAACATTATTAAAGAGAATACTTGAGTGGTTAGTCATTCTTGATTTGGATATCTAATGGGGAAAAAAAGAAGAACCATATTTCTTATATCTGGAAAATCATGTACATAGTATTGGATTTTCTCATGTGTCACATTCGGTGGGATGTGGTAGATGGGTCTAGGATCAAAATCGGTCTTGACTCTATCAGTGGCATCAAATTTAATCACACATTATCCTATCATGTCTTAAATCACATTCATTAGAAAGGAATATTTCATCTTAATCAGATCTTAGTTCATAGGCCTTCTCACTTTGATATTCAAGCTTGATACAAGGTAGAGGAACTAGAATTGCAGGAGGAATTAACAAAAGAATTGGAAGAATACATTAATATCCTCTGGAACGCAGGGATCTCCATATGTGAAGGAGAGGATCACATTATTTGGGGTGGCACCATTAAAAAAGGAAATCCACAGGTTCAGGACATTTATAGGAGTCTACCGATGGTGGAGGGACTTAAAATTTTTGTGCAACAACCTCAGATTATATGGAAATGGATTCTTCCAAACAAAATTAGAGTCTTCAGTTGGCTGGAAATCCATAATCGGATTATGACTTGGAGAAATCTACAGAAGTATGGATTTCAATGCCTTGGCATTTGTGTCATGTGTTTGCATCGAGATGAAGATAATATACATATGTTCCTCCAATTCCCATATAGCCTTGCACTGTTGGAAGGGGTGATGGAACATTTTAATATTCCACCTAGAATTTCATCTCAGACGATGTATAACTGTATTAAATTGTGGAGTAAAAAGGAGGACTATTATGCCCTTCCTCTGTATAACTTCTGGACCATATGGCGAAGAAGAAATTCCATTATTTTCGACCAGAAAAGGCTGGCACTACATGAAGACATCAATAATATGGTGGCATACTATAATGAGATTGGGACGAAGAAGAGAAAAACTGTTCACATGAGCCCAAAATGAAGGAATCTTTGGCTATATTACCATGTTGGTTTTTTTAATGGAGCAAGTGCACACATAAATTGTTGCTGTGGGGTGGTAATATATAAAACTTCTGATGAGTTTTACAACTTCTGGTGGGAAGGTGGGAAGGGCACAAATAGTAGAGAAGAAATAATATCCCTATGGGGTGTGCTGATAGCTTCGAAATGGATTAAAATTGATGCTATACAGATCTTTGGGGATGCCAAAGGCATTATTGAATGGGTCAAAGGCCTTATAAACTTCAATCCGCCCATCCTCTCCAAGTGGATGAAGTGCATCAAAACATTGACCATAACTTTCGAGAAGGTAACTTTTGGACACTTCTACAGAGAACAAAACTAGTCTGCATATATTCTTTCAAAAAGAGGCATGCATCGAGAAACAAGTAAGTTTTACCATTTAGTTTTTGAAAAGGGTAATATGACCAATACTGGCAGCATAAATTACTCTTAAGGAAATTATGGTTAGGGAACCTAAGGCAGGATAATCTGATGTCATAGGTATATATTCTCATTAGAAAAGCAGTTAGTCTTTCATTTTTTATGTGAACTAAAGAACACAAGCACTTCGGATATAGAGTTTTGCAGACAATCTTTTTTATTATGTCCTTTCAAGAAGAAACAACATGTAAATCCAAATAAGGAAAGCAAGACAAGTGATCTAAGCTCATGTACTACTTTTTATTAATATGAAGTAGCATTTTTTCCCTTCGAAAAAAAAAAAACAATGCTGAAGGTTACAAATGGAGGCATCATTGTTATAAGAGATGGTGGTCCTCATCCCTGCGATCCGTGTTATTCTGAGATATACGACTCCTTCAACCTGGATTCTGATGCGCCCAGATACATGGATCCTTCGACCCAACCTTTAAACTCTATTTCACCCACACCCTTATCAATATTTATGCCTTGACTTGACTCCAGCAACAATGCCTCTCCAATTATCGTCCTGGTCCTCACAACTCACTTGTTGGTGGCCTCTAGTCATTATGATAAGTGCTGGCCCAATTGTCGTGCGCAAAACTTGAGGTTGGTAGCCTGGTATACAACCCCATTAACCAAACAATGGGTGGCTTGTTAATAATTATAATGACCACATTGTGCTGTCAAATTAGTGGGCTTGGTCGATTGTTAGGTTTATTACAACATGTCGACACCAGTTTCATGAATGTGCTCTACTTTGTGCTGTGAATTTATTCCAAATTTAAACCTTTCAACACGTTACAATTTGCATATTGCTTCCTCTATGGCTGACTGGGGAAGTGAACTCCTGTGATCAAATGTAGCCTGTTCATACAAACTCGAACTGAGATCCAAGCTCCGATCTATGTAATGGCTAGCCTCACAAGAGATAATCTCGACAGTGTTGACCCCGCACCCAATCTTTTAGTGTGGCCAAATCATTGCTCTCCGATGGTGTTGAAATTTTGTGATCTATGCACACGACAATGGTTCTCCCTCGCTCTTATGCTTCGCCCAATGTGTTGTGATCACCACACAACCTCTATTTCCTTGTTGCAACTCGCCTTGATGCAAAAATGCTCGATCTCCCATTGTCCGTGGGATTTTGGTCAATCTCCACTGTAATCCTCTTGATCCAACAATATTGACCTCTCAACCATACAAGGAAGTGATAACTCCAATGGATAAATCAATTAACCACACACATGCACCATATCATAAAAGACGTAAAGCCTCTTGTTTGAATATGGGAAACAACCACACCAATTCCACCATGATTAATAAATATAATTCATCAAGTTCCAAGTGCATTTAAGAATTTTGATGGGATTTTATTGTGACACATTCAGATCTCCGATGGAATTTGTTTAAGATGCGTTCAGACCCCTCACACCAAATAAAATATCAACAACTCACCCGTCAGATAAGCATGATGGTACCGCCCTGCAATGACCAGAGTGGCCGAGATCTCAATAAATGATACACTTCTCAGCGATGGGTTCACGACCTTCCGCCCATCCCCAATACACTACATTGTATGCATGGATCCACAACCCCCAACGTATTAGATCTAACCCCTACATAGTTGATATGTGAAAATTCCGAAATTCAAAACCCTACTGTAGCTGATAATATTTCTTCTATTTGTTAAATTAATTAAGCAAATTATTTTCAATTTCCTACGGAAAATATCAAAACATATACATTGCATCCTTCAAAAAATAAATACTGCAGAAGAAAATAAATGCTGGAAAATTAGAGAAATTCTAACACACACCTAAAGATATCGACACAGTTATTTTTGGACAATTGTCCCCAGAAAAACCCAATGCGGGAAAACTAGTGCAACAGACGAGGTTTTCTTTATTAATACTCAACAATAATTCAAGTACAAGAATTAAGACAACAAAACAGAGGAAAAATAATGAGAGAAATTTAGTGAAAAATTCCCTCTCTCCACAATGATTCTCTAACCCTGAAATGGACCCTCTTCCCATATGCTAGTCTCATTCCATTACCCCCTGCACAGTGACTGCACAATACTCTAATGTACTGCGTCTCTCCTCACTTTGCCCCTTCTGGAATTTGTCCTGCACTTCCTGGACCACTGCTGATACTCTCTCTCTCTCTCACCTGCAACTCACCCATTGGCTCTATCTCCTCTGCTGAACTTCAGCTAGTAAGAAAATTGATTTTCTTGGGAAACTTAGTAACTGCACTGGTGTGTTCTTCATCTACCATTGACTTCTTCTTATAATATTTTTTTGGAACACCAATGACCAAGATTAAAACATAATCGATGGCCCAAATTATTTCCTTATTGATCTGTGTGAGTTTCTAGAACATTCACATCATGAATTAACTAATTATGATGAATTAATCATATTTCCTAAGTTTAGCCTTAGGAAATATTAAAAACTGATGAATAATATAATTAAGTTGTCTCTAGCTGGAATTTCCAGAAACGATTTTTGGGTATTGGAGAATACATATATTCTAGCCTCTCCACCAAATCTCATGGCTAGAACTCATCTGATGCTACAAAAGCTAACACTCCCACTTAGCGAGGAAAGTGTTCTAGTGCTGCAACTACTGCCACAACACACTGTCTCTGCACCATCACCTGTCACACTTTTTATTTCTGGATACTGCTTCCCACCAACTACTGTACAACTCTGATATGCGCTACATCTGTGCTACTTTTGACCCTGCTGTACTGTTGTCAACTACTGCATCTACATTGCAACTCCCTCTCATATGCTGCTGCTGTAATTGAGAATCCACCTATTTCTGTTATTGAAACAGGTTCTCCACCATACCCATTTGTTCCTTGAACTGGATGAACTTAGATCTCCATAGAGCTTTTGTGAGTATGTTTGCTACTCGATCTCCTGTGGGAACATACTGCAGTTGGACTGCCCCACGCTGAAAACAGTCTCTGATGAAATGACATCTAATACTAATGTGCTTTGACCTATCATGAAATACCAGATTCTCAAAGAGTTTTATACAACTCTGATTATAATAGTAAACACTAGTCGCTCCCAACTTCTTCCTAAACAAACTCACGAGCAACTTCCTAAGCCATATAGCTTCACATGTAGCTGTGATGACCACCATATATTTAGCTTCTACTTAGCTTAGTGCTACTGACTTCTACTTCCTGCTGCACCAAGAGACCATCCCTGATCCAACACTGAAGTACTAGCCAAAGGTACTTTTCCTGTCGACTAAACTAACTGCCAAATTTGCATATGTGAATCTGCACAATTTGACATCATCTCCTCGATTATATATATCTGACTGTTCCACAAACATATCTAATAATGTGCCTAGCTGCTACGCAATGTACCCTTTTCGATTCCACTATGAACTTCCTAAGGGTATTGAAAGCAAAGAAAATGTCTGGCCTACCGTTGAATAGATATATGAGCGACCCAATGAGTTGTCTATACAAGGTGGAGTCAAATTCCTTGTCCCCTGACGCATCTATCTTCTTCCAATTGGTGATCATGGATGTTTCCATGGGTCAACAATCCCGCATTCTGAATCTCTTCAGAATATCTATAGCATATCTCCCTTTCCCAAGGAATATCTCCCCATTCTTCTGCCATACTTCTAATCTTAGAAAACATTAGCCCCATATCCTTCATGTAAAATTTTGTTTCAAGGTTCCTTTTACAGTCCTTTATGAGCCCTAATGATCCTATCAAAAACAGGGCATCCACATACAAAACCATAATGAGAGGCTCATTCTCCACCATCAAATAGTAGATATTGGATCTGCATCACTCTTAATGAATCCCAACTACTACAAATAACTGTCAATCCGACCATACCATGCCCTGGGTGTTTGCTTGAGCTCGTATAGGGCTTTCTTCAACCTACATACATAAGTGCGCATCTCATGATTTTCGAAGCCTTCAGGCTCCTCTATATACACCTCTTCTTTTATCATCCCATTCAAGAATGCTATCTTGACATCCATATGGTGAATCTCCCATCTCATCTGCACTGTTTGGGATATAAAAAATCTAATAAAGGTATATCTGGAAACTGGGGTGAAGGTCTCCTCATAGTCTATCCCTTCCTTATGTGCATACACCTTCACCAATAATCTAACACTGTACTTCTCTAAACTGCCATATGCAGTGTACTTGATCTTGTAGATCCATATGGAACCTACAACTGATTTGTCTCATGGTCTAGGAACTACCTCCCAAACATCAGTTGTCATGATAGAATTGTATTCTTCTACCATGGAATCCACCCACACCTGATGCTGTGCGGCTTCCAGAAATATTGAGGGTTCCTGAAACCTAAGCTACCAAAGCTTGATATCTGTCAGGCTTCCTACGTTGTCTCTTGTCTGTCCTAGGAGGTCCAACAAAATCCTTTGCGTCCCTCAAGGTATGATACACTTCCCTATTGGATCTTCGACTGGTGGTGGGAGGTTCCATTAGTTCCTCCTCCTGTTCCTTCTGCTCCGTCTGCTGAGGAATCCCTGGATCTCCTACCTTGAGGAGATACTGGTACTAGTCACTATACTCGATCCCTGTGACTGTCTTCCTACCTATCCCACTTGTTGCCTCTACTGCTGGACTAACAGAACTTCTGCTGACTGATCACCTGCAAGAATCTCTCGAGATCTTCTGAAAGCTATCTCTTCCATGAAATTTACATCTCACCTTACTACAATCTTCTTATTGCTAGGAATGTAGATACTATGTGCCTTTGACGTCTCGCTATACCCTACGATGAAACCATTCTCTACAATCTGATCCAATTTACTTTTCATATGGTATATGGCAATAAGCCACACTCCCGAATATCCTCAGATGATTTACTTCAGGCTTCTTTCCTGTGAAGACCTCCTCTGGCGTTTTATTCCCCAATGCTTTATGAGGTGTTTTGTTTTGAATGTACATCGCTGTGTTGCATGCCTCTGCCCATAAAAATCTAGGCAAATCCTGGTCATACAACATAGCCTTTAAAGCCCTATCTATTGAGTTTGTTCTTTCACTTCACTACTCCCTTCTGATGAGGTTTGTATGGAGTTTTCCATTATCTTTTGATGCCTTCCTTCACGCAGAAGTTTGTGAAGTCTTTAATTGTGTATTCTCCACCATTATCTGAACGTAACACCTTGATATTTTCCCTTGTGGCATTCTCTACGAGAGCCTTGAACTCTATGAACCGATCAAATACCTCATATTTGGTCTTTAAGAAATAGATCCAGGTCTTCTTGGAATGATCATTAAATTAAAGGTGAGGAAATATTTTCCACTGCTAAGAGCTCTAGTGGACATAGTGCCGCAAGTGTCTAAGTGTATAAATCCCAACACGCCATTTTCTCTGCTGTCACTTCTAGGAAAAGTTGCCTTTGTTTTCTTCCCAAGTATGCATCCTCTACACACATCATCATGATTTGTGTTGAGAACTTGAACTCTCATTACAATTTATCTGAGCATCCTAAGTGCTCCATGGTGTAAATATCCCATCCTCTTGTGCCATAGTTCGTTCAACTCCTTCCCACTTCTATTGCCACTACCCATCAGTGCCATTGGATAATCGATCTGCAACTTGTATAAGCTGTTGCTTCGAGCTCCAATTTGTCTCACCTTCTTCCAGCTAGAGTATTTGGCATACACTTTCTTCCCCACGAAGTGTACATTGCACCCCTTGTTTTATAACCGGGACAATGAAATTAAGTTCACAGACAATCTGGGCACATGCAATACATTGGTAGCACTGGTGTTGGTTCCTGTTTCCATATGAAATTATATGGTGCCTCTCCCTACCGAAGTACATTTAGTTCTGTTTCCCATAGTGATATGGAAGTCCATCTACTTCTCGTGATAGCTAGAGAAATATTCTCCAACGCCTGTCATATGAGCTGAAGCTCCACTATCAATATATCAGACACCAGATGATGCCAAACCTAACAAACATGCAAACTCATCCTCCAACATGGAAGATAATTATGAGCCTTCCTGACTGTTGATTCTATCCTTTATTTTCTATGTTATTTCTCCTTTCCTTCCCAAAACTGATTTTGCTGCTGCAAAATACTGCGTCCCAGTTGGAAATATGCTCTGCAAAAAACATTGCTGCTCCCTCTACTTCTGGTAATCCTCGATCTGGAAAATATAATTTATCTGTTGACTCTCTCAGAGAAATAAACTCTTCCTAAAAAAATGACCCTCATGTCCAAAGGGATTGCATAGTCTTTGGGGTTTCGAGCAGTTGCTTACGCAATGCTACGAAGCTCCTTCTACTCTCTACAATTGAGCTTTCCGGCTTCTAACTATGTTATGAAACCATGTGAAAATTTCGAAATCTAAAATCCTACTGTAACAACTGATAATATTTATTCTATTCGTTAAATTAATTAAATAGTTTTTTTTGTAGTTTTCTATTGCAAATATTGAAACATATACACTGCACCCTTCACAAAACAAACAACGTGGAAGAAAATAAATGTTGAAAAATTAGAGAAATTATAGCACACACATAAATATATTGACACAATTATTTCTGGACAATTGTCCCCGGAAAAATCCAATGCGGGAAAACCGGTGCAACAGATGAGGGTTTCTTTATTAATCTTCACCTGTAATTAAAGTATAAGAATCTAGACAACAAAACAGAGTAAAAATATTGAGATAAATTTAGTGACAAATTTCTCTCTCCACAATGATTATTTGACCCCGAAATGGACTCTCTACTAATGCATTGGTCTCAATGTGTCACCCTCTGTGCAGTGACTGCACAATACTCTAGTGTATTGCGACTCTCCTCACTTTGTCTCTTCCTCAATTCGTCCTGCGCTTCCCGGACCACTGCTGATACCCTCTTTCTCTCACTTGCAACTCACCCGTTGGCTCTATCTCCTCTGCTAAACTTCAGCCACTAATAAAATCGATCTTCCTAGGAAACTGAGTAACTGCATCAGTGTGTTCTCCATCTACCATAGAATTATTCTTATAATCTTATGTTGGAACACCAAAGACCAAGATTAAAACATAATCGATGGCCCAGATTATTTCCCTGTCGATCTGTGTGAGTTTCTAGAACATTCACACCATGACTTAATTAATTTTGATTTATTAATCACATTTCCTAAGTTTAGACTTAGGAAATATAAAAAATTGATTAATAAATCTAATTAACTCGTCTCTAGGTGGAATTTTTCAGAAACGATTTCTGGGTATTGGAGAATACATATATTCTAACCTCTCCACCAAATCATGTGGCTAGAACACATCTGATGCTACAAAAACTAACATGATCAATGTGATAATCCACCGGTGCAGACTTTTTGCAGTGATAACGAGCACATCCAACCACCCTTAACCCTGAAACTAGTTAGTTAGATGGTGTATGATGTCTCCTTCCAACCCACATAACTGCCATACCGAATCCAATCCATTGCCTGGTTCCTTGATCCTGCCCATAAAGAAATCAACGCCAAGGCCCAAAAAAAAAGTGTGTGTGTGTTTGTTTGTTTATTTAAACTGGGTTCTACCCCAATATAGATCTAGATCTGTTTCTCTATCTGGCAGTAGGAAAAATTATAAAGAAACCAACTAGGTTGATATTAAATATCACCAAATATGGAAATGTCGACTAGGGTGAGAATAAATTGCACTGAAGTTCCTTGCATACAACCCTCAGCCTGGTGGGATGCACAACTTTCATACCACTGTAAGATCCCAGACGGCTAAATAATCAACAGATCTGGAAGATTTAAGTGTTCTAGTTAAAATAATAACAAGCCAAACATAGAAAACAAGGGAGATCTAAAAAGAAGATGCAACCATTATTTATATTATTAACTGGAGAAAAATAGTTCACGCCCATAGATTAATATTGGAGCCCCTGTAGTGGCATGCAATGTTGCGCATCAAAAGAGAAAACAAAGACACTGAAGCATAATCGTGGAACCTGAATGGATCCACCAGTCAATTACACCCACGAGGTTTTCGTCCCTTGGATCAAACTAAAACTAGCTTCGCCAAGTTCTCAAGAAAAACACAATACAATAGATAACTCACGATGATCCAAATACTTATCTCTTATCCCCTTTAATAGGCTTGATGGACTCCCTAGAAATATTATTTTATTACTTTCTCTAGTAAAATGAAGGAAAATGCCATGGACAGATCCCATGGGAAAATACTATGGTAAATACCATGGGTTAATTCCATCCATTTTGACCATATCAAGAAAAAGGAATTTTACAACCCAACCACAACATAATGGTCTTGAGTCTCGACCTCAACTAGATTTCCCCCGATTCCTCTAAAAAAACACTCTAGTTCTGCTTCAGAAATGTAATGCTTGGTTTGCAAAATGCATAGGGATATAACGTTTTGGGCCTACCCAAAAGAATTGATGATTTAGTTCAAGGAATCAAGCAAATTTGATCTGCCAATAAACAATAATCATGCCTAGATATAAGATCTTTTTCAACCAATCATGAAGAACCATTCCCATAAATAAGTGATGGATCTTAGTTTGCTAAAAAATCAGAGTTTCGCCCAACTGCCAAGTAAGATAATTCACCCAAAAATGTAAGAAACTTTTCCCAGGTATTGATATGAGAAATTTTGGCCTGCGAAGCAAGTGAGGAATGCGTTCATGTTACTAGGAATTTCGTCCAATCCCATAAATGTAATGGATCTCGTCTCTAATAGTAAAATTGATTCCCTGAACACCTGTGCAATTCGGCTCCAATTTTGAAATGGATTTAGCCTCTTCAGATAAGAATGAATGCTCAGATAATTCAACCTTCAATATGGAGAGATTCAACATGTTTTGTGGGGTAGAATTTCGGCTTTCAAATGATAAATCGACCACCAAAAAATGAATTAATTCTTCCTCCAGTGCTGAATTAATTTCCCAATTCTGAACTCGAACAATATGAGGTGATATACCAGTGTGATTTTAGGATGAGATCCCCTATACAACATTCAAACCACACACACTTGCCTTAGTCTTAACAGATCGATTGTGCCCATGATCTTTGCCATTACTCTAGAGATTTGATTATAAGTTTGACTAGCATAGGGTAGTAAAATGATTGATACACGCAGTCTAACCACCGATCTGAATCAATCCAAGAAATGTTACTTGTATAAGTTCGTTCATTGTGACAGGTCTCAAGGAGAATTTAGTCCTCCCTCCAATTCAAAATATTCATACTTCCAGGAAATGAGCCACATGGAGTGCTCAATCTTCCTTCCGTCTTATGTTTTGAGCTATATCGTCCTTGAATAATGCTAAATGTATTATTGTTGTTGGATATTTTTGAAAAAATTCTCGTCAATAAAAGTAACTTAGGCCTATAGAATTAGAACCGTGCACACCACCTTAGATCACATTAACATGCGTGATCGAATTACGTGCAAAAAATTGTAAAGGAAATTCGATTCAATAGTTGAATTTACCACAATTTCACCATTCACATTTTTGTCATTCACACTGTTATCGCTCTGCTAGATCTCTAAGGCTGAAGAAGAAATCCTAACACAGGTAACCACAGACCAATATTTTGGCTTGGTATCTAGCCCTACCAAACCGGAGAGGGCTCTCTCCACAAGGCCACAGCCAAGAGGGCTGGATAAAGTAGGGTTTTAGGCTAGCTATGAAATGCAGAAGGGGTTTTGATTTGATTTGATTGGGTTGCTGGATGAGGATATTAGGTCAAAGAGGCTAGGTCGTGGAAAATAGGATTAGGTTTACAATCCATTCAATGGGGCAAGGTAGGTAAGAATGCTAGCACATTAGGGTTATTGGGATGGAATGATTCAGACAGGTAAGGAGCTAGGAAGAGCATGAAAGATGAATTCTTCCTAAACTGAGAGAAGATGAACAAACAATGAAAACTTTCCCAAAAAAGAGCATGTGAGATGAATTCTGTTTATCAACTTGAAAGTGATCATACAATAGAAGTGCAATGAATTATGAAGACAACGCATTCAAACATAATGAGACATAAGAATAAACAATTCTAGACAACCATACCATAGGTATCCCAAAGAAATAGCTGCAACACTTTTATTAAGCTCCTGCCAAAATGTTTACAATAGAGTCTTTGATCACTATGCCAACATCCAACTGATTCCAACCAGTGAAACGAATAAAAAATTACAGGATACAGGCTTCAAACAAACTCCTCCCAACCTCAAGGGTCGAATCCATGAGAGGAGGAGCAGTTCCACCAAAACTGAGTTGAATACCTAGAGTGTAGGGTGGTCAAATTGACTCATACCTCACGTTTTGCAAACTGATTCATTACACTTCATCATGAATCAATTACATAAATAAAATCATCATTTGCCAAAGTGAAAATCAAAATTGCAATAAAAACTGAGAAAAATCAGACATTTGTCAAGGGCGCATCGCCATGTTGCAGACCACTTTTAGATGCCTTCCCGATGTCCAAATTGAGCTCATGATAGTTCGTTGGAAATATTATCCAGTATGATTTCCAAATATGTCTTTAGTTTTCTAAATGGAGTTGATTTTCTCTGTCAAAAAGTGATTCTCCCACAGCTGGTGAGGGGCGCAGTGCCAAGGCAAAAAAGGAGGCAGAACATTGATTTTTTGTGTGTTTTCTCACCTTTTCACTTGCCAGTTGTCCAAACCAAGCGTACAATTTTTATTTTTTATTTTTATTTTTTAATTTTATTTATTTATTTAATTTTATAATTTTTATAATTTTTTAAAATTATTATTATTATTAATTTTTTTTTTGGAATGTATTTTTCATTTTGCATCTTGTGGTGGTCTTCTTTCGGCCAAAAAGTGCCTCAAGCAAGGGCGCAACGCTAGTGCCAAGGGCGCAATGCCATGTTGCAGGCCACTTTTGGAGGCCTTCTCGATGTAAAAATTGATCTCATGATAGATAGTTGGAAATATCTCTCTCTTGGATACACAATGGACCTATCAAGCACTGAAAATGATCAAGTATAGCCCCTCAAAAAACAATTCTCCCAAGACTTGTCAAAAAGTGCAGAATGAGGGTGCAAAAATGCAGTGTGCTTTTGCATGCAACTTTTGAAGGCCTTACTCAACTCCAAATTGAGCTCATGATATCTCATTGGAAATATATTTCTGTATAGTTATCATTTGACTTATCAAGAAAGTCATTTGGACACTCCATCTAGGAGAAATATTGATTTTCCCAAGGTCACTCCAGAAGTGCAGAAAACCTCTTTTAGCAACTGTATTTTTGACATTTCTCCAAAACCATGACACCTGTGTAAAAACTGAAGGAGGTTTTTCTTCCTTGGCCTATGATGGATAAAATAATCTCTCACTTTTGCCAAATTCATCTCTGTTTAGTCATAAACACGGTTTGAATAAAAACTGGCCCTATGGAATAAATTCTTGAAAAATAATGGAGACATGATGTTTATGAGTTGAAATGGCATCATGCTTGCTGAAATGACCTCCCTTATGCCTCCTCTTCTCATATTTCTATGATTCCATAATAAACCCTAGCTTAGTGGTAGAGGAAATTAGGGTTTGGTGTAGGAAAAACAGGGGATTTAGGACTACCTTGTAGAGGGAGGGGAATGAAGGGGTTAGGGGCTGTCTAAATTCTTGGGGATAGGGATATATGATCGAGAGTGGGGGAAAGTGGAATTTCAAGGATTGAGTGAGGGGAAGGGGTCCAAAAGGGAAAAACACAGGCCTACTCTCGAAAAGTTCCAAATTGTAGCAATATGCTAGGGCTTGTCGAAAAATGATGATTTTGAGGGATAGGAGTGATGGGAAGTGTTTAGGAAGATATATTAAGGATAGGGGAAGGTGTAAGAGCATCATGATACAAGTATTGTTGATTATTTAACCATGGAAGTCATAAAACCAAGAAAAATGTCCTCAAAACCCTAAAATAGGGAAATGAACCTTCCAAGCACAACTGAGAGACAAATCTGGTAAACACAAGACCACTTGGAAATGATAATTTAGAACCTGAAATTGTTGAAGACCTTTGAATATTAATACTCCTTCAAAAGATGAATTTGATGGTGAAATGACTAATTTTCATGATTTTGACCCTATGACCTAATGATGACACAACATGGAAGAATGAGTTGAATGATGACCATGATGACTATGGGACTCTTTCAACAATGAATGACCTGACCATGATGATTTCCATTGAACATGGAGGTGAAAGGAGTAGTAATGATCTAAATACCCTAATCAATGATCAAATTTTTGCATGACCTAGTGGAATGACAAAAATTTCTGAGTGGGACTCCTAAAATGATATGGAAAGAGTATTTTTATCACTGAAGGCAGGATGAAAACACTGGCACTGACATCAACCTTATATGGTTGATGGAAACTCCTTGGAGGTGTCAAGAACACCGTATACCAAGTGCCTAACCATGTGGGCCAATACGGTAAAAAATTCAAACAATAACATGACTGAAAACTAATAACTTAGAAAAATAGACTAACTCAAGAAAAAATCAAATGACTGAAAATTGCCTCAATATTGACTTACTTGACTGAAAACTGAACTTTTGAAAATGGAATAAAATCAGTGAAGCTCCATGGCCTTCACTTCGGGCTCTAAAATCCAGTGCTTTTCTACTTCACACTTGCAGAAAACTGAATATTGAAAGAAACTTGCTGCAGAAAACAAAATCAAATCAAACTGAAATGATACCAACCTACTCTAATCTGTTGCACAATTGCTGATTAGGTGAAATGATCCTTCCAATGTAACCAATCCAGGAGATGGCTACTACTGAAGTTCGGCACTTTCTTTCCTCGAGCAGGGAAAATGATATACATGTAGGCAACTCACAATAAAAACAGAAACCAAGGCTTATGCTGACAAACAAGACAACATTCATCTTCTCCAATGCTTGCAAAAGACCGCTGAAGGGATCTTGAAAATCCTGAAGCATTACCTTGTCTTGAGATCCAACAGCAAAAATACAAGTACTCCCTTCATTCTAATATGAAAGAACACTTGGTTGTTGATCGATAGAAAGACATAGGGAAGTATAACCTTCTGCTATCTGAGTGTTGGCTGTAAATTCATCAAGCATGAGAAATTATGACTCAATCTCTGGCATACTGTCTCTCTGAAGCTCACACTCAAATTCATATTCTAAGTCATCCTTAAACATAAAACATTCTTTAATATTATCAAACATGACAACCCTATCATCTTCATGAAAAAAAACAATATCTGTTAGCTAATCTCCTTGCAGTAAATCATCATCATAAATTGGTTTACTCACAACAACTTCCTGTATAGTTTCATAAATATCATGAATGTCATCATTTAAACTCATATTTTCATTTTCAATAATGAAAGAAGTTTCACTAATACATTCTTGACTATGTGAACACTGCAAACCTGCATTAGCTTGGGATGTAACATGACTTTTCAGGAGCTGATCTATCTCATCTTCAGACAGAGGAGTTTTTGTTTTCTTTTGATAAAACGATAATTGTCTTCTTTCCCTCCTAAAGATTCACATGGATGCCGAATATCTTCTTTAACCTTTGGCTGATCAACTCATTGTACTGCTGCAAGAATTGTCTCCTATGGGAAGTCTTTTTGAACATCAAGGCAATATACATCATCTTTTTCTTCCATGAGAGAAAGCACTTGCTCTTTTTGGTGATGAAAAGGATTGTTACGCAAAGCCTCCAAGATCTCTTCATCCATGAAATCGTTATCATCATAATAATTCTCTAGATTTTGAATGAAAACCTAAAAATTATCACAACAATTATTAACCAAAGACAAATAAGAGTAGGACTCTTTGTATTCTTCATAAAATGTTGAATGGAAAAATCTAAGAGGAAAAACACTGGCAGGTGGCAAACCTTCATACCAAGATCGTGCTTTTCCTTCAAAAGAAGCCATGAACATCTTTAAGAGACAATATTCATAAAATTCAACCTTCAACTTGCATGTATGCATGTGAAATTTAACCAAACGTAAAGCAACATCATTCTTATCATCATCTTTAAACACAGGGAAATTCCTTTGCCAATCTACCTTAGGCATTTTATTTGGGAAACCTGGAATGTGATCTCTTTTCATCGGAGCATACCTTCTTGCAACATATTCCATCTTGAAAATTTCTTCAAGCTATTGATCTTCATCCAGTGGAATGACCATGAAGTGTTGATTTTCTGGATCTTTCAGTCAATGGAGTCGCTAGGTGAATGGTACAACCTTCCTATGTGCACAACTGTTGTTCACCATCAACAATTGGATATAAAATTTGTCTTTTTTTCCCAGGGAAGATTTGATCTTTCGTTACTCGGTAACAGCGTCAATATTTTATCACTCCGCCAGATCTCTAAAGTTGAAGAAGAAATCCCAACATAGGTAACTAGAGACCAATCTTTTGGCTTGGTATCTCGCCCTAACAAACCGGAGATGGCTCTCTCCACAAGGTCACAGCTAAGAGGGCTGGATAAATTAGGGTTTTAGGCTAGCTATGAAATGCAGAAGGGGTTTTGATTTGATTTGATTGGGTCGCTGGATGAGGATATTAGGTCAAAGAGGCTAGGTCAGGGAAAATAGGATTAGGTTTATAGTCCATTAATGCGGCAAGGTAGGTTAGAAGGCTAGCACATTAGGGTTCTTGGGATGGAATGAATCAGACAGGTGAGGAGCTAGGAAGAGCATGAAATACGAATTCTCCCTAAGCTGAGAGAAGATGAAAAGACTATGAAAACTTTCCAAAAAAAGAACATGTGAGATGAATTCTGTTTATCAAATTGAAAGTGATCATACAATAGAAGTGCAATGAATTATGAAGACAACACATTCAAACATAATGAGACATGAGAAGAAACAATGATAGATAACCATACCACAGGTATCCCAAAGAAATAGCTGCAACACTTTTATTAAGGTATTGCCAAAATGATTACAATAGAGTCTCTGATCAATATGCCAACATCCAACTGATTCCAACCAGTGAAATGACTAAAAAATTACATGATATAGGCCTAAAAAAAACTCCTCCCAGCCTCACGGGTCGAATCCATGAGAAGAGGAGTAGTTCCACCAAAACCGAGCTGAATACCTAGAGTGTAGGGTGGTCAAACTGACTCATCCCTCACTTTTTGCAAACTGATTCATTATATCTCATCATGAGTTTTCATCTAATTTATTTACCCTAGGTAATAGTAAAAACATGATATTTACAGTTAATTCCATCAATTACATAAGTAAAATCATCATTTGCCAAAATAAAATCAAAATTGCAGTAAAAATTTAGAAAAATCAGACATTTGTCAAGGGCACAACGTTAGTGCCAAGGGCGTAGCGCCATGTTGTAGGCCACTTGTGGAAGCCTTCCCAATGTCCAAATTGAGCTCATGATAGCTCTTTGGAAAGCTTATCCAGTCTACTTTCCAGATATGTCTTTATTTTTCTAAACGAAGTTGATTTGACCTGTCAAAAAGTGATTCTCCCATAGCTGGTTAGGGGTGCAACGCCAAGGCAAAAAAGGAGGCAAAACTTTGATTTTTTGTGTTTTTTCACCTTTTCACTTGCCATTCGTCCAAACCAAGCTTAGAAACGTTGTTTTATGGAATTTATTTGTCATTTTGTATCTTGTGGTGGTCTTCTTTTGGACAAAAAGTGCCTCAAACAATGGCGCAACTCCATGTTGCAAGCCAATTTTGGAGGCCTTCCCGATGTTCAAATTGCACTCATGATAGCTTGTTGGAAATTTATCTCTCTTGGCTACAAAATGGACCTATCAAGCAATGAAAATGATCAAGTATAGCCCCTTAAAAAATAAATTCTCCCAAGACTGGTAAAAAAGTGCAGAATGAGGGTGCAAAAATGCAATGTGCTTTTGCATGAAACTTTTGGAGACCTTACTAACCTCCAAATTGAGCTCATGTTAGCTCATTGGAAATCTGGTTCTATCTAGGTATCATTTGACTTATCACACAAGTCATTTGGACACTCAATCTAGGAGAAATCGTGATTTCCCCAAGGTCATTCCAGAAGTGCAGAAAACCTCTTGTAGCAACTGTATTTTTGACATTTCTCAAAAAGAAGTACACCTGTGTAAAAACTAAAGGATTTTTTTCTTGCTTGGCCTATTATGAAAAAAACCTCTTTCAATTTTTTCAGATTATTGAAAAATGATGGAGATATGATGTTTATGAGTTGGAATGGCCTCATACTTTGCTGAAATGACCTCCCTTATTCCTCCTCTGCTCAGATGTCTCTGATTCCGTAGCAAACCCTAGCTCAATGGGAGAGGAAATTAGGGTTTGGTGTAGGAAAACCAAGGGATTTAGGAATACCTTGTAAAGGGAGGGGAATGAAGGGGTTAGGGGCTGTCTAAATTCTTAGGGAAATTTTTGGGGATAGGGATAGATGTTAGAGAGTGGGGGAAAGTGGAATTTCAAGGATTGAGTGAGGGGAGGGGTCCAAAAGGGAAAAACACAAGCTTAGTCTCGAAAAGTGTCAAATTGTAGCAATAGGCTAGGACTTGTGGAAAAATGATGATTTTGAGGGATAGGAGTGATGGGAAGTGTTTACGAAGGTATATTAAGGATGGGGGAAGGTGTAAGAGCATCGAGATACAAGTCTCGTTGATGATTAACCATGGACGTCATGAAACCAAGAAAAATGTCCTCAAAACCCTAGGGGAGGGAAATGAGCTTTCCAAGCACAACTGAGAGACAAATATGGTAAACACAAAACCACTTACTTGGAAATGATAGTTTGGAACCTGAAATTTTTGAAGACCTTTGACTATTACTACTCCTTCAAAAGATGAATTTGATGGTGAAATGACAATTTTCATGATTTTGACCCTATGACCTAATGATGACACAACATGGAAGAATGAGCTGAATGATGACCATGATGACTATGAGACTCTTTCAACAATGAATTACCTGACCATGATGATTTCCATTGACCATGGAGATGAAAGTAGTAATGATCTAAATACCCTAATTAATGATCAAATTTTTGCATGACCTAGTGGAATGACAAAAATTTCTGAGTGGGACTCCTAAAATGATATGAAAAGAGGATTTTGATCACTGATGGTAGGATGAAAATACTGACACTAACACACACAACAACCAAACTTCACAATTTTGTCTCTTTCGATCCCTTGAAAAAAAATCAAATCAACCTGTAATTCTGCATTCGACCCACCGTGGATAATTAACTTCACAATTTTGTCTCCTTCGATCCCTTGATAACAAAAGAAAATCAACCTGTAATTCTGAGTTCGACCCACAGTGGATAATTTTCCTCGACCAGAAGGTTGATCTTCCCTCAGAGAATGACACTTGGCTCTACAATGATAGTCTCATAAGCTTATGAAACGAGGGGGTTTCAACCCCAATAATAGCTGCCTGCGATAGGCCAAGGAAGTAGTTCGGTCTCAATTCAAGGAATTTCGATCTCTGAGCTTCTGAAGGTTCCAGAGATCAGATCTCTAACAAAAAATGAGTTCGACCTCACTACTAATTTTTATCACACTAATACTTGTTGAGTCTCAAAATTGTCTTCCATCTTCATCCATATTTCCATCATTTCATAACCATTTAGCCCTCATTTCATAACTATTTAGCCTAAAACCCTACATCAAGTAACCATCTTCATGATCATACGAGTTAGAATAATAATTTTCCAAAGTTATTTATTTTATGTATTTTTAAGCGAATTAATGATTAAAAACTAGGAATTTAACATGGTTTCATATACATATATATGTGTTATGAGTTTTGTGACATGTGTAGGCTTATTTGGAGGTTCTAGAAGGGTCTTACTTGGCCTCCCAAGCACAAATTCGAATTTCAACTCAAGAGGTGGACCATATTCCAAGGAGAAAGATCACGGAGATCTTGATGTGTCATGGGATTTTGTATCTAGTATTTAGGGATAAGTTGAGACAAGTATGGATTTAGTAGATATTTAAGGGATTTACATTTATTGAGAATATATCCCTAATTCATGTATAAATAAGAGGAACATCATTCAAAGGAAGCTAACAAGTTTTAAATTATTCATTAGCATCAGATTTATGATTGTTCATTCAACATGAGTAATATAATTTTCTCCAAATCATGAGTTATGAGTGTTGTTTGATTGTTAAGATGTGTCAGCTATTCATGCGTGCTCATTGAGGAATGGACGGATCCCCATACCCCACAATTCACATACATCTGTAACATAGTTTGATTTCTTTTACTTCCTTGCATGCAAGTGCGCTTTATTTGATACAAGTGTGCTTTATTTCCTGCAAGTGTGATTTACTTTCTGCAAGTGTGATTTCATTTCCTAGATTTGATTTGATTGTCAATAAACTACTTTCTTACTAGCTATCGTAGTTTTATTGCTTGACAAATAAATCACTAATTTCTATTTACTGCTTTCTATATTATCATAATTTCCTTCCAATAAATTTGCACTTTAGTTATCATTAAATTTCTTGCATACTAGTTCTCATAGTTTTCTTGCTTGATAACTAAATCAATAATTGTTCTAGGTTTACCCGCTTTCTATATTATCATAGTTTGCTTCTTATATTTATTCAAATATTATTTTATAAGTTTTTAGAAAGGCCATGGAATTCATTCATTCCACCCTTAGAATATAACTTCCACACTTAGAATCTAATTAAGTTTTCTTACATGTGATTTATTTTGCAGTTTTCTTTAGTTATACTTGTAATATGCATTTCCTTTCTCTCTTTCCATCCTAAAAAAAACTTCTACAACAATTTCATCTAATGTTCCATATATTTTGGTTTTCTTCTAAGTTTACGATGTTGAACCCTTGGTTACACTGAGAGGGGGGGGGAGGGGTGAATCAGTTTAATATATTCACGGACTTTTAAAACTTTCTTTTAAACTTATTTACACCTTCATTTCATGATCAACTTAATGTATAATGAAACAAAAAACTTAATATGTGAGCATCAAGTATTAAGCAGATTAAATACAAAACATCAACAAAAAATCATCATGCATATAGAAAACATATATAAGTGGAAACCCATAAGAGAGAAAACCACATCTTATTATTGTTGTGATGCAAAGGCAAGCTCCATCTCCCTCTCACCACTGATTTTTTGTAGGCTCCAACCTACAAGAGGCCACTATCTCAAATTCTGCAAGCTACAACTTGCAAGGAAGCTCCAACTCCCATCTATTTTTTGCAGGCTACAACCCACAGGAGGCTCCTACCTCAACCAGATACAACTAGACATCTATCAAGCTACACCTTGATATGGAAGAACCAACTTCCTCACACTACAATAAAATCATATGCTGATTTACCTGGATATCAACTCCGTTTTTCTCCTTCTTCACTGCTGTCCTTTCAGCCTTCAAATCTTCTTTATATCAGCTCTGGATCTTCACAAATTCTCTATCTGCTCTGTATTATTCTTCCACTCTCTAAATTCTCTATGAACATTACAATAACTTCATTTATAGAAATTACTTCATGGCTATTTTCATTCTATATGGGAATATGAAGTGAACATGCATGACTCTTGCCTTCCACCCATTCATTTCCTCACTATATACTCCTTTGAGTATTAAATTGGAGTTTTGCTTTGTCTACAAAGACTAGCCTTTGTATCACAAACAATATAAAATAAATATTGCATTTACAGTTACAATCAATTATTTTACTCAGCCCTTTCAGTTTCTTAGCTTTGCTGTGCATTTTTTCTCTTCTGCTTGCTGTCCTTTTGTCTTTTCTGTTTCTGCAGTTATATTTCAATTGTGCTGCATAACTGCCCTTTTTTCTCGACTCGACCCACGATGTTGCACTGTTCTGCACGAGGTCGGATCGTTTTACTTACCCGAGCCTTTCTTTGTTGTGTTCAGTATTTTCGTTTAACACACAACTGCATCTTCATGTCACTTTTCATCTTGGGCGGCTTATTTACACAAACTCCGCGGACCCGTGGGTCATGGTCCACATAATTTCCTTTATACACACAACGAGTTACAAATCCAGAGTTAATTACAACCTACATACATTAGCGATCAAACAATGGATACACTTTAGATCGGACTGCACATAAACCCAAATCACGTGTAGACATGCAGAACTTCCCACTGGAGGGTCCCACTATACCTTGAACCAATCACAACTCATCGCAAATACTTGTCCGCAAGTTTCCCACTCTATCGATAACGATAAACCATAAACCATGCGAAGTGCGCTCTTGCGCAGTGCTGACACGTGGATTCCCTTCATCGCATTGCGTCGTTCGATCCTTACCACATCAAAACCAAAACAACATACCTTGCGATGTCTTAAAGTTAAAACGTAAAGTTGCATATTTGTGATTTTGCGATCCACCGTCCGCCGTTGATCTACTACACAATCCAATGGTCCTCACCATCCGCAGTGTTGACACATGGACTCCCTTCATCACATCGCATCGTTCGATCCTTACTGCATTGCAACCAAAACAACATACCTTGCAATGTCTTGAAGTTAAACCTTAAAGTTGCCGATGTGCGATTTTGCGATCCATCGTCTGCCGTTGATCTGCTACACGATCCAATGGTCCTCACGTTCTCCTTCCATCTCATCGTATCTTATATTGTTTGACTTGCGAAGTCATCGCATCCGTTCATATCTCACCTTCGGATCTGCGATCTAATCACGACCGTCCGCTCACCTTCACGTGGCTCTTCTTCGCCTCTTTTGACTGCTTTGATCTCTGCCATCAATTCTTAACCCTCGATTCTGTGATCTGATCCTCGCCGTCAATTCCTTCTTAAGAATTCTTCTAAGTGTTCTGTCTTTATTCGATTTCTGTTCTTTATACGGTTGCCGCTCTATAACACCGGTTCCTCCACGCTACTCCTCCTGAGCTTGTTCAGAGTTTTTCAACGTGAATCTCTCTTGAGCTTGTTCTTCTGGTTATTCATATAACCATTACACCCTCTCAAGCTTTCATTTGCTGCCTTTGCTACCTCTTCTTCTTTGCTGCCTCTGCTGCCTCTGCTTCTTTGCTGCCTTTGATCCTTGTCTGCCTTGCTTATTAGCTACCTTTGCTGCCTTTGCTGCTTCTCTGCTGCTCTTTTATGCTTTCTTACTGCATTGTTTCCTGATCTGCTCCTTTACCTTATTGTTGGTTTTGGTGCTGCTCCTTTGTGATCCTTTGCCATCAATGACAATATTTCCAAAAATCCCCCCCTTTGGCATTGATGGCAACACATCCAACAATACTCCAATACTTACTCCAGGACTCAGCTTCCTTTGCTGCTCTTTTATGCTTTCTTACTGCATTGTTTCCTGATCTGCTCCTTTGCCTTATTGCTGGTTCTGGTGCCGCTCCTTTGTTATCCTTTGCCATCAATGACAATATTTCCAAAAATCTCCCCCTTTGGCATTGATGGCAACACATCCACCAATACTCCAATACTTCCTCCAGGACTTCCTCCCCCTTTCATTATGAGAAGTGCCTTTCTTCCTCTTCTTGCTTTTCAGAAGAGCCCTTTTTTTGCTTGCTTTTTCTCCCCCTTTGACATCAATGGAAAAGGGTTGCACATTTCCCAATGTAGTTTCTATCTTTGCACTATTTCTCTCTGAGTTGTATTTAGGGCTTATTCTTCTGACTTTATACCTTGCTGCTCCAGACTGGTGTACCAGAGTTGTTGGGAGAACACTTTGAAAATTATTGAGATTGCATGGAAGGCTTGTCACTATAGAATGTTCTGTACTTATGTCCCTTACTGCTTGATAGAGGTGATATGTGCTAAACGTTTGATGTACTTCTGTCATAATACTCCGATCTTGAGGACCTATACCATACCACTGCTCCATAGCTCTAACTCTTCTGTGACAACTTTTATGGGCTACTCTCCCCCTGGAATGATGCTTTCTGGTCTGATACTGACTATCACTTGTCTATTGCACTGTTTCTGTTCCTTGTATTGCAACCTTTGTTGGTGTATTTCCAATATCATTTTTTTTTTGAAAAACGATCATATCAGAGAGTATCATCTGCAGAAACTACCCCTAGTTTGTCTCTTAAATATTCAAATGGTTCTCTAGCTAGAGGTTTTGTGAATATGTTCGCTGTTTGTTCCTTTGTTGGTACATACTCCATCTTTACTATTTTCTCTACTACTTGTTCTCTGAGGAAGTGGTACTTTATTGGGATGTGCTTGGTTTTCGAATGAAGTACTGGATTTTTTAATATACTTATTGCACTTGTATTGTCACATTTGATAGAAATGGGTTCATTGATGCTTACCTTCATGTCTTGGAGAGTTATTTTCATCCACATTACTTGTGTGCAACAAGCTGCTACTACTATATATTCCGCTTATGCTGTAGATAGAGAGATAGATGTTTGCTTCTTTCTTTACCATACCACTAGACTTTCTCCCAAATAAAATGCACCTCCACTTGTGCTCCACACAACTGGCCCAATCTGCATTTGTATATGTTGTCATTGTGAAGTATTTTCATTTCGGATACCATAGGCCATAATGTGTAGTTCCTTGCAGATATCTAAATATCCTCTTGATTGCTAGCAAGTGATTTTGTTTTGGTGCTGCTTGATATCTTGCCACAAGTCCTACTGCCAACATAATGTCTGGTCTAGAGGTAGTTAGGTATAGCAGACTTCCTATCATAGATCTGTAAAGTCTTTGATCTACATCTGCAGATCCATCATTAGCACATAGCTTGCATCCAATGATCATGGGAGTTGTCACATGTTTGCAGTTTTCCATTTGGAACCTTTTCAACATGTCTTTTAAGTATTTTTCTTGTGAAATGAATATTCCTGTGTTCTTTTGTAGAATTTGAAGTCCTAAGTAGAAGGTAAGCTCTCCAATCATAGAAATCTCAAATTATGACTTCATCTCTTATGAAAATCCTTTTGCTAACTCATCTTTGTTGCTACCAAACATGATGTCATCTACATATACTACTAAAATTAAGAGTTCATTTTCATCAACCTTTATGTACATATTTTTGTCTACTCCTTCTTTCTTGAAACCTTATTTTTGTAAGTCTTTGTCCACCCTAGAATACCATGCACATGGAGCTTGTTTCAGACCATACAAGGCTTTCTTTAATCTACACACATAGTCGTGTTTATCTGTTAAGGAAAATACTTCAGGTTGTTCCATGTAGACTTCTTCCTCTAGATCTCCATTCAAGAAGGCAGAATTCACATCCATTTGATATACATTGAAATCATGATAGCATGCAAAAACCAAAAACATTCTGATTGCTTCCATTCTTGCTACAGGGGCAAAAGTTTCATCATAATCAAGTCCTTCGATTTGAGAGTATCCCTTGCATACAAGTATGGATTTATTTCTGATTACTTTACCTTGTTCATTCATCTTATTCTTGAATATCCACTTTATGCCAATGACATTTTTCCCAATGGGTCTTGGCATTAACTCCCAGGTCTTGTTATTCTCAATTTGGTCTAGTTCTTCATTCATAGCATTTAACCAATTTTTGTCTTTGCTGGCTTCATTGAAATTATTTGGTTCTATCTGTGACAACATGGCTAGGTACACTTCCTCGGTCTGTTCAGCTAGCTGTCTTCTAGTTTGGACTCCTGCACTCTTGTCTCCAATGATTTGATCTTTTGGATGGTTCTTCTAAGTGTCTCTCGAGGGTCCTTTTGAGTTTAATTCAGTATCTTCTGTTGCCTTACTCTGTTCTTTATTTTCTTTATTCTCATCTGGAGGATTGGCGCTGTTTGTGCTTCTAGTTCTGTTTGGTAGATCTTCGTCGAATCTCACATCAATGCTTTCCACAATTTTATGCAGTCTTTTGTTGTAGCACCTGTATCCCTTACTATTGGATGCATATCCCAAAAATATTCCTTCGTCAGCTCTTGCATCATACTTCTCCAAATTTTCATCATTATTCTTTATGAAACATTCGCTGCCAAAGACTCTAAAGTGCTTGATTGATTCCGGTTTCCCATGACACAATTCATATGGAGTCTTGTCAAAATTTGGTCTAAGATGAGCTTTGTTAAGAATATGAACAACTGTGTGTACTGCTTCTACCCAATATGTTTGGGGAATGTTACTTTCTTGCATCATGGCTCTGGAAATCTATTGTACTGACTTGTTTTGCGTCTCTTCCACTCCATTTTGTTGAGGTGTACCTACAATTGTAAACTGTTGCTTTATCCCACACTCATTGCACAGGCTTGCAAAATCATTGTTTGTGAATTCACCTCCTCTGTCCAATCTGATGCATTTTAGCTTACATCCAGTTTGATTTTCTACCAGCGCCTTGAATATCTTGAATTTATCAAACGCTTCGGATTTATATTTGAGAAATTCCACCCACGTCAATCTGGAAAAATCATCTATTATCAACATGAAATACGATTCTCCACCTGGTGCATTAGTTCTTGAAGGTCTGCACAGGTCCATGTGAACAAGATGAAGAGGCTTAATTGTATATAGTTGGTATTTAGCTTTGAATGATGTGCAAGTTTGTTTGCCCTGTTGGCAAGACTTGCATATGGTATTTGGAGGCTTCTTTATTGTAGGAAAATCTCTGACAACTTTATTCTTGCTCAGTTTGATGATGTGTTCAAAGTTTAGATGTCCCAATCTTCTATGCCATAACCAAGATTCGTCAAGTTTGCTGATGTGGCATGCTTCATTCTCTTCTTCTACTATATAGACATTACTCTTTGTTCGAACACCTTTGATCAGGTTATTTCCTGTGGTGATAGACCTTACTTCACAATCTTGGGCTCTGAAAAGGACCTCACAACCTTTATCACACATTTGACTGACACTTAGCAGATTGGCTTTCAGAGCATCCACAAATAGTACATCTCGAGCCTCTCCTCTTCCATTATTCAGGATGACTGAGCCTTTTCCCTTAATTTTCCCTGCTCTATCATTGCCGAATGTTACATTTCCAGATTTCTTTTCATTAAAAGTTATAAACTTTCTTTGGTCTCCAATAATATTTTTTGAGCACCCATTGTCCACATACCATTGAATTTTATGATCTTGAGAAATTAGAACTAGATCACACTTATTTAGCTTATTTTTCCATTGCATGCAACTGTTTGTTTGGTAAATTTCCTGAAGAGATGGACCATAGTCTTTGAGAGGACATTCGTGAGACTTGTGCTCAATTTTATGGCAGCAAAAACATTTGATTGTATTTTTGAATGGATCATGTATACGAGTGAATCCACCATTGTTCTTAATTCCCCTTGAGTTTCCATACACCAATCTCTGTATATACGCTCTGCACTCCATGGCTTTATGACTGAAACCTTTACAATAAAAACAATACCCATGGAAGTAGTATCTGTCTTTGGCAGAGAGAGTTGTTTGAGGTAATCTTTTCATTTGTTGCATCTTTTGCTAGTTGGAGTAGATTTGCTTTATCTTACAGTATGTCGCAATATGTCTGGGTTCGGGGCAGGCAAAGCAAGTGATACTTCTCACAGGAGGAAGGAACTTCCTTTGACATCTTCCGAATTTGTTCAATTCATCCTTAGGAGTGTATGCGTCTTTTGCAGTTGACTGTTTCTTCATTTATTTTTTTGTAATTTGAGGTTGCTGCTTGTTCTGTTTGTTTCATTACATATCATGGTGTTGCTAGTTTCTAATTATGAGGAATCCCTTTTTGCTGCTTCATTATCCTTTGCAGCTTTTACAAAAATGATATTCTTGTTATCTTCTTCCTTGGAGTTGATGGTTTCTCCTTGATAGCCTATCCCAACCTTTATATGAGGAGATCTTCGAGAATTTAGTATTTTTTCCAACTGTTTAGAGCTTTTCATTCGTGGAGTGTTCATAGATAATTCCCTTTGGCCCTTTTCTAATTTCTTTCTCAAGCATACTACTTCTTCCAATTTCTCTTGCTCCTGATTTTTATCTTTAATTTGCTTTAGCAGAATGTATTCCACCTTCTTAGCTTCTTCAAGTTCTACTTTCAACTAAATGAGGTTTTCCGAATTTGGTTCTTCCTTTACATATTTCAGGAGAATGTATTTTTGTTTTCTGCACTTGAGCTTAAGTCTGCTTATTTCCTCTAGGGCACTGATTATCTCCCACTCAAGATCTACCTTACCTTCGTCTTCAAATTCCAAGAGATATTCCTCAAGCTCTTCCTTGGCTATCAAAATAAATTCTGATGTTCCTACTTCATTGGGGGATTCATCTAAGCTCTCAGATGCACTGCTGTCTTGTTGAACATAGAATGATCTTCTATTAAATCTGTTCTCTTTCGTCCTGTTGTTGAAATTGGTTTTCTCTTTCCCTTTTGACTGATATTCTATTTTCTTATGAGGACATTTTGATGCATAGTGCTCCACTCTTCCACAGTTAAAGCATTTAAATGGAAGTTTACCTTTATACTTTATTGTGCCTCTATCCAATCATCTAACAAATTTTTTCTCTTCTTCATTAGCGCAGGAGCATGTATCTTCCTTTTCTTCTTTGCACTTATCTGCCTTAAAGGTTTCCTCCCTCAAATTTGGCTTCCCCTTTGGAAGTCTCATCCCATAGGCCATCAAGTTTCCAAGCAATTGGTTCATGGTCAGTGTTTCCCAGTTTGTTGTTTCTTCTATGGCAAAAACCTTAGGGTTAAACCTGGATGGTAAAGATCTCAATATCTTTTGTATGATTACACATTCCTTAATGGTTTCTCCTAGAGTTTTCATGTTATTCACAACTTCTGCAACCTTTAAGAAGAAACTGCCTACATATTCATCTTCATTCATTTTTACATTTTCAAATTGAACTCTATAGGCTTGCAATTTGGCCATCTTCACCTTTTTGTCTTCCTCATGGATATTTTCTAAAGTATCCCAGATATCTTTGGCAGTCTCACTATGCATTACTTTGATAAATCTATTTCACATAGACCGCTCAAGAGTGCATTCATGGCTTTTGCATTAGCTATGAAGTTTTGCTTGGCTTCTTTCTCTGTGTCAGTATCCTTTGGAGCATATCCTTCTTCCACAATAGCCCAAACTTCTATTTTTAGAGACATTATGTATGTCCTCATTCTTATTTTCCAGAAGACATAGTTTGTGCCAGTAAACAATGGGGCTCTACTTGTTGAGCATCCTTCTAGGTTAGCCATTTTGGGGATGTAGGATCTCCTTCCAGTTGTTAAACTGATACAAAAGGAACTGTCTCTGATACCAATTGTTGAACCCTTGGTTAAACTGACATGGGGGGGGGGGGTGAATTAGTTTAATAAATTCATGGACTTTTAAAACTTTCTTTTAAACTTATTTACACCTTCATTTCATGATCAACTTAATGTATAATGAAACAACAATCTTAATATGTGAGCATCAAGTATTAAATAGATTAAATACATAACATCAACACATAATCATCATGCATATAGACAAAAAATATAAGTGGAAACCCATAAGGGAGAAAACCACATCTTATTGTTGTTGTGATGCAAAGGCAAGCTCCAAATCCCTCTCACCAGTGATTTTCAGTAGCCTTCAACCTACAGGAGGCCACTACCTCAAATTCTGCAAGCTACAACTTGCAAGGAAGCTCCAACTCCCATCTATTTTTTGCAGGCTACAACCCACATGAGGCTCCTACCTCAACCAGCTACAACTGGATAGCTATCAAGCTACACCTTGATATGGAAGCACCAAATTCCTCACTCTACATTAAAATCATATGCTGATTTACCTGGATATCAACTTTGTTTTTCTCCTTCTTCACTGCTGTCCTTTCAGCCTTCAAATCTACTTTATATCAGCTTTGGATCTTTGCAACTTCTCTATTTGCTCTGTCTTATTCTTTCACTCTTTAACTTCTATATGCACGTTACAATAACATCATTTATAGAGTTAACTTCATGGATGTTTGCATTCTATATGGGAATATGAAGTGAACATGCGTGACTCTTGCCTTCCACCCATTCATTTCCTCACTATATACTCATTTCAATATTAAATTGGAGTTTTTCTTTGCCTATGGAGACTTGCCTTTGCATAACAAACAATATAAAATAAATAATACATTTACACTTATAATCAGCCCTTTCAGTTTCTTAGTTTTGTTGTGCGTTTGTCCTCTTCTGCTTATTGTCCTTTTGTCTTTTCTGTTTTTGCAGTTACATTTCAACTGTGCTGCATAACTGCCCTTTTTTCCCGACTCGACCCATGCTGTTGCATTGTTTGGCACGGGGTCGGATCCTTTTACTTACCCGAGCCTTTCTTTGTTGTGTTCAGTCTTTTCGTTTAACACACACCTGCATCTTCATGTCACTTTTCATCTTGGCCAAATTCTTTACACAAAACCCACACACCTGTGGGTCATGATGCACATAACTCCCTTTATACACACAACAGATTACAATTTCGTAGTTAATTACAATCTACATACATTAGCGATCAAACAACACATACACTTTAAACCAGACTGCACATAAACCCAAATCATGTGCAGACATGCATAACTTCCCACTGGAGGGTCCCACTATACCTTGAACCAATCACAACTCATTGCAAATACTTTCACGCAAATTTCCCACTCTACCGATAATGATAAACCATAAACCATGTGAAGTGCACTATTGCGCAGTGCTGGCACGTGGAATTCCTTCATCGCATCGCGTCATTCGATCCTTATTGCATCGCAACCAAAACAACATATCTTGCGATGTCTTAAAGTTAAACCTTAAAGTTGCCGATGTGCGATTTTGTGATTCACCGTTGATCTGCTACACGATCCAATGGTCCTCATCATCCGTAGTGTTGACACATTGACTCCTTTCATCGCATTGCGTCGTTCGATCCTTACCGCATCGAAACCAAAACAACATACCTTGTGATGTCTTGAAGTTAAACCTTAAAGTTTCCGACGTGCGATTTTTCGATCCACCGTCCGCCGTTGATCTGCTACACGATCCAATGGTTCTCACGTTCTCCCTCCATCTCATCGTATCTTATATTGTTTGACTTGTGAAGTCATCGCATCCGTTCATCTCTCACCTTCGTATCTGCGATCAAATCACGACCGTCCGCTTGCCTCTTCTGCCTGCTTTGATCTTTGTCGTCAATTCTTAACCCTCAACTTTGCGATATGATCCTTGCCGTCGATTCCCTCTCAAGAATCCTTCTAAGTGTTCTGTCTTTATTCAATTTCTGTTCTTTATACGATCGCCGCTCTGTAACAACGGTTCCTCCACGCTACTCCTCCTGAGCTTGTTCGGAGTTCTTCAACACGAATCTCTCCTGAGCTTGTTATTCTGGTTATTCATATAACCATTACACCGTCTCGAGCCTTCATTTGTTGCCTTTGCTGCCTCTGATGCCTTTGCTTCATTGCTGCCTCTGCTCCTTGTCTGCCTTGCTTCTTAGCTGCCTTTGCTGCTTTTCTGCTGCTCTTTTATGATTTCTTACTGCATTGTTGCCTGATCTACTGCTTTGCCTTATTGTTGGTTCTGGTGCTGCTCCTTTGTGCTCCTTTCCATCAATGACAATATTCAAATATTATTTTATAAGTTTTTCGAAAGGCCATGGCATTCATTAAGTCCACCCTTAGAATCTAATTTAGTTTTCTTACATGTGATTTCTTTTGCAGTTTTCTTTAGTTATACTTGTAATATGCATTTACTTTATCTCTTTCCATCTTAAACAAAACTTCTACATCAATTTCATTTGATGTTCCATATATTTTGGTTTTCTTTTAAGTTTACGAAACCCCCAGGTTGACATATTAAATTGACAGGGATTTCTCTGTTGGATAAAACCATATATCAATGTGGATTTATGAAACCTTGTTTGAACCAACAATCATTAAAATAAGATCCTTCTCGTCCACAACTGATGGGGATGGTTTCCCTAGAGAATTGGTGGAAAAAGAAACGACGACACCTATGAAAGATATCTCGCCCATATTTTCTATTAACATAAAAGGCTTGATTGATAAGTTTAGATTTATATATCAATGGTTTATTTTTATTTTTTTATCACTGGGTTTAAGATTATGTTTGTTACAATTACAATTTCTCTCATGGAAATGCTAATAAAAGTTATAAATGGAGAAATTAACAAATTCCAAGTGGTAAAGAAGGAAATTTAGAAGGCCCATATTCATGCTTACTTCTTCATTGCTTTTCCGTTGTGTAGCACTTGTGTTCTAATAATTGTTAGATAAGAGTAGAAAACTATGGCGTCAACATCTGAAGGTAGGAAATAAAATTTTGGAAATTTCGTCGTTGTTTTAATGCAGTGAAAAAAATAAAATAAATAAATAAATAAATAAAATGCCTTTTTAATAAAAATTGTTTACTGCATCAATAAAACAAGTAGGAATTTTCTCATTTTTTCTGGAAAAGGTATTTATTAAATTTGAAGGTTGGACTAATTACTTGCATAGCTATGTATACCTAACTGTCCACGCAAGATTTTTAGATGCAGGAAATGCGCAATTCTGTAGCTGAAAAACAATTCTGCAGCTCTATATATAATTCAATGATCTATTTTGTGACAACGCATTCTAATAAAAATTCATGATTAGCATGCCATATTATCTACCTATTTCATCTTTCACATTAGCGTTATGTTCCCATGCCACACTCACACATGACAATTTTCACTGTTTCACAAAATTTCAAATAAGCATAACTTTCTCAAACAACATCGGTTTTTGATGATTCAAACATCGTTGGAAAGATCTCGACGAGATATACACAATGAGAAAGATTTTTTTAGAATTTGAAATAGTAAAATAATGAATAAAATTCTGACAAGACATGACAGATAACCTAAGGCACTAGTTTCGAAAAAGGTAGAAATTCATTTGATTTTATTTCTTGAATTTGTTTTGTTAGTACCAATTCCCAGTTTTTTGTGTAAGTATCATAAATAGAGATATTGATCACCTCTTTCTTTTGATAATATTACATTTCATTGCAGAAAAAACACTAAGTTTTTGCAGGTTTCAGAAAGACAAACATATGATCATAAGAAAACGACGTCTCTCAAAGACCACATTTCTTTAGAAAAGAACATGATCAGAGCAACATCAAAGTTGAAAGATCCAAAGAATGAGCACATGATTTTGGATAAAGAATGCTAACTCAGATCCATCATACCATTTCAAATCCTTTCAAATACTAGTCTTACCATTGCATTCCTACTTATTCAGTCAATAAAATATTCATCTCATTTTTCTTCAGAGTCTTTTTCTTGTCTCACTTTCACTAACCTGTAACCCAAAAATAAAACCATTTAGCTCCCCTACAAAGATGATTCATTCCATTTCCTTTTCATTTTTTCAAATAAATCTTGATCCAATGAATTTTTTTCATCCATATTCCTTCAAAATTATTGTTTTATGCTCGCTTTAGATGATGGAGGATTCATTAAGGCCTCCCTTCTAACAAGTCTTGGCCTATCGACATCAACACCTTATCTAGGTTCAAGGCTAGAGTTCTCTTTCAAGTACATTGAGGCTTCTCTCGCTGAAAATCATTGGAATACATAAATGTCCCTTGATCATTGGATCTTGCAAGTGGCTCGACATCAGCTCATCTATTCGCACTTCGCAATATGTACTTAGGTACCTTGGCACTCATTGACATTAATGGTGAGTTTTTCTTGCATTGGTTAATGAATTGGTTAATGAAATTCATTAATGGTCGGTATTCTAATGAATTCTCTTCATGCTCGACATCAACATATTTTTTAACATGACTAGAATTGTACCATCGAGTTTTGTAACGATTGAAGACTACATCATTTTAGCAGTTTGCAACAGGAATCAATTTATAACAACAACAATAAAGATCCCAATCTTGTCATCAACACAAAGAGAACAAAGAAGCAGATCAAATTCCTTTGTTTATATACTCCATGATCCAACATCAGCAGTCACACTCTTCAGTAAACACAACTCATCCACATTGAAGGTAAGTGAAGGTATGTTGTTTTCTAATTTTTAGTCATGCAATTCCTTAAAATACTAAAATTGTAATTTTGGAAAATTCCTCACCACCTCTATAATCCCTTTATCATATTTTCATAAACTAAAAAACACCTTTAGTTGGGGGGAAGGGACACCAATTCATATTCGCAAGTCATATATCATCACACATTTTCATTTCATTTCAACTTGCATATTCTTTCCAATCAACTATTGTTGCAGTATGATTCCAAAATATTATATGATTTTCAAATTATCAATTCATTGATAGTTATTATAGGACTTGAAAAGAAAACTCTTAATGTTTTCATGTACTTTGATACAAAAAAAATAAAAGTATTGTTACACAAGAACCAATGATAATTTTTTTTTGTTGTCACACAAGAACCAACCATCAAAAATATATGTTGCAATCAAATGTATTACCTTTTGCAAAAGATAATATGATGACGTAAATTTTGAAGAAAATCAATACAAGTGAAAAGCTCATAAAGAAGCAAATAATTTCAAGAAGATAAACTTATGGTCAAATGAATCAATGCAATAGTTGCATGAGGACATGCAACAACTTCAGTTGGGGTGTATGTTGAGTCTCAAAATTTTCTTACATCTTCATCCATATTTCCATATTTTCATAACCATTTAGCCCTCATTTGATAAATATCTAGCCTAAAACCCTACATCAAGTAACCATATTCATGATCATACAGGTTAGAATAATCATTTTCCAAAGTTATTTATTTTATGTATTTTTAAGTGAATTAATGATTAAAAACTAGGAAATTAACATGGTTTCATATACATATATACATGTTATGAGTTTTGTGACATGTGTAGGCTTATTTGGAGGTTCTATAAGGGTCTTACTTGGCCTCCCAATCACAAATTTGAATTTCAAATGAAGAGGTGGACCATATTCCAAGGAGAAAGACCATGGGGATCTTGATGTGTCATGGGATTTGTATCTAGTATTTAGGGATAAGTTGAGACAAGTATGGATCTCGTAGATATTTAAGGGATTTACATTTATTGAGAAGATATCCCTAATTCATGTATAAATAGGAGGAGCATCCTTCAAAAGAAGCTAAAAAATTGTCAATTATTCATTAGCATTAGATTTATAATTGTTCATTCAACATGAGTAATATCATTTTCTCCAGATCATGAATTATGAGTGTTGTTTGATTCTTAAGATGTGACAGTTTTTCATGTGTGCTCATTGAGGAATGGACGGATCCCCATCAACCACAATTCACATACATCTGTAACATAGTTTGATTTATTTTATTTCCTTGCATGCAAGTGTGCTTTATTTGATACAAGTGTGCTTTACTTTCTACAAGTGTGATTTCATTTCCTAGATTTGATTTGATTGCCATTAAACTACTTGCTTACTAGCTATTTTAGTTTGCTTGCTTGACAACTAAATCACTAGTTGCTATTTGCTGCTTCCTAGATTAGTTTACTGATTTCTATATTATCATAGTTTGCTTCCAATAAATTTTCACTTTAGTTATCATTAAATTTCTTGCTTACTAGTTCTCATAGTTTGCTTTCTTGATAACTAAATCAATTTTTTTCTATATTTACCCGCTTTCTAGATTATCATAGTTTTCTTGTTATAGTTGTTCAAAGATTAGTTTATAATTTTTTAGCAAGGCCATGGGATTCATTCATTCAACCTTTGAATCTAACTTCGACTCTTAGAATCTAATTCAGTTTTCTTACATGTGATTTATTTTGCAGTTTTCTTTAGTTATACTTGTAATATGCATTTCCTTCTCTCTTTCCATCCTAAACAAAACTTCTACAACAGTTTCATCTGAGGTTCCATATATTTTGGTTTTCTTATAAGTTTACGAAACCCCTGGGTTGACATATTAAAGTTACATGGATTTAACATACAATTGAATCGCCCTACAATACTCCTGCTAATAAACACAATATTTCGACAAATATTTTTCTTTTCGGATCTTTTGAAATAATCCCATCAACTGGCTCTTCTTTTCTTCACGAACAATACAACAACCACTGGTCAAAATCATGCTCTGATACCACTATAATATTCAGAATGAAATATTTGGCTAATTTCTCAAAATTTAACTCCAACAAAATTATTCATCCAAAAACATCATAAAAATTTCACATAAATTGTCACTAAAATGAAAACCCAATAGATGAATGAAATACTACAACTCAAATAACAAAATGAATGGAAATAATGTTGAAATGGAACCCCAAGCTGGATTCTGATTTAATTTTCCCTTAATTAAATTGGAAGAGAAATTGTGATTTCATCTCATAACAACTTGTAAGTGTTAACTGAGTCAGGAAGACTTAATTATCTCAGACAATTCAAGTTGGAGGTCAAACTGGAGGCATGTAGAACTCTGCCTAATTTTTGGGGTTCCAGTTACAGTTATTTGTGAGTTGTAATTAGTTAACTCGATTAATTGAGTTAAAAATAGTTTAACTAGTTCTAACCGAGAGATGAGCTAGTGATAGGTCCAGTGAATTAAATATGATTTAATTCACAAGTAGTGATTGATCAGTTAACTGATAATTCATTATAAATAAATGTTGCATGTCAGTTCTAAGGAAGGCCTAGTTGAGATTGAGGTTAAAGGAAAGATAAATATTAGTCGTGGAATTAGAAAATTTTAAAGGTCATGCATGAGGTCATCAGGATGCCTTGAAGGAATCATGCAATAAATTCTTGGGAATTTCCTTATTAATAGGGACATAATTACTCTAGGAATATGTAAGTAAGGTTGGTCAGACAAAGGTCGAGAATTGGTTAAGTATTTGACTAATTTTTCCTAGATCAGAGTGAGACAGACAACAGAGTACAAATATTTCTCAGTGAGGGAAATAACATTGTATTGTTTCATGGTTTTGACTTTATGAAATATACATATAGTGGGGTTTTGAGCAGTTTATTTCCCAGATACATCTTGTGTTTTGCGATTGACAATTTCTTTCTCTTACTTGTTATGTGATTGTGCAATCAAAATTGGTTTCCACAATTTGTAAAAGGATTACGTATTTTGTTTTAGTACATTATAATATCAGTTGAATTCCTTTGGATAATTTCTACATGATATCAAATAAGGAATCACAATAGAAGAGAAGAACCAGAGTTTGTTTTCAACAGGTACATCGAATTTGCAGATTTATTCTTCAGGACCAACAACATATCAATATGTCTTTCAATGGCTCGAGACTTGAATATTCCCTTGAGGTCAATTTGAATTACATAGGATGGAAGGACAATATGGAGGAAGTGATAGAGGACAACACACTGAAGATATTCATGGACAGTGATATTCCCTAACCCGCAACAGATTCTCAACTTCTTGATGCATGGAAGAAGAATGTAGCAAATGCGAGAAGGATCTTGTTAGAAGGAGTTCGAGATCATATTGTATCGAAACTCCAAGGAAAGGCGACTCCATATGCTATGCGGAAGGCCTTGATGTATCTGTTTCAGAATAAAAATGACCATAGGAAGATGAAGTTGAAATATAACCTCAGAAAGATCAAGATGGAGAAGGGAGACACGATCCAAAAATACTTGAAGAAGTTCACTCAATGTTGAGATGAGCTTGGAAGTGTTGGGGTAACATTTTTCCAAGATGATTTGGTGAGCCTAACACTTCTAGGCCTTCCCAAGAGCTAGCATAGCTACCAAGAATCTGTGAATGGGAGGGAGAAGCTACTAGAGTGGGAGCGATTATGGTTCAACTTGGTACAAGAAGAGATTCGACGGAGCACCAAAGATAGATCCTCATCAAAGACTGATGATGAGGAGAATTGTGACTTGGATGGAAAGGCGAAGAAAGGGAAAGGGAAGGTGTACCATTCCAAATCAGAGTTCGGAAAAACAGGAAAGAAGCGAGACTTGTCGAAGGTAAAATATTCAACTGTCATGAGCATGGACACTATGCTACAAATTGTCCACACAAGAAGACCAACAAGAAAGCCTCAGGAGGAGCAACAGGTGAAGAACCTTCTTCATAGTTCGAGTTGGATTCCACTCTCATTGCATGCATGGTGTCATCAATGATGGGTTATGTGTGGTACATAGATAATGGAGCCTCATTCAATATGACTGACAACAAAGAATTCTTCAGTAGCTTGGAGGAGAAGGATCTCAAGATGCACATCGAGATGAGTGATGACGGGAGGTATAGTGCTACTGGTGTAGGTATATTTACCTTTCAAAGGGATTCAAGTAATCCACTCACATTAAAAGATGTCATGTATGTTCCTAGTTTAAAGAAGAATTTGGTTTCTGTTGCTATGTTGGAAGACCATGGATATGATGTGATATTAGGTGAAGGAAATGTGTTCCTTCATCACAAAGCCATGGGACAAGTGAAAAATATCGGGGTTTGAGTAAAGAACCTTTACAAATTGGATGTAGAAGACTGTGTTGCCTTAAGAACAAAAGCAGAGAAGGTGGAGAGCTGAGACATCGATGAGTTATGACACAGAAGATTGGGCCATCTACACCATGGCGCTTTGAAGATCATGCAACAGATTTCTACATGACTTCCAAAGGGTGAAATTGTGCAGAGAGATACATGCAAAGGGTGTACATTGGAGAAGTATACCAAAGCCACCTTTCACGATAAGGAAAGATGAGAAAAGATGATCCTTGAGAGAGTTCACTCATACGTGTGTGAACCATTCTCGACAGCTTCCACAAAGAAACATAGGTATCATGTAATTTTTGTAGATGATTTTTCACGAAAGTGTTGGATTTTCTTCATGCAGAAGAAATATCAGACGTTCTCCAAGTTTTGTGAGTTGAAATCACTTGTCAAGAAAGTTACAAGGAAGAAGGTGAAGGCCCTTAGGAGTGACAATGGTGGAGAATATGTCTCTGACAAATTCAAGAACTTCTGTGCCTTAGAAGGAATTCGAAGAGAATTGATAACACCTCATAACCCACATCAGAATGGGTTTGAGGAAAGGAATAACTTAACTATTGTGGGAGAAGCACAAGATATGTTGCATGATTAGGGCCTATCATTGCATCTGTGGATAGAAGCATGCAATACAATAGTATTTGTGCAGAACAAAAGTCCTCATCAGATACTTGGGATGAGTACACCAAAGGAAGCTTTTTAATGTAACAGACCAGATGTGTCACATTTTAAATTTTTTGTTTCATCAGTGGATTTCTATGTGACCAAAGATGCCAGGAAGACACTAGAGCCAACAAAAAAGTTGGGGATATTTGTGGGTTACACTGATACAACTCACAACTATCGGGCATACTTGCCAACACACAAGGCGACAATAGTCAAAAGAGATGTGAAATTTGATGAAGAGAAGGCCATGTGAATTCCCCTTGAGAGAGAGCTTTAGTTGCATGCAGTTGAGGAGCTCTTGGCTCCAGAAGAACCTCAAGATGTGGAGCAACCACAAGCAGAGTAATAGAGCGTGGAAGAACCCACTCATGCAGGGCCATCCACTAGAGATGGAAGGAAGTGCACCAAAGAGGCTGATAGATTGTTGCTAGATACGAGAGATAATGTGGGAGAACCCACATCATAGTGCAGGTAGAGAAGGTCGCCAAAGAGGTACACTAGATACATGGCTCTTATGAGCGAAGGTATAGGGATAGAGCCATCCTATTTCGAGGAAGTAGTGCAACAAATAGTTTGGGTTGATGCCATGGTTGAGGAGTATGACTCCATTATCATAAATAGTGCATGGTAAGTTGTCCCAAGACCAGTGGGGAAGTCAGTTGTAGGATCCAGGTGGGTCTATAAGGTGAAGCAAGAAGAATATGGGAGTTTGGAGAAGCAGAAGGCCAGATTTGTGGCTCGAGGGTTTTCTCAGGTGGATGGGATTGATTATGATGAGACTTTTGCACTAGTCGCAAGGTACTCATCAATCAGATCCATCCTTCCACTCTCAGCGCATATGGGATGACAGGTACATCAGATGGATGTAAAGACAACCTTCCTCAATGGGGTGATTGAGGAAGATGTGTACATTAAGCATCCAGAAGGTTTTGAGACCTTAGATAGGGAGTCACATGTGTGCAGACTCAAGAGAGCACTGTTTGGGCTGAAACAAGCACCTTGTGCTTGGTACACCAAGATCGACAATTATTTCGCCGAGTTGGGCTTCAACAAGAGTGAAGCGGATGCAAAACTTTATCAGATTATGGTAGATGGTAAGATTTTAATTATTGTACTTTATGTCGATGATCTGATACTGACAGGTGATGAACATCTCATCGAGACTTGCAAAGAGGATCTTGCAAGATAATTTGAGATGAAGGACATGGGTCTCTTGCACTATTTCCTGGGATTGGAAATATGAAAAAGAGATGGGGAGCTATTTGTATCTCAAGGAAAGTATTCCAATGAGATCCTCATGAAGTTCCACATGGAGGGAAACAAACACATGGAGACTCCTCTAGCAGGGAACTGGAGGAAGAAGGATGGTACTTCAGGTAAAGTAGTGGATGCTACTATTTACAGGAAGCTTGTGGGTTCACTCATGTATTTGGTGAACACATGAACAAACATATGCTACACAGTCAACTAGATTAGTCAAGCTACGGTTAAGCCTACCAAGATTTTTTGGAAGGAAGGAAAACATGTGTTGAGATACCTCAAAGGCACTACAGAGTATGGGCTATGGTACAAACATACAAAGGGAGTGAAGCTTCAAGGCTTCACCGATGCAGATTGGGCAGGGAGTCCATCCGACAGGAATATCACATCAAGGGGCATCTTCAACAAAGGATCAACAATATTTTCCTGTTATAGTGGGAAAAAAATATCAGTTGCACTCATTTCAGCAGAGGAAGAGTACATAACGGCTAGTCAGGCAACATGTGAGGCCATCTAGATGAGGAAGATACTTGGTTTTTTTTATCGATAGATAGATCCGACGGTGATATATTGTGATAACTAGATTTACTTCAAACTATCAGTTAATCTAGTTTTTCATGAAATGTCCAAGCATATTGATATCTGGTATCAACATCTCAGATATTGTGTGCAGAGGTTGATTATGTCATTAGAGTATATTCCCATGGAGGAGCAGGGTGCAGACATCTTGACGAAGGCGCTGAAAAGAAGCAAATTTGAATTCCACAGAGACAGAATCTGGGTAGCAGATAATCCCTTTCTTGTTGAGAGGGAGTGTTGAAATGGCACCCCGAGGGGGCTTCTGATTTAGTTTTCCCTTAATTAAATTGGAAGAGAAATTGTAATTTCATCTCATAACAACTTGTAAGTGTTAAATGAGTCAGGAAGACTTAATTAGCTTAGATAATTCAAGTTGGAGGTCAAATTGGAAGCATGTAGAGTTCTTCCTAGATTTTAGGGGGTCCAATTACAATTATTTGTGAGTTGTAATTGGTTAACTCAATTAATTGAGTTAAAACCAGTTTAACTAGTTCTAACTGAGAGATGAGCTAGTGATAGGTCCAGTGAATTAAATCTAATTTAATTCACAAGCAGTGATCAATCAGTTAACTGATAATTCAATATAAATAGTTGTTGCAAGTGAGTTCTAAGGAAAGCCTAGTTGAGATTGAGGTTAAAGGGAAGATAACTATCAGTTGTATAATTAGAAAATTGTACAAGTCATGCATGAGGTCATCAAGATGCCTTGAAGGAATTACGCAATTAATTCTTGGGAATTTCCTTATTAATAGGGACATAATTCCTCCAGGAATGCATAAGAAAGGCTAGTCAGATAGAGGTTGAGAATTGGTTAAGTATTTGACTGATTTTGCCTAGATCAGAGTGAGACAGTTAGCATAGTGCAGAGGTTTCTCAGTGAGGGAAGTAACATTGTATTGTTTCATGGCCTTGAGTTTATGTAATATACATATAGTGGGGTTTTGAGCATTTTATTTCCTAATATACATCTTATATTGTGCGATTGATAATTTCTTTCTCTTACTTTTTATGTGATTGTGGGATCGAAATTGGTTTTTGCTATTTGTAGAAGGATTCAATATTTTGTTTTAGTACATTACAAGATCAGTTAAATCCATTTGGATAATTTCTACAAATAATATCAGCTTTATTATATAAATATGGGATAAGATTTTATGTGCCAATACAAACTGGAAAATAGTTGAGACAAATAAATTGTAACTAGAAATGTAGCTCCAATTGGGGATCTGGATGATTCTCACTCTAATGTTCAGATTTATTGTAGATCTGATTTTCAATAACATTGTTGAAGCTCCATGAGATTTCTGGGTGAAATCTCCTTAATGGTGGGTTTGGTTTTCATCCAACTCATGAGAACTGGAAACCCAAGGGTTTTCGTCTTGGGGCTTACTGAAAGTTGAAAACCTTATTCCCAAACCTATTTATAAGAGAAATACTCAACTCCAACATGTCCCAAATGGTTTGATTCCCCTCCTTTGATTTCTCTGATAGATCTCTCTCCAATCTTCTAGAGATACTTTATTTTATTATTTTATTTCGCCCTCTATAAACTTCTCCTCTTATCCTTATCTAAAGTGACTTTATTTTATTCCATTTTAGTCACTTCCCTTTTTCATGAATAAAGCATTTTCCCTTTTTATTTTATTTTATTTCATTTTAGTCACTTTCCTTTTTCCTCTTTTTATTTAATTGACTAATCAAAGTTACTTTTAATCTATGAAAATGGTAAATTTGCATCTACAATCTCTTAGGCCATTGAAAGTCACTTTTCATCATCCCATCCTATAGATATATTTGTTTTGGTTTCAAAGAGCTATTACACTAGGGTGTTTCATCAAATATTCTTCCCAAAATGACACCTTAAGTGTATTTAATTAAAATATTCTTAATAATAACCCTGTTTCACGAGAATTGTCAGAATGTAGCGAAACAAAAAATAAATTGTGCAAAACTGGCCCTGATGATGAAATGTTGTGAGTGATCCCTATCCGATCCGATAGAAATTCTCGAAAACCTTTTGGGTCCACTGATAATGAAATGTTGCTCCCATAACCAAGCTGTCACCAACGTTGGAAATCCACCCTAGCCACATCATAAAGGAAATTGAAAATGGGAACATTACATGTGCCTTAAATAATCTAGGGTTTACCCCAGGTACCATCCTGTAAATGAGGGGAAGTGTGAGAGTGTTTTCCTCATACTATGTTACTTAGAAAAAAATATTAATAATTAATGGTATTGTTTATTTTAGAACAAGACTTTATTTCCCATTTTTTGTCATATATAGAATATTGTCCATTAAATGTGAAATTTGACTAGTGTATTTTTTATCTCTCTTTCTTTATTGTTTGGATATTTATTCGGTCACATTCTAAAGTTAATCTTGACATGGTTGACTAGGTCAAGGTTGGGTCATTGATGTGTTTATCATAGTCACTTTATGGGCATGTGTTACTTTCCAATGACAGTGATGTTTTAAAACATATTTTATATTGGAAAATGTCTCAAGAAACAAATTTTATGGTCGTCTTGGACATGTTGACCTTGCGCCCTACACCTACTACAAGTTAGTGAGAAAATAATTTAACCCCAAGGTGTGGTTGGTGGCAAAGAACCTAGAGAAGGGGCTTCCACCTATTCCCAACTCTCTCCGTTTAAGCTATCTCTTAGGTTAGCTAAGGGGGGTGGTCCCTAAATGGAAAACTAAGTTAGAAGGTTTCTAAGAGATGTAAAATTTGGATTACTTGAGATTGTGAGAAAATAAAATGAAAAAATGTTTAATAACCATGAACAAATGAGATAATGATTAGCATATATGAAACAAGTGCCTTCAAATATTGCTTTTACGAATAGATAATATTTTCTCAAAATAAAATGAAGTGTTTCAAATTGAAACACAAGTAACCTTTTCAATCAAACAAAATATGTTAGCAATATATGATACCGATACAATATATAAATTTTCTTTCAAGAAATGTTTTCAAAATTCATATAGTCATTCACAAATTCAAAGTATGTATGCAAAAAAATATAGAGTGACTTGTAAAGGAGAACAATTTAAACTCTACTTGCAAAAGTGAACCAAATGATACTTTCCTAAATAAGATAATGAAATTGAAACATTTGTATCAATGAAAAGTATAAGAAATCATTTGCAAGTAAAATAGTAAGTTGTGTTAGCATGAAGTGCACCTAGACTAAAATTTGATGCAATTATCTCGGTTTCTTTTAATCTAAAATGCCTAATCTAGATGTGACCTTTCTTCCGACTATTTTGAAAAAAGTCTCTTATGTGAGTTGTAGAAGGGGTCCAAGAGAAATACAACGAAGACTATATTAGCGATACCTTCCTTGGATTACCCAACACAACTGATGCCTCAGGCATTGCAGAGACTATGGTTCTGACTACTGCAAGGTCACTGTGTTAACCACATAAGAGGGTCTATGTTCCTCAAGTTGATGAAAGAAAGGGGTCCCTAAGAAATATCTTTCAACCAAGATTATGCTTGGAGGTAAATTGATTAAAATGCAACTATATTAAAATTCCTAATATGTAATGCAAGTAATTTTACAAGTGTTTTGCAAAAATGGAAAAGCTTCAAGAAATGAAAATATGCCACAAGATAACTTAGATAGTTGTTCAAAATAATGCAAGGTACATAATGCTTCATAAACATATAAGATTGTGATTTTGAAAATAATTACTTTGAAAAATGATAACAATAACCAACTAAAGAAATGAAACTTGCAATTTATATGCTTGCAAAATGAACAAATAACTTAAAATAAATGAGCATGTAAACAATGAGCCTATTGTGAGGCCAACGTGAATCAAATGGTTAAACTAAAAAAATCAATTTTTCTACTTGAAATGAAATTCTTTGCATTGAAATGAAATAAATATGCTCCAAAATTAAAATTTAAAATTGTACTCTAAAGCAAAACTTGAAGTTGCAAAACATATAATGGAAATAAGTAGCAAAAGAAAGTTCACAAAATTTGGTTGTGAAGGTGAGGTTGTGTTAATTTTAAGGCATGAAAAATGAAAACTAAGAAAACAAAATGCAAAATCAAACCACCCACAAGTTTCTTCTTTTGGAAAAAGGAGAAAAGGATTCCTTGGGTGAAAACCCAAGATCCAACAAGAAAAACTAAACCTTTATTAGATGTTACAATATGCGGCACCTTCCAAGAGGTCTCCAGTAAAACCTCATGAGGAACATTTACAATGTGTGAGGCTTCTCAAGCTCTAGATCTCCTTCTTGAAAGTTGTTGGGGCAAAATAATTGTCTGTCATTTAATTTGTCAACCCGGGGGTTTCCTAAGCTTGTGAAGCATGCGTGCACTATATGTGCTAGAAATTATCTTTCAGTTTAGATCAATCTAACTACAAAATAATGAAAACCAATTCATCTAATCTATGAAATCAAATAATGAAAATGAAATTAAACTAACCTATGAAATCAAGTAACGAAAAGAAAGAAAACAAATTTAAAAGAAAATATAGCGCGCGCAATCACACTTGTAGGAATTGAAATTTTAATCTAAGAAAGCATTTCAAAGTATGTAAAGAAAAATAACTAAGACACGTTCAATCACTCCAGCACCCAATATAGAGGTATGATAGAATCACCCTCTTGAGATGATGTATAAGTAACCGATTATACTTTAGTCTTTAAATCTAGGAAAGCACTTAAAACATGCAAAGGGAAAACTCAATAATTGCATAGGTTGAATATTCAATCACTCAATTTGGAAGTATGACAAGTCACCTTCTTGGCCTGATCTTTAAGAACACCCAATTATACAATTGAATGAGGATTTGAATCTAGAAAACAATGTAAAAGCATGTAAAATTAAAGCTCAATGATTGCATAGGTTGAACATTCAATCACCCAATTTGGAAGTATGACAAGTCACCTTCTTGGCATAATCTTTAATAACACCCAATTATACAATGACTTGATTTTTTGATCTAAGAAAGTAAATAACAGAACATGAAAGGAAACTAAATAACTATGAGATCTATTGCCTCAAACTTAATCCAATTGGAAAATAGATAAATCTATCATCTTGAAATGTTTTTAGAAAAGTAAAGATTACACAGTCATTCTAAAACTAATACTAAAAAAGAAAATGAACTTTAATCTATAAAAGCAAGTAAATTTCACACATTTTAGGTAGCTGATCTAACAGTATGAGAGATGGTAAATCGATATGCTCCATATGTAAGTAAAACCAAGTCAAAATGAAGGAACATTCATGAGTAAGGTGCCACAATCTAATTCTGTATTCAAAGCTTGAGTATAACTCTAATTTTACACATGTTTTGATAGGAAAAAGCTTCCCCTATTTATACAAAAAATGAGAAGCTATCTCATTAATGAGAGTCCATGAATCTCTCCCTATATTTCTAGAGTTACAATCCAAATATGAAGTGATAAGGCACATGTTTTTAGAGTTACAATAAAAATAGGAAATGAGACACATATCCTTGTGATCCCATGATCTTTTCCATCCAAATTTGAATTTGGCCTTAGGAGGCCACATAAGAGCCTTTTGGAAGCTTCTTTTTGACCTACACATGGCAACAAACTCATTCCATTTGTTAGGTATAAGTATGTGCATATTATTTTCTAATTTTTAAACACAAATTCACTTAAAAATACTAAGAATTAATAAAGTTTGGAAAAACATAAATGTAACCCAATAGTGGTAATGATACGGTAAATGTAATGAAATGGAGGTGGAGTGAAGGTGATAATATGGAAATGTAAGTGAAAATGTAATGGAAGTAAATGAGAATTTAAAGGCCCAACATACCCCCCAACTGAAGCTATTGCATGTCCTCAAGCAATCTATTACATTAATTCTTTTTTAACCTTTGAATTTTTGCTTAACTTTGCATGATATCATTTGATAACTTCATACTTCTGCAAAGTCTTTTAGTTGAATTGCAACATGATTGGTTTTTGTGTTTCAACCATATTTTGTTATTGCATTCAATTTTGATCTTTGAACTTTGCATAATGATAATTTGATTATTGTTGCAAAGTATATTTCTATTGGATTGCATCATGGTTGGTTTTTGTGTGACAACCATGATTGTGTTTGTATCCAATTATTTTTTCGAGTACTTTTGAAAAGCCATTGTATGCTCATAATAATAATGTAATAGTTAATATCTTTTGAAAGTATGTTTACTTTTGAATGTGGTAAGAATGTGGAAAAATGTGAATATGAATGTACCCCTCCCCCCCAAAACTAATGGTATTGGAAATTTTAGAAAATGAGGAAAATAAGTGTTTTTTCCAAAAATGATCATTCTAGCTTTTCAAGGAATTCTATGGTAAAAAGATAGAAAATGACATACCTTAACTTACCCTTTGGAAATGGATGAGATGCATGTGTGGAGACTGCAAAATTCTGATCATAATATTCTTCATGAAGTTGTACAAGTTATGTATATAGGAGTCAAGATGGATTCTTATTGCTTCTACTAAAATTGCAGAATTTGCTGCAAAATGATGCTAATTCTTTAGATGTCATCTGATTCTACAGTTGCAGAATGGTGCTGATATGTTGTAGCTGCATATTCTTTATTTGCTTCAAAATGCTAAAAATGATAGTCTTCATGTCTTCAAAACTCGTTGGCATAATTTCTGTTATGTGAATATATGTTATGATGTCGAACATAACAGGAAATTTTTAACTTAGTGGCCATTAATGGATGCCACTAGTCAACATGAGAACTCTCACCATTGATGACAATGAAAGTTAAGATGCCCAAACACATCTTGCTAGGTATGAATAATTTTTCTTTTGTCGAGTACCTAGAAGATCCGATGAACAAGTGACATTAATGTATTCCCATTGCTCTTCAGCAAGAAGACTTGCCATTAAGGCATGAAAGCCTCAAGTGTTTTTGTAAGGATTTTAGATTCAAAGGACTATGGACTCAATAAATTGCATTGAAACAAGGTTTATTTGCGAAATGAAAAGTATAGGAGAAGGAAAATGGAAATGGAAGATGGAAATGAAAAATGACAATGGACAATAGGCATGTAAGTGAGCTTCTTGATTTTATTTGTGGGTTAGGAGTAGACAAAGAGTAATGGAAAGTGTATGTGAATAAAAATGAACAATTGAATTCTGCTGGGAAAATAATTGTGGCTTGCTTTGAATTTTTTGGTTTGATTTATAATTCAAAAGGGATGAAAGGTAATGGTCTTGATGGATACAGACATGGACTTGTTCTTATGTTTCTCATGAAATTGGTCCTTTGAAGACCAATAATGTCAGCAAATTGGTTTCCTTCAATGATCATTCGATCATCCCAAACCTGCAAAAAAAAAAAACTTGGCACTAAAACATAAAATGTGAGTGTCTTAAAAAAGCAGTGATCAATTCCTTTTCGATACATGCATAAAAGAGTTAATGCCAAATGAAACAGATTTTTGAGGAAAATCAAAAGTGTTATATTCAATCCAATTCATGATATCGATAACAATCCATTTTTAAAAAATAACCATAAAAAGTAAATCAACTCCCTGTTGTCGGATGACTTCATGCAATGTGTTCAGTAATATGATTAGCATCACAAAGATTCGTTGTGTCCTGCAATTTAAAGCTTCATACAAAAATACACAACAATAATATTTTTAATGCTAAATATTGAGAAATCATCTAAATAATCTTTCAATTATTTCGCAAGTTATTATTAAATCTGTCAAATTGAATCGTCATCTGTGTTGCCAAAAAAAAAAAAAAAAAAAAATATTATTATTATTATTATTATTATAATAGGATAATGTTTTGGGAGATTTCATGATCCATTTAAATCTAAATATATATATATATATATATACATATATATAATGATGCAATTGATGGATGATCTATTATGTTGGAAAAATGCCAAGTGGAATTGAGCATGTGAAATTTGTCACAACTCTCTCAACTGATTTTTTTTTTTTTTTTTTAATCATGAGACACATATGGAATGAAATACATATGTGTATAAAATAAAATTTATTGAATCAAATTGGACTGTTATACCACTTTCCATGTGAATTAGAGTTTGTTATTAACTTGGATTCTTCTGCTTTCAACTTGCCATGTTTAAACAGTTCAAAACAAATCGTTTTTTTTCTTCACTCAATCTACAAAACAGAGCTCCGAAGAGCTCTTATTTTCTCCCAAATGGCTGCGCATTTCAGCAAATTTTTATGGGTTACCTAATTCACCCCATTTCCGAAAAAACCCATGTTTTAGTTTTTCCTAATTCGCCCCGGTTTTCTCAGAAAATGTGTTTTAAAATCAGGTGTTTTTAACAATTACGCATTTCTGGCAATTTCGTTTTCTAAAAATTACTTCTACAACAAAATAAAATTGCTGCGGTTTGATTTTTTTAATTGTAGGTTTTTTTGTGTAATGGCTCGTCTCTCATAGAGAAGTTCAGATCGATTTCCCTCATTCCAATTACCTGCAATGGAATATGCAATCCTCTCTTCATCAACAATCTGCAATCTTTTCTTCATCAGTAGATTCTTCATATGATACACTTTCATTGTTTGTCTCCGCAATTGAATCTGAAATTTGCAATATTCTCTTCATCAACAGTTTCTTCATCCGATACACCTTCATTGTCTGTTTCTGCAATTTTCAAAATCGATTTCTAATACTTGCTGCTTGAGGAAAATTGAATATGGAAAATAGAAGGTTCATTTTTTTATTGCAGTGCATGGGTATTTACGTGGATTGAAGGCCTTCACATATGTGTAAGGCCAAGCCAAAGGTTGGCCTCACACATATGTATGGGCATCCTTTCCATGGGCCAATTATTTATTTATTTATTATGTTTTGTTTTTTTTTTGTTTTTTTTTGTTTTTTAAGAAAATTTGTGCACATACAATTCAATAAATCAGAAAAAGATTGAGAGGATGCAAAACATTAAAATTTTCAGAACCGATAAAAGGATCATGACTCAAACGGTGTTTTTCAATATAATTGTAGATAAATTTCTAGCAAAATTTTTAACGATTTTTATTTTTATTTTTATTTTTTTTGAATTTTAATTGTTAAATTGACTAATCTGATTTTCTGATCTTCCAGGGAAGAGAGCATACTAGTCAACTTCGTCAAATAAATTCATATTTTCACACACATTTTATTTCTGATGGTGATAAAAAACGAAGTGATTCTTACTGCGTCACTGAAATTTATTCAAAATGAATTAATCAACATTGATTATTATTATTATTATTTTTTGAAAACAAAATAAAAATAAAAATTCTAAAATTCAAACTTTTTATTTTTATTTTTATTTTCCCTATCTATTTAAAAAAAAACTATTTTTATTTTTAAGTATATTCATGCTTCCAATGAAGCCATTTACAGATTAGAATTTTTGAAATGCTCATATCCCAACTTGAAAAATGTACATGATGGTTTGTAAATATATGTGAAATCGACTTGTCCTTTCGATTTGCCGTAAGGATCTCTTGAATACTAGATGAATGTTGTGGCGCAATTGCTTTTTGATACCATTCCTCAATGTAGTCTTTGGGCTGCATTCTAGATTCTCTGTCCATAAATAGTTAGTAAAAACTAAAAAATAAATAAAATACACTCTAGAATGAAATCTAGTTCCTATGCACACTTCCCCGGCAACGACGCCAAAATGTTGGTCACAATAATTGCATGTCATTTAATTTGTCAACCCAGGGGTTTCGTAAGCTTGTGAAGCATGCGTGCACTATATGTGCTAGAAATTATCTTTCAGTTTAGATCAATCTAACTACAAAATAATGAAAACAAATTCATCTAATTTATGAAATCAGATAATGAAAATGAAATTAAACTAACCTATGAAATGAAGTAACGAAAAGAAAGAAAGCAAATTCAAAAGAAAATATAGTGCGCACAATTACACTTGCAGGAATTGAAATTTTAATCTAAGAAAGCATTTCAAAGTATGCAAAGAAAAAGAACTAAGGCACGTTCAATCATTCGAGCATCCAATATGGAGGTATGATAGAATCACCCTCTTGAGATGATGTATAAGCAACCGATTATACTTTAGTTTTTAAATCTAGGAAAGCACTTAAAACATGCAAAGAGAAAACTCAATAATTGCATAGGTTGAACATTCACTCACCCAATTTGGAAGTATGACAAGTCACCTTCTTGGCCTGATTTTTAAGAACACCCAATTATACAATTGAATGAGGAACTGAATCTAGAAAACAATGTAAAAGCATGTAAAAGTAAAGCTCAATTATTGCATAGGTTGAACATTCAATCACCCAATTTGGAAGAATGACAAGTCACCTTCTTGGCTTGATTTTTACGAACACCCAATTATACAATGAATTGATAGTTCGATCTAAGAAAGTAAATAACAGAACATGAAAGGAAACTAAATAACTGTGAGCTCTATTGCCTCAAACTTAATCCAATTGGAAAATAGACAAATCTATCATCTTTAAATGTTCTTAGAAAAGTAAATATTATACAGTCATTCTAAAACTAATACTAAGAAAACAAATGAACTTTAATCTATAAAAACAAGTAAATCTCACACATTTTAGGTAGTTGATCTAAAAGTATGAGAGATGGTAAATCGAGATGCTCCATATGTAAGTAAAACCAAGTAAAAATGAAGGAACATTCATGAGTAAGGTGCTACAATCTAATTTTGTATTCAAAGTTTGAGCATAACTCTAATTTTACACATGATTTGATAGGAGAAATTTTCCCATATTTATACAAAAAATGAGAAGCTATCTTATTAATGAGAGTCCATCAATCTCTCCCTATATCTCTAGAGTTACAATCCAAATATGAAGCGATAAGGCACATGTCTTTCTAGAGTTACAATAAAAATAGGAAATGAGAGACATATCCTTGTGATCCCATGATCTTCTCCATTCAAATTCGAATTTGGCCTTAGGAGGCCACATAAGAGCCTTTTGGAAACTTTTTTTTGACCTACACATGGCAATAAACTCATTCCACTTGTTAGGTATAAGTATGTGCATATTATTTTCTAATTTTAAACCACAAATTCACTTAAAAATACTAAGAATTAATAAACGTCGGAAAAACATAAATGTAACCCAATAGTGGTAATGGTAAGGTAAATGTAATGAAATGGAGGTGGAGTGAAGGTGATAATATGGAAATGTAAGTGAAAATGTAATGGAAGTAAATGAAAATTTCAAGGCCTAACAAAAGTCAAATTCAGAAAATGAGAAAAGTACAATGAAAAATCTCTCACGATTGAAAAAGTTAAGTGTCTCTTGATGTATCAAAGCTTGGCCTTCAAGAGTGAACATAATATTACACAAGAGAAGGAACCAATACTCCTCAAATGCCCATGGCCTTGCCAAATTGAAACCCTCCTCTTTGTCCACGGCCTCCTCAAAAATCAACTTTGAAAGTGGTTGAGAGGTCCTACAAGGAAAATTTTAGAGTTTGTGTGTTCCTTCCTTGATGCTCTTATCACCAACACTCTACCTATGAGATGCAAGAACAAGAAACAAATTAGTGTAGAGAAAATATGAAAACAAATAAATAAAATACAAATAATATACAAGAAACCAAATCAAGTGATGGGAGTGAACCCCATCACTTGGTTTAGCTTGGAAAAACTCTCAAATAGATAATATGAATTAATGAAGGACTATTTTAAAAGATTTAATGATTGCATGTATACAAACTATGCACAAATGAATCATTGCAAGACACTTCTTGTAAGATAAACTAAGTGAATCCAAATAACAAATGAGAGATTCTTTGAGCGTGCTCCAAAGGTGGGTTGGTCTCCCAAAGACTTCCCCTCATGCTCGATCCAACAAAATTTCTTCTACAATACTCAAATCAAATATTAGTCCATATAGATTTAGGTAAGAAAGCAATGAATCGAAACTCCTAGAAGTTTATTTGAAAACAAAATAGAACTTTCAAACTCTAGAGCCTACTTTCAAATCAAATGCCAATATAAGATAGTCTTGCAATAGCAAGTTTACAATAATATATGGAAATAAAAATTATTCAAAGCATATAAAATATTATACCAATAGCTCACAATGCACCATGCTCCAAAGAAATAACACCCATGAATGGACCCCCAAAGTATTTTTATTGATATTCTTGAAAAATGTACAAAGTAGCAGCGCTTCCGCAAGCACAATAGCTAGTAAAACAATAGATACAATATGAGAGCCCATGGCTCCATTATATAGAGAGTTGGGAGAAAATACCAATGTAGAAGTGATTAAACAAGTGGCATGAGGTGACAATCCCAAAAAGAAATTTGAATTTGTTGAATGAAGCTCCAATGCCAAGTGTAAAAATTGATTTATGGCGAGTCAACATTATTTTCTTCTCCCCTTATGTGCCAAATTCAAATTTTATGATGGAATGACAAGTGTAGATGGATGGTAACCCATGTGGGGACAATTTCCCCAAAAATCTCCACCAAATATTTTCCCAAATCCTTCCAATTGTGCATTACCCTCACAAATTTGAATTTCCAACTAAGCAACTTTCCCATTTAATGCCAGAAATTCGATTTTATTTGACCACATGTCCTTTATTTGATTTTAAGAGTCCACGTCACCTTGGGACTTAAATTCAACTCGTTCATATTTTTCTACCTCATTTCCACAACATTTAGCATGTGTAGATATTTATTTTTCTCCATTTATTTAATTTCTGTCTTAATTAATTGTGAGATTTCCCACTAAACTTAAGAAAGTGGGTTTTGAGGGTTCAAAACACATTTTTAACCCCTCAAAGTGTGTCATAGTAGAAAGTTGAGCATGAGAGGTGAAAATTTTATTACTCATATCCAATACAAATTCTCTATACATCACTTATTATATTACAAATACAATTTTTATTGCAATTTACGCCCTGCGAGAAATCTAAAATAATAAAAAATGACTACCTAGACCTAGCCAAATTTCACGAATTTTTTTATGTGATTTAGTATGGTAATAAAAATTGACCCTAGACAGTAGGAATGACCCAAGGCCTCACCATTAATTCGTACTTTGGGGTATATTTGGAGGGAAAAACTTAGTTAATTATAAAATCCTGGTAGGAAGATGATAATTAATAAAGTAAAAAAAACCTCTGAGTAATAATCACTTGTTGGAAAGGTCCCAAGCTACTTAGGCCCGTTACAAACTCAAAACTCATCATTAGTACCATCACTTATTACAATTCCCCGCAGAGTGTGGAATCTCGGTACAAGAGAAAATGATGAGAAGTAGAAGTAGAGTTTAAAAACTATGGTGATTTGATGATATCTGATGGTACAAGTGTCATTTGGTTCATCTTTGGGCATGGAGTCTTCATATAATGATCAGGTGCCACTCCAGTGGTCAACGTTTGGCTCCATATGGGGATGCAAGCTAGATATGAAGTGATAGTGTGCAAGAACTTGGAATCTGCATCCACCAACAAAAGACATATATCAATAGTATCCATTCAAAATATCATCAAATGAAATAAAATACATAAATGAATAAATGGAAATTTATTCTAAGAGCATAAATGGCAATTTATTCATGAAATAAAATTACTTAACCAAAAATGACAAGGGATAAGGTTAGAAATATGATACAAAAATATTCCCCATGCTGAAAACCTTCCTACTTTCTGACATATCCGTGGGTTATTTTTCTGATGTGCCCTGTCCAATTCTGAATATTTTAGGACTTTTATTCATCCCAACACTGTGTTGTACATGGTCATCAGATTTACCAAATCCTTTTCGCCTTTTTATTTTCTTATTAATAGATTGTGATGTTGATGTTGATGTGATCAAAGTAGACCTTTTTGCCTGATCTTGAAGATGCTCAGATGGAAAATTTGAAGTATCCCAAATCACTGTGACCTGCGTTTCTCCATTCTGCATCTGCTCTGACATGGGTGATGGATCAATCTCATAAGTATAAACCTGATTCCCCTCAATTTCCTTGTTATCCAGGTGACCTTCATTTAACCATTTTTCAATGGAATAAATGACTTCCTCATAATAATATGAATCTTGCTTCAATGGATTTGGAGGCTTATGATCTATTTCTTTATTCTTTTCCCATTCGTCATCTGAACTAAGTTGCAATTTTTGTACCTGTGATCTTTCCATTTCCTCCAACCTATTCTGAAAAGTGAACTGATTAGCCTTCAAAACACTTATTTCCTTGGCATGATTTGTTTCTATGGTGTTGATTAATTGTATTAGTTATTCTTCCATGTTGTTTTCAATAGAGATCAACTGATTAGAATGATTGACTTCCATGGCTTTTATTGCTTGTGCACAATTTACCTCCATGGTATTAATGAATTGAGCTTGGTTGAGTTTCATATCCTTAATCATTTGAGTCAAACCCTTGATGAGATCCTTATCATTCTCATTTGCTTCAGTCTTTGCGTTGATCTTTCTTTCATCTCCATATTTGTTTTCAAATACGTCAATGATTGATTCTAGAGAATTAAAACTGTTAGCAGGTAAGTCTATGAACCAATCCATAGCATCACCATCTAATGAAAATATGGAAAATTTCATTTTAACGTCCTCAAGGTTAGTATCATGGCACAATTTTTTCACACAAAGGTGGAAATTCATAAGGTGAGTTTCGGTAGTAATTACATTGTTACCTAGAAAACTAGGAAACTCATTAATAACCTCAATGGCTTCATTCAGAATAAAATTTAGATATCCTAGAATGTAAGTAAAATCGAAAGGGGTGGACAAATCATTCATGATATCATGCTCACTTGACCCTGAAAATACAAATGGATACCAAAGAGAGGATCCTGTCCAAGATTAGCAAGAAGTCTATGAGAAGAAGGCTTCAAACATAAATCGTTGCAAAAAATGAAGCAAGTGGTGTTGCCATTTGAACATGAATCTAACTCTAAAATTCAACATGCAAAAACCAAAAGTTAGTCGATTTCCCAGGTACAAGAAGGCTTGTCCCTGAAAATGGTGCCAAAAAACGAGGACTTAATAATTAATTGAGTTTTTTCTTTCAAATTTACCCCAAATCCGAAGTACGGATTTAAGGTGAGGCATTGGGCGAGTTCTAGTGTTTAGAGTCGATGTATATTACCATACTAGATCACACAAAATTTTGTGGAATTTGGTTCAGTCTAGGTAGTTTTTTTTTTTTTTAGATTTCCCGTAGGTCAAAAATTGCAATAAAAATTGTAATTGAATTGTAATAAGTGTTTTCTATAGAAGTTGTATGGGTTATGAGTAATAAAATTTGCACCTCTCACCCTAAACTTTCTACTATGACACACTTTGAAGGGTTAAAAATGTGTTTTGAACCTTCAAAACCCACTTTTTCTAAGTTTAGTGGGAAGTTTGGCAATTAATTAAGTCATAATTAAATAAATGGAGAAAAATAAATATCAACACATGCTAAATGTTGTGGAAATGAGGTGGAAAATTATGGAGGAGTTAAAGTGAAGTCCCAAGGTGACGTGGACTCCTAAAATCAAGGTAAATAAATGTGCTCATATAAATCGAATTTCTGGCATTAAATGAGAAAACTGCTTACTTAGAAATTCGAATTTGTGAAGTTAATGCACATTTGGGAGAATATTTGGTGGAGATTTTTGTGGGAAATTATCCCCACATGGGTTACCACGCATCTATACTTTTCATTCCACTATAAAATTCGAATTTGGCACATAAGTTTTGAGTCACAAAAAATGTATGTTTTTACCCTTATATTAGCTTGATAAATTATTTACTTTTATGGATTTGTCTTCATTTTTGGAAAGAATTTGGAAGAAAATATTGTGAAAGTTGAGTAAAATCAATTATTAACAAATTTCATGATTTTAGCACAGAAACTAACTTTTGCTCTCCTTTATGTGCAAAAAATTAGAATTGGACAATTAATGTTCAATCGATGAAACATCAACGCCAAAGAAAGATAGAAGACCACTTCTTGATTGCGCTGGGTAGCGAAAGATAGGGAGGATCATGCTAATTTTATAATAGAAATCCGATTTTTAGTTGCGAAATCCTAAGGATCTCCTAATCCTTAGGATTCACTTTCATCCTTAGTTTTTATATTAGGCTATATAACGCTGATGGGTGAAAAGAAACAAAAGGAACTTCAACTTCAAGCTTTAACTTTCACCCTCGTTATTATTATATTTGTATTAAGAACATAGCATACTCATTACGATGATGTTGTTCCTTTATTACTATGATTAATGAGAAACACAAAATTTTTCTTTTAATTGTGTTCTAAGCTTTTTCAGCAGTAACTTATGGAGGCTTCAGGCTCGGTCGCTGGGAGAATTGCTGCTTCTTTGTGCCATAATTATTTCTTTCTTTTCTGCGATTATTGATTACTGTTCTTTCATAGAATCAAGTTAATTTGATCGTTGTGTGATGTTAGAATTATTTTTTATGATTTACCTTTATGTTTGAATAGATATTTAGGCGATATTACTTTTACATTCAAATACTGTTCTTTGAAGAATTGCTTAGATTAAACCATGTGTTACACTTAATTGCTGTTCTTTCTGAGTGATGTTAGAGATTGAGTGATTGATTACTATTATTTCTAATTAATGCTTGAATAATTGATTGTTGTTAAATTGCTGTAATCTCTCTTTTTAATTAGTTACTGAATATTTCAGATTGTAATCTTTTAAGTGTGATTTCCTTTAATGCATATGTTTGAGTTCATTTTTATTACAAGTCAATTATGATTGGATCTAGATTTATGGTTCGAATATGATTTAAGATTTTTTCTTGGAATTGTTTTAGATTTTTGAACTTCGAGAATTAGAGATTTATTATTGCAATGATTGAGTAAATTTTAGAATCATTTAGTTTCGAAACAACCTCCAATTTCACTGCACAAACAGTGCCAACACTCTTGAAATAAATAGACGCATCCTAGGTTGATAATTAATGTAGGTATTAATATTGATTTATATAGCCATCTTAGTGCACCAACAACTTCGTGTCGTTTCAAGGGAGAGTGTTAAGTGATGATTTTATTTTTGAGTTGTATTGCTGTGAAGACTTGGGTATTGAAAACGAGAAGTAAGAACCTGCGTACCAGCAAGTAAAATGCTTGCTCAAGAGCCCGGTCATAGCAGATACATAGAGGTCAAGTAAGAATATATGTTGTTTTTATGAATGACTATGAAGACAAGGGTAGGAATAGATTTGAATCCACCACCTAAATCTACCAAACCCAATGGATCGGTGACCCTTGGAAGACCGACCTTTATAGACGACATCATAAGAAAAGATGAATCTCAGGCGTCAGTAGGACCTTAGAACACATATGGAAAAAGACCTACCGTAATCCCTCAAACAACAGGCTCACCATATGCAGCGCACATTAAGATCCATAATAAAACCAAAGGGTATGAACAAAGCTTTTAGAATACATATAATTTGCATTATGATTCTTCACAGGAGGGAAATTCGTGCAACCTACAAGAAGGAGAGGGAGAAACTAGTGGTGATGTAAGCACACAGCTACAACCACCAGAAGCTAGATCTCTTGAGATCTTAGTTGAAGGAAAGATACCCGATATCCCAGATCAAGGTAGTGCTGTAATACCCTTTCCAAATCTAACGACCAGTCCTGTCCAAATCAACCTTCCAGACCAAGAGATTCCTAAAGGTTATTAACACAAATTTGACCAGATTGCGCAAAAAAAACCTCAGGGACTGTTGAAAATGCAACAAGATGATGGAGCTTAGTGAAATGAAGTCGCCTTCACTAAGTGGGCCCGCAGGCTATTTTTGGCGCAAAGTATATTTTTAGACTATGTCTATTTTTAGACATATGGAGCATGGTCCAGGAGTTGCAGTATGTTATTCTTGGATGATTGGTCGAGTTGGTAAAAATAGATGGACCTATATTTTTAGACATACAGGTCGAAGTCTATTTTTAGACTGCCTGTCTAAAAATAGGTCAGTCAAATATTATTAGCCCTTAATAATATTTGGACTCTAAACTTCAGTTTATTCTCTTACAACACTTCAGTTGGAGCTATGGATGTGGCCCATGCATCTGACAGAAGGAATTACGCTATTCCTTGGGTTTTGGTGAGCTCATGCATGGTTGACTTCAGTTAGGACTTCAGTGGTAGAGTTTGGTGGAGTTGATGAGACAGTTGGTGGAGTTGTGTTCGGTTTAACTTAGTTGAACTAGTTGTGATTAGTTTAACTAGCTAATCAACTAGTAATGATTGGAGTGAATTAAATATTATTTAATTCACTAATTATTAACTCATTATTCAACTCAAGAACACATCAGTTCACTACAGTGCATGGACAGTTCAGTGGAGACCAGTGGAAGAGGTAGATGAAAGGGTTGAGTTTGCTATCAATTGTGACATTAGTTGTGCATGAGATTTGCACCACACTTGGAGGAAATTGCCCATGAGGATTGCGCTGTCAAGCCAAGGAGATTCGAACCTTGGATCTCTCATTAGACCAGCCTTGATTGCGCAATAGAGGCAGGCAATTAGTGGATGAGTTTTGAACCTGTGACTTGTTCAAAACCGAGCTAGTTTGTGTGTAACTTTATGAGATAGTACTGAGTACTTGTGAGGAGTATTGTGCTATGTAATGTTACATGTTCTCTCCATATAATATACAAAATAGCTGAGGGGTTTTCAGCTATAAGCTTTCCCCATTACATATTGTGTTTATGTGCGCATGCGACTGTTTCTATTTCCGCAAATTGATGATTGATCGTAGAAGAGATTATGTGTTGCATATGAATTCGAATTAGTATGTGATCAGGATAATCTCGGTGGATAAATCTTCATTATTCAGCAAATTTCTACATGGTATCAGAGCGAATCAATCATCGGGATCTATTGCAGTGATTACAATATTATTTCGGTAGACAGAGTCTGTAACGGGCCAGGTAGCCTCTGGATCCATCCTTTCTCTGAAAGGTGATATATCCAGTAAATGCCCTTACAGTCGATCTCTGTGCTAGAAATAATTTGTTCTCACAGATCCAGAAGCAGTTGAATTTTTTGAGTTTGGAATTCGAATTTTGCAGCAGTTTGTTTTCTTGGTGCCGGAGTTGAAAATGTCTTTCAACGGTTTGCGACTCGAATATGATCTTGAAGGCAGTTCGAATTATGTTGCATGGAAGGATCACATGGAGGCAGTATTAGAAGACAATGGACTGAAGGAGTTCGTAGATACGGATGTCCAAAATCGCACTGATCCTACTAAAGTCGAGGCTTGGCAAAAGAAGATGGCGAAATGTCGAAGGATTCTGTTGGAGGGCGTGAAGGATCACATTGTATCCAGCCTACATGGAAAGGCTTCTCCATATTTAATGTGGAAAGCGTTGACAGATCTATTCCAGAGTAAGAGTGACCAAAGGAATCTTGCGCTCAAGGATAAGCTCAGAAACATTAAGATGGAGAAAGGTGACAGTATCGCCAAATACCTCACGAAGTTCACTCAATGCAGAGATGAGCTGGGAAGTGTGGGGGTGACTGTCGAAGAAGAGGACATGGTAGACCTGGCTCTCCTTGGTCTTCCGAAGGCTTGGCATTCATATCAAGATAGTGTCAATGGTCAGGAGAAGTTGCCGGGATGGGAGCGCCTTTGGGCGGATCTCATGCAGGAGGAGATAAGGAGGACTATCAGGGACGGATCTTCATCAAAGGGAGCTGATGAAGAAAATTGCGCTTTGGCTGCCAAAGCAAAGAAGGAAGAGAAATCAAGCCTAAGTCTCAGCGAAAGGCAAGAAGCAAGACATGTCCAAGGTGAAGTCCGATCACCGTCACCGCATGGACAACTTTTTTCCATGCCACAAATTTTCCGCAAAAGAAGAAAATAAGAAGACCGCCGGATCTCACGGGAGAGGCATTGATTTCTCAATTCAAAACCGGGATTTTCACCGACGATGCTTGGTTTCAAGTGTGATGTGACCGCATGGTTCTTGGACAAAGGGTGCGTCATTTCGGTATGACCGGAGATCGAGATCCGTTTGATCTGGAGGAAAGATCTGGAGTGCACATCAGAGATGGGCGATGGCGAGATACAAGGATCGGTACCCAACCATTTCCTTTGAGAGTGAGTCCGTAAACCTTTCATATCGTAAGGGAAGTTTTCAGATGTTCCGTGATCGATGAAGAACCCGATCTCTCCGTGGCGATGTTGGAAGATAAGGGGTATGATGTGGTCTTCAGCGAAGGAAAAGCCTTCCTGCGCAGTAAGACTACTGGAGAGACCCGGAAGATAGGGGTTCGAACCAAGAACCTTTATCAGTTGCAAGTAGATGGCTGCGCAGCAATGGCATGCAAGGCGGGAGAAGTGGTGAGTCGGGATGATGAGGGCGAACTGTGGCACAGGAGATTGGGCCACCTTCACCACGGAGCTTTGAAGATACTGCAGCAGATTTCTACTGGGCTTCCTAAGGGCACTCTTGCGCAGTCAGATCAGTGCAAGGGGTGTACTTTAGGGAAGTATGTGAAAGCCACCTTTCACGAGAAGGATAGTCACACCACAACAATCCTTGAGAGAGTTCACACAGACCTGTGTGGTCCTTTCTCTGTAGCTTCGACAGCAAAGCACAAGTACTATGTGATCTTTGTTGATGATTTCTCTCAGAAGTGCTGGATCTTCTTCATGCAGAAGAAGAGCGAGACATTTTCAAAGTTCTATGAATTCAAGGTGCTGGTAGAGAAGGAATCGGGGAAGCATGTGAAGGCTCTTAGGAGCAACGATGGCGGTGAATTCATCTCGGCTGAATTCAAATACTTTTGTAGTGCAGAAGGGATTCGGAGAGAGCTCATCGCACCCCATAACCCACAGCAGAACGGGGTCGCTGAGCGGAAGAACAGAATGATCGTGGGTGCTGCACGGGTGATGTTGCATGATTAGGGCCTACCCCTTCACTTGTGGGCTGAGGCATGAAATACAGCAGTGTATGTGTAGAACCGTTGTCCTCATAAGGTTCTTGGCATGAGTACACCGGAGGAGGCGTTTTCTGGCAAGAGGCCTGATATTTCTCATCTGAGAATTTTTGGCTCACCTGTCTACATGCATGTGACGAAGGATGCTAGAAAGAAGCTGGATTTGACCGCAGAGGTTGGAATATTTGTGGGGTACACTGATACACCTCACAACTATCGAGTGTATTTTCTAGACAACCGCAAGACTGTTGTGCGACGGGATATTAAATTTCAGGAGGAGAAAGCCATGCAGTGTTTGCTTGAGAGGGAGCCACACTTGCATGCAGATGAGGAGCTATTAGTTCCTAAGGAGGAGCTTCCGGATGTGGATCAGCCACAAGAGGAAGTTCAGGAGGTGGAAGAAACCACCCATGCAGCGCCAACCATCAGAGGGCGCATGCGCACTACAGAAGCTGAGCGACTGGCTCGGGATGCAGAGAAGGTTGTAGGACCACCTACAGCACAGCGCAGACAGAGACAGTCACCGGATCGGTACACCGGATACATGGCTCTTATGAGTCAATGTGTTGTGACAGAGCCATCCTCTTTTGAGGAAGCTGTGGAGGAACCCGCATGGGTTGATGCCATGATCGAAGAATATGATTCGATCGTCAGGAACAGTGCATGGGAGATTGTCCCAAGACCCATGGGAAAATCAGTGGTGGGTTCGCGATGGATCTACAAGGTGAAGCAGGCGGCTGACGGGAGTGTGGAGAAGTACAAGGCGAGATTTGTCGCCCGTGGCTTCTCACAGATCGAGGGGATTGACTATGAGGAGACTTTTGCACCTGTCGCAAGGTACTCTTCCATACTGACGATCCTTGCTCTCTCAGCGCAGATGGGGTGGCACATTCATCAGATGGATGTGAAGACTGCGTTCCTCAATGGAGTTATTGAGGAAGAGGTGTACATAGAGCAGCCTGAAGGTTTTGAGATCTTCAGCAGTGAGTCGCATGTGTGCCGACTCAAGAGAGCACTGTACGGGCCGAAGCAAGCACCTCGTGCTTGGTACACTCGGATAGACAGCTACTTCACCGGGCTTGGATTCTCCAAGAGTGAGGCGGATCCAAACCTGTACCAGATTGTGGTGGAGGGGAAGCTGTTGATCATCGTACTGTATGTAGATGATCCGATTTTGACTGGCGATGAGCAGTTGATACTTTCATGCAAGGAGGATCTTGCACGAGAGTTTGAGATGAAGGACTTGGGCATCCTTCATTATTTCCTGGGATTGGAGATTTGGCAGCGCAGCGGAGGACTGTTTGCTTCTCAGGGCAAGTATGCCCGGGAGATTTTGGAGAGGTTCAACATGCAAGGCTGCAAGCCTGTTGACACTCCTCTTCCTGGTGGTTGGAGGAAGGAGGATGCTACTTCAGCGGAGGTAGTGGATGCCACCGTCTATCGACAGTTGGTGGGGTCGCTTATGTATCTGGTCAATACACGACCCGATATATGCTATGCAGTTAACCAGCTTTCGCAAGCTATGGTTAAGCCTACCAAGCTCTTTTGGAAGGCAGGCAAGCATGTATTGCGCTATATCAGAGGCACATCGAGATATGGTCTATGGTACAGACAAGAGGATGGAGCGAAGCTTTCTGGCTTCACTGATGCAGATTGGGCAGGGAGTCCAACGGACCGGAAGAGCACTTCTGGAGGAGTTTTCAGCATTGGGTCGACAGCAGTTTCCTGGTACAGCAGGAAGCAGAGATCCGTGGCACTCAGTTCAGCAGAGGCCGAGTACATGGCAACAAGTTTGGCTGCATGCGAGGCTATTTGGATGAGGAAGATCCTCGCAGGTTTGTTCAGGTTGCATTTGGAGCCTACAGTGATTTACTGTGATAACCAGAGTTGCATTAAACTCTCGGCTAATCCAGTATTTCATGATAGATCCAAACACATCGACATTAGGTACCATCATATCAGATATTGTGTTCAGCGGAGAATCATGATGCTTTCATATGTTCCCACGGAGGATCAGGATGCTGACATCTTGACGAAGGCGCTCACCAGGAGCAAGTTCGAATTCCAAAGAGGCAGGATAGGGGTTGCAGATAATCCATATCTTGCTGAGAGGGAGTGTTGAAAATGCAGCAAGATGATGGAGCTTAGTGAAATGAAGTCGCCTTCACTAAGTGGGCCCGCAGGCTATTTTTGGCGCAAAGTCTATTTTTAGACTATGTCTATTTTTAGACATATGGAGCATGGTCCAGGAGTTGCAGTATGTTATTATTGGATGATTGGTCGAGTTGATAAAATAGATGGACCTCTATTTTTAGACATACAAGTCGAAGTCTATTTTTAGACTGCCTGTTTAAAAATAGGTCAGTCAAATATTATTAGCCCTTAATAATATTTGGACTATAAACTTCAGTTTATTCTCTTGGAGCACTTCAGTTGGAGCTACGGATGTGGCCCATGCATCTGATAGAAGGAATTATGCTATTCCTTGGGGTTTGGTGAGCTCATGCATGGTTGACTTCAGTTAGGACTTCAGTGGCAGAAGTTTGGTGGAGTTGATGGGACAGTTGGTGGAGTTGTGTTCGGTTTAACTTAGTTGAACTAGTTGTGATTAGTTTAACTAGCTAATCAACTAGTATTGAGTGGAGTGAATTAAATATTATTTAACTCACTAATTATTAACTCATTATTCAACTCAAGAACACATCAATTCACTACAGTGCATGGACAGTTCAGTGGAGACCAGTGAAAGAGGTAGATGAAAGGGTTGAGATAGCTATCAGTTGTGACATTAGTTGTGCATGAGATTTGCACCACACTTGGAGGAAATTTCCCATGAGGATTGCGCTTTCAAGCCAAGGAGATTCGAACCTTGGATCTCTCATTAGACCAGCCTTGATTGCGCAATAGAGGCAGGCAATTAGTGGATGAGTTTTGAACCTGTGACTTGTTCAAAACTGAGCTAGTTTGTGTGTAAATTTATGAGATAGTACTGAGTACTTGTGAGGATTATTGTGCTATGTAATGTTACATGTTCTCTCCATATAATATACAGAATAGCTGAGGGGTTTTCAGCTATAAGCTTTCCCCATTACATATTGTGTTTATGTGCGCATGCGACTGGTTCTATTTCCGCAAATTGATGATTGATTGTAGAAGAGATTATGTGTTGCATATGAATTCGAATTAGTATGTGATCAGGATAATCTCGGTGGATAAATCTTCATTATTCAGCAAATTTCTACAGGGACAAACATCGACGTTAGAATATCCTATCATCAACCCAGTCGGTAACGCCCCCATGAAAGCCATTCCTTTGAAGAATATCCCTACTTTCCATGGTCTAACCTCGGAAGACCTAGATGCTTTCTTATTTGAGTTTGATGTTTTATGTAGGGGTTATGATTATACCATCGATCCCCAGAAACTAAAACTGTTTCCCTTTACATTAAAGGGAGAAACTTTGCGATAGTTTATGGGGCTTGGTTGAGGAACTATTAACTCTTGGGATCAAATGAAAACTTCCTTTCTTAATAAATATAAAGATTACTACTGGACTATAGATTTGAAAGATGAAATTTTTAAGATGAACGCAAAATATGATGAAACTCTAGAAGAGTATGTTGAACATTTTCAATATTATTTACAAAGGTATCCTTATTCTGCAGTATCTAAAGATGTTTTAGAAGTAACCATAATAAAAGGAATGAAAGATGAATGGATAGAAACGTTAAATTTAATGGGAAAAGGAGATATTTATCAGAATTATTATGATGAAATTGTTCAATTGTGTATCAGGTGCTCTCGTGGAAGTACATGCATCAAGCGAACTGGGCGAGACACTATAGCCAGAAAAAGTAGAAATCCTGGTGGGAGTTTGACTCGAACGAAGATCAACAATATCTTGGAGGATTTTAAAACTGATATCCTAGGAACCCTCACAACGCAGTTGGATATCCTGCAAGGCAGGTAGAAGCAAGCCGAAGCAAAACATAATTTAGCCATATTCTACCCACGTTGCCGAAAGAAGCACAGTCAGTGGGAGTGTCCATTAGACATGATCCAGACATGCGTTATCTTCACTAAGGATCATGCCACCGAGAAATGCCCATCGCTTCCAGGATTAAAAGCAGTTTTTAAAGAAGCGAAAAAAGGAGCAGAACCAATGTATTTAATGAACCAACGTCGGAAGTTGATCTATATTTATGCAGGAACGCAATAGAATACACATATAACTATAAATACAAAGATGCAATGGAAATAACACTTCATTTCATTAATATCAAAGAACTGAAATTTGCTTACAGACATAATGGAAATAAACTAGCTAGGGTGCTGGTAGCTTATCTCTAAGAAGAGATGTGGTGGCTACATGCCTCTAAAATCCTCGCTACAATGAGGCTCAAAGGCCTATATATTACTAAGAAACAATGGAAAACCATAAACATCCAAAAACCTAACCCTAGGAGATGAAACACCATACTATGGGCCCTGTTGGGGTTTGGTACATCAATTTCCTGGGGTCGTAACTTTGGCATACTATCTCGGTTTGACGCACATGATAAATTGTTAGAAAGATATATCTGAGGACTAAAACTGCCGACCGCGAATGTAGATTCCAAAATTGAATTAGATTCTCTAGACAAACGATGCCCAAAAAACGTCGTTTAGGGCCTGAAAATGGCTCCGGAAGTTCAGGACTCGAAAAAATGCTAAAAATAGTAAGTTGTGCCGAAACTGAAAAACTGAAAGAGAAAATGGTGGGCCCCAAGTGGAATATGGGGGTGGCCACCAATATCCACTTGGATCATTCCTCCCCCCTTAGGAAGGAATGGTCACCATTGCGTTGAGTTCCTCCATGAGATGACGAAACTTCTGCTGAACTTAGTCCCTGGTGAACCACTAACCTTGGTGCCATAGTTGGCCAACTTTGACAACTCGATACAGTTGGATCTTCTATTGGCGAGTGTTCTTGATTTTCATGTCCATGATACAATCTGTGGTGGCTTGTTCCATGCAGTTTGGGTTTAACTCTGCTGGTGCGATTTGTTATGCAATGTCAAAGGTGTCCAGTAAAGGTGGGAAGTAGGGAGGAAGGCTGTCCACATTGAATACTGGGTGTAGACCAAGGAATAGTGGAATACTGAGCTCGAAGGCATTGATCCCTACAACCTTGGTGATGGTGTATGACCCATATCAGAGCGGGCAAAGCTTGCGGTGGGGTCTAGTGAGGCGCTCCTTCTGCAAATGTAGCCAGAATTTTTTGCCCACCTGGAAGTTGTGTGGAACCCGATGTTGATCATGCCATTGCTTGTACTTAGCATTTGATCTGTCCAATATGTCATGAACTTGTTGGCGGATGTGCTGAATGCGCTCGATGAAGTTGTTCGCTTTGACAGATTCAGACTGGACATGAGTCGAATCGTCCTGAGTAGCCGCAAATGGCATGGCTACGTCAATGGGACATAATGGTTGGAATCCCAAGCCCACCTGAAAGGGGATGTGGCCGGTTGAGCTGTGGAGAGCCCGGTTATAACTGTGCTGTACAGAGGGGAGGCTCTCATCCCATGTGCGTGGATGTTTTGAATTGTACATGCACATAATGTGTACAATCATCCTGTTGATGACCTTTGTCTGGCCATCTTTTTGGGGATGGAAAGCTGTGGACTTGGTGAGCTTGGTGTCCAGCATTGACCAGAGGCTGGACCAAAATGTGTTGAGGAACATGCTGTCCCGATCTGAGATGATAGACTGTTGGATCCCAAAGTGCACCCACACTCGTTCAAAGAAGAGTTTAACAATGGCTTCTGCTATGATATTCTTCTTGCAGGCCGCCATAATGGCCATCTTCAAGAATCTGTCGATGACCATGAAAACATAGTAGTTTCCATGCTTAGTAGAAGGAAGGCCCAACATGTAATCCATGGAGATGGATTCCCAAGGTCGACTAGGGGTAGGTAACAGAGTATAGAGGCCTTGCTTCTTGATGTTCAGTTTGGCAATGGCACAAGTAGTGCAGGATCTGATGTACTTCCTGACATCCTGTCGAAGGTTCGGCCACTAGAAATACTTCTGTAGTACTCCCGCCTATTTCCTTGACCCAGAAATGCCCAGAAACTCGACTTTAGTGTGCTTCCCATATCATATTAGCATGCTCACTTGAAGGAACACAAAGGTGTCCCAGGGGACATAACAATGCATCTTGGAGGTGAAAATTTGGAACTTGCGTACCCCCCAAGAGTGCCTTGCATGTGTAACCGAATTTTGGATCGCTCTTGTAGAGAAGCGGTCAATCAGAAGTCGCGTGCTCATAAGAGTTGAGAACGGTGGTTAGCACCACGATCAGTGGTCAGCTGAGGCAGTCTGCAACATTATTGGTGCTACCATTCTTGTACTTGATGTTCAAATGAAAATATTGCAGATATGTGGACCACTTCTGATGGCGATCATTCAGAAACTTCCTTTGCGTCTGTATCAACTGTAGGGGTCGGTGGTTTGTGTGGATGATTGTTTCTTTCCCCAAAATGTAATGCTTCCATTGTTGACAAGCCTGCACAATGGAATACATTTCTTTTTCATAAGTGGGATATTTGTGGACTATGTCAGATAATGTCTCACTGTGATATGCCACTGGATGCCCTTGTTGAGTAAGAACTGCCCCAATAGCCTAGTCATAGGCATTTGTCTCAATCTCAAATGGTTGTTGCAAGTCTGGTAATGTGAGCACTGGGGTAGAATAGAGGTTATGTTTCAATTCTACGAACGCCTTCTGTTGAGATTTCGACCAAAAGAATTTTTCTTTTGCTCCTCCCTTGGTGACTTGACTCAAGTGCCAAGTGATATGAGAGAATCCCAATATGAACTTGCAGTAGAAATTAACAAGACCCAGAATGCTGTGAAGTTATGTTAGAGTGGTTGAGGCTGGCCAATCCTGAATGACTTGGATCTTGGTTGGATCCACATGCACCCCCCTTTCATCAAAAATGTATCCCAGATATTGAACCTGGGTCATGCCAAAAGTGCACTTCTCCAAATTGGCACACAACTTGTGTTGCCGCAGTGTTTTGGAGGACTTGTCATATGTGGTGGAGGTGCTCTTCCCAAGTCTAGCTGAAGATAAGAATGTCATCCAAGTACACCACTAAAAAAAGTTGGTGAATGGTCGCAAGATGTCGTCCATCAACATCATGAAGGTTGCAGGAGAATTCGTCAACCCGAAAGGCATGAACAACCATTCGTAAAGGCCCTCCTTGGATTTGAAGGTAGTCTTCCACACATCAAAGGGTTCGATTGGTACCTGGTGATACCCAAAATTCAAGTTGATCTTGTCGAAATATTTTGCCCCTTTGAGTTGGTCCAGAAGGTCATAAATATGTGGGATCAGGTACCTATTCTGGACAGTGATCTTGTTCAGCACACAATAGTCAATACAGAGTCTCCAAGTCCCATCCTTCTTTTGTACCAACATGATCGGGCTCCCACAGGGTGATGAAATCGGCCGTATGTGACCTTTCTGCAGCAGCTCCTAAATCTGCCTCTTGATTTCATCGTTCTCTAAAACATAGCACTGATAGATTGGTCCATTGGGTAGCGGCGCACCTGGGGTCAAATCAATGGGGTGCTTGACCTGACAGTGCAGAGGCACCCCTGTGGGTGAGGTGAATATGTCCCCGTACTCCTCCACAACCTTTTCCATTTTTTTTTTTGTCATGCAGAGAAGCCCTATCTGGAGGTCGTGGCCATAGTCTTCTTCTTGCCTTGGGGGCAGATCAGAAGGAAAATTTTTTTCCTGGTTTGGAAATGAGCTTACTGCATTGTTTTATAGTAAGCAAAGAGATAGCGGCAGGAGGTGGTACCTATGGTATCCTATACAACTTATTTCCCAAAGTAACAATAACAACGTGAGGTCACGACTCATACACATCATGTCGCTTCCACAAGTATGGTTGGCCTAATAATACATCACAAACATCAAGAGGAGCAATGTCACATAATACCTCATCTATGAAGGGCTTGATGTTGTAGGGAAGGTGACACTGCTAGTTGACGCGTAGATATCGTCCTTCGTGAAGCCACCCAATGGCGTATGGCTGTGGGTGTGTTGTGGTCAGCAAGCCCAACCACTTCACGATGTATGCTGAAATGATGTTATTTTAGCTCCCATTTCCGACAATGAACTATAAAGGGGAACCCTTTACCCACATCTGGGAGTGGAAGAGATGCTCCTCCTCCTCTGGATCTTCCGGTTCCTCCTTCTGGATATTCATAGTGGAAACAGTGGCGTTTTGCTCTGGATATATAATCTATTTCCCTTTATCATTCCCCTTGTTAGGTTCTGATTCAGAGTCAGAGCATGTATCTGATTCAGAAGCCCTCATCTCAGTCACCAGTGATTGCTTAGCCCGACACTCACTTGTGTTGTAAGTGGAGATCTTATGGAACTCACACCACTTTCTCGTGTCCTTCTTTGGCTTCACGGTGTTGTTCTTTGCTTGCAGCTTTTACAGGTTGTATTGGTCCTCCATGCCTTGGCTTTGTCCTTTGTTATGAAGTTTGGGGGCACCTTTCCCTTGCTTTTTATTCACAGATCCAAAGTCTTTCTTCTTCTGTTTGAATTTCTTCTCAATCTTGGCAGCATACCAGTATGCCGTACCAAGTGAGGATATGTCAAAGAACTCCATTTCCTCCTGAATATATCTGTGCAGATAACTACGATACTTCAACACCAAATGTTTCTCTGAATCTTTGATACCCAACTTTGTTCGCAGGGTATGGAACATATTCATCAGCTCATGCACATCTTGATCCCTTTGTTGTCGTAGCGTGGTCCATTGTATGTACTTATCCTCATAGCTCCCCACGAGATAGTATTATTCCTTGATGGTGTCTCGGAAAGAATTCCAAGTGGGTACGACTGAGAATAGAGAGATTTTTGTCTCGTCCTTTTTCTCACAATAGGTTTCCCACCAGTCCTTGACATGGGGGGTAGCTTTGAGGAGTGAAAAAATAATCTTCTTCCAGTCGAAAAAGTCATGAACTGATAAATATCCTTTCAATAGATTCAACCACCTATTTACGGCATCTACATCTATTTGACCCTCAAATATGGGAATTTCAAAGTTTACTTGTACCTTAAATGGTGTTGCGCCTCCAGAGTGGCTGTTGGATGCAGATGCGCCGCCGTTGGGCAGTTGTTGAAGGATCTAGGAAAAGTTATCCATGATCATGTTCCTTTGTTTTTCGAGGGCCTCCTCGAGCAATATTTTGATGGTATCTCCTGCTCCCTCATATTTCTTTTCATCCCCATGGGCGGTCGTCAAGGTTTGCGAGGCTGATCTTGCAAAGGTTCAACCAGATCGAGCCCTAAATTATTATACCCCGACCTCGTTGGGGACATGCAAAGAAGGATCAAGAAAAGTAGATCGCTCTGATACCACTGATACAAAGTTATGTAGGAACACAATATAATACACATATAACCATAAATACAAAGAGGCAGCGGAAATAAAACTTCATTTCGTTAATATCAAAGAACTGGAATTCGCTTACAGACAATGGAAATAAACTAGCTAGGGTGCTGGTAGCTTATCTCTGAGAAGAGATATGGCAGCTACAGGCCTCTGAACTCCCCATTACAATGAGGCTTGAAGGCCTATATATTATTGAGAAACAATGGAAAACCCTAAACATCCAAAAACCTAACCCTAGGAGATGAAACACTAGAGTATGGGCCCCGTTGGGGTAAATTGGTACATCAATTTCCCGGGGTTGTAACTTTGGCATACTACCTCCGTTTGACGCACATGATACATCGCTAGAAATATCTATCCGAGGATTAAAATTGCTAAGTGTGAGTGCATATTTTTGAATGGAATTAGATTTTCCAGAAAAAACGATGCCCAAAAAACGTCGTTTAGGGCCTCAAAACGGCTCCGGAAGTTCAGGACCTGAAAAACTGCTAACAATAGTAAGTTGTGCTGAAACTGAAAAACTAAAAGAGACAATGGTGGGGCCCCAAGTGGAATAGGCAGGTGGCCACCAATATCCACCTGGATCAACAGTGGCAAAACTGACCCACAGGTATTTCACAAGACCCATCTATATTCTTTTCTTCTTCACCATTTAATCAATAACATAATTCTGGAACAATGTGGCAAGGCCAATCACCTTTCTCTAACTAGAAGTCCCAACCGTTTCCTATGATGCCCTCACTGAACCAGCCCATTCCAGGTGCTGGATGGTTGAACTCTAATTTTTCTGCTCCTTTTTGGCAAAACACAGTTAATAATCCGTACCCTTCCCAGTGGTCTGCTTCCACTTCACAAAACCCAAATTGGTCTTCAAATTGGTAGTGATCTCTGGGGATAACCAATTCACCTATGGGGACGGGTCCTCAACCTCAGCCTACATTTCCAGCTCCATATCAATTGCACCAGAATCCTCAGCCTCCTATGCATCCTCAATTACCATCTCAACCAAACCCAAATCCCAATAACAAACTAGTTCAACTGCTGTAGATTTTTGAAAATTCATACCTTGAGATAGAACAAGTAGAATGTAACGAACTTAGGCCGAGGTTAAGACACATTATTACCCCTGAGGAAAATAAAAATCAGAAACAAAATGAGTTAGAAACACAAATTGTAACCAAACCTTCAACTGTGACCAACACAAAAATAAAACAAGGAGAAGACACCATCGAACAACAAGATTATGAAAAACTTATAACCACTTCTCCTCCGTTCCCTGAAAGATTAGAAATAGCCAAGCCAATTGTTTATCCAAACTTTGATATTTTAGGGGAGCTCAAAAATTTATGCATTAAAATTCCTCTCCTCCAGGCTATTCAAGATATTCCTATTTATGCTAAGACAATAAAGAGTTATGTGTGAAAAATCCTGCGAGGAAACCAAAAACTTCACTGGCCGTCCATGTTGTAGGGACCTTATCTGATATTCTTTTAGGCAGGGAAACACCAGTTAAAATGAATATCCAGGGAATCCCATAGTTACAGTTCAAATACATGGTCACACTTTTTCGAATACAATAGTCGACGTGGGTGAAACCATTAACATTTTAACTGCTGAAACCTATGGGGCACTTGGTATCACAGCTCTGGAACTGACCACTACTTTACTAGAACTTGTTGATCGATTGGTCGTTAAATCAGAGGGAACCTTACATGACATTATTTTTTTTCGTTGACTCCTAGGAATACCCAGTGAATATTCTAGTTATCAACCCTAAAATCTAATTAAACGAACATCCTTTAATTCTGGGTTGACATTGGTTAGCAACAACTGATGCTTATATAGGCTGTCGTGCAGGTAGCATGGCTATTGCAAAAGGAAACACTGTAAAAAATATTGTTTTATATCCTCCTGCTCAACCAAGTGTGCCCATTTTGAAAACTCATATACATCCACCTACATACCTCTAAACAAATATTAGTTTACCTCTTACAGTAGGGGAAGCACTTGAGTTCAAGAATTAGACTCAAGACGATGTAATTAATAATTTTTTCAATCAGTCAGTTAATATGAATAATCTAAAATGTGAAATGTTGAAAAAAATTCTTGATGATGAAGCCCAGGAAGACTCTTTGAAAGATGCCGATGATAAACTTATACCAAAAACTACTGTTCATAACAACAGGCCTATTGAAATTGAACCAGGCAAGACTTTGAACATAGTAGAAATTTGGACAGCAACCAACAACAAAAGCTTATTAAGATTCTGCAAAAGTATAAGGGTGATTTTTCCTGGGAATATCTGGACATGAAGGGCATAGAACCTAAATTGTGTACACACCACATCTGCACCAAAAATGATGCTCGTCCTATCCGATAACCTCAACGCAGATTAAACCCACATCTCAGGGATATCGTAAAGGAAGAGTGGTAGAAGTTACTGGACGTGAATTTTATTTATCCCATTTCAGATAGCCGTTGGGTATCCTCGCTGGTGGTTGTTCCCAAAAAGAATGGAACATGGTAGACTTGTGTGGAATACAGGGAACTGAACAATGCCACACATAAAGACCACTTCCCTCTTCCATTTATTGATCAAGTAATTGATACGCTGATAGGAAAACAATTATTTTCTTTTCTTGATGGATTCAACGGCTACAACCAGATCCAAATTTCCCCTGAAGATCAAGACAAGACCACATTTACCTGCTCTTGGGGTAAGCTTTCCTACAGAGTGTTACCTTTTGGTTTATGAAATGCACCAACTACATTTCAGAGGGCCATACTCAGTATTTTTGCTGATTTGATAAATGAGGGACTCAAAATTTATATGGATGACTTCACCCCGTACGGGGATGAATTCGATCAAGCACTACAGAACTTAGAGAAAGTTTTGGAATGATGCTACCAGGCTATGCTTAATTCACGAGAAATGTCACATGATGACGAAAAAAGGTGTGGTTCTAGGGCATTACAGTTATGCGGATGGAATACAGGTAGACCCAACAAAAATAGAGGTAATTCTCATGCTAACTACACCCTGTACTCAAATTGAGGTACGTAGCTTCCTTGGATATACAGGATACTATTGAAGATTTATAGAGATTTTTTCACAAATCGCTGTGCCTTTGTATGCTTTAACAAGAAATGTTGAATTTAAATGGTCTGACAAACGTGACATTTCCTTTGCAGATTTAAAGAAGTTAGTCTCGACTACACCAATATTACGAGGACCCAATTGGGAATTGGCTTTCCATATTTCTTCATGTAGGAATTTACAGGGTAAGTTTTGTAGATCAAGAACCAAAGGTCACTGCTCAAAAATAGATCAAAAATCAGTACACCAGTATAATCATGTGGTTAAAACCCTCAAAGAGGTAAACAGTCCACGCCCTGAGCCAACACGACCACTTCAGAGAATTTATTAATATAAAAGAAAAGTTACATATGTTTCTCTCATAAACGGTTACCGGAAAAATGACCCTCCATGCTCTTTAAATAGAGATCATGGACCAATCGGGTGTGAAGCCACAGATAAAGTGCCATTAATACCGAGGTGAGAGATAACCGTCGGATCACTACAAATCGTGACCGTCGGATTATAAGTTACAAATGTACATGGTAAAGAAACACACTTTACCTAAATCTACACTAGACTAAGTGATTCTTAACTATTTCCTATGTGTCGGAATATCCTAACACTTCAGAAGCGCCAGGCACAGAAATAGGCACTGTTCTTGGGCAAGAGGAGGAAGAAAATCCCTATGTTATCTATTATATCAGCAAAAATCTTACTTCTGCTAAACTCAATTATACAGTAATAGAAAAAGAATTTTTAGTTGTTATTTATGACATAAACAAGTTTAGACACTATATAACAACCTATCAAATCTTTCTATATACTGATCATTCCACCATTAGATACTTAGCTAATAAACCAATTACTAATAGGCGGGTGACTCTTTGGTTGTTACTTTTGCAGGATTTTGATATTGCCATTAAAGATTGTCCAGGGAAAGAAAACCCAGTTGCAGATTTCCTCTCTTGGGTACCAAAGACGAATGATCCACTAGCAGTAGATGATCGATTTCCAGACGAACATTTGTTCACTGTAGCAGTTAAGGCACCATGGTGTGCAAATGTGGTAAATTATATGGAAGTAGGAAAGCTACCAAGGCACCTGAAAAATAAAGAAAGGAAGCTAATTTTCCAACATAGTGCCCGATTTTCTTGGATTGGTGGATACCTTTTTCACACGAGGTTTGATATGAAAATACGAAGATGCATCCGTGAAGATGAATTTTATGACATTCTGAAGGCTTTCCATAACGAACCTAATGGCGAACATTTCGCAAATCGCAAGACCGGACATAAAATATTACAAATGGGCTATTACTGGCCCACTATATTTAAATATGCCATGGAGTATGTCCAGGCTTGTGATAGCTACCAAAGGATGGGCCATCCTGGTCAATTCGATGAGATGCCGCTGCATCAAAAATTAGTAATACAAACTTTTAAACAATGGGTGTTGGATTTTTTTGGCCCATTCAATCCGCCATCAAACCAAAAATCCTACATACTGGTTGCTACAGACTATGTAACAAAGTGGGTAGAAACAATAGCCTTGCCAAGAGCTACGAAAGAAACTGTAATTGATTTTATTTTTGAGTTATTTGTGCGGTATGGTTTACCTAGGGAAGTGATAACATATGGAGGGCCACAGTTTGTAGGACATAAGATTACAACCACTATATGGAAACATCATGTTACACATAGATTCAATTCTCCGTATCACTCGCAAGCAAACGAGCAAGTTGAAAGCACTAATAAAGTACTTGAGGTAATTTTGACCAAAATAGTTTCAACACATCGACAAGACTGGGCTACTAAACTGCCAGAGGCCTTTTGGGCCTATCACACAACTTGGCGAAGTACTACTGGTTATTCCTCGTACGAATTCATATTTGGAAAATAAGCTATTTTTCTTATTGAATTCGAAATAAAGACTCTTAGAACAACTCAGGAAGTGGGACTGGATCTGACGAAGGCCCAAACTAAACGACTTTAGCAATAAAATGAATTGGATGAAGCATGGTTACTTTCCCTACAACGTACAATAATTATTCAACAAAAATGGGCTAAGTGGCATGAAAATATCATTAAAAATAATATGTTTCATAAAGGATATTGGGTGCTCCTCTACAATTCCAGATTTCAAGACTTTCCGGATAAATTGTAGACAAGATGGCTTGGCCAGCATGAGATTCAAGAAGTGCACAACAATGGCACTATAAATCTAATTACCATTGATGGATCTGGTTCTCTTTTTTATGGTGAATGGACACTAGGTACGTATTTATCGCAAGCCACTCACCAAGGAGTCTTCTTTCCAATAGGTACGCAATGATCCCACTATGCAAATTTTAGCTGCAGGGAGTGATGACCTGAAAACTTTACTTTCATGAAAATTGTTTATTTCCAGCTATAAATAATCTATATTTTCTCTGCAAACATAGCTTATTAATTTTCCACTTTCTGTTTTTATTTTTATGATTGAATTAGAGTAAGCATTTTTGTATAAATGTTTGGATTTTTTTTAGAAACAAATATCGTTTTAAAACAACTGCTGTTCTATTTTTCAAACTATCACTATTCTTTCCCAAAAGAACAAATGTTGTTCCTTTTTACCAACTTTTTTCAGACAATCGCTCTTCTATAAAATGCACAGTTGTTGTTTATTTAAACAACCATTCAGTGAACCGCACAACTGCCATTCTATTTTCGATCATACAACCATATTTTTATCTCACATTATTTCCTTTTTTTGTTATGAAAATCATCTTTTTAGTTGGAAATTCGCGTCAAATTATAAAAAAAAGCATTTACATTAACAACATTATGACTTTTAACCATTTATTATTATCTTTATTCTGAAATTGACATGGTTCATCTATTAAATGACTTGCTGAATGTCTCTTATTTGGATATATCATAAAATGATTCACTATTTATTTTAACACCATGCTACTTTGTCTTTAACACTTTCAATTGATAATACACTTTGGTATGATGATATAGGTACAAAGGAATAAATTTTATTGGCATTATTTTACTTCTCACGTCATCCTTAACTCTTAAGGAGTTAATGAGCCTCCCTCAACTTATAATACAAATTTGGAAATATAATTAATAAAAACTTTCTCAAAGGGGATAGGAGGTCTCATTATGAGCCAACCTACCATGATCATAATGAATTAACAAGTAACATTCCCATTATGGATACCACACCAGGGTAATGGCCTTTCAAACATTTCAAATTTTGAAAGGATAGGTGTTCTCATCACTAGCCAAACTAATCATTTTGTTATGCCCTGGTGAATGACATTGTGATTATCTGGTTACCACGCTAACACAATGATCTCTTTGTAGAAATTTACAATGCATCAAAGTGCTAAGTGGAGGATTTTGACTCATTTTTTGGGTTAAAAGGCAACCCTGTCGAGGCTATAGATGTGTGCTAGCAATTGTGGCTTTTCCTGTGGTATTCAAGTTCTATTTTACATTGCTAATTATTCCATATCCTCATATTTCCTATTCATTCATTTCTAAGGATGAATTTAACATTGAACAATGTCTATATTTTTATTAACCGATATGCATGGTAAACTATATATTAATGTGAATTATATCAATACTATCCGATCAGTTGATGCTAGAAATCATTATTATTATCACCTTGTCAAATTTCGTCATAATTTTTCACCAAAGGTAAATCATTTCTCATAATGATCATTTACATGCTTTATCTTTTTTTCGATCATTTTCTAAACTAATTTTATGATTTTTCACTTCCACCTCTCGGACTGCTCTGACCATTTCCTGCCATATTTATATTGCTCTGACCATAGTCATGAAACTTTTCTCTTTTTCCGTGATATGAGGAAGTGGATGTTATTTTCTGATTGGGGGGAGAAGGTATGTATTATGGAAAAGCATGCTAAATAATTACCAAACTCCACCATAACTTTCTAATGCGACAAATAGTATTATTGCACATTTATCGATTCAAGACTTTGCATGCGGTTTACTTTTTCTATTCCAAAATGTGAAAAAAATGTGAACTCAAAGAGTTGCATGCAAAAGTGTGAATTGGTTACAGAAGCACAACAACCATGGGAGGAAAATCTATTCACAGCGAGCCTACATTACTACAATTAATAGAGCAAGCTCACGCAATTCTCGAGCGTGCCGGTTGGATACAGTACCTGGTCAAGTTACAGGGATTCCACAAGGAAGTTGCGCTTGAATTTATGAAAAATATGCAGAATGGATGCACAATCGCTAAGGACAGAAATATAACAGTTTCCAAAGAAGTTATAGCTGAAGTCTCTGGATTGAAAACATAGGGCTTCAAATGGACTAAAAATCATGTTTAGTTGAATGAAGCAGTTGCCGTATTTAAATAACATGATGAAGAATTAATACGCAAGGGCACAAGCATTCATCCTGCATCTTTGACGAAACCATGGCGAGAATTAGCAATAATCGTTCAGAAATATATCACTTGTGATGGCTGTCAGGATGTGGTAAAGTCTAGAAAACTCAAAATGTTAGCAATACTTAGACATAAAATTGTAGTTAATTTGACGTTCTTTTTAAATGCTTTACTGCATGATGTTTCTAGTCGAGTCAGAAAAGCCAAGAATCCACACGCTACCATTAGCCACATGGCCTAATTTAGCTCATCATTCTTCAAGAAATAACCCAACACCAATTAACCTGAGATAATTTTGTAAATCCTGATTTACCCTCATCAGAAGAAAACACAGGAGATGCACAAACAAAGGAATTTTTTGGTCAAAATGTAGGGAATTTTGATGAATTAGACACTGAGCAACAAACTGTAGAGGCAAAAACCCCAAAGATGAAAGAAAAAATGAAAACCTCTTCTTCAACCTTTGTCCCAACAAAACAAAGACGTTCTGCAAGGTTAAGCTCACGAAATAATGTTGTGGATTTGATAGATGAAGTAGGGTTGTCTCGTACGCCCCTTGAAAGCCCACAAAACGTTTTTCCACAAGATTACGAGGAGGAGGTGGCCCGAGTTTTGGAAAACTTGGGGACACTCTTTGAATAAGGGATCCAATTTGAACACTCTCAAGTTCAGGACCATGCCCTTAGCTATTATGCCTCTGTTGGTAGTTCTGGTCATACATAAATCTTGCCGTCTCTTGGAGAAATGGAGGATTTGCAGGTACAAGGGGAACTAATTCCCTCTGTATATGAACATCCTAAGTTAGAAATTCACGAAGAAAGAGACTCTGAATTGGAAAATCAGTCAGGAGATACTGTTCTACCCTAATAATGGCATAAATTCTCTTTCACCCAAGATAGAGAGCATTGTTTCTTCTCCAATTAAAAACCCCACAACGAAGGCGAAGAAGAAATATAGCGCAAGGATGAAAACAATGTGTAAAAAGAACAAGAAGATGAAGAAGATGATTAAACAATTAAGAAAATGGTTGAAGGAAGCAAACAAGGCCCGAAAGATAAAAGTGGAACTCACAACCACTGACACCCAGAGTGAATGCTTCCTTCAGACCACTGGAATTCAAACAGAGAAATTCTATACCAAATATATTGGTACCCAGACTGAAGGTATTTTTGAGTTTCAGACATATTTTTCTGTGGGTTTTATGGATACTGCTGTTTAAACAGATTCTATATAAGGTGCTCAAATAAATGGATGTATTTCTCAAGAAATAGTCGATGTTGTAGAAATAACTGTTCAAACTGACTCAGTGATAACCTATGATAATGTGGCTCAGACTGTAGAAACACCCTATTATGTTCCTCTAGTAAGGGAAGCTATAATTCGAAAATTTCAAAGAGAACTGACAGAAACCCAACATGTTTTGGCTCAGTACCAAAAAGAGGTAGTACCCTTGCAAAAAAAAAAGGAATTGTTGAAGAAATTTGATGAACTGACTGCAACAGAGGATGAGAATTTTTCCAGTCTCAGAAGTGAGCAAGAAAAGGTAAATAAAGTACAAAATCGACTCCATAAAGTCAAGGATAAAATATAAATTATTTGTTTTATCTATTCTGATGTTTTGTCTTGTAGGTCACCAACCACCAATTATGCGCTATTTCTACTTGAGAGATATTTGCTACCTAAGATTAAAGCCTTTCGGGCTGGTAAGCCAACTGAGTTCAAATCTACCCCGAATTTTATTAAATGCTGACAGGAACAAAATGAGCACGTAAAACGTTTACTCTATGAGTTATATTTGAATAACTTTTTCATGGAAGATGAGAGAGATGCTAATCCTAGCCCCTTTATTCGGGATGTCCAATTTCAAGCATTTATTTCTTTTACTTGTAACCAAGTTAAGTGGGCCAAGATCTACAATACTTTCCAGAGAAGGGAACATGATCTAGATCTATGGATTAGAGGAGAACCTACCAAGCCTTTACATCTCTTTATTCAACATAAAAGGTTCATGGAACAACCAGGGGTTGTGACTGTTATCACTCTAGTAATTCTCTAAGTTGTGAGATTTTGATTTAAAGTTCAAAGAACACTAGAGGTAACCACAGAACAACGTTTAAACTCTAGGATCTAGCCTTCCTAGGGTTCAGAGAGGGTTCTCTCTTTAAGATTTAAATTTTTTTTGATTATAAGATATTAGGCTAGTTGTGATTGTGCAAATTGGTTTTGGTTTGGTTTGGTGGGAAAAATCACTTAATGATATGGATAGTGATAGATCTGTTTGTCCATTGGGCCATGGAGTCAAAAGTCAAGCAGACAAGACTAGGATCAAGGTCAAAAAATCAAATGTTTTCAGGGTAAGATAGATAAGTCTCTGAAGATATTGGAAGGCTGTTTGGTGAAGTGGTTTGATCGGGATAGAGAGCAATGAAGGATTCTTTGATCCGGATAAGGAAGGAGTAGAAAAAGGTCATTCAAAAGAGGGAGCAATTAAGGGTTTCGTGCTCTAGAAATCAACAGAAAACATAGAAATGATAAACAGTAAAGACAGGGTGATTTTAACAAATCCTGAAATAATACTCCTGAATTATCATTCAAATTTGAAACACATATATGGATGCATGAAACAAAGAAGATAAAAAATTACAAGTAGAAAGTACTTCACTTCAATGGCTCATCACATGAATCCTGAAATATGATGCTAATTGATTCGATTTAGTCTGCTACTTGAACTTGCAACACAAAAGCCTTCAAGTACAGAAATTTGACAAAAGAAATCTTCAACAATTTATTTCACAATAATACTTCGAAAGATGATATATATATATATATATATATATATATATATATATATATATATATATATATATATATATATATATATATGTTTACAAAATATCATAGAATGCTTTTAAGAATTATCTAAGGAAAAATAAAATATCTTTACAAAAAAATAGTCACAACTGCTTAACAAATCAGCAAGGTATCCTATTTATCCAAGTAAAATAGAAAGTTGTTTGTGGATTAGGTGCAACTGGCTGCCTCGGTGTCCTCTTTGCTGGCAAATCTGTTTCAAATCTATTTTGATATATTATCTTATGATCTTATGCTCTTTCATCTGATACACTTTACCTCTGATACTCTTTAAACTCTGCCAAAACTGTCTTACTGCTGTAATTTTCTGTTTTGACTGTAAAAATCAGCGAACTGCTTTTTATCCTTTTTTCTTCCTTTTGATTTTTACAATAAATCAGTAAGTGATTCCCATGATTCCTCATCAGGATTTTTTATCTTCTTCAACTTTTTAAAATTCTCATCTGCCTCAGTATATCTGACAAGTGTTGGTTTTATGACAAATAAGTGTTTTATCTCATGTTGTAGATAAAACAAATCTTCAAAACTTCTATGCAAAACTTTCCCAGTGGGAATTCCTTGTCCTTCTGTCTTGTTCAATTTCTCCTTTGCATAATCTCTGATTTTCTTATTGTAATCCTCCTGTGGCATGAGCTCACCATTTATGACCATAATATTAGGCAAACCTCTTTGCCTCAAATTTTCAAATTTAACCATAAACTTGGTTATGGCTATGTTCATGTTTTCACATTTCTCTTCAAGTTGCTTCATCTGATTCTTCCTTGTGATGACTTCCCTTATTTCAAAGATTGTCTCTGTCATATCAATGATCTCAATTTCTTCTAACTCCTATTTTTTCTTGCTGTTGTGAAACTTAATCAATTCTAGGGCCTACTCAGGTTTGGCACCAAGCTCATCTTTGGTTTTCTGAATCTTTGCTTGTGCTGCCTTCAGTAAATATTTTTGTTCATAGATTACTTGGATTGAGGGCCACACATCATTTATGGCTTCAATGATTTTGTTCCATAACTGATTTTTCACATATGACATTGTCTCCTTCATAGTTAAATCCTTTTGTAGATTCTTCAGTTCAGTATTTAACCTATTAGCCCTTTGTTTATGAATTTTGGCATTGATTTGGGCTAATTTCTTTGTATCTTCAAGATTTTCTATCACTTTCTTCAATCTGATAATCTCATTTGTTTGAAGTGACATTTCTTCCATGGTTTTTATTAGTTTACTAGACTCATCTGAATGTTGAGATGTTGTAGTAGATGATTTTGTAGCTGAAGTTGTGGATGATGTCACTGGCACTGTAGTAGCCAATGGTACTTTAGGTGCCAACTCTTCTGCCAGAGTTGAAGATACAATTGTAGTAACCATGGGAATTACTGTAGGTGTTTCTTGTGCTTTTTTTTGTTTCCATTTCATGGACAAGCTTCTCCATTTGAATTTCCATTTCTTTGATATGTCCTGTTAACTGAAAAATTAATTTCATCATGTCATCCTTCTGAGTCTATTCTTGTACAATTTATTTGGCCTGAGGATGTTCAGTTGATGGAAGCTTGAGTTGTTTCCTTAATGCTGCAATATCAACATTATTTTCCTTCACTAACTCTTCTACAGCTTTGACATTTGCAAGATCATATCCAACTTGAATGACCAACTCTTCTAAAGACTTAATCTTAAGATATTTAGCGTATGAGGAGGCTTTGTCCACTTTCATTTTATCTCTCTTGTTTATGATTGTATTCTGAAGTTTTTGGACATTCATAGCCTTGGTTGTAATGGTAGAATATAACATCTCTGAAATTTTCCTATGAAATTCTATTTCATCTAGTGCATGAATATTTTCTGTGGGCACTTCTAGATCAAGTTTATTGTAGTCTTCAACTATCTTTGGAGTCTTCACTGTAGGTTGGAGCACTGACATAATCAAATTTTTATTTGAGTAGTCAAAAACTGATAAAATTCTGTTTTGAACACTTGGTTTTTGTTTCAAATATTGAGAATAAATCTCATTTTTGATCTCTTCATTCTTTGTTTTAATCTGCCTATATTTTTCCTTGATATCAATATCTTTTTCCTCTACTGTCTGTGAGGAGGATGCCTCCATATTCTGTTGTTTCTCTACCACTCGTGTATTTGAATTATCTGGATTTCCTTCATTCAAATTCTCTATAATTGGTTCATTTGTAATGACTGTAGCATCATCTATATTTGTCACTAGGACATCTGTGTCCTCTACCTCAATAGTCACTTTCTCTTTATCAATTGCATTTATCTTAGGCTTTTTTTTTGTATCTTAATTTAAACCTAGTCTCAGTTGTTGTCTTAGCAATGTAAGTACCTTCGTCTCTGACTCTTTTAGTGACTTTTTCTCTTTGATTTTCAGTTTGTAAGGTGTGACTAATATCACCCTGCTTAACTGCATCTACCAAAGTGTTTTCTATACACTCAGTTTGATTAAAATACTTTTCAATCTCTGGTTTTTTTCTCATGAATGTAAGGTGTTAGTTTGCACTTAACCCTCATTTTGCTTAATATTGCTTGTGGATCATAGTTCCATGAGAAAATTTCTTCAAATCTATTCTCAAGTAACTGTTTGGTTGCTTCTGTCTCTGCATCTCTGTGATTACAAATAAAGGGTCCCACCTGATTTTTCAACTTAAATTGTGTTTTCTTCTTAGCTATTAGGAAGTTGATAGAATCATAATTTAAGATTTTCCTGATGTATTCCAAGGAAAAAACCCTCATTGGTACATATTTAGGTAGTTTGTAGGGTAGAATATTGGACCCAAAAACTCTTATTTCTATGTGTTTTTCATATAAATACCAATCTCCAGTTCTAGTCTGCTCTGATAGCTGTAGAACTTTTTTCATTTCATCACCGATCCTTGGCTGTTCAGTATTTGTCAACATGTTTATTAATGGATGAACAAAGAAGTCTGAAAAATCTACATAAGTGAACTTTGTGGACTCTTTTCTGATCAAAGATGTCCAAAAAATGACTGAAAATGGATTTTATTCTATATCATGCTTCTGGAGGGTTATAGGAAACTTATCTGCTTGAAAACAAAAGAACATATGGAAGAGAAAGGATGTATATCTAAACATTCCTTCAGTTGGAAATTTAACAAGCTGATCATGGATATTATCAGAAATGTATTTAGCATAAACAAAAATAATAGAAGGAGGTCGTCCTGGTGCAAAAGTAGATAGGAAACCTAGGATTGATTCATCTGTATGCTCATATGTAAAGTATCCTAGGATGAATGAAACATGGAAATGACATGCCTAGACCCTTCTGGAAGTTTTGAAGTGGAATAAGGAGGGTTTATTTGTGGAATTTCAACATGTAAGGGCATGAATACTTAAAAGATCTGAAATCTTTTGGGAAAATCAAGGCCAATGTATAACTATGTAAGTGCTTATATTGACAAAGGAACTGCTTTAGGATCAGTTTTGAGCTGTAACATCTGGTTTATGGATTCAAAAGTAATTGTAAACAATAATTATTTTTTTGCATTCACTATTGCTCTTTTTTCAGGTACATAATAGTTCTGACACAACCTAATAACCTCTGGGCATGGATGAGTGAATGAAACAACATATTTGGGTAGATTTGATTCCCAAATTTGGACTTCTTCCACTTGATCTAAGGATTTTTCAAAGCTCCAGTTGTGGAGGTCTAACAGATTGAATTCTACTATTGGATATGCTATTTTATAGTCCACATCTGCTAAAGGTGTGTGTTCAATGTCTACAACAGGAGGACCATTTTCAAATCTGTACTCAAGTAACTGTTTGGCTGCTTATGTTTTAGGGTCCTATAATAATAGGGTTCATAATATTTGAATTGACTTTGATAGTATTTTAAATATGTACATGCCTTGATTTCTGCAAGTTGTTTTCCCATATTTGAAAATTATAAAAAATGAAAAGCAAATCTACAACCTGGAAATAATTTCCACAATCCACAAGTTGTTTTCCCAAATCTACAACCTCCTGTATTTTAGACAATGTAATTTTTTGGAAGGATCATAGTGGGATTTTATTAAATTGTTTGTTAAAATAAGAAGCTGACAAAATCTTAGAATAATTTCATACAGGTGACTATGGAGGATATCTCTACTAGAAGACTATTGAAGACAAAATCCTAAGAGCTGGTTTTTACTGGCCTACTTTGTTTGCAGATGTGAAAAGGTATGTGACCTCCTGTCACAAGTGTAAAATATTTGAGGGTAAGAAAAAGCTGTTACCCCTGCCCTTAAAGCCCATTTCAACAATGGGGTCTTGACTTCATTGGTGAAATTTACCCCCCATCATCAGCCCAACATAAGTGGATTCTGATAGCCACTGACTATTTTACCAAGTGGATTGAAGCCATACCATCTAGGTAAGCCACAGATACTGTCATTATCTCCTTTTTAGAAAGCAACATACTTTCAAGATTTGGATATCCCCAAAAGATAATTACTGACAATGCAACTGCATTCAAATTTAGAAAGATGATTGAATTTTTCCATAAATACCACATTACCCTAGGCTATTCTACTACATATTACCCTCAAGGTAATGGTCTAATTGAATATTCAAATAAGAGCCTTGTAAACATAATCAAAAAGTTACTAGAAGACAACAAAAGACTTAGAACAAGAAGTTAGTCAATGCCTTATGCGCAGATAGACTTACAACCAAAAAATATATTGGTACATCCCCTTACCAGCTTGTCTATGGAATGGATGCTGTTTTTCCATATTCCTTAGGAGTACCAGTAATGAAGATTATCCAAGAGTTACAAGTTGAAACAAATGACATTCAAAGAAGTATAAATCAAACTATTCACTTGCAGCAAACAAGAGAATACGTTTATATTAAGTCTCAAGTTATCCAAGATAAGATAAAGAAATTTTTTGACAGAAAGAGTAAAGAAGATGATTCTACATTGGAGACAAAGTGTTAAAATGGGATTCAAGAAGAGGAGAAAGGTAAACATGGAAAATTTGATTTTCTATGGAAATGACCTTATGTTATTTATGGTTACAGAGGTAACAATGATTTCTTTCTGAAAGAAATGGATGGATCAGATGTGCTAGATGGACCAGTGAAAGGCAGAATGCTGAAACACTATTACTCCTATGAGATAACAAATAGTTAGTTTAATTTACTTTGATCATTGTACATACACATTAAAGATTTTATATTGGATTGGATGTTCTCCTAACAAATTTGAAGCCCAGAGAGAAGGCCCTAAGCTTTGAGAGGTAAAATATCATAAGTATGAATAATTGTAGATATCAGAAGATACTTACAGGGTCATCACAATCAAAATTCAAAGGCTACTATTCTCAAAGTTCTTTACATTTCACCAGGAAATGCCATCCCCATGTGGAGCCATTGTTAGGATCCTATAATAATAGGGTTCATAATTTTTGAATTGACTTTGATAGTCTTGTAAATATGTACATACCTTGCTTTCTGCAAGTATTTTTTCTCATATTTGAAAATAATAAAAAATGAAAAGTGGGTAAAAGTCCTAAAAGAAATATCAAAGGACTTAGAAAAAGAAAAGATCCAAAAATAATAAAAAGTAGACCCCAAAAGAGAAAAAGGGATAAAATAAGACATGAAAGTGAGCAAGTCAAAATGCCACTACTATTTACTTTTATTGCAAGAATAATGATTATGTGCAGATTGTCAAAAAATGCCATAGTCCATGATCAGTTAAATAGTTTAATCTGAATTTTTCATGGTTTGAATTTCATGTTTTAGATAGAGAATAAAGATATGTCAAACAATTTAAACTTTACAAATCAATAGATAGTTAGAGAATAAATGAGAAGCTCAACAATTTAATCTGAGCCCTTGGATGAAATAAGGTTAGACTTAGATAGTTTTTATGCTTTGAAAGAAAAATGGATTTAGGGTTGCAAGCTTAAATGCACCCATGCAAATGAAGTAAAAAATGTTAGAAATAATGATGGGTAGGTAGAAAGCAGTTGTGCAAGGCATGTAATAAAACATCATCGGGAAAAAATCATTAATTTCCCCTCCCCCACAATGATCTAGTATTCTAAACCTTTAGTTAAAGAGGCTCAGAGCATTTCTCTGACTTCTGTTGGGACTGGAACCAATGCTCAATAATTGATTGGTTAAAAATATTGGATTCCCTACATAAAATCCATTTCATCAGCATATTCACCATTTTCCAAAACTATGATCCCTTTTCCTAAGTAAAACACCTTTTTGGCTTAGTAAAAGTAAAAAACCTACTTAATTAATTGCATTTTCATTCGAAAAACACTCAAAAAACCTATAAAATACATTTTACCCTAAGTTTATGTGTAAAAAATCAAAATGGGACAAACTATGCTTAATTGCCTATTTACACTTTACTTAGTTTAAATCTATGTATTTTAATTCATTTCACTCATTATTTCTCCATTTAATATTAATTTCTAACCTAGGTACTAAATCCCTATTAAAATATCCCTTCCCATTTATTATTAATTTCTTTATATATTAATACCCCCAAAAACCCACTTGTTTTAAGTTAAATCCTATGTTTATTTATCCCACATGTTAAAAATAAATCCCCGCTCTTTCCCATAGGTTTAAACATAGTTTATATTCTAATCCCGCCTCCTATGGTTTTAAAACACTTGTTAAAATGTTTTATATTCCATATAATACCATACTGCGCCATTGGTTAAAACATTCATTAATGTTTTATTTTAACTATATAAGATTACCCCCTGCCAAATCAAATAGATATAAGGTTTTTTCACGTTATAAATATATATTTATTAACGTTTAAACCTACCCCGCCACATATTAAACCCCAGACCCCACCTATTACCGCCGAGCAACTCCACAAAAAATCACAACCGTTCGCATTCTTAACCTTCAATCCAACGATCGAAATGCCATATCGCAAATTAAGTTGCGCAATCATAACATTTTTCAAACTACACAAAATAGGTGGTTTTACCTCCTTCTCTCTCCTCCATGCTGCCAAGCCTCATTGGATCGCATCCGATCCAATCAAAACCATTTACCACCTATAATCTGCGTGATAACCACTTGTGGTTTGCGCCTTTGAAAACTCAAAACCACCGTTTAATCCGATGTGACCACCATTAATTGGAGACTATTTTAGACCTAAAACATCTAATAAACTTATAAATGCGCCATTAAGCCATATTCCCGCGCTATTTGACTGTATTATTCCTCCATACTGAGAAGAACAAAACCTGAACACCGTTTCAAAGCCCTGAATCTGAAAACACTCGCATTTGCTGTCAAGACTGTTGAAAGGTCCTGGATTGCTTCCAGAAAATACCAGAAAACTATTCAAAAGCTATTAGAACCTGTTCAAACGCCAAAGAACCTGTTTTAAAAGACCAATACCTGTGCAAACAGGTATTTTCCAAGAAAAACAAGCCTGTTATCATACTAAAAAGAATTTTCTAAGGGAATTAAGCCCAGTTAAAGCTTATTTACTCAAAGAAAGCTTCTACTTGCCTGAAAAGATCTAAAACCCTGTCAAAATTTGATACAAACCGTGTTTTTAATACTACATTTAATTTTAAAGGAAAAAATCGAGTTTATTTTAGTTTTTTTAGACTTTAAAAGATCCCAATCTTACCTAGAAATCCTCTGCAGGTAACCCCAACCTTCTGCGCCCAATTTCAATAAATTTTAGCCCAATATTCACTGAAAAAGCATAAGAAACCCCTGTTTCTTATTTTATAAACCAGTGAGACTTTGAAGTACAGTTTGAAGTTAAAATTAAGGTTGAAACCCAAGGAAAGAATCAAGTTGTACCCATTTTCATCCAAGAACCTCTGTCAAAATCAAGAAAAACTTCTGTAAACCATTTAATTTTACAGAAGGATCCAGAAATCCTAAAAACAGAGTTTTAGTAATCCAGAAAGCCTAAAAATACCAAAATCCACTCCAACTATGTCCTCCAAGACTGCAATCATTGTGAATCCTCTACAACCTCCTGTTGTAGACATTGAAAACACACCTTTAGCAGATGTGGACTATAAAATAGTAGATCCAATAGTAGAATTCAATCTGTTAGACCTCCACAACTGGAGTTTTGAAAAATCCTTAGATCAAGTGGAAGAATTCCAAATTTGGGAATCAAATCTACCTAAATATGTTGTTCCAGTCACTCATCCATGCCTAGAGGTTATTAGGTTGTGTCAGAAGAATTATGTACCTGAACAAAGAGCAATGGTGAATGCAAACAAAGAATTACTATTTGCAATTACTGATGAGTCGATAAACTAGATGCTACAACTCAAACCTGATCCTAAAGTAGTTCCTTTGTCAATAGAAGCACTCAAAAAGTTGTACATTGGCCTTGATTTTCCCAAATGATTTCAGATATTTCAAGTATTCATGCCATTACATGTTGAAATTCCATGAATCAACCCTGCTTATTCCACTTCAAAATTTCCAGAAGGGTCTAGGCATGTCATTTCCATGTTGTCATTCATCCTAGGATACTTTACAGATGAGCATACAGATAAATCAATCCTAGGTTTCCTATGTACTTTTGCACCAGGACAACCTCCTTATGTTATTTTCAATTATGTTGAATACATTGCTGATAATATCCATGATCAGCTTGTTAAATTTCCAACTAAATGAGTGTTTAGATATACATCCTTTCTCTTCCATATGTTCTTGTATTTTCAAGCAGATAAGTTTCCTATAACCCTCCAGAAGCTTGATATAGAAGAAAATCCACTTTCAGTCATTTTTTGGACATCTTTGATCAGAAAAGAGTCCAAAAAGTTCACTTATGCAGAGTTTTCAGACTTCTTTGTTCATCCATTAATAAACATGTTGACAAATACTAAACAACCAAGGATCAGTGATGAAATGAAAAAAGTTCTACAACTATCAGAGCAGACTAGAAATGAAGATTGATATTTATATGAAAAACACACAGAAATAAGAGTTTTTGGGTCCAATATTCTACCCTACAAACTACCTAAATATGTACCAATGAGGGTTTTTGCCTTGGAATACATCAGGAAAATCTTAAATTCTGATTCTATCAACTTCCTAGTAGCTAAGAAAAAAACACAATTTAAGTTGAAAAATCAGGGGGGACCCTTTATAAGTTTCTCATGGAACTATGATCCACAAGGAATATTAAGCAAAATGAGGTTTAAGTGCAAAATAAAACCTTACATTCATGCGAAAAAACCAGAGATTGAAAAGTATGTTAATAAAATTGAGTGGATAGAAAACACTTTGGTAGATGCAGTTAAGCAGGTTGATACTAGTCACACCTTAAAAACTACAAATCAAGGAGAAAAATTCACTAAAAGAGTAAGAGAAGAAGGTACTTACATTGATGAGACAACAAATGAGACTAGGTTAAAATTAAGATACAACAAAAAGCCTAAGATAAATCCAGTTGATAAAGAGAAAGTGACTATTGAGGTAGAAGACACAGATGTCCCAGTGACAAATACAGATGTTGCTACAGTCATTACAAATGAACAAGTTATAGAGAATTTGAATGAAGGAAATCTAGATAATTCAAATACACAGGTGGTAGAGAAAGAAAATAATATGGAGGCATCCTTCTCATAGACAGTAGAGGAAAAAGATCTTGATATCAGGGAAAAATATAAGCAGATTAAAACAAAGAATGAAGAGATCAAAAATGAGATTTATTCTCAATATTTGAAACAAACACCAGGTGTTAAAAACAAAATTTTATCAGCTTTTGACTACTCAAATATAAAGTTTATTATGTCAGTCCTCCAACCTACAGTGAAGACTCTAAAGACAGTTGCAGACTACAAGAAAGTTGAACTAGGAGTGCCCACAAAAAATATTCATGCACTAGATCAAATAGAATTACATAGGAAAAGTTCACAGATGTTATATTCTACCATTACAACTAAGGCTATGAGTGTCCAAAAACTTCAGAATACAATCATAAACAAGAGAGATCAAATGAAAGTGGACAAAGCCTCTTCATATGCTAAAGATCTTAGGATTAATTATTTAGAAGAGTTGGTCATTCAAGTTGGATATGATCCTGCAAATGTCAAAGCTGCATAAGAGTTAGTGAAGAAAAAGAATGCTGATATTGTAGCATAAAGGAAACAAATCAAGCTTCCATTAACTGAACATCCTCAAGCCAAATAAATTGTACAAAAACAGACTCAGAAGGATGACATGATGAACTTAATTTTTTAGTTAACAGGACAGATCAAAGAAATGGAAATTCAAATGAACAAGCTTGTCCATGAAAGGGAAACAACAAAAGCACAGGAAACCCCGACAATAATTCCCATGGTTACTACAACTGTACCTTCAACTCTGGCAGAAGAGTTGGGACCTAAAGTACCACTGGCTACTGTAGTGCCAGTGACATCATCCACATCTTCAGCTACAGAATCATCTACTACAGCAGCTCAACATTCAGATGAGTCTAGTAAACTAATAAAAGCCATGGAAGAAATGTCACTTCAAACAAATGAGATTAACAGATTGAAGAAAGTGATAGAAAACCTTGAGGATACAAAGAAATTAGCCCAAATCAATGCCAAAACTCATGAACAAAGGGCTAATAGATTAAATACCAAACTGAAGAATATACAAAAGGATTTAACCTTGAAGGAGCCAATGTCATATGTGAAAAATCAGTTATGGAACAAATTCGTTGAAGCCATCAACGATGTGTGGCCCTCAATCCAAGTAATCTATGAACAAAAATATTTACTGAAGGTAGCACAAGTAGAGATTCATAAAACCAAAGATGAGCTTGGTGCCAAACCTGAGTAGGCCCTAGAATTGATTAAGTTTCTCAACAACAAGAACAAATAGGAATTAGAAGAAATTGAAATCACTAATAGGACAGAGGCAATCCTTGAAATAAGGAAAGTCATTACAAAGATGAATCTGATGAAGCAACTTGAAGAGAAATGTGAAAACATGAACATAGCCATAACCAAGTTTATGGTTAAATTTGAAAATTTGAGGCAAAGAGGCTTGCCTAATATTCTAGTCATAAATGAAAAGCTCATGCCACAAGAGGATTACAATAAGAAAATCAGAGATTATGCAAAGAAGCAAGTGAACAAGACAGAAGGACAAGGAATTCCCACTGGGAAAGTTTTGCACAGAAGTTTTGAAGATTTGTTTTATCTACAACATGAGATAAAACACTTATTTGTCATAAAACCAACATTTGTCAGATATACTGAGTCAGATGAGAATTTTAGAAAGTTGAAGAAGATAAAAATTCCTAATGAGGAATCATGGGAATCACTTATTGATTTATTGTAAAAATCAAAAGGCAGAAAAAAGGATAAAAAACAGTTTGCTGATTTTTACAGTCAAAACAGAAAATTACAACAGTGAGACAGTTTTGGCAGAGTTTAAAGAGTATTAGATGAAAGAGTATAAGATCAAAAGATAATATTTCAAAACAAATTTGAAATATCTTTGCCAGTAAAGAGGACACCAAGGCAGCCAGCTGCACCGAATCCAAAAACAACTTTCTATTTTATTTGGATAAATATGACAGCTTGCTGATTTGTTAAGCAGCTCTCACTATTTTTTTGTAAAGATATTTTATTTTTCCTTAGTTAATTCCTCTAAGAATTCTAGGATATTTTGTAAATATTTTTGTATATATACTTCATCTTTTGAATTATTATTGTGGAATAAATTGCTGAAGATTTATATAGTCAAATTTCTGTACTTGAAGGCTTTTGTGTTGCAAGTTCGAGTAGAAGACTGGATCAAATCAATTAGCATCATATTTCAGGATTCATGTGATGAGCCATTGAAGTGAAGTACTTTCTACTTGTCATTGTTTATCTTCTTTGTTTCATGCATCCATATACGTGTCCCAAATTTGAATGATAATTCAGGAGTATTATTTCAGGATTTGTTAAAAGCACCCTGTCTTTACTGTTTATCATTTCTATGCTTTCTACTGATTTCCAGAGTAGGGAACCCTTAATTTCTCCCTCTTTCGAATGACCTCTGTCTACTCCTTCCTTATCCTGATCAAAGTATCCTTCATTGCTCTTTATCCCGATCAAACCACTTCACCAAACAACGTTCCAAGATCTTCAAAGACTTATCTATCTTGCCCTGAAAACATTTGACTTTTTGACCTTGATCCTAGTCCTGTCTGCTTGACTTTTGACTCCATAGCCCAATGGACAAACATATCTATCACTATCCATCTCATTAAGTGATTTTTCCCACCAAACCAAACCAAACCAAAACCAATTTGCACAATCACAACTAGCCTAATATATTATAATCAAAACAAAGTTAAGTCTTAAAGAGAGAGCCCTCTCTGAACCTTAGGAAGGCTAGATCTTAGAGTTTAAAAGTTGGTCTGTGGTTACCTCTAGTGTTCTTTGAACTTTAAATGAAAATATCAAAACTTAGAGAATTACTAGAGTGATAACATACTGGCTACCATACTGGGGACTTAACCAATCCTCAGTTTTGAAATAGATCTTAAAGGAAATCATTTTTATTATCCTTTTGTCTTTAAGACTGTTTTATAAGTTGTGAGTATCAAAAACTGTAATTATGGCTTCTAAAAAAATATACTATACTAGGTCTAACCTGGATCCTAAACCTGCTGTTATAGTAGACAATCCAGACATAATTGGGAAAAAGAATAAACATATAGAAGATTTAGCTGCTAAAGTTTCTTTAATTAGAGCCAATTCATTACCACAAGAGTTAGTAAGTTTACAAGATATAGAGTTTGATTTGAAATTTCAACATTTTTTATTCAGAAGCAAATTTGAAAGTAATTTAAGTACTGCTGTTATAGACCCTATTTTTATTTCATTTTTGGAAACAAAATAGGAAAATATTGTAGTATATTCTGAATTAAAGAAAGTTAAAAATTAGGATAAACTTGAAGAGATAAATTCTACTATTCTTAAGGAAATTGATGAATCTATTGAATTAGCTCAATTGTTAGCATATACATCTAAGCCTTCTATTCTTCATTTAAATACCACGACGTCATCTATAATTTCCACTACCATCCAATCTATAGATCCATTTATCCTTAGATTACCCTTACAACCTAGAATATTATTCCCTTCATCCCCAACATCCATTTCATCCACTAGTTTACCTTATACTATTACAAATACATCATTCTCATTTCCCAGTAGTTCCTTATATATTCTAGTTTCATTTCCTAACACCTCCACTTCATCCTTTAGTTCATCCACCACTTTTTCTAGTTCAACATCTTATAATCCATTTTCATTAGCCGCTAGTTCCAGTTTAGCCCCAAGCACTTTTAATCTACCTCCTAGTCAAGCTAGAATTCAAGCTATGGCTGTCTGGTATGCTCCCCTAGTTCTTCCAGCACAACTACATGATATGCCTCAGGATTACCAAAGTAAGATACCCCAATTTGATGCTACTACTCATTACACAGCCCAACAACATATTAATAAGATGACAGATTACTTTGAACTCCATGAAATAGATGATTCTAATGTACAAATGAGGCTCTTTGCACAAACATTAACAGGGGAAGTTAAAAAATGGTTTAAAGGACTTAATGCTGGTAGTATAGCTGGCTTAGTAGTTTTTCATAGATTATTTTTAAATAAATGGGAAAAGAAGAAAAATCCACTTCAAATACTGTCTGAATTTGATGCTATGAAGAGAGCTCCTAATGAATTAGTACAAGACTATTGCACTAGATATAACAGTGTTTACAATTCAATTCCTGCAAATCTCAAACCCACTCCTGATTCTGTCCTACTCAAATTCCCTGATGGATTTGACACAAACATGGCTTATCAGTTGAGGGAAAGAAATGCTAAAACTTTAGAAAGAATGCAAACATATGCTGTTGGTGTAGAAGTAAACATTTTAGTTAAAAAGGCCAGATTAAGGAATGAAAGGAGAGTAACCATGAAAGAAGAAGCTTCTACTTCATACAAAAAATAGATCAATTAGCTAAGACTTTAGAGATAATGATGGATAGATTAGACAACATAGAAAGAATATCTCAACTTTAGGAAAAATACAAACTCAGGAAAATCAAAAGAATCAGCCCCAGATCAGATAATAAGACCCCCATTTCAGGGGAACTATGTTGAAAGTTCTCAAAACAATGATGATGATGAGGATACCATAAATCTAATGGGAATAGATGATAATAACATTATCTTTCTCACACAGGAAGATCAAGAGTTATTTGAACTCCAACAACTTCAATTAGATTCAGGTGAATCATTTGATTATAAACAAGGTTATGATTTTGCCATAAACGAAGTACATAAGCAATATAACCTTAGGAGTAAGCAAAACACTGAAACTTCTACTAAGAAAATTGTACAAATTGAAAATAAGAAAACAGTAGAAGCCCTAATAACAAAAGTTCTGCAAATTATCCCTAGGGAAAATAAACAAAACTCTAATTCATCCCAAAAAGTCTCTAGCTCTAAAATTTCACCAAATATTAAGATTGTTGACATAACAGATGAAGTTGATCAAACAACAAAGGATTCAAAAAAATATGCCGCTGTTAAAAAAACTATTTCTGCTAAAACAACAAACTTAGAGCCCAAAACATCCACTGTTGATCCAAAATCAGTAGATCCAAAAGATGCCACTGCAAAAACAACTTTTGATAATTCAAAATTTGAAAAAACATCTATTGCTTCACAAACCATTCCTAAAAAGAAAACCAAGAGCAGTAAAACACAAGAGACTCAAACAGAAAATGAAAACATAACTGTAGAAAAACAAGATAAACCCACTCAAACTACAGTTACTAAGGAAGAGTTAATTCAAATAAGTAAATTTCAACCTTCATTCAATATACAAACTGAAATTACAAAGTTAAAAATACCAATTCCTTTGACATAATTGGTAAAACAGGATTTGTATAAATCAAATATCACTGAAATATTAAACATGAATGATGGGGAAGACTCTATAAACTTGGATGATGATCAACCAAAGTTGATTTTTGGCCCTGATGTAAATGGAAAGTATAAAGATGGATCAGTTCCTCCATTCTACATCAGTTTAACTATTCATGACCAAATCTTACACAACACAATGTTAGATTCAGGTGCTTCACATAATATAATGGTTAAAGCTATAATGGAAACCATGAACTTAGACATGACAAGGCCCTACAAGGATTTATTTTCATTTGATTCAAGCAAAGTAAAATGCCTAGGTTTAATCAAATATTTGTGTGTAACATTAGTTCAATATCCTGGCAAGAGTATACTTATGGACATTTTAGTAGTTGATATCCCACCCAAGTATGGAATGTTATTATCTCTCTCATGGGGAGAAAAATTATAGGGATCTCTACAATTGGACATGTCTTATGCTAATATATCAGTTTTTGGTAAACCAAAGAAATTATATAGGGAAAAATTGATGAAATATATGGTGAGTAGTGCAGAAAGATCAATAAATTTCCCAATTTACACTACACCTATTGACCTAGATTCATTCATCCTATGTAACTCTGAAATTGATAATGAAATCAAAACTGAACTAAGGGAGAAAAAGAAAACACAAAGCAACGACAATATCTTTCATGAACCTTTATGGCATTTACATTTTGATGGATCATTTAATAAGTTAGGAGCAAGAGCAGGATTTTGGATAACTAATATAGAGAAAAATCATGCAGAAGGCCATGCTTTCAAACTGAATTTCAAATGCACCAACAATATGGATGAGTATGAAGCCCTCATTTTAGGACTCCAGATTATCAGAAAATTAGGAGGCAAAAGAATAGCAATAATGGGAGACTCAGAGTTAATTGTAAAACAAATTAATGGTGAATATTTTGTTTACAATCCTAGATTAGGCCGATATAGAGAAATTATATTAGATTTGATTGATGATTTGTTGGAATGTAATTTTTTTGCAATACCAAGAAAGCAAAACTTACAAGCACACTCCTTAGAAACTTTTGCTAGTACTTGTAATTTATCCTTTCAGCCCAATCATAAATATACTGCAGAAGTAAAACATAGACCAATAATTCCAGACAAACTCAAATATTGGCAAATTTTCTCACAAGATCAAAAAATTTATCACTTTATGAATAATGAAGGTGAATTTCAGAATTGTAAAATAGACATTGATTGTACCATAGCTCAAGATTTAGATAGTGAAAATGATTTAAATAATGTAGATATAAATAAAGTAAAGCTTGCTAGATCTACTAAATTTAGTCAATCAGATATAGATAACTTAGAGAGAGTAGAAATTGATGAGATAATTGATGATGAATCTGATATATTAAATCTCAAAGATAATTTCTTACCAAAAGGTTTAACTCCTTTAGAAGATTTATTTGACTCAAATGATGTTGCTAGAAAACCCAAAATGGAACCACTTAGATCCGATATTGAGGAATGCAACACTGGCATAGAATTAAAACCAGAAATGATCAAACTTTCCAAAGCCTTACCTCAACATGAAAAAGGAAAATATATTGCTCTTTTCAAGGAATTTCAAGATGTTTTGTTTGGAGTTATGAGGACCTAAAATCCTATGACACCAACATAATTCCACATAAAATCCCTATAAAAGAAGATCAAAAGCCTTTTAAACAAAAGTTAAGGAGGATCAACCCTGTGGATAAACCCTGTTTTGATGCCCTTGATTGAAAAAGAAGTAAAAAGAATGTACGATGCACAGATAATTACACAAATCAGATATTCTGATTGGGTTTCTAATCTAGTTCCAACCAGAAAAAAGACAGGAGAGATTAGATTATGTCTTGATTTTAGGAATCTAAACAAATTATCCTTAAAAGATAATTATCCTTTACCAAATATGGATCACATTTTACAAAAGGTAGTTGGTTCTTCTAGAATTTCACTTTTAGATGGATTTTCAGGATACAACCAAATTTTAGTCCAACCGGAGGATCAAGCCAAAACAACTTTTACTACTCCTTGGGGCACTTTTATGTACTTAAAGATGCCTTTTGGTTTAATGAATGCAGGGGAAACCTTTCAAAGAGCTATGGATATAGCCTTTGCAAATGAAATTCATGAATTCTTAGAAATTTACTTAGATGACAATACTGTATTTTCTAAGGCTGATTATGAACACTTAGATCATCTTAGACAAGTCTTTATTAAATGCAGAAAGTTTGGCATCTCATTAAACCCTAGGAAAACCTTATTTGTATTAGAATAAGGTAAGTTACTAAGACACATAATATCCAAGGAAGGAATTAGAATAGATCCTGCAAGAATAGAAGCAATTCTTAACATCAGTCCACCAAGAAACATAAAAGAGTTACAAGTCATTCTAGGTAAATTTAACTTTTTAAGAAGATTCATATCCAATTTAGCTAAAATAATTAGAGAACTAAATAATATGTTGAAAAAATATTCAGTTCTTAAATGGACTTTGAGGCCAAACAATCTTTTGAATCCATCAAACATGGCCTAACCAAAACCCCAGTCCTTATAAGTCCCGACTTCAAAAAGGATTTCATCATTTTCTCATCTGCTTCAGAGCACACCATTGCTGTAGTTTTACTGCAGAAAAATGACCAAGGTTATGAACATCCCATAGATTTCTTTAGCAGAACACTTAGAGATTCCACTTTGAAGTACAATATTATGGAGAAACAAGCCCTAGCTTTGGTAAAGTCCATTAAAGACTTCAGAGTTTACATTATCTATTCTCACACCATTGCCTATGTCCCAAATGCAGTAGTAAAAGACATTCTAACTCAGGATGGTCTTGATGGTATAAGAGGTAAGTGGATTGCCACAATTTTAGAATATGACATAGAGATTAAACCCACAAAATTGATAAAAGGTTAATGTTTAGCCAAACTTATGGCTAAATCAAATTGTCATGCCCTAGACATAAATTTTATTTCCCAAGTAGATGATCAGGAAGAAATGGTGACTCTAGAGATCAGTAAAGCCTTTTCATACTCACCATGGTATGCATATATTATATTTGTATTACTAAACTTACAAGCTCCTCCTGGATTATCAAGAACACAAGCTAGATTCTTAAAACCAAAGGTAGTAAGATTTTGTATTTTAGACAATGTACTTTTTTGGAAGGATCATAGTGGGATTTTATTAAATTTTTTGTTAAAATAAGAATCTAACAAAATCTTAGAATAATTTCATGCAGGTGACAGTGGAGGACATCTCTACTGGAAGACTACTGCAGACAAAATCCTAAGAGCTGGTTTTTATTGGCCTACTTTGTTTGCAGATGTTAAAAGGTATGTGACCTCTTGTCACAAGTGTCAAATATTTGAGGGTAAGAAAAAGATGTTACCCCTGCCCTTAAAGCCCATTTCAACAATGGGGTCTTGACTTCATTGGTGAAATTCACCCCCCATCATCAGCCCAACATAAGTGGATTCTAGCAACCACTGACTATTTTACCAAGTGTATTGAAGCCATACCATCTAGGCAAGCCACAAATACTGTCATTATCTCCTTTTTAGAAAGCAACATGCTTTCAAGATTTGGATGTCCCCAAAAGATAATTACTGACAATGCAGCTGCATTCAAATCTAAAAAGGTGATTGACTTTTTCCATAAATACCACATTACCCTAGGCCATTCTACTGCATATTACCCTCAAGGTAATGGTCTAGCTAAATATTCAAATAAGAGCCTTGTAAACATCATCAAAAAGTTACTAGAAGATAACAAAAAGACTTTGAACAAGAAGTTAGTCAATGCCTTATGGGCAGATAGACTTATAACCAAAAAATCTATTGGTACATCCCCTTACCAGCTTTTCTATGGAATGGATGCTGTTTTTCCATCTTCCTTAGGAGTACCCGTAATGAAGATTATCCAAGAGTTACAAGTTGAAACAAATGACATTCAAAGAAGGATAAATCAAACTATTCACTTGCAACAAACAAGAGAAAATTTTTATATTAAGTCTTAAGTTATCCAAGATAAGATAAAGAAATTTTTTGACAGAAAGAGTAAAGAAGATGATTTCTATATTGGAGACAAAGTGTTAAAATGGGATTCAAGAAGAGAAGAGAAAGGTAAACATGGAAAATTTTATTTCTTATGGAAATGACCTTATGTTATTTATGGTTACAGAGGTAACAATTCTTTCTTTCTGAAAGAAATGGATGGATCAGATGTGCTAGATGGACCAGTAAATGACAGAATGTTGAAACACTACTACTCCTCTGAGATAAAAAATAGTTAGTTTCATTTACTTTGATCATTTTACATACACATTGAAGATTCTAGATTGGATTGGATGTTTTCCTAACAAAGTTGAAGCCCGGAGAGAAGGCCCTAAGCTTTGAGAGGTAAAATATCATAAGTATGAATAATTTTAGATATCAGAAGATACTTACAGGGTCATCACAATCAAAATTCAAAGGCTACTAGTCTCAAAGTTCTTAACATTTCACCAGGAAATGCCATCCCCATGTGGAGCCACTGTTAGGGTCCTATAATAATAGGGTTCATAATTTTTGAATTGACTTTGATAGTCTTGTAAATATGTACATACCTTTCTTTCTGCAAGTTGTTTTCCCATATTTGAAAATAATAAATATCAAAGGACTTAGAAAAAGACAAGATCAAAAAAGAATAAAAATTAGACCTCAAAAGAGAAAAAGAGATAAAATAAGACATGAAAGTGAGCAAGTCAAAATGCCACTACTATTTACTTTTACTGCAAGAGTAACGATTATGTGCAGATTGTCAAAAAATGCCATAATCCATGATCAATTAAATATTTTAATCTTAACTTTTCATGCTTTGAATTTCATGTTTTAGATAGAGAATAAAGATATGTCAAACAATTTAAACTTGAAAAATCAGTAGATATTTAGAGAATAAATGAGGAGCTCAACAATTTAATCTGAGCCCTCGGATGAAATAAGGTCAGACTTAGATAGTTTTTATGCTTTGAAAGAAAAATGGATTTAGGGTTGTAAGCTTAAATGCACCCATGCAAATGAAGTAAAAAATGTTAGAAATAATGATGGGTAGGTAGAAAGCAGTTGTGAAAGGCATGTAATAAAACATTATCGGGAAAAAATCACTAATTTCCCCTCCCCCAAAATGATCCAGTATTCTAAACCTTGAGTTAAAGAGGCTCAAATCAATTCTCTGACTTTTGTTGGGACTGGACACAAGGCTCAATAACTGATTCGTTAAAAATATTGGATTCCCTACATAAAATCCATTTCATCAGTGCATTCACCCTTTTCCAAAACTATGATCCCTTTTCCTAATTAAAACACCTTTTTTGCTTAGTAAAAGTAAAACCCTACTTAATTAATTGCATTTTCATTCGAAAAACACTCAAAAAACCTATTAAATACATTTTACCCTAAGTTTATGTGTAAAAAATCAAAATGGGACAAACTATGCTTAATTGCCTATTTACACTTTACTTAGTATAAATATATGTATTTTAATTCATTTCATTCATTATTTCTCCATTTCATATTAATTTCTAACCTAAGTACTAAATCCCTATAAAATTTTCCCTTCCCATATATTATTAATTTCTTTATATATTAATACCCCCAAAAACCCACTTCTTTTAAGTTAAAACCTATGTTTATTTATCCGACATGTTAAAAATAAATCCTCGCCCTTTCCCATAGGTTTAAACATATTTTATATTCTAATCCCACCCCCTATGGTTTTAAAACACTTGTTAAAATGTTTTATATTCCCTATAATACCATACTATGCCATTGGTTAAAACATTCATTAATGTTTTATTTTAACTATATAACATTACCCCCCACCCAATCAAATAAATATAAGGTTTTTCACGTTATAAATATATATTTATTAACGTTTAAACCTACCCCACCACATATTAAACCCTGGACCCCACCTATTATCGCTGAGCAACTCCACAACAAATCGCAACTGTTCGCATCCTGACCCTTCAATCCAACGATTGAAATGCCATATCGCAAATTAAGTTGTGCGATCATAACATTTTTCAAACCACGCGAAATATGTGGTTTTACCTCCTTCTCTCTCCTCCACGTGGCCAAGCCCCATTTTATCGCATTCGATCCAATCAAAACCATTTACCAGTTATTATTCGCGATAACCACTTGTGGTTTTCGCCTTTGAAAACTCAAAACCACCATTTAATCCGATATGATCGCCATTAATTGCAGAATATTTTAGACCTAAAACACCTAATAAACTTCTAAATGCACCATTAAGCCATATTCCTGCGTTATTTGACTGTATTATTCCTACATACTGAGAAGAACGAAACCTAAACACTGTTTCAAAGCCCTGAACCTGAAAATGCTCGCATTTGCTGTCAAGACTGCTGAAAAGTCCTGGATTGCTTCTAGAAAATACCAGAAAACTGTTCAAAAGCTATCAGAACATGTTCAAACACCCAAGAACCTGTTTTAAAAGACCAATTCCTGCGCAAACAGGTATTTTCCGAGAAAAAAAAGCCTATTATCATACTAAAAGGAATTTTCTAAAGGAATTAAGCCCAGTTAAAGCTTATTTAATCAAACAAAGCTTCTACTTGCCTGAAAGAGCTAAAACCCTATCAAAATTTGATACAAACCCTGTTTTTAATACTACATTCAATTTTAAAGGAAAAATCAAGTTTATTTTAGTTTTTGCAGACTTTAAAAGATCCCAATCTTACCCAGAAATCCTCTACAGGTAACCCCAACCTTCTGCGCCCAATTTCAATCAATTTTAGCCCAATATTCACTGAAAAAGAATAAGCAACCCCTGTTTATTATTTTATAAACCAGTGAGACTCTGAAGTACAGTTTGAAGTTAAAATTAAGGTTGAAACCCAAGGAAAGAATCAAGTTGTACCCATTTTCATCCAAGAACCTCTATCAAAATCAAGAAAAAGTTCTGTAAACCATTTAATCTTACAGAAGGATCTAGAAATCCTAAAAACAGAGTTTCAGTAATCCAGAAAGCCTAAAAGTGCCAACATCCACTCTAGCTATGTCCTCCAAGACTGCAATAATTTTGAATCCTCTACAACCTCCTGTTGTATACATTGAACACACACCTTTAGTAGATGTGGACTATAGAATAGCAGATCCAATAGTAGAATTCAATCTGTTAGACCTCCACAACTAGAGCTTTGAAAAATCCTTAGATCAAGTAGAAGAGTTAGTGAAGAAAAAGAATGCTGATATTGCAGTATTAAGGAAACAACTCAAGCTTCCAACAACTAAACATCCTCAAGCCAAAGAAATTGTACAAGAACAGACTTAGAAAGATGACATGATGAAATTAATTTTTTCAGTTAACAGGACAGATCAAAGAAATGGAAATTCAAATGGACAAGCTTGTCCATGAAAGGGAAACAACAAAAGCACAGGAAACCCCTACAGTAATTCCCATGGTTACTACAGCTGTACCTTTGACTCTGGTATAAGAGTTGGAACTTAAAGTACACTAGCTACTGCAGTGCCAGTGACATCATCCAAAACTTCAACTACAAAATCATCTACTACAACAACTCAACATTCAGGTGAGGCTAGTAAACTAATAAAAGCCATGGAAGAAATGTCACTTCAAACAAATGAGATTAACAGATTGAAGAAAGTGATATAAAATCTTGAGGATACAAAGAAATTAGCCCAAATCAATGTCAAAACTCACGAACAAAGGGCTAATAGGTTAAATACTGAACTGAAGAATCTACAAAAGGATTTAACCTTGAAGGAGCCAATGTCATATGTGAAAAATCAGTTATGGAACAAAATCATTGAAGCCATCAACAATGTGTGGCCCTCAATCCAAGTAATCTATGAACAAAAATATTTACTAAATGCAGCACAAGCAGAGATTCAGAAAACCAAAGATGAGCTAGGTGCCAAACCTGAGCAGGCCCTAGAATTGATTAAGTTTCTCAACAGCAAGAAAAAACAGGAGTTAGAAGAAATTGAGATTACTAATAGGACAAAGACAATTCTTGAAATAAGGAAAGTCATCACAAAGAAGAATTTGATGAAGAAACTTGAAGAGAAATGTGAAAACATGAACATAGCCATAACCAAGTTTATGGTTAAATTTGAAAATTTGAGGCAACGAGGTTTGCCTAATATTCTTGTCATAAATGATAAGCTCATGCCATAGGAGGATTACAATAAAAAAATTAGAGATTATGCAAAGGAGCAAGTGAACAAGACAAAAGGACAAGGAATTCTCACTGGGAAATTTTTGCACAGAAGTTTTGAAGATTTGTTTTATCTACAACATGAGATAAAACACTTATTTGTCATAAAACCAACATTTGTCATATATACTGAGGCAGATGAGAATTTTAGAAAGTTGAAGAAGATAAAAATTCCTGATGAAGAATCATGGGAATCACTTACTGATTTATTGGAAAAATCAAAAGATAGAAAAAAGGATAAAAAGCAGTTTGCTGATTTTTACAGTCAAAACAAAAAATTACAGTAGTAAGACAGTTTTGGCATAGTTTAAAGAGTATCAGAGGAAAAGTGTATTAGATGAAAGAGTATAAGATCAGAAGAAAATATTTCAAAACAGATTTGAAATATCTTTGCCAGCGAAGAGGACACCAAGGCAACCAACTGCACCTAATCCACAAACAACTTTCTATTTTATTTGGATAAATATGACAACTTGCTGATTTGTTAAGTAGTTGTCACTATTTTTTTGTAAAGATATTTTATTTTTCCTTAGATAATTCCTAGAAGCATTCTAGGATATTTTGTAAACATTTTTGTATATATACTTCATCTTTTGAAGTATTATTGTGGAATAAATTGCTAAATATTTCTATAGTCAAATATCTGTACTTGAAGGATTTTGTGTTGCAAGTTCGAGTAGCAGACTGGATCGAATCAATTAACATCATATTTCAGGGTTCATGTGATGAGCCATTGAAGTGAAGTAATTTCTACTTGTCATTGCTTATCTTCTTTGTTTCATGCATCCATATATGTGTTCCAAATTTGAATGATAATTCACGAATATTATTTTAGGATTTGTTAAAAGCACCCTGTCTTTACTGTTTATCATTTCTATGTTTTCTGTTGATTTCTAGAGTAGGAACCCTTAATTTCTCCCTCTTTTGAATGACCTTTGTCTACTCCTTCCTTATCCAGATCAAAGAATCCTTCATTGCTCTTTATTTCGATCAAACCACTTCACCAAACAACCTTCCAAGATCTTCAAAGACTTATCTATCTTGCCCTAAAAACATTTGACTTTTTGACCTTGATCCTAGTCTTGTCTGCTTGACTTTTGACTCCATAGCCCAATGGACAAACATATCTATCACTATCCATTTCATTAAGTGATTTTTCCCACCAAACCAAACCAAACCAAAACCAAATTGCACAATCACAACTAGCCTAATATATCATAATAAAAAAAAAGTTAAATCTTAAAGAGAGAGCCCTCTCTGAACCCTAGGAAGGCTAGATCTTAGAGTTTAAAAGTTGGTCTATGGTTACCTCTAGTGTTCTTTGAACTTTAAATCAAAATCTCACAACTTAGAGAATTAATAGAGTGATAACAGTGACCAAATTTGGTCTTCTCGATAAAGATACTGTAAAGGCAGGGGTAGAATATTTTTAGGATATCAAGGGACAAGCTTTGTTAGTAGAAAAATAGAGATGGAAAGCTTCTACCAACAATGTTAAAAACTCAGAGTCTTTAGGTTACATAAATTTCAAAGTTGTTGTTGCTCGTTTGGATCTGTACATCAATATCATTGTATGCATGGGCTTTACCTGGATAGGATGTCGTTATAGGTGTCCCATCATTTGGTATCCTCCTGATGGGTATGAGGCTGATTATGAATTACCAGAATGCCACAAGGGCCATGTTTTTTCAATGCTAAAGAAAAAGAATGGTTTTAGGCTATACCAGGAAGAGACTTATCTTACCTACTCTCTGACATAGTTACACCTTAATTATCTTGTTGCATGAGGACATGCAGAAAGGTAAGCAGGGGAGTATGTTGAGTCACATAAAATGTATGTTTTTACCCTTATATTAGCTTGATAAATGATTTAATTTTATGGATTTGTCTTCATTTTTGGAAAGAATTTGGAAGAAAATATTGTGAAAGTTGAGTAAAATCAATTATTAACAAATTGCATGATTTTAACACAAAAAACAACTTTTTCTTGCCTTTATGTGCAAAAAATCAGAATTGGACAATTGTTGTTCAATCGATGAAACAACGACGCCAAAGAAAGATAGAAGACCACTTCTTGATTGCGCGGGCTAGCAAAAGATAGGGAGGATCATACTAATTTTATAATAGAAATCTGATTGTTAGTTGTGAAATCCTAAGGATCTCCTGATCCTTAGGATTTGCTTTCATCCATTAGTTTTTCTATTAGGCTATAGAATGCTGATGGGTGAAAAGAAACAAAAGGAACTTCAACTTCAAGCTTTAACTTTAACCCTAGTTATTATTATCTTTGTATTAAGAAAAAATAATACTCATTATGGTAATGTTGTACCTTTATTATTGTGATTAATGGGAAACTCGAAGTTTTCCTTTTAATTGTGTTCTGAGATTTTTCAGCAGTAACTTCTGGAGGCTTCAGGCCCAGTCACTGGGAGATTTGCTGCTTATTTGTGCCATAATTATTTCCTTCTTTTATGTGATTATTGATTACTGTTCTTTCATAGAATGAATTTAATTTGGCCGTTCTGTGATGTTAGAATTATTCTTTACAATTTACCTTTATGTTTGAATAGATCTTTAGACGCTATTAATTTTACATTCGAATACTGTTCTTTGATGAATTTCTTAGATTAAACCATGTGTCACAGTTGCTGTTATTTCTGATTGATGTTAGAGATTGAGTGGTTGATTACTATTATTTCCAATTAATGCTTGAATAATTGATTGCAATTCATTTGCTGTAATCTCTCTTTTCAATTAGCTACTGTAGATTTCAGATAGTAATATTTTAAGTGTGATTTCCTTTAATGCATATGTTTGAGTTCATTTTCCTTAAAAGTCAATTATGATTGGATCTAAATTTATGGTTTGAATATACTTTAATATTTGTTCTTGGAATTGTTTTAGATGATTGAACTTCGAGAATTAGAGATTGATTATTGCAACGATTGAGTAAAGTTTAGAATCATTTAGTTCCGAAACAACTTCCAATTTCACTGCACAGACAATGCCAACACTCTTGAAATAAAACGATACATCCTAGGTTGATAATTAATATAGGTATGAAGATTGATTTATATAGTCATCTAGTGCACCAACAATAAGGGAAGAAGAAAATGATGTCCACTTGCGAGAAATAATTTTTCACACAGCATTGGAACTCCATTCAACAAATTCGAATTTCTCTTTGGGATTGTCACCTTATGCCACTTGTTTAATCACTTCTACATTGGGTTTTTTTACCAAATCTCTATATAATGGAGCCATGGACTCTAATATTTTATCTTTTCAATGGGCTATTGTGCTTGGGGAAGCTTTGCTTTTATGTACTTGTGTTCTTCATATGAATAAAAAGATTGTAGGGTTCATTCATGATTGTTATTCCATTGGAACATTGCTTGGATATTTGATGGTATATATCTACTTGTGCCTTTGATTTATATTTCATTTTTCTTATATGATTTTGTTGAATTGTAGATGTATAAATATCTTACATTTGAAATTGGTTATTTGATATGCTCTAGGCTATACAAATCTATCTATTTTCATACAAATTCTAGAGTTCTCTTGACATTGTTTATTGATCTAATCCATATGAGCTAATGTTTGTTGGAAGTTTTGTAGAGGATCATTGTTGAATCAACTAGCAAGCGTGAGGGGAAGTATTCATGAGACTAACCCACTCTTGGCATTGGTTTCAAGGAGCTCTCATCATTATTTGAATTTCATAGATCTATTTTTTTTGAAAGTGCTTGTTCTTGAAGGGCTCTCCTTCACATAGTCTATGCATGAATCAAAATATTAAAAAAATCATTTACATCTTTTAATTTTTTGCTTTCATTTCATTATGTAGTTATTCAAGAGCTTCTCATAAGCTAGACAAGCGGTGGGGATCTCTTACCATCACTTGATTTAGCCTTTGTATATTATTTTGTAGCATATTCACATACTTACATGCTCTCTCTTTACACTATCTTTGGTTTTAATTTTGCAGCCCTAAAATGATTGTTTGTAGGTTATCTCAAGCTTCAAATTTCATTTCAAGGAGGTCGTGGGCATTAGGAGAGCTTGTGGAAGAAAGTTAGGTAATACACCACTTTGGAGCTTGTATTCTCTAATTGTAGAAATACTTCATCTCTTTTGAGGCTCCCATACTTGAAGGGATTTCCTTCTTGTTTCAATATTTCACATTGTATTCTCTCATCGATTCCTTGGGAAGGCCTCCAAGAGTCTCTAACCTCATTGTAGCACCACAATAATAAAAATTTCTATTTTCGTTGTGGGAGTGTGGGTTTTACCCATTGGCATCCCTATCTCTCCATTTTAGGGAGATAATTTGTAGATGGATTGAATTATTGGTTTTGAAATTTCCATTTTTTTTCAAATCACATATGCATGCTCTAGTTGGGAAGTAAAAAAAATCACAAATTGTTTTCCTCAAGTTTTCTACACAAATTTTAAGCTTGCATTTCTCATCATAGTTGCTACAAGTTTCAAGGTACATTTCCATTTACAAAGCAATTTATTTTTACTTCATGCAAACAACATGATTATTTTTGGAAAAATTTGATATATTTAGCTTGCCACTTGTCTAACTAATTCATGCTTTATTTTTATGCCACGTTTCAATTTTGAGAATATTGAAACATTGTGTATTTGACGAGTTTATATTTCAAAGCAATCACTTATTTTCATGTCAAGCTAATTTCCTCAAGTTTAAAGTTCTTTTTGCAAAGCTAGTGTGAGCACAAATCTCAATTTTATTTTTCAAAGCATTGCAATTTACTTTACATGCAATTTAGTTTCTCAGAAACTTAAAGCTTCATTTGCTATAACTTGTTATTGGTTCATAATTTATCTTTAGCAACTCACAATTTTAATTGTTCTTGAAGCTTATGCTGCTTATGTTTAGTTGGGAAAATATAGAAAGTGATCTTATGGAACAATATTACTAAGAGAATTTCCATTTTTTACATAGCACTTGTGAACTCACTTGCATAACCATATTAGGAATTTTAACACAGTTGCATTAAAATTTACCTCCAAGCGTAAGATTGGTTGATAGAAATCATAGGAAAAATATTTTTTTGGAAAGTTCTTACAATTGGTATGAAGTAAGGTAAATGCGTGTGGCCCTGCAGTTATGAAAGTGGCTTGTCCCCTTGTAGGAACAAAGACAGATGCTGGCTAGTAAGACTAGGGAGAAGGGTATTGTTAATGACACCATCGTGTCCTCAACCCCTCTTTCTTACAGTCACCCCAATTTTTACCCTTTGGCAAGAGCTCAAGAGGAATATCTCTCACCTAGATTAAGCATTTAGATTAAAAGTAACCAAGATAATTGTATTCAATTTTATTTTAGGTGCATTTCATATTAATACATATTTTTGTTTTACTTGCAAATAATCCATACACTTTTCATTTATGAATATGTTTTGAATTGAATACTTTGTTTTTTGGAAAGTATCATCTCATCTATATTTTGCAAGTAGAATTCTAATCATGCTTTGGAGTAATAAGTGATCATATATCTTGAAAGAATTTTTATATCTTGCACTTATATCTTGATAATTTGCTAACATCTCTTGTTTAATTTTCAGTATTACTTGTGTTTCAATTTGAAGCACCTTATTTTATTTTGAGCAAGCATCATTCATTTTTGAGAAATATTTTGAAGGCAATGGTTTTACATATTCTTATTATTATGTCATGTGTTGATGGTGTAATATTCCTAAATTAGCATGCAGCTAATTGGAATATTAATTTTGCTCTTAATCTATGGTTAGATGAATAAATGGGTAAGAAAGCCCATAAATATTTTTAGCAGCAATACATTCCCTTTTAATGTGAAAAGGGATCATATTCATAGCTGGATAAAACACCCTCATGTGTGAACAAGGGCTAATGCATGAAGACAAGGTCAAGTTTGACCAAGTCAACAGAGATGGAATGGAGGGAGTGAACCGTCAATTGAGATAGACAGTATGAATGTGGATTAGCTTAGATAGTTAAATAAAAGTTGGATTTAAGACCCTTAGGTGTAAAAAGGGGCTGGAGCAGGTTGAAGAGGTCAACTTTGACCAAATCAAACAACACTGTTATGGAGGAGTGGCTTTAATGATGAGACAACGTAGTTTTAGAGGGAGATTGATTGGGTGATGATGGAAACCCTAATGAGTGGGACCCAAGGTGAGAAGGCTCACATTGTTTATAAGGAAGAGGATGGCATCCATATGGGGTTAGCTTATGAATTATATTTTTGATATGTGTTTTTAGACTTTTCTCTCTTCAGTTGTTTAGCTAAGATTGTTGGTGTTGTTTAGCACAAGGTATATTTGTTTAGGAATTCCATCTCTTTCCTTGAGAGGCCTCTTGGGAGAGTCTTGATCTATCATTCCACATATCGGGCATTCTGGCCAAGCTTCAGTCTTCAGCTGCAACCCAGTTTCTGCAGAATATTGTGTTGTGTTGCAGGGTGTTGCAGTGGAGGGTTGAGAAACCCACTTTATGACCTAGTTTTTCATAGGAGGAAGGATTCCTTCTCTTGGGAGATCAATTTGGAGGGTTCTTGAGAAAATTTAAGATCTTTGGCATTAGGCCAACTTATCCCCATCATTTACAGCGCAGTTTCAGCTGGGAATTGCGTTATTTTGGAGGGCAGCTTCAATGAGGGATCTTGTGGCTCTTTTGGAGTGTTTTCCTGTGACTGAAGGGTTCATCCTTTCATTGGAGGATACATTTGAGCAGATATGCATCTGATCTATATTATTCTAGCCTTATATATTCCTATGCTTCAGTTTGCAGTGACTCTTTAGTCCTAGAGCTGTAGATCACCATTTTTATTTGGGGAATTTCCAGAAACCCTTCCCGGGTTTTCTTGGAATTGTAACAAGGAGACTAGATCTCAATTTTTGAGCATTATTGTTTAATATATGAGAAGATATATTTGTCTCTGTAATTTATGAGTATAAACCCTCATTAGACTGTGTTGCCACTTGTTGCAGAATTTATGTGTTGTAGTAGTTTTTGGGTTTGCATTGTTTTGGGCTGTTCTGGGTGTGGGAGACTTGTTTAACCCATCTAGCATGATTTTTTTCTGATATTCTTTTGGATTTGGGTCCTATAATGAATAAAATAAGGGATCCATGGGCTGTTATAATTTATTATAGCATATATTTCTGAAATATGTGTTTTCTATGCTTATATTGCTGATTTCCCCACCTGGGAATATTACAGTGGTATCGAAGCATAATCTTGGCTCAGATTATGAGTTTTCAACCAATATGATATAAGAAGAAGAAGAGAAGGAGAAAAGATCTAAAATGATGGAAGGAATGATATTTGTCTCATCACTTTTCAGATCTATGAAGAACCTCTCCAAGGACGTTAAGAAGATGAAAGAGGAAAGATGTAATGAGACCTCTAGAGGTTTTCAAGAAAAGGAAGGTCCATGTACTTCCTATTACCAGAAGAAATAACCAATGTTGCAGAGAGCTCCAAAGCATTACACTTTTCCCTCTCCCTTTGAGGAAGAAGACAAGAATCATGGAGATGGAGGGCACTTGGAACATGAGATCCTAAGTGGATACTTGGCAGAATACAAGTCCCCACCTAGAGCTTTCAAGGAAACTCTAACTCTTCCACATTTTATTCGTCTTGAAGAAAAAAGGAGGCCTTGCAACGATAGAAAAATAAAGGGAAATATATTTCTATTGTCTACTTTTGAAGGATCATCCACATGTACAACAAAGGCTTGGATAATGAAGCTAGATGCATTCTTCCTACTACATCCTGTGATAGAAAGAGAGGCTATGGAGATTGCAACACTGCACCTTGAGGGTGAGGTAAACATTTGGTGGTTCAGCCATTTGAGTCATGAAAGAGTGACTGGATTTGCATAATTTACTCAAAGGTTGATCGAAAAATTTGACAAGAAGGAATCTAAGGAGGTGGAGGAACCTTCACCACCACTTGAGGAGACTTGTACTAGTGCTGATATAACAATGGAGGAGCAACCATCAACATCAACAGTTGGGGAAGCCAACACATTACAAGAGGGAACCCTTGTAGCCATACAAGATGTTCCCAAGCTTCACCAAGGTATGCATAAGTTTCCACTTTTTATTATTTCAGCAAATCTTATGGAGGGTTGTGGAAATATGCCATTGCATGACCAAGGGTCAAAACATATTGCTGATTTGGAGCGACAGAATTTCACTACACTGTGCAGCCTTGAGTTGTTCAAGGAGGGGATAAACAATCATCCTAGTGTGTCATTATTGAGATGAACACAACACTTGGGGTTGGGGTGTGGATTTTGGGAGGATACGATGAGCTTTGTTCTAAACAATCCAATGCAGAACTATTTGTTCAACATTGAGTTGGAGCATGAGACAAAAAATACACCATTGTGGAGATTAACAACACTGTCATTGAGCAGAAATGATGAGTTGGGGGCCCAGTTATTATTAGATAATTTTGATGACCATTACACTTGGGTGACATTGGATGAGCAGATCATCAATGAAAGACATCTTGTCTTTCATCATGGTGATGGATCTTTTGGGATGAGCGCCATTGTACATCCCTATGAGGAGGTTTTGCCTTCAACATACTTGGATCCTTATGGATTCAATATGGCCATTAGTGAGGGGTTTCCATTGGGGGGCTTCCAAGAGATTGCATTTCAACATCCCATGAAATGAAAGGATAGAAATCTGGTATGGGAAGATGGTGTTCCCCATGGGAGGAATACCAAGATGAGGCATGATAGGAGACACCCATAGCTGGATGAATGGATGTGGATGGTGACCAAGAGGTTGGTGAGTCACCTACATATCTACGAAACAGGGCAGTAGGAGGCATGGTTGCGTTGGATACTCTTGAAAGAGTTTGGCCATCATGTAACATATCCTTCTTCAAGGGGTGTGTTGGTGGGGGAAACTTGGCAGGACACTTGCATCATATGGAAGCAAATATTTTGGGTGCATTGTGTTCATATGAAATTCTTCATGTCAATCATCATATCTTCACCACATGATTTGTATGATGGAGGTGTGAGGGGGAAACAAGAGTTATTGTTGCTTTGGCTACTCTTGGGAGAGTTTGGGCAAAGTTTTTTCCATACTTGGCTTGATATTTCACGAGAAAGGAATGGCAAAATCAAAGTGCAAAGAGGCTACCCTTAAGCATTGGAGGATCAGAAGGTACTTCCACATAGGAAGGAGATTCCTACACCTAGCATCATGGTGGTGGATGACTTTGGCATATGGCATGTCAAAGAGTGGAGTCATGGAGAGGAAAGAGCCTCATCACTAAGGCCAACATCGATGTCACTTAGGAGTATGTATCTATTGATGGAGTGTTCCAAGGGGAGTATGTATTCCTTCATTTTTCAGATCCATATGAGAAGATTCTCATGGGAGGACTCATCCATGGACCTCACTTTCAGCCTACTCACTATGCATGGTAAGAAATGTATTTATGTATTTATTGATCATTTCATTGAGTATTTGCATTATTTCACCATTTATGTACAATGCATTGCTCCACAAAAGGGAAAGAGTATTTTTGGGTTTCATGGTCATTTTAGGACCAACATTTATGATGGATATAACCCTTATCTACATGACCTTGGGAAAATGTGGTGTTATTATTATTATGCTCAGCTGATATATAATTCCATTTACTACCTCATAGTAGATGCACAAACATGCATAGCTAGTAACTTGTTGAAAGACTACTTGCCACATGATGTTCTAAAACAAAAGTTGGAAAGACTGCACTGTATCCACTGGAAAAACTATTGGGATATCCAAACTTGCACATGACCTTCAACATTCTTCTGATTTTGATTCCATATGGTGATGATGTACCATTCATTTTGTATGGGATGGATTGGGCCAGCATGATTCATGATTCTATGGGGAGGATCTTTGAAGGTCCAGTCTTCTTCTTGCCACTTGAGGGCAACATTACTGCAGCCTAAGATCATAAGATACTCTACAATTATCATAAGTGGAGATAGGGATAGCATGGGGTAGGCTATTTTGTCTACCATTTTCAGTTATGCAACCCACCTACATTGCAAGAGAAAAAGGTGGAGGAGATTTTTCATGAGTTACCATTTTGGAGGGTGGCTCATTTTGTATGGATGATAACTTGGGGATGGGAGATTCACATGGGATTGGTAGTTCCCAACATATATAAGATCTCATGCCTCAAGAATGCCTCTAGACCGCACATTGTTGCCTCCATGGGTGTTTTACTTCTACATGATGATAGGTATTTGGGATGGTCACCAAAAGCCAACTTGCATATTTGGAAGGGGCAACTTGGAAATGCATTGATGAGACAACATCTTGTTCCTTGGAGGAATTTATCATATGAGGATGCTTCAGGAGGAGGAGAGGAGGCTCTTTAGTTCTATCCTTGAAGTTTCTTGAGGACAAGCAACATTTGGGAGGGGAGAACTGTAATATTCCTAAATTAGCATGCAGCTAATTGGAATATTAATTTTTCTCTTAATCTATGGTTAGATGAATAAATGGGTAAGGAGGCCCATAAATATTTTTAGTAGCAATAAAATCCCTCTTAATGTGAAAAGAGATCATATTCATAGCTGGATAAAAACACCCTCATGTGTGAACAAGGGCTAATGCATGAAGACAAGGTCAAGTTTGACCAAGTCAACAGAGATGGAATGGAGGGAGTGAACCATCAATTGAGAGAACCAGTATGAATTTGGATTAGCTTAGATAGTTAAATAAATGTTGGATTGAATACCCTTAGGTGTAAAAAGGGGCTGGAGCAGGTTGAAGGGGTCAACTTTGACCAAATTAAACAATGATGTTATGGAGGAGTGGCTTTAATGATGGGACAACATAGTTTTGGAGGGAGATTGATTGGGTGATGATGGAAACCATAATGAATGCGACCCAAGGTGAGAAGGCTCACATTGTTTATAAGGAAGAGGATGGCAGCCATATGGGGTTAGCTTATGAATTATATTTTTGATATGTCTATTTAGACTTTTCTCTCTTCAGCTGTTTAGCTAAGATTGCTGGTGCTGTTTAGCACAAGGTATTCCTATTTAGGAATTCCATCTCTTTCCTTGAGAGGCCTCTTGGGAGAGTATTGATATATAATTCCATATATCTAGCATTCTAGCCAAGCTTTAGTATTCATCTACATCCCAGTTTATGCATAATATTATGTTGTGTTGTAGGGTGTTACAGTGGAGGGTTGAGAAACCCACTTTCTGAGCTATTTTTTCATAGGAGGAAGGATTCCTTCTCTTGGGAGATTAGTTTGGAGGGTTCTTGAGCACATTTCATATCTTTGGAATTAGGCCAACTTAACCCCATCATTTACAGTGCAATTTCAGCTGGTAATTGCGTTATTTTTGAGGGCAGCTTCAGTGAGGGATCTTGGGGCTCTTTTGGAGTGTGTTCCTGTGACTGAAGGGTTCATCCTTTCATTGGAGGATACCTTTGAGAAGATTTGCATTAGATATATATTATTTTAGCCTTATATCTTCCCGTGCTTTAGTTTGCAGTGACTCTTTAGTCCTAGGGCTATAGATTACCATTTGTATTTGGGGAATTTCCAAAAACCCTTCCCGGGTTCTCTTGGAATTATAATAAGGATACTAGATCTCAGTTTTTGAGCATTATTGTTTAATATATGAGAAGATATATTTGTCTCTATAATTTCTGAGTATAAACCCTCATTAGAATGCACTATCACTTGTTGCAGAAATTCTGTGTTGTAGTAGTTTTGGGGTTTGCATTGTTTTGGGCTGTTCTGGGTGTGGGAGACTTGTTTAACCCATCTAGCTTGATTTGTTTCTGATATTATTTTGGATTTGGGTCCTAGAATGAATAAAATAAAGGATACATGGGCTGTTATAAGTTATTATAGCATATATTTCTAAAATATGCATTTTATGTGCTTATATTGTTTATTTCCCCACTTGGGAATATTATAGTGGTATCGAGCATAATCTTGGCCCAACCTGTGAGTTTTCAACCAATATGCTATAAGAAGAAGAGAAGGAGAAGAGATCTAAAATGATGGAAGGAATGAGCTTTGTCTCGTCACTTTTTAGATCTATGAAGAACCTCTCCAAGGAGGTTAAGCAGATGAAAGAGAAAGATGCAATGATACCTCTAGAGGGTTTCAAGAAAGGAAGGTCCATGTACTTCCTATTACCAGAAGAAAGAACCAATGTTGTAGAGAGCTCCAAAGAATTACACTTTTCCCTCTCATTTTGAGGAAGAAGACAAGAATCATGGAGATGGAGGGAACTTGGAACATGAGATCCTAAGTGGAAACCTGGCAGAATATAAGTCTCAACCTAGGGCTTTCAAGGAAACGCTAACTCTTCCACATTCAATTCAGCTTAAAGAAGAAAGGAGGCCTTGTAGCAATAGGAAAATAAAGGGAAATAGATTTGTATTGTCTACTTTTGAAGGATCATACACATGTACAACAAAGGCTTGGGTAATGAAGATAGATGCATTCTTCCTACTACATCCAGTGATATAAAGAGAGGTTGTGGAGATTGCAGCGCTGCACCTTGAGGTTGGGGCAAACATTTGGTGGTTTAGCCATTTAATTCATGAAAGAGTGATTTCATTTGCAGAATTTACTCAAAGGTTGACCGAAAAATTTGACAAGAAGGAATCCAAGGAGGAGGAGGAACCTTCACCAACACTTGAGGAGACTTGTACCAACGCTGATATAAATATGGAGGAGAAGCCATCAACATCAGCGGGTGGGGAAGTCAACACATTGGAGGAAGGAACCCTTGTAGCCATATAAGATGTTCCCAAGATTCAACAAGGTATGCATAAGTTTCCACTTTTTGTTATTTTAGCAAATATTATGGAGGGTTGTGGAAATATGCCATTGCATGACCAAGGGTCAAAACATATTTTTGATTTGGAGCAGCAGACTTTCACTGCGTTGTGCAGCCTTGAGTTGTTCAAGGAGGGGATAAAAAATCATCCTAGTGTGTCATTATTGAGCTGCACACAACACTTGGGGTTGGGGTGTGGATTTTTGGAGGATAGGATGAGCTTTGTCCTGAACAATCCAATGTAGAACTATATGTTGGGGGTCCAGTTATTATGAAAAAATACACCATTTTGGAGATAAAAAACGCTGTCATTGAGTAACAATGATGAGTTGGGGGTCCAGTTATTATTAGAGCATTCTGATGACCATTACACTTGGGTGACATTGGATGAGCAGATCATCAATGAGAGACATCTTGTCTTTCTTCATGGTGATGGACCTTTTGGGATGAGCATTGTACAAACCTATGAGGAGGTTTTGCCTTCAGCATACTTGGATTCTTATGGGTTCAATATGGCCATTGGTGAGGGGTTTCCATTGGGGTACTTCCAAGAGATTTCATTTCAACATCCCATGAAATGCAAGGATAAAAATCTGATATGGGAAGATGGTGTTCTCCATGGGAGGAATACCAATATGGGGCATGATAGGAGACACCCACAGTTGGTTGAATGGATGTGGATGGTGACCAAGAGGTTGGTGAGTCACCTACATATATATTACACAGCGCAGAAGGAGGCATGGTTGCATTGGCTACTCTTGAAAGAGTTTGGCCATCATGTAACATATCCTTCTTTAAGAGGTGTGTTGGTGGGGGAAACTTGGCAGGACACTTGCATCATATGGAAGCAAAGATTTTGGGTGCATTGTGTTGATATGACATTATTCATGTCAATCATCATATCTTCACCACATGATTTGTATGATGGAGGTGTGAGGGGGTAGCAAGAGTTATTGTTGCTTTGGATACTCTTGGGAGAGTTTGGGCAGAATTTTTTCCATACTTGGCTTGATATTTCAGGAGAAAGGAATGTCACAATCAAAGTGCAAAGAGGCTATCCTTCAACATTGGAGAATCAAGAGGTACTTCCACATAGGAAGGATATTCCTACACCCAACATCATGATGGTGGATGACTTTGGCATATGGCATGTCAAAGAGTGGATCCATGGAGAGGCAAGAGCCTTATCACTAAGGCCAACAACGCTGTCACTTAGGAGTATGTATCTATTGATGGAGTGTTCCAAGGGGACTATGTATTCCTTCATTTTTCAGATCCATATGAGAAGATTCTCATGGGAGGACTCATCCATGGACCTCACTTTCAACCTACTCACTATGCATGGTAAGAAATGCGTTTATGTATTTATTTATCATTTAATTGAGTATTTGAATTATCTCACCATTTATGTATAGTGCATTTCTCCACAAAAGGGCAAGAGTATTTTTGGGTTTCATGGTCATTCTAGGACCAACATTTATAATGGAGATAACCCTTATCTACATGACCTTGGGAAAATGTGGTGTTATTCTTATTATGCTCAGTTGATATATAATTCCATTTACTACCTCATAGTATATGAGCAAATATGCATAGCTAGTAACTTGTTGAAAGATCACTTGCCACATGATGTTTTAAAACAACAGTTGGAGAGACTGCGTTGTATCCACTGGAAAAACCATTGGGACCATCCAAACTTGCACATTACCTTTAGCATTCTTCTGATTTGGATACCATATGGTGATGATGTACCATTCATTTTGTATGGGATGGATTGGGCTAGCATGATTCAGGATTCTATGGGGAGGATCTTTGAAGGCCCAGTCTTCTTCTTGCCACTTGAGGGAAACATTACTACAGCCCAAGATCATCAACTACTCTACACTTATCATAAGTGGAGAGAGGGACAACGTGGGGTAGGCTATTTTTTCTACCATGTTGAGTTATGCAGCCCACCTACATTGCAGAAGCCAAAGGTGGAGGAGATTTTTCATGAGTTACCATTTTGGAGGGTGGCTCATTTTGTAATGATGATAGCTTGGGGATGGGAGATTTACATGGGGATGGTAGTTCCCAAAATATATCAGATCTCATGCCTCAAGAATGCCTCTAGACTGCACATTGTTTCCTCCATGGGTGTTTTACTTCTACATGATGATAGCTATTTTAGATGGTCACCAAAAGATAACTTGCATATTTGGATGGGGCAACTTGGAAATGTACTGATGAGACAACATCTTGTTCCTTGGAGGAATGTATCATATGAGGATGCTACAGGAGGAGGAGAGGAGGCTCTTTAGTTCTATCCTTGCAGTTTCTTGAGGAAAAGCAACATTTGGGAGGGGAGAACTGTAATATTCCCAAATTAGCATGCAACTAATTGGAATATTAATTTTTCTCTTAATCTATGGTTAGATGAATAAATGGGTAAGGAAGCCCATAAATGTTTTTAGCAGCAATAAAATCCCTCTTAATGTGAAAAGGTATCATATTCATAGCTGGAAAAAACACCCTCATGTGTGAACAAGGGCTAATGCATGAAGACAAGGTCAAGTTTGACCAAGTCAACAGAGATGGAATGGAGGGAGTGAACCATCAATTGAGAGAACCAGTATGAATTTGGATTAGCTTAGATAGTTAAATAAATGTTGGATTGAAGACCCTTAGGTGTAAAAAGGGGCTGGAGCAGGTTGAAGGGGTCAACTTTGACCAAATTAAACAATGCTGTTATGGAGGAGTGGCTTTAATGATGGGACAGCGTAGTTTTGGAGGGAGATTGATTGGGTGATGATGGAAACCATAATGAGTGCAACCCAAGGTGAGAAGGCTCACATTGTTTATAAGGAAGAGGATGGAAACCATATGGGGTTAGCTTATGAATTATATTTATGATATGTCTATTTATACTTTTCTCTCTTCAGCTGTTTAGCTAAGATTGCTGGTGTTGTTTAGCACAAGGTATCCCTGTTTAGGAATTCCATCTCTTTCCTTGAGAGGCCTCTTGGGAGAGTCCTAATCTATCATTCCACATATCCAGAATTTGGTCCAAGCTTCAGTCTTCAGCTACAACGCAATTTTTGCAGAACATTGTGTTGTGTTGTAGGGTGTTGCAATGGAGGGTTGAGAAACCCACTTTCTAAGCTAGTTTTTCATAGGAGGAAGGATTCCTTCTCCTAGGAGATCAGTTTGGAGGGTTATTGAGAACATTTCAGATCTTTGGCATCATGCCAACTTATCCCCATCATTTACAGCGCAGTTTTCGCTGGGAATTGCGTTATTTTGGAGGGCAGCTTCAGTGAGGGATCTTGTGGCTCTTTTGGAGTGTTTTCCTGTGACTGAAGGGTTCATCCTTTCATTGGAGGAGACCTTTGAGCAGGTCTTCATAAAATATATATTATTCCAGCCTTATATCTTCCTGTGCTTTAGTTTGCAGTGACTCTTCAGTCCTAGGGCTGTAGATCACAATTTGTATTTGGCGAATTTCCAAAAACCCTTCTCGGGTTCTCTTGGAATTATAATAAGGAGACTAGATCTTTGTTTTTGAGAATTATTGTTTAATATATGAGCAGATATATTTGTCTCTATAATTTCTGAGTATAAACCCTCATTAGATTTCCCTGTCACTTGTTGCAGAATTTCTATGTTGTAGTAGTTTTGGGGTTTGCATTATTTCGGGTTGTTCTGGGTGTGGGAGACTTGTTTAACCCATCTAACATGAGTTGTTTCTGATCTTCTTTTGGATTTGGGTCCTATAATGAATAAACTAAGGGATCCATGGGCTATTATATGTTATTATAGTATATATTTATTAAAGATGCATTTTATGTGCTTATATTTATGATTCCCCCCCTTGGGAATATTACAGATGGCTATTGAAGTTAATTTTAGCTCATATTATATTTACTTGTAATCTCAAAAAGTAATCCATTTCACTCTAACATCTCATAGAAATCTCACATCTTTTAACTTAGTTTTCCATTTTGGAACCACCCCCCTTAGCTAACCTAGGATATAACTTAAACATAGAGAGTTGGGAATAGGTGAAAACCCGATCTCTTAGTTCCTTTCCACCAACCAAACCTTGTGGGGTTAAAGGATTTTCTCACTAATTGTAGGTAGGTGTAGGTGGCAAGCGATAACATGACAAATTGGCCAATGCTGCTAAAAGATATTTTTTGGAAGGCTAGTTTTCCTAGTAAAAGGTTTCCATTGTAAAGTATATTATGCGTGTGTTTGTATTTTTATTCTTGTATTATTGTTTCTATCTCACTAGTAAAATGTACATTTGTAATCAAAGCCATGTGTGGGCCAGTGATATTATAAGTGTATTCCCAAGTGAGATGACATAAAACATTCACCTATGGATGAGGAACTACAATAATATGTTCAGGAGGTGGCTCGTGATTTTCAAAACTAGTTGTACTTTTTGTTGTAACCTTGGAGACAATTCATGGCTGAAGAGAATCAATGCCCAATTAATTTTTTTAAAGAAACTGGCTAGAGATGAGTTGATGCTTGGTGTAATAAAAAATTATATTCAAATATTAATAATTTTTATCAAAGTGGTCAATCATGGGGGTTACAGACCTTTAAACTACTAGTTTGTTTTATTTATCACATGTACATTTAATAAAACAAAACCATAAACGGTTTTGTGGACCCCCCCTTCCTGATTTTAAAAATGGTTTGGGTGGGTGGGGGGTCCTACATTCAATCTCTGTCATTGATCTCTGTTTTCCTCCGAAGGAAGTTCTAGGATAAGAAACAACGCCAAAGCATCATGATGGGGATTTTGGTTTAAAGGTGGTTGCTTAGGGTTTCAGAGCCCTTGCAACATAATTAAAACCCTTCCTTTTTATAGTCTAATCAAAGCGCCAATATTCAATCAGAACATAGTAACAAATTGTAAGAGATGAACATACGACTAAAGATATATTAGATAATACATATACTCATAATGAATATGGATATTACCTAACAAGACTAGAAAGTGTGTAGATGATTCTTCAACAACTCAACAACAATATAAATTGTAGTTGTATAGAAGGCACCAATATTTATATGAAAATGAACCAATATAAACATACTGTCCATTTAGTAATCTCAATTATAATTATAACTTTTCCAAAGGAATTAAGGGACGTTGATTCTCAGCCTAGCCTCTCCTTATGATCCACACAACTTCAAAATATATGAAAGAAAAGATATTAAACACAGGAAAACACTCAAATATGAAAAACATTGTCATAAGGTGAAACTAGTACTCTTTTATTAAACTTTAAAATCTCAAGGATTTCAAAAAATACAAATGTATTTGGAAAAAAAAGTGAATTGCCTGAAAATTATCTGCATAATAATTTGGAAATGATTTTCCAACTGCTCTCTTTGTGCAACAAAATTTGGATATGACTTGATTTTATGCCTCCAAATAGGTTTCCATTTGGAATGTTGTTATTGCAGTTAATGAATCCGAGGAAGGACTCCAACCATTCTTTCCAATCTACTCTAATTATATAGGTAAAAGAGATAAGCATCCTATAAGATTCATCCAATTTAGTACATTTATGAAATGTAGGTTTTACTGCAAAAATGGATCTAAATTCATAATGCAAATAAAAACCATTCACTTATTAGAAATTCTTTCACCACTCAAAGGTCCTACTAAACCAACAAATTTTGAATCATTACTTCCATAATTGTTTAGTAGTTTCTTATGTTCACTTAAGGAGATGATTATTCCTTCTAAATCCATGTATGATGGAAAAACCTTTTGATGCATAATATCAAACTTGTTATTAAATTTATTAATTTCAATTTTCACCATCCTATATTTCTCTCTCACCTGCATTGTAAAGTTTCTTTTCGTTAAAACCTTTTTAGCCTCAAATATTACATATTTTTTGTCATTGAACCCCATCTCTCTGACATGTAATTTCGTTCTTGAATTAAGGAATTTAATGATTCTATTTGTTACTATTGGCTTGTTTCCTAATTCATTTTCAATCTAATCAAAAACTACATTAGAAATATTTAATATTTCGGTTTCTTCAACAATGATCTCAATTGACTCCCAAATTTCAGAGACAAAACTAATGATGTCATTCCATAACCTCCTCCTGCACCGAATCAAAGCCTGGGAACCAATTTCCTATTGTTTGTACCAATCAATTTGATTTTTTAGAGTAGTACTCTTCATAACTTCATTATCTAGAAAATCATCCTTTATGTTTTATGCTTCCTCATATCGACTTAACAATTTATTTAAATTTTCAATTTCTTGAACCTTCGGAGAAAGTGATGACACACTTTCTATTAATTTTTTTGAAGAATCCTCTTCCATATCTTTGGTTATAGATGTAGGAGTAATTGTACTTGTATGATTCGTTCTTCCCTTTAACAAATTCTCAACTTTCTACTCTAATTCCTCGTTCCATTTATTTTTCTCAATCATAATTGATAGAATCATTTATTTATCCCTTTGTATACCCTCCAAATCTTGAGTTTGAGGGCATCTAATAGTTTGGTAATTTAAGCTTCTTTCTACATGCTTGAATATCTGAATCCCTAGTCTTCATCAGTTCTTATTATGAAACCGGCTTCAAAAATTGAATAAAAGAGAGATCAACACCTTAGAAATCAACCACTTCAAGGGGGAAACCTCCTTTACATTGCATAAATGAACAATTCTTGGATGATTCAAATGAAAAAACCTCATTTATATATATAGGACTCCATGGGGCCACACTATAATCCTAGCCGACCTAACATTAATAATGTAAGGGAACAAAAATAACAATAGTGGGGTTTTATGGGGCACAATAATAACAATATAGGGACTACAGGGGTACAACAATAACAATAAGGGGGTGACACTAACAACAATAAGGGACTACACTAGTAATATAGGGACCTAACATGCCCCTATCCTTCAAAAAAATGTTTTTCTCCATGCGTGAGTAGCTCTGGATGCTTCTGTATAAAATTATCATTCTCCCATGTGGAATCTTCAATGGGTAAGTTCTTCCACTTGATGAGATACTATGAAATTGATCGATTTCATAGCTATCGAGTTCTTGTTTCCGTGACTGCTTCAGGTTCCAATATGATTTTTTCTTCCTCATCAAGTTCTAGCAATATTTTTTAAACTGGAATTTTGTCACCTATAACCTTCTTTAAGCATGAAACATGGAAAACTGGGTGCACTCGAGAAGAAGTAGGAAGCTCCAATTTGTATGTCATAGTACCAATATTTTGCAACACCTTTTAAGGACCATAGTACTTTGGCGATAATTTATTATCCTTCTTAGCTTGCTTGAGGGACATTTGTTTGTATGGTTGTAGCATTAAAAATACCCAGTCTCCTACATCAAAACTTCTCTCGCTGCGATGTTGATCTGCCTGTTGTTTCATTCGATTTTGTGCTAAATTTAGGTTATCCTTTAAGAGTTGGAGAACTTACTATTGATGTTAGATGTGATCTTCCACTGCTTGAACCTTAGAACTTTCTCTTAAAGATGATGTGATGGATGGTGGATGATATCCATAAAGTGCCATAAATGGGGTCATATTTGCTGCAGTATGGAAGGAAGTGTTATACCACCATTTAGCCAGAGGTAACCACTTGACCCATTCTATTTGTTTATCATATACAAAACAACGAAGATATCTTTCCAAACATTTGTTCACTATCTCAATTTTACCATCGAATTGAAGATGATAAGATGAGCTATGGGCTAGATGAGTACCCAAACAAGAAAATAACTCCGTCCAAAAATTTCGATTGAAAATGGGATCTTTGTCGCTTACAATAATCTTTGGGTTTCCATGTATCTTTTGAATTGTTTCCATAAATGCAGTAGCAACTGTACTTGCTTTAAATGGATGAGATACTGCACAAAAGTGTGCATACTTAGTAAGTCTATAAACTACCACCATGATGACACTCTTTCCTTTGGAATTAGGCAAACCTGTGATAAAATCCATTGAAACCTCCTCCTAATGTCGAATTGGAATGGGTAAAGGTTGTAGCAGACCCGAGGTATTAATTGTCTCAACTTTATTTTTCTGGAAAACCAAACATTCTGCCACAAACATTTTAATATCAGATTTAAGGCCATCCCAAAACAAATATTTCTTCACCTTGTGGTAAGTTTTTAAAAATCCTGAGTGTCCTCAAACGGGAGAGGTGTGCAATTCCAAAAGAATATTTTATTCTAGTTGGGAATTCTTACAAAGATATAAGCGATATTGTACCATAAGGAATCATTTTTCCAACTAAATGTATCAGATGTATCGGGATCTTGCTGCAACGTTTGAATGTGTGTCCACACTTCTTCATCATTCTTCCATTCTTCCCTTGCTTCGGTTATCCAATCTGGTTGGATAATAGAAATGGAACAAAGCAATGCTTCCACCTCCTCATCCTTTCTTGAGAGTGTACTTGCAACAACATTTAGCTTCCCTTTTCTGTATATGATTTCAAAGTCACAACCCAACATCTTTGTCACCCATTTTTGCTGGTCTTCTGAAGATAGTCTTTGTTAAAAAAAGTATTTAAGACTATCATGTTCAATTTTTACCTTGAAGTATCTTCCCGTTAGGTAAGGTCGCCATTTCTTTAGTGCATGTAGTATTGCCAACATTTCCTTCTCACAAATAGCTTTCTGTAAATACTTTCTGTTGATTGGACGACTTTCAAAAGCAATGGGTCTTCCTTAATGCATTAAAACAACATTAATTCCATTTCCTAAGGCATCACATTCCATAATAAAGGTTTTTGTGAAGTCTGGCGTAGCTAAGACCGATCCTAGGCACATTGCCTCTTTAAGGTGTTCAAAGGATTTAGTTGCTTCAGGAGTCCATGAAAATGCATCTTTCTTCAATAATGTTGTTAGAGGTGCTGCTATTCTCCCATAATTCTTAAAAAACTTGCGATAATACCCTGTTAACCCAAGAAATCCTCGCAACTTCTTTATGGTTGTGGGGAATTTCCATTCCTTAATGGCTTTAATTTTATTAGGGTCTACCTTAACACCCTCATGAGATACAATATGACCCAGATATTCCACCTATTGTACTCCAAAGAAACATTTAGAGGTTTTTGCATATAATTTTTTCTCCTCCAATAGTTTGAGCACCCCGTCAACATGTTGAACATGATCCTTCCAAGACCTGCTGTAGATTAGTATATCATCAAAAAATATTAACACAAATTTTCCAAGGAAGGGTTTAAAAATGGAATTCATCAACCCTTGAAATGTAGAAGGTGCATTGGTAAGGCCAAAAGGCATAACAAAAATTCATAATGACCCTCATGAGTTCGAAATGTTGTTTTTGGAATATCTCCAGCCTTAATTCTAATTTGATGATATCCTAAATGAAGATCCAACTTGGTAAAATAAATTGTTCCATGTAATTCATCCAATATTCATCAATCACAGGAATGGGAAATTTATTTTTAATAGTGAGCTTATTTATTTCCCTATAATACGGACACATGCGCCATGATCCATCCTTCTTGCGCACCAATACCATGAGTATAATTGTGAAATTACACCTTGTTGTTCTTTCTTCAGAAGCTTTGTCATGACATTAGAACTTATTATCTTTCCCGGCTTCCCTGCAATACCATGTAATTCAACTTCCTTTCCTTCCAATTTTTTTTCAAGAAAAGTTCTTGAAATTTAAAAGCTATCGTCCCCAAATATTTTAGCCATTTTACTCCTAGCACAACATCATCACCTCCCATTGGAATGGAAAACATTGGACTATTCAATACATATTCCCCCATGATTAGCTTGATATTATGGCATTTTCCAGAGCAATTTATAGTCCCTCCATTTGCAACCATCACTTGAAACTCTAGTGCTGGGTATAGGAAGAAATTAAACTCCTTGGCTACCTTACAATGAATAAAATTTTGGGTACTACCTGAATCAATCAACACTATTACTTTTTTCTTCTTGATATGTTCTTCTATCTTGAGAGTTTTAGGAGTGGTAATTCCTACCAATGCATTACAGGATATGGTTGGACTCATTTATTCTTTCTCTAGGGTTATTTCCTGGTGTATATCCTCTTCTTTTGAAGTTTCTTGTTCATTTTCTTACTCCCCTTCACAATATATGTAAAATAATGTCTTCTCAGCACACTTATGACCTTTAGTGTATTTTCTATCACAACTGTAGCAAATCCCTTTTGCTCTTTTTTCTTCCAATTGTTGTGGTGTCAACCTTATAGGTTGTGGAAGTCTAGGAGTAGCAACACTTCCATCTTTATAGATATGAGGGGTAGGCTTCCTTGTCTCCATAATTTTACTTTCAATTTTTCTTGCCAACCTAAATTCCTTCTCCAATGAATCAGGTTCCCAAAGGTGAACCTCATGTTGGATGTTATACTTTAAAGTCCCTATGAAGACATCAATCCTGTGTTCCTCTGGAATATCAGTTACCCTTATATTCAATTTTTGGAAGTCCTCAATGTTCTCCACCATTGAACCCTTTTGTTTGAGATTTATCAATTGGCTAAAGAAGGTGTTTCTCTTTCTATCCTCATAATGTGCTATCATTTCCTTCGTAAAAAATTACCAAGTGACAATTGTTTTACGAGAGGAAGCCATATATACCATAAAAATGTATTTTGTTCTAAATGTAAAGTTGCAATGCATACCTTTTGTCTGTTTTGCACATTATGGAGATCAAAATATTTCTCCATCTGTAGTATCCGTGTTACAGGATCCTTGCCACCAAACTTCCTCATATCGAACTTTTGAATATGGTGGGTCTTCAATCCAACATTATAGTTTATGAAATCACGATTAACATTTATTTTTTTCTCATCATGAGTTTCCTGTACTACCTTTTCGCCATTATGAATCATTTCTTGTATCAAAATTTTCAAACCTTCCTTCAAACCTTCCATGTCTGCTTTTAGATCATTCTTCATGTCTTCCATGTTGTCTTTCATTTTTTCATCTATCTTAGCTTCCATGTCATCCATATTAGCTTCCATGCCATCCATCTTAGCTTCCATGCCATTCTTCAAACCATCCACTCCTTTCTTCAAACCATCCATCTTAGCTTCACACCTTTCTTCAAAACTTCCATATAATTTTTTGTTGCTTTTTGCGAGAGCGAAATTTGGTGCACATAGTCTTGTAATTTTGATATTATCAGGTTGCACTTCTTCCTCTTCATGAGTCATAGTAGAGTCTTCTGAGGGCTTAATGGTTTTGAAATATTTTTATGGGCCATTTAAGAACCCAATACTAATATCTATCCTTAAATATGCCCTTGGAATCCCTTAAAATTGATTTTTCAATCAAGACTTATGCAATTAAAAAAAAATACATACAATTTTCTTGCTTTTGAGGAGCTCGATATTGAAATTGATGTATCTCTGTAATTTTGGATCCCCAAGAATTGGTATTTGGTCTTGTAGTAGCCCTCTGAGTCTTCTTTCCAATGCCACAGGTTTGACCTGATTTGGATTCTTCAAGGGAAATTTATGCCCAATCTCTCACAATTACCTAATTATGGACTGGTTCAGTACAATGAACTTATACGGCATGCCACATGTCACTGTTTCCTCCTTCGGCTCTAAAATTGATATACAGGAAACTACAGTCTATGTAATTTCGGCCCCTTTTTACAGAATTCTAATCCGATGCTCAGAGAGAGAGTTATGGAGATTTTTCCAAGTTCACCTCTTTGAGATGAAATTCAGGAGCCTGCAAAAACCCTAACTTCCACAGATCATATCTCGGAAAATATTGCGAACCAAGATCTGAAAGTTTTACATAACATTCCTCAGGATTTATTCTCAAATTATTTTCTTTTTAGCTTCTGAACCTTTGTAGAAAAAAAGATATAGAAAAAATTCCACGATGACTTATTTGAAGCAGCGAAACCCTAGAATCCAAAGCTTTGATACCAAATGTTATGAAACCAACTCCAAAAATAGAAGAAAAGAGAGATCAACGCCTTAGAAATCAGCCAATTCGAGGAGGCAACCTCCTTTACATTACATAAATGAACAATTATTGGATGATTCAAATGAAAAAACTTTCTTTCTATATATAGGAGTCCATGGGGTCAGAATATAATCCTAGCTGACCTAACAATAATAATGTAAGGGCACAAAAATAACAATAGTGGGGTTTTATGGGGCACAATAATAACAATATGGGGACTACAGGGGTACAACAATAACAATAAGGGGGCGACACTAACAACAATAAGGGACTACACTAGTAATATAGGGACCTAACAGTTCTTGAACTGCATTTACATTATTTGGATCAATTCCCAACTTGATGACTAACCCTTCTAGAAAATTAACTTTGTTATCTTTGGCCGTAGAGGACATTTTTTTCTCTTTTAAGTTCATTAGACAACTTTGGTACTAATTTCTACAAATTTTCCACATTAATGGCTGAATTAGTCAAGGTGTTGTATAACATTTATCTTGTTTCTCTATGAAGATAAATTTGATCAATGGGATGAACTTGCTTTAAATCAAAAGAAAACATTGAATATTTATAATCTTCAACAACTTTAACATCTGATGCCTTTGGCTCTAAGAATTCCAATTGGAACTCCCCTTTTTGAGAATCTAAGGATGTCATTAATTTTTTCTTTGTAAAGGTTCCTTGTTTCCAGAATTCACTATAAGTGATAGTCCTAAGACTTGCATTTTTCTCCTCAATTTCCATGAATTAGGAAAATATATCGCGACTAGGACCTACAAATGATGTTGACTATTCTTGATTTGAAGATAAGTTATCTAAAGCGAATAAAGTTTCACCTGTTGTAACTATTTCTTTTGTTGAAACAACTTCTTCTGAAATAGTATCTAAAATTGTCATCCCAACTTCCTCTATTCTTCATCTTTTTAAAATATTGAATTCTGTTTCTTCTGAAAAGGATCTAGATTGTTGAATATCTATGGAAGGCCTCTTCAATTCTTTCTCTTTTTGTTGTGCAGTAGCTAAAAAATTTGATTTAAGAGACTGTTGTGTTTTTCCTTTCTTTAATGTGTCCTCCAATATACCATGTTCCTGAGTTTCTTTATTTGCATATTTCTCTATTGATGATTTTTGGAAATGAATGTAAGATGATGACCCCTGCTACACTCTTAAGGTTAAAATATTCCCAAGACGGTCATAATTCCATTTTTCTCTTCTTGTCAATTTCATCTCTGGTAGCATTAATTCCAATGCACTGGCTGCTCTAGTATTTTTCAAAAATGGACCAACTTCAGCTTTCAATCTGAATATTGCAAGATGTTTCCTAGGTAGGAAATGTATTTGATCCACATTTAAACTTTTACTAATGAAATATAATGCAAAAATCCTCAAATTAAGAAAATTTGGCAGTCTGTATGGATCTAATTCACACCCATATAGTCTGATCTCTGTAAAATTTTCATATAAGCACCTGTTAGCCAGGTATGTTAGTGATAAAATGACTCTTTCAGTTGTTTTCCATTAAGTCATAGATCAATTTTTTTTACTTTTTCGAACCAGTTCTCAGAAATAATTTTGGTCACTGAAGAGGTCTAAACCATGTATGATGCTCCTTCATTTCATTTATCATCACAATTGTCAAGATCATCACCATTATCAGTTTGAAGGTCACCATATCCATCATCATCATTGAAGAGGTCTAGGGTTAGGTCACTCCATCTAATAAAGGTCAAAGTATATGTTCATCTCTGCCTTTAAAAAAACTTCAAATTTTCACTCAAAATAAGGCAATAACCATCCATTTCATCCATAAAACCCTAGTGAAGGAGAAAGCATGTTTATGAATTTCAAATAAAATCCATCTCTCTTGTTTCATATGGCTCAAGTTCCAAAAAGTTCCAAACAACTCTAGTTTGTTTCACTGTCTCATGAAAAACAACAATTTTGTCTCATCGTTTTATGAAAGGATCCAAAAATTCATTTTGAATGTCAGACCTCCAAAGGAGGTTAATCTGACGCATTGTTCCACCCAAATGCAAAATGAGTCATCCTCAGGTTGTCAAATACACCTCATCTCATTTGAAAGGTCATATCCAATGAGAAATTTTCAAAGGTTTTTGAAAAACACCCTTATTGTTTCATGAAAAGGAGAAGTTTGTTTTATAATTTTATTCAAAGGTCAATCAAGTCACTTCTCATGTCAAAGGGTTCAAAAGAACTTTACTATGCCTTCTTACCTCATTTGGAAGAGCAACATGTCATTTTCCAAGTTGTACAAAGGCTCAAAAAGGTCATTTGTTGATGTCAAAGGGTGAAGAGTATTTCACAAATTTGAAAGGAAAACTGTGTTTTCAATGTCTCATTTAAAAATGCCAAGAAAAAGGTAACTTCAAAGGTCAATGAGAATGAAGGAATTCAATCTGTTTTATTATGTCATTTGAAGGGGAAGCATGTCAATTTTCAAAAGAAAAAGGGTTAAAAAGGTCACTATCAAGCGTCAGAAGGAAAAAAGTGGTAAAGGGAAGAAACCATCATTTTATTCATTATAACTTTTTCATTTCATGTGAGAGCAACTCTCATCTCCATTTTCCCTCCATAACTACTAAACTCCAAACCATACCCTTCAAATCTTGTTTAAAATGCTTGCAATCCTTCAAAAATTTCTTTGTTACATTTATATGGCATTGAATTTCATTTTCGAGTTGTTTGTTATGCTCCTGTGGACGCTACGCAACATTGTTACGCTTATGGAGTGTTTCGCAAGCATTACACAAGTGCTACGCATTCCCTTGTTATGCTCCTGTAACTTGCGAAAAGCCTTTGTTACACTCTTGTAACTTGCCAATTCTGCTTTGTTATGCTCCTGTAGATGCATGCTCTGGTGTTTTTGAAGCTCGAAACCCTCCAACCTTCAAATATTCGACCTCTATTCTTGGTGTAACTTCTTCAGAAGGTAAGTAATCATATTATTCTAGTTTTTGGTCAGATTTCGAATGATTTTATAATCATTTCATGTCATTTTATTCTGTCACCATGTGTCCACTGTCCATACATACATTTTTTTTTTAATTTTTTTGTAAAAAACCCTAACCTATCACATAAACCCTAAACCTACATCCTCCATGCCCCATCTACATATGCATATCACCTACATCATCATCCATGACATGTTTTAAACCATCAAAACCCTAAATTCTAAGTTATTTAACACCATAAACATGGAAAAATAAGGTGAGTGTGTTTTAAGGTTTTGAATGCCCTAAGCCCCTCCATTTGCTTTCATTCCACCTTCACTGTGGAGGTAAGGTGTCAACCTATCCACTGAATTTTTGTCAAAATTCCTACTTGGCTCCATCACCCTTAAAGTTCAAAAAAACTTTTTCATTAGTTTTTTCCCATAGTCAAAATTGGGAATTGACTGTGTTTTGAGGATTTCATTATCCCAAACATATCCATTTCCCTTCATTCCACTTTCATTGTGGAGACAAGACACCACCCTATCCAATGCTTTTTTTTCAGAATTTTTACTCAACCCCATCACCCCTATTTAACCTCACAAACTTACCCTACTATTGCATAGGCTATTCTCATAGTCAAAATTGGGAATTTAATGTCTTTTAGACATTTTGATACCTTCCACACATCCATTTTCTCTCATTCCACCTACAACTTGAAGCTAACACAAAAAAATACCAACTGAAAAAATTCTAGAAATTTTCTCAGCTTCAAGGCCCTCCATTTCATCCACCAAACTCACACCTTCCTACACCCTATTTTTCCATATTTCCATTCATTCACTCATTTCATTGACACCCTAGGGATTTCATCATTCCAGTGAAAAACACCATGGAAAGTGACAAGAATAGCTTCAAAGGAGGGCGCCATCTCAGGCTTGAGCCATTCACCATGCACAAGATTAATGCTTCACCATTGACCAGAAGGTGCTTTCAAAGAACTCAGTCTTTAACATTTTGTGAAAGGCTTATGGAAGGGGGGTATCATCTTCAGTTGTCTAGCCTTTTTGTAACCAGCTACAATATGGGAAAGGCCACTCTTGCAGGTATAGAGATTAGCCTATCATCTGACCTAATTTCTTCAGCTATAACTATCCCCTCTCATGGAGAGCAATGGTTCGAGGGAATGGACCTAGACATTGAAAACTAGAAGCAATTCCTCAAGCCTCATGCTAGAGATGATCCCAAATTTATTTTTCCTTTCAAACATCTTAGAAACAAGTATGATCCTCTGATGATGTTCATAATGAAGTACTTCACATGCGAAGGAAGATTCTTCGGGCTATATAGGTATCACATTAGGCTTTTGATGCATTTTACCTCAGTCAAAACACTTGATTTGCCTCATTATTTATAGAGGAGCTCGATTAAGATGGCCGAGAAGGTTCGAAGTAGGAGGGAAGATCATCATACTAGCCTTTTTCATCATGGCCTAATTAAGCTAATTGTGTTGCATCACTTGTCCTCCATAAACATGACATGGGAAGACTTCTTGGAGTGATTGTCAGCAACACTTTCTATCTTGCCTATTCCATCATCACCACATCCAATGGAGATTGTCTCTTCTAGCATGCATATTCAGATTTCAGATGTCCCTACATTTGTGGGATTTGTTCACACATATGAGAGAGGGAAGAGACAAGTCTTTGTGCCTAAGTATACCAGGAGTTTTATTACACTTGGCACCCATGATGAGAAACGTTAGATAGAGGAGAAAACTCCCTCGCATCAGCATGATGAGCTAATGCCATTGGAGCCTGAGGTATCAGAGCATGAGGAAGTCAGATCAGATGAAGATATCATCAAAGAGAAAGATAATGACAATGAAGAATTGAAAGATGCCTTCTCTATTGCCCAATCCCAAATTACTTTCCTTCAGCATGAAAATTTTCAATTGAAAGTTAATCAACTCCTACAAAGCAAGTACAAATTAGACATGGAGGAAAACAGAGGTAAAGGAAAGAAGATTGTTGTTGTTGACCAAATGCAAGAAATGGAGGCTGAAACACACACAAGAATACCAAGAACAAGAGGCCTCAAAAGGCCACTGGAGCGAGAGAGACAACAAATTCATCAATCTGAAGAGTTGACATTTGATAAGCTTATTGCCATGGAGATCAATGAAGAAAAAGAGCTTTGGTTATCAAGAGTTAATGAGCATCTGGAGAAGCTATTGAAGAAGGCTAAAAGGGATAAAAAGTTGCAAAGGAACATGACAAACCATTATCGCACCAAGGACACCATTTCTCAAATAAGGCTGAAACAACTGAAAAAGAGGCTTAAAGAGGCACAAATGAAGCTCAAAGAGGAGGATAGCTTGGATTTATTGGCTAAAGATTCCTTATCTATGTAGCCTATCTTTTGCAGATGCCAAAGAACAAATTTTTAAGACTTTTGAGAAATTTTTGTATTTTACATGATTTTTTGTAGATTTCTGGAAATTTCTCATTACAAAAGGGTAACAGACTCTTATTACTTTTGTTTGGGAGGCATCCCAATGGTGATTTATTTACATGGATGGATGTATTTTGATGAGTACATCATATATCAGGAGCCCTCATGGCATGACAAGTTGTAATTTTTGATAAAAAGTTCAAAAACCTCCTATTTTTCATGTTTCTGCCTCCTTTTTGGACCCTCTATTACTCTTTTGAGTGACCTTGGGAGAACGGATTTTTGAAGGCCTTTCCGTGGTCCATTTTTAAAAATTCAAGATGTAATGGAAACTAGACACACAAGGCTAGTTGGCCGTTTTTTCAGAAGTGGATTTTGACTTCTCAAAGTGCCTCAAAATTTCCTCCAAAGTTCTATTACGATTATGCAAATTGTTTTTAAAATCTTCAATTAGAATTGTCACACATCAACATTGGATTCCCTCAGGAAACTTTTCAAGCTCAGAAATGGTCACAAATTTGAGGCTATGCTGTCAAATGAGTTGTCATTATATTTATTGGGTTGTTTTTGGCTTCCTATCATGAAGGAATTTGTAATTAATGTAAGTGAAAAACACTCTTAGTTTATAGCTAAAATTCAGGGAATGGTTTCTAACCTCCCTAGAAACTAGGAAATGATTCATATTTTGCATTTATGATCCATTTTGGATGGGATTTCGAACTGATGAGGTGTCATAGGCTATATTTTCTATAAGTAGACTCTCTTTTGTCTTTTTTTGGGTTGGATAGTCTCATATTTTGCAGTGGAGCTCTTGTAACCAGGTTCTAAAATGAAATCAGAGACAAATTTGCAGGAATTGTGTTGAGATACTTGTGTTGTGCTCTGGAACATATGTGTTTCTCATGTATGTTTATAATTTTATGCTTAATACCATGCATACTTCTTCATATATGTCTATATTGTAAGTTTGAAAGCAGAATTCATGTTTATGCATGCTCTGTTTTAGATAAGATTAACCATATTATGTTTATTTTCTTCTTAATTGAATGAATTAACCTCAATGCTCATTCAAACTCTAATCCATCTTCATCCTATACTCAATGACTGATTAATATGTTGCCAAACTACCTATCTTTCCTCACACACTCTCTACAGGTTCGTCTCGAAGTTCAGACCTAAAAACCTCATTTACAGTCCATCCACTGACTTTTCTATCCAACATTCAAAACATCAAACAAATTTTACTTATTAAACTTACATATATAACCTAAAATCATTAGATACTCAACCATTCATTTGGCTATTAAAAGTGAAAAAGAGAGAGCCCTCTCTGGTCTAGTTAGGGCTAGCTACTTGACCTAAAGTTTGGTCTGTGGTTACCTTTCTCCAATCCTATTGTTAGCCTTGGGAAGTTGGGGAGAGTGATAACAATACCAATATCCAACTTTAACATCCTTGTTGAGATGCAAGATTGTTTTTATATCTGGAAAAACTCTTGGAGGTGCTGCACCATTGACAAGAGTGAAAACTACTAACAAACAATTATTAACAAAATCTGAAAAAAAAATTCTCCAGAACGTCTTATGACTACAAAAGTCCAACGAATAACTGGTAATTCATGCCTCTATGAATTCTGCTTCTGTAGAGAAATATGAGGAAATCATTCTGACTGATAATAAAAAATCAGATATACCAAGATCGACTAATATTGAGATGACCTAACAAGGTTGAAATTTGACAATTTAATGTTAAGATATCAAACAAAAATTGATTGAAATTGAAAATGGCAAAGAATTTCTTTATTTAGGAAATTGAAATCAATAAACCTAAAACAACTTCATTTACTATTTAGTCATTATCATATACCAATAAATAACTAATCATTGAAATGACATGCCTTTAGATTTCAGGAAACATACTAGAGGGATAAGATGGATTATTTTGAGAAATCTCAACTTTGTTAGTTAAAAATGATTTTAACACAGTATTTCTTTGTTTAGAAGTTAATAACTGGAAGAATTGTTGCAAAGCTTGGTTGGAAAAAAGGTTGGAAAATATCTTTCAGAGCACTAACTAACCAGTTTAGGGAAATGAAAAGTTTATAAAACAACAAAGTGAGCCAAGAAAGACTCCCAAACTACAAACTCATCTTTTTCATCTTGATGGCACTATAAATCCCAATTTCTTAACTCAAACAAGTAAAATTTAGACTTGGTTCCCACCACATCTGCATCCTTATCAATTAATGGTAGTTACTCTAAATTCATAGAAACTTGCATATAGAAACTCCATGCAAGGGTTTCAGATAAAGTTTATATATACCCATTTTTTCCCTTTGTTTGGTACATATTACGAGTAAATGTTGTGAATAAGATGAATAAATTACCCACAAAATGAACAAAGCTGAGTTTTTGAGTTTTTATCCACTGTCTTTATGAGGGTTTAAAATTTTCTGCAGGCTGAAAATGGTTGAATTATTCCTGACAACTTTCGCCTTTACCATTTTGTATTTTAAAATCTCATTGCAAACAAATGAATGCATCCAATCAGTTCTTCACTGAAAAAATGGCTTTCTACCACAGGTCTCTCTAAGGTCTTTCTATTCCAATCAGTTTGTTTTGACGTCAAACCAGAGTGGAATAACGAAGAGGGGGGTGGAATTTTGGAAAACCATGGAGGGGGGTCCGCTATTGACTAGCGACCACCACGTTCTCCTATGGTAGTTTCGATAAACCCTCTTATCATAGAGGAGGTCCGAAATTAAATCAAGGACAACCCATTTTAAAAATTGATCAACGTCCTTGAAAATAAGCACTTTACTAAAGCACTTTTTTATTTGTTTATAAGAAAAGTTTATTTCGAATATAAATTCGAAATTCATTTATTATAGTGTTTTATTCACAATAACAACACTATTATTTCAAACTATTAAAAAAGTGAAAAAATGAAAGAATTTTCAAAATTTTCAAAATCTTCTACTAAGAAAATGTTACAGTAGGTTGTTTTGTCAAAACGTCCAAATGCAGACCCCCCATTAAATTTCAACAGGGAAAGGGTTTCCACATTCCATTGATTTGGAGCCGCTATACACGTGTCATCAAATGTGTTACTCATCCTGTTACCAATCTAACTTTTAATTTTTCGGTAGTAAAACACACTTGTACTCTATAGTTTGGCAGAAGCGCTTTATTTGACCCGCGGCAAAGTTAGAAAAATACAAAGAGAAGTGTTTTCTTCAAATTTTTATTATTATTTTTTATCATTTCTCTTCCTTCTTTTTTTCATATATATATATATATTTTGCAAAATGTTTATATACATCATACTTGACTTTTTCACTTTCTTTCTTCTTTTTTTTTCTTTTTTCTTTTGAATATAGAAAAGTATAATATGTTGGTGCTACAACACTATCCTCACAGATAGTTTCTAGGTCTAAGTTATTACCTTATATCTCTGTATTATGGTTCATAGTTTCAACGTTTATGGAATGCAAATTGTAGAATTCTTTAGGGTATATATGAAAATGTAATTCTATTCTATCTATCTATGCTCTAGGTCTAAGTTATTACCTTATATCTCTGTATTATGGTTCATAGTTTCAAGGTTTATGGAATGCAAAATGTAGAATTCTTTATGGTATATATGAAAATGTAATTCTATTCTATCTATCTATGCTAAGAGCATATCTTAACTAATGAAGACGAGGCTAACTATATATATTCACATTAATACTTCTATAATAATAACATAAACATAAGTATTTATCTTTTATTTTAGTTTTTTTTGCAAGAATCGAATGTTAAGTGCATTACATCACTTACATAATTATTTTACCCTATACCATATTGGTATATACATATAATGTAAGTTTTTAAAGCTTACTAGAGGAAAAAATACTCTATTACATTCAAGGATGAGAAAATAATGTGAATATCATTCTAATTTCTTATGCGGAAACAAACCAGATTTCATCATATTATTTGGCACATCATTGTATAAAGTATTGGTAGTGGAAAAAAATAGGGAGTATAGTACCATGAACTAACCATGACGTGCATAATTTTGTTACATATGAAAATGCATGGTTATTTTTTGTATTTATGAAGGCATTCTTTCCTCAAAAAACATAGTGGATTGAGACTTATTTTGAGGAGTTCCTATAGATTTGAAGCACTTCTAGATATTTTAAGGCATATCTTTCCATTGAGGTTCATTAATTTGGTGTAATTACACATTTTTCAAGGAACTTCACATATTTATAGGCATGTTTCACTATGGTAAGGTGTTAAGAATTAGGGGATAGGGTCTAAGGGTTTAAGGGTTAGGATGGATTAAAGGGTTAGGGCCAATTAATGGTTTAGAGGTTAGGGGTGATGGTTAACGACTAGGGATTAGAGGGAAATCAAGGAAGAATATAACTTAATGATGAAGGTGAAATAAGCATATTTTATTTTTTATTGTTGTGATTATATATATCACAGATTGTTTCTCTTTCTACATGCCAATAAAAGTAACATTTTTCTTAAATTTTTTCAACATATTCCATAAACCTCTTGATAAATTGCATAAGCTTCATCATTGAGTTGTTGTTTTTGTTTCTCTCTCTCACCTAAGTTGATTGCTCCATATATAATACGAACTCCTAAGTACCCCTAATGCTTGGATGTCCAATAACCTCTTAACCCCTAATGCAGTAACCCCTAATCCCTCAACTCTGAACCCATTATAAATTAAACCATGATCTCCAATTAATTGGGTCGGGGAAAATTTCCATCCACACCAAACTTGTGGTCTCCAAGTGAAATCAAGATAGAGTATAACATAATGATGAAGGTGAAACAAGAATAGGTTGCTTTTTTTGGATGTGAGTATATATCTCACAAAGTGCCTCTCTTTCTATATGTCAAGAAAACTAACAATTTTCTTATATTTTTTCAACATATTCATAAACATATTGATAAATTGCACAAGCTTCATCATTGATTTGTTGTATTTGTATCTCACTCTCACCTAATGTGTCTTTGTCATTGTATTTGTTTTCCTATATTATATTTTTACATGTTTGTATTGTTTTAATATTTTTATATACAATAATATTACTTGACTATTTGTAATTATAAAGCAACAATTCCCTAGGGAACTGTCCATGGATCAAAATGGCATGGCCATTGTAGAAGCACTTGTTCAGGAACATGGAGTGAATATTGAAGATAAAGTTAATGATCCCATGGAAGAAGTTGATGATGCTAATAACACAATTAAAGAAGAGGGGAAAAATATATTTATCAAGAAGACATTTTGTAATATTCCAAATTTTTATGGAATATTAGATTTTGTTAATTTTATGAAGGAGGTGAATAAAATGGGTAGGGGACCCATTATTTGCATCATTAGAGAATAAAAATCCTCTAAGTATGAAAGAGGATCATATTGGAGCTAGATTTCACACCTCCATGTGTGAAAGGAGGTTTTTGCATACATGCTTGGCATGGGTTGACCAAGTCAAACTGGGTTGGCATGAGTTGGAAAGCATTGTGTGGGACAACGTAGGAGGGAAGTTTTTAGAGAGAGGAAACCCCTAATTTGAAATAGGGTCCATGGAGGGAAGGCTCATTGTATAAAAGAGGAGCAAGGCAGCCATTGTGCACATCTTTGATCATTTTACATTTGAGTCTTGAAGACTTGTTGCTGCCTCTTACTGTTCAACAGAGCTGCAGTGCCTTTGGGCACGAGGGAGTCCTGTTTAGGAATTCCTCTCCTTCTTGAGTAGCTCATGAAGGATTTCACTCCATTCCCCATATTCCGGCATTCAGGCCATAGCTTCAGTTGACATCTTCATCAGAGCAGTTTCTGTAGCAGAGATTGTGCAGTGTTGCTGGGTGTTGCTGGGGAGGTTTCCACATACCATTCGGAGCTAGTTTTTCAGTGGAGAGAGGTTCTATCCATTGGGAGGTTAGAAAAGGAGGTTTATGAGTAGATCCCATCATCTTTTGCATCAAGCCAACCACATACCATCATTGGCAGCGCAACCCCTCTCTTAGACAAAGTTTTTCTGAGTGAGTATTTGCTGTGAGGGATTGACATCCTTTTGGAGGAGGAGTCTTGGGTGAAAGGATCAGCCTTTCACTTCAGATTTCTATTGGAGGAGGATTCTTCAGTTTTTGCAGACATTACAATCCTCTCCATCCATTTCCAGCTCTTGAGTTGCTGTTACCCAGCAACTCCGACATTTCTACAAAATGCCATTTTTGTATAGATTTCAGCCAATCCTCTTAAAGGATCGTTGTATTGTATTTTCAGGGGTTGAGAGCTTGCTCCCCCTTCTTATTTGAGCTCATATTGTCATATCTTTATATATTCATTATTTATGCAGCAGTTCCTCTCTATAACTGCGCAGTCATGGCCTCGGGCTTTGTTTATGCATCAATGTATTTCACATTTTCATGTACAGGTTTCTTGAGGCTTCCAGTGCCTTTCTTGAGTGATCATTTCCTCAAGGATTTGTATTCTTATATGCTACTATATCTTAATATGATGGCCATTTTATTCTCCGGCATTTCATGTGTTCATGAGTCACTGCTATTTCCATTATATGTATTTGCTTATTGTTGTAGCTCTATCTTGAGACATTCTCAATAGAGTAGCTTTTCCTAATAGGAAATTTCACATAGCTATAGACAGAGTCTGTGAAGGGCCAGGTAGCCTCTGGATCTCACCCTCTCTTTAGAGGTGACATATCTGGAAAATGCCCCCACAGTCTATCTCTGGAATAGAATTGTGATATTTCTGAAAAAGGGATATTACACATTTAATAATGTTGGAATGGATGATGATGGCGACCAACTAGATGCTGTTTTTGATAGACTTGTAATTGAGAAGGCAACACAACCTCTTTATGAAGGCTCCAAAATAATTCTTCTCTCTCCTATATTGTTGTTGGTGAACTTAAAGGTTACGAATGGTTTGTTAGACACTTGTGTCACACAACTCCTAAGGTATGTAATATATTTTGTGACATTTAGTACATGATGATAAAGGCTTTTTTTTTCCCTCTATTTTATAGTTAGTTGATAATATTTAAATTAATTTGTATGCAATATGTACGATTAACATTATTTACATTAAGTAGTACTATTTTTATTATTATTATGTTTTAGATTGTTAGGTAAATTTTTGTTACCATCGTCAAATTTTTACCTTGCACCTACCAAGATTTACATGCCATTATGAAAGATATTTGAATGGAGTATTAAGCTATACACACATGTCCTAATGATCATATTCTATATTATGGAGAACATTTGTTGAAATAAGAATGCCCAAAATGTTGAATCAAGCAACAAAAAATGTGCGTTGCAAGGTTCTTCATTATATTCCCATAATTACATGTTTGAGTGATTGTTCAAGTGCAAAAATATAACACAATTTATGGATTACCATGCAAAGAAGAAAAGTAAAGATGGTTTTCTTTAAATTCTTGTAGATGTATATGCATTTAATAATATAGAGGAAATGTAGGTTTTAAACCTATACAAAAATTACCTGCATATGAATTCTAAAAACATAAAATAAACAATGGTGAGAACATAAAACATAAAACATATATAGACCGATATTTTCCCCTGGATCCCAAAACTGGGACTACCAGATTGATTTTTCATTATATTCCTTTCAATGTTACAATACATATATATACATGTTGAAGAATTCATAAACCCCAATCCATTAACCCTGGATTAGAACATAATCATAGTTCCATTGACCAGATCTACAAAATACCATTGGAAGAAAACCATCATGCCTAAAACCATGTGAAAAACCTATGCAAAAAACCGTAGGTAGGTTTGCCCACCTATTATAGGGTCCAAAAAAAAATTTCTTGGGGCACTACCCCAGAACCCCTATAGGGGGGCTACTGCCCCCCTACAAACCCCCTGATAGGGGGGGCTACGCCCCCTTGTGACCCCCCTGTTGTGCCTGCCGCAATGAACAAGTGTGATAACCTACCCCCCTATGATCCCCTCATGCGTGCGATTAACCATGGAAAGAATATAATACACACCCAAAATTATCCCACTTGTTGTTTTCTTTTCCACACAGGGGGTCATAGGAGAGCTTAGTCATTGGTCTAGCTCTGGAACACCCATTATTTCTCTACCATAAGAAAACTTCTCATTGCTCATAGACTTTGTCAATGCATCTGGAACATTCTTGAAAGTGTCCACCTTTACTAACAACACCTTTTTTTCCTCAAATATATCCCTCACAAAGTGATACTAAACATCAATTTGCTTAGTGAATACTTCCACTGCATTTTCTGGCCTACAATTTTTGGCCTAGTACAAACCATTTCATACATCAGGCTACCATCTGCACTTGCATATGGAACATGGGACATGTCCTCTTCCTCATCTTATGTCTTGGACACTGTTCAAAATATAAATTTACACCTACAAGAATATGAACCTTCACTGTTTTACTATCCTGCATATTAAACCTCTGTAATATTGTCTCAACATACTTCCTCTGGTTTAAATAGAGCTTTCTCTTTTCCCAATATCATTTAATTTCCATGCCCAAAATATAGTTTGCAGCACCAAGATCCTTCATGTTGAATTTGGAGGAAAATTGGGTCTTCAAATCCTGGATAATTTCTTTGTCATTTCCAATCAGCAACATATCATCCACATACAAGAATAAATAAATAACATGGTCACCAATTAATTGAAAATGCATTGTTGGCTTGAGGGGTCCTAACCCAGGTTTGGAGGTTAAGGTTTCCAAACAAACCCTTATACTACTGGCCCTTTCGGCAATGACCCACTTTCGTAGGCCAAGGTCTCACTCAAAGTAGTATGGGAGGGTGCTGGAACCAAATTTCTGCACCCTGGGAGAGAGTAGGTAATGAAGACAGATCGGTGTGCAACTATCAGATCTACACAGAGTCAGGCTATTCGCAGGATTTTAACAATATAATCAACATATAACCATAACACAACTATCAGATCTAATCAGTACATTTTCATCCACGTGTGTATTATCAACTACCATCACAAGCACTATGTTCACATCCAATAACAGATCACAGTTAAACTTATGCCAGAAACACAGATACGTTCGCAGCTCAAATCAATAACATAGATGCATTCATAGCTTAAGTAGATTCACAGATATATTCACATCATAAATAGATACCATAGATTCACATCAACAATAACACATTGGATCCAGATGTCACGAAGATACCTCAACTATATTCGCATATATTAGCATCCAAAACCCAGTTACAACCCAAAACACAATAGGACTGAGGATCTTTATGCACACAGCCAGCAGGAGTCCTTACCCAAAACAACCCAAAACAGATATAACAGTTTGCACGTAGCATCAGTTCTAATTCTTGCCTACCTCTAGACTCAAACTATTCATCTATTTTTATCGATATAGCCTATGCTATCCTGTGGTCCGCAAACCATGGTTTGCAGACTCTAGGTCTACCCTTTGACCCATTACAATGCATTCGGGGCTTTGACCTGCCCCAAAAACCCCGTGTTAGACTAATTAATACAAAAATACACAAAATTCGAGCTTAGGGAGCCCCATTCCAACATGCACATAGTGATCTACTTTGCTACTGGTGAAACCAAGTCCCTGTATATATGTATCAAATTTTTGATACCACATCCTTGGTGACTGTTTAACCCATACAAAGAATTTTTTAACCTGCATACCAGTTATTTCTTACCATTCAACGAAAAGCCTTTAGGTTTCTTCATGTAGATATCTTCTTCCAGATCCTCATGAAGAAATGATTTCTTCACATCCATCTGTTCTACCTCAAAATAAAAATAAGCAACAACATATAAAAGTAATCTAATAGAAGCTACCTTCACAACATGAGAAAAAGTATCACCAAAATCAATTCATGACACCTAGAAATAACCTTTTGTTAACAACTGAGCTTTGTATTTCTCCACCTTTCCTTCTGCATTCATATTCTTCTTAAACACCCATTTGCTTCCAATGGGATTCCTTCCAGCCGACAACTCCACTAGATCCCAAGACTCATTTTTGTCCAAAGATTCCATTTCATCAACCCTGGCCTCTTTCCAGAGTTTGCCTACCTTTGAATCTACTGCCTCCCTGAAAGTTTCAATATCATCATCAATTATATATAAAGAAATTTTGAACAAAAATAAGATGGAATATACCTTTTTGGCTGCCTTCTTTCTCGAATTGATCTTCTCACAACTGGAGTTTGTGGCTCTTCATATTCTAATTCATGTTCTGCTGTAGAATCTGATTCTTCATCCTTTAGCTCAAACTCTATCTTCTTAGGTTCATTTGGTAGGACTTCATGTTTAATAACATCTTTCGGCTCTCTAAACACCACATCTCGGTTGTACACAACCTTCCTTGTTTCTGGTTTCCAAATCATATTAGGGGAATTTTGAGGTCTGAAATGAGCCTCCTAAGAAAAATGTAAAACCAAAATAAAATTTATAAGAACCAATAGGATTCAAGATGATGATGTTAACCATGGGGGATGATTCACCATTTTTTAAGTAAAAGGGTAAAAAGATTAAAAAATAATAGATTAATAAAACTACTTTTTCAACTCATATTTTAAACTTATCTCCCAAATTTTTTACTCAAATTTCGAGCGGGAGGACTTGTTGGATGCAAAACTTAATTCCTCATCCAAGGAGTACCCATGTTGCATAGTTTCGATGGACCTTACTACACAAAAATGAGAAATACATGAAAAAACGTGATTACAATCACGTTTTTCATGTATTTCTCATTTTTTGTGTAGCAGGATCCATCACAAGTATGTAACATGGGTACTCCTTGGATGAGGAATTAAATTTTGCATCCAACGAGTACCCTCGCTCAAAATTTGAGTAAAAACTTTGGGAGATAAGTTGAAAATACGAGTTGAAAAAGTAGTTTTTTCTTTTTTCCCTCTAAAATTTGATGATGTAATCAAACATTATTTTATTTTTTCGACTATTATTTTATAATTTCCTTAGGAGGCCCATTTTAGACCTAAAAATTCCCCTAATTCTTATAAACTTTTAAAACATCCTTATACCCAATAAAGATGCACCTTTCAAATTTACTATTCAACTTGGTTCTTTTCTCCTTTGGAACATATACATATGCATCAAAACCAACTACCCTCATATGTGAAAGAGAGGGTTTCAGTCCATACCTCCTGTGGAGTCTTATCCCCCAACGTTGATGAAGGGGATCTATTAACTAGGTAACATGCAGTCTCCACCGCCTCTGCCCATAATTCACTGAGCATGCTTCTTTCCTTTTCCATCAATGTTATGTTCATTCTTTCTACAAGTCTGTTTTTCTGAGGTGTGTATGGAGTAGTCTTCTATCATGCTATACCACACTTCTTATAGGACTATTTAAATTCCTTCTTGCAGAACTATCCACCATTATATGTCCTCAACACCTTTATCATCTTCTCTGTCTAGTTTTCCACTAAAGCCTTAAATTCATTAAACCTGTCAAAGACTTCACATTTATTCCCGAGGAAATATATCCATGTATTCCTTGAGAAGTCATATATAAATGATACATAGTACACATACTTACCCAGTGATGGAACCGACATAGGTCCAAACACATCACTGTGCACAAGCTCTAATATCCCTTTTGCCCTCTTAGCACTAGAGAGGAAACTCACTCGATTCTAAGTTCCCATATACACAATGTTCACAAAAATCTAAATCTAGATATAAATTATACATACCTTCTACCATACCATTACCATGAAGTATTCAAAGGCCCTTCTCTCCAATATGTCCAAACCTTTGATTCCATAGCATGGTCTTTTCTCCAGAGACCACTAGATTTTCTGCTCCACTTTTAGGAACCACAAAACTGTTGCACCCATCAATAAAAATGCTACCCATTTGTACAAAGTTCCAATATGAACTCCTCGAATAAATACCAGTTCTCCTCGAACCATCTTGTAGGTATCTTTCTCGAATACTAATTTTACACCTGCACCATCCATCTTGGTTACATAAATCATATTTATGGCCAATGTAGGAATATGCAGAACACATGAAAGTGTCCTAATCCTTCCACCTTGCAAACTCAACTTGAATTTTTTGTGTCTGACGATTCTATCCTTCCTTTCATCCCATAAGAATAAACCACCACCATCATATTTCTCATACTCACAGAACCACTCCCTATTTGGATTGAAGTGAAAGGATTCACCTGAGTCAATCAACCCTGCCTCATGATCTACACGTGTATTTGAAGAAGAATCCAAGTACACATCCCCACCTTCATATGAGGTGGTTTTCGTCACTGCTGAAGGAGCATCATCAGATCCATTTCCTTTATCAAGGGATTTAAATCTACAATAATTTTGGAGGTTCCCTTCCTTTTCGCATTTCCAGCACACCTTTACAGGTTTTCTTGGAGATTTAGATCTCCCTCTAGATTTAGATCGCCTAGTTGAGGACTTATTTTTTTTTATGTTCTGGGACTGTCCTCGTACATACAAGGCATCTCCGTTTTGTCCCTCCATATTTTTATGTCTCGTCTCCTCCTACAGCAAGGATGAGACTATTTCATCAAACTTGAAAGTAGTTGTACTGCTACCTATTTCAAAACCCAGACTATCCCACAAATCTCGTAGAGAACACAAAAAACTGATGCACTTATCTTCATATAAAATTTTAATATCAATAGATAACAACTGACTTACCACAATATTAAAGGAATTCTGATGATTTGTGAGCAAGTCTCCATCCTTCATCCTCAGGTTATACAACTTTTTCGGTAGGAACAATTTGTTCAGCAGAGACATATACTGGTAAAAAGTACCTTAATTTTCCCACAAACCCTTCACCATAGCTTCCCCTGATACATTCAATAGTACTGAATATGAGATACACAACCGTATTGTGATATTTTATTTCCAATCCAACTTCATACAGTCTTCATGTGACATTGTCATTGGTTTTGTACCAAAATCTACCACGATCCACTGATATTTATCCACCAACATATCCTCCATCTTGAGCTTCCACAACTAAAAACTCTGACTATTAATTTTCTCGATATTTATCTTTGCACTTCTCGCCATCTTATTTCACTTCAAGGGTCAATCCCGCATATCTCCCACTGAACATGGCCCACACATGGTATACAATAGGCCTGAGCAAAAGCCCTCAGTAGCAAAGGCATCCCCTTGAAGCCGAAATAACTCTGATACCAATTGTAGGTTTTAACCCTATACAAAAATTACCTGCAGACGAATTCTAAAAACAACAAATAAACAATGGTGAGAAAATAAAACATAAAACATAAACCATATATGCACAAAGGTTTTCCCCTGGATCCCAAAACTGGGACTACCAGATTGATTTTTCAGTATATTCCTTTCAATGTTACAATATATATATATACATGCTGAAGAATTCATAAAACCCAATCCATTAACCCTGAATTAGAATGTAATTGTAGTTCCCTTAACCGGGTCTACAAAATACCATAGGTAGAAAACCATCAGGCCCAAAACCATTTGCAAAACCTATGTACAAAACCATAGGGAGGTCTGCCCACCTATTATAGGGTTCCAAATTTTTTTCTTGGGGCACAGCCCTAAACACTGTGTAGGGGGGATACCGGCCACCTACAAACCCCCTAACAAGGGGTCTGCGCACCCCCTGTGACCCCCTTGCTGCACCCGACACAATGAACAAGGTAGCCTACTGTCCCCCCTGTGACCCCCCCACACGTGAAACTTGTCATGGAAAGAATATAACACACACTTAATAAGAAATATGATTACATTTTAAATATGAACCTCACAGTCTTAGGCTTTCATTGGTAGTTGATAGTGCCAATCCATTTGGAGAGCTCAAATGTACTTATTCGGTGGCTTGTTGTTTTTAAAAATAATATTCCTCCATGGATGTTAATAAAGAGGGAGCACATAATGTTGGCAATGATTATTCTAGGTAAGTAGCAAGTCAAATATATGAATGGATATATCGAGCCTCTTATGGATGAGTTGGTAGAGTTATGGAAGGGAATCACTATGTATGCTATATCTTGACCAATTTGTGTGCAAAAGGAATTTCATTTCCATTTAATGCTTGTATGGAAAATTCACGATGCCCTAGAGCTAACACATTTTTGTGGTATGTTATAATGCCCCATTGCACTTTAATAGTGTTTTATTTTATGAAGTTCATGTAATGCATCATTTTTAAATAGAATATTTCAAATAATTGGTATATAATTTAATCCATCTCTTGCAGGTATTCAAACAAAGGGTAAATTTTCATGTCCATTTTGTGGTCCTAAGATGAAATCTCATAGTTCTAGAAGTTCAGGAAAGGAGGTTTTTGATGTGTATAGGAACTTCCTCTCTAAGAAACATAAGTATCAAAATACCAAAAAACATATTTTGAATGTGAAAGAAGAGACTGGATTAAAACCATGGAGAATGACACCTCCCCTATGGAAATTGTAATATAATAGAATTAATCGTAAACGTATGGATTGGAAAATGGTTTATGCATCATACATGAAATTTTTGGAATATTTTATATTTTTATTGCATGATGTTAATTGTACTAATTGTCAAGCATTGTTTTAATATATTTAATTATGCTTCACCTTGAAGGTCATGATCGTGAAGGCATTAATAATGGGGCACTTTCATGAGGAATGAAAAGTTATCCCATACAATTCAGTAGGCTCCCCTACTATGAGCACGTATAATTTGTTCATTTGTTTGATACAATGCACATCGAGAAGAATTCAATAGAAACACCATGGCAAATATTAGATGGAAGGAGTGACAAAGAAAAAAATGTTAATATTTGTAATAAAATTAAGGAGGCCAATCATACAATGCAAAGTGTGATTCATTCAAATAGCAATGGATACCAAAATAAAAGTGTCATTCTATGGTTATTAATATAGCAACAAAGTAAGGATGTAAAACAAGTCTTTGAAAAAAATAAATTTCCCACTTTATTTTCTTCAAACATAAAGAATATCCTAACAAAGGAAGGTGTATTAGGTGGGCTAAAAACTCATGATTGGCATACCTTGAGGTAATTATTTTGGTGTATATATTTGTTATTGGTGAAGCATATTATTAATAATTTTTTTTCTAGTAATTTAGGAATAAATAACGATTCACTTTTTTTTGTTACAACATGTTCTACCTCTATCTCTCCCAGAAAACTTTGACAACAATTTCAAAGAAATTATATATCAACTTGGAAAATACATGAGGTAAGTGGTGATTTATATGAAAAGTGAAATTTGTTCAATTTTTCAAGCAACTTATATTTGACTGCATGTGTTTTACTTCTAATGTATTTATGTGTATTTTTTTGTTCAAACTTGTGATTTTCTTGCATCAATTGTAGATGTTTGTCATATAAATAATTTTATAAAGAAGAAATAAAGTATTAGAGGAGACAAATTCCTTGTATAATGTGTGAAATTAAAAAGTATCTACCTCTGATTTTTTTCAATGCACAAGAACACTACTTCATACACCTAGTTGAGGAGATTGAAAAGTGCAGACCTGTACACACAAGGTCAATGTGGATGGTTAAAAGGCACTTGAAATCATTTAAGGCTTTGGTTAGAAAAAGAGCACATCCTAAGGGTTATATGTTAGAGGGATATATGGTATATCAAACCATGGTTTTATATTACTCAATACATTCCTAAACTCATTGCAAGTGATACTGTGGATCACATTTGGGATGTCAACTCCATCAACAAATTTTAAGGGGAGCACCCATTGGGGAAAGGTATAATTAGGAAAGTGACATGTAAGTAGATGGTGGAGATTTATAACAAATTTTACTTTTTGTTTTTTTGTACATCGTATTTATTAATTTTTAGTCTTCCTATAAAATCCATTACTATGAAGGTATACCATGGAAACTAATTATATGTGAATTATTTTATTTTAACATAGTTAGATGACAATGGGATGTATTACATTTATACATTGCAAACGATCTTTATTGGATGAAGGTATGGATTGAATGATGCAAACAATATAATGATGGTAACTTATCATGGGGTGGTGTGGGCACATTGATCAAAAGTTGAATGACATGGTGAAAGAGATACCAATCTTACAGAGAGGGAAATTTATTTAGAAAATGGTTTAAAATAAAAACATGCAAGCATATCCACACATACTATTTTTTTTAAAATATATGTTGATGTATACGACATGTTTTTTTATTCTTGATTTGCATAGTTTATAGGTATAAATATGTTTATAAATTTACAATTCATTATTCATGTGCTTGAAATATATTGCAATTGAAACTCTACAAGGCTATGTGGTGCAATGGCCGCAAATTTCACATTAAAAAGTTGGATGAAAAGATGAAAAATTCTAATAGTGGGATTACTGGAGTATTTTGGGTTACTAATGCTTCCTCTAGAAGTGATAGAAATCTAAAAGTCACTGAAAATTGATATTGTGGCTATTTGGAAGATATACTTGAGTGTGACTTTAAATCCTTCAAAATGGTTTTGTTGGATGTAAAATGGTAAAAGCTACGAATTATTGAACATGATATTGATAGAGATTTTCTTGAGCATGCTAATGGATTTTCTCTGGTTAATACAAGGAATATTGAGCTAGGATCAGAGTCCTATGTTATTCCAAACAAATGTGAATAGGTATTTTACTTAGAGGTTCTAGGTAGAGGGGGTTGGTCATATGTTGTTAGATATGATCCAAGATGAAGGTCAGTAAAGTATAATGTTGCGAAAGAAGATGATGTTGAAGAAGAGGATGATGTAGAGGAGTAGTTAGTTTATGTGTCAGACGAAGACGTCAAAGAAGTTCAATAAGTTGTTAATTGAGATCATGTTATGGATGAAGATGATATCGACAATGTATTTTCAGATGAATACTTGAAGAACTCAAGCCAAACACAAGATACAATTTTCCTAATGATGATATTGGAAATGATGACAATGATGATGATGTTGATATGGCTAATCCTTTCAACATCAGTTTTGAACTGGATGATACAATTGTTAACTTGAATGAAGAATAGGATTATTGATATCGAAATTTTTAAATGTACAAGGTATGTGTTTATATTTTTTTCAGTTGATTTGTCCTCTTTAATTTACCTTAAATTTTTGTTTTCTTAGTTTGTAGCTATGCTTAATTCTTACTATATTGCTTTCAAATATTTTATAGTAGATAATTTGGGTATTGGGGAATTGAGAGTGATGTGAGGTGATGGTGGGGGAGTAGGGGCCATATGAGATTCTACCTTCATGTGGTTGGCCTTGTTCAATAGAGAATATATTATTCTTGAAACCAACAGAATCTAATTCAAGTTCATACCATCAACTCCAATTGGTTGAGTACCCGTCGCTAAATAACCTTAATTTTATATTGAGAGGTCACAAATTTAATTCTCTCTACTCTCTCAGAGTTAGGTAAATGTTCAATTCACTTAACATTTACCAATTAGTGGAATTATGATTTCATTAATTGACCTGACACAGAGGGGGTTGTGAATGGGGCCAACATTGAGGTTTTTTTAGTTTCTGCTTGCATGCAATGAAATTTGACATTGTTATATTAGATGAATGCGTTGATGGTATGGAATATTTTCAACACTCTAATACAAATCACATGAAGAATTCGACAATCAAACAAAAAAATATAACATAAATGTCAAGGAGATGAAATTATTTATTATATTTTAGTAACCTTATCATGGTATGTGTTAACACTGGAAAATCGTACAGAAGAAGAAAACATCAATTAATTTCAAGCCTAAGGATTTACAGGGCAGGAACACACTATGGAATCAAGAAGTATTTAAAATCTCTAAGGTTTTGAGAAAATCAGATTTGAACTAGTATTAAATACTACAATGCGCACTTAATCCTTCTAGAAGAGCATCTTCTGAGCGCCTTTTTTCTCAATAAGCGTGCATTCCTGGAAATGGCAAAAAGTCGCTTTTTGGGACCACACCAAGCAAATGATAGTTAATCCTTATATGAAGCCGCCTAAGGACAGCCAACAACGCCTCATTAGACACTATGTGAGCACACAAAGGAAATTTGGAGCACACAATGGAATCATACCTCTCCCTTGGGTCACTATCCATCATGTACCAAGGGAGGGAAGGAGGATTTGAAACTCCCCTATATAAAGGCACCAAGAGATGAAGAAATGGTGATCACATTGTTATGCTGGCCAAAGTTGCCCAAGCAACACCAACAGTGTGTGACCCGGAGCTGGAGCTAAAGAGGACTCTATCGTTGGCCATCCAACATCCTAGTCCACCGCAATAGAGAGAGAGGGAGTCTACATTAGAGGCAGAGCTTGGAAGGCAACATACTTGCATTGGGACCTAGAGCCATTGTCTATGGGCCCTTTGGCAAGTGAGTAAAATTTCTTTTCCATATCAAATGTTTAATAAGAAGAGGCCATCGAGCCATCGTTTGCATTATTATCTTTTTGAATCTCTTTATAGCTTCTGTATATTTGTGTTTTAGTTTTAGTTTAACCAGAGCATACTTTAGCATATTGTTTCCATTAAATTTTATGATTTTGAGATCCCCCACTTTCTTCTTGTTACCAATAGTTTAAAGAGTAGACCACACTCTTTAAGATGGTGTGATTTCGTACACCCGTCTGGCTAATCCACCACAACAGGATTGGTGACTCCACTAACGTGTTCCAAGTTTATGTGGTTGTGCCATCTTTTGCAGGAGACCCTTTGTCTATGCTGGAGTGGAGCTGATAGTCCTCTAATCCATCTTATAGTCCCTAGATTCACTGGAGTGATAGACTGAAGAAGGTGTCTCCTCATCTTTTTTACTTGCAAGATTTTTGCACGTATTTTTTTCTCACAGAGGTGCAATGCGAGCGTTCAGGACTGACCTGCACGCAGGAAGGCGCACCTGTCAAGGCTCTTTGCGCGCAAATATCAGACTGATATTTTTCTCCCTACACTCTGCATTTTTCTGCTTGTAATGTGCTGGGAAACCCCTAATGTATCTTCCAGCACTTGTGTTGATACCCCACAGCTTCTGAGAATTCAATTTTTACTGCTTTGTGTAGGCATATAGTTAGTTTTCATTTAAGTTGGTTTTTTGCAAAAAGTCTTCACATAGTTTAAGTAGGGGGAAAATTAACCATTACTTTCCGAACAATTTATGTTTTTTCAAATTCTGGTATGAAAAATTAGTTTAACTAGTCCAAGTAAGTGGCCCAAGACCACACATGCATAACCCAGTGTAGAAATTTTTTAGCTTAAATCAATTTTTGCATTTAGCGAATTGCGGGACTACGATTGAATCACCAATTAGAGCAAGTAATCTCTGTTGCCTTTGCACCCTTCGGTGATCCTAGGAGAGCATATGAACGCTCTACATTTGTGATTCTCCATCTCCCTTTAGTTAGTCACATAGATTAACTAGGAAGATTTGGAAGCGGCCCATTATCCGCAAATGTTTTCCATTTGAGCAAGGAACAACATCACATAGTTTAACTAGGGGAATTTTGTAAAGGATTACCGATATCCATATGTTCAAACTATGAGATTTTTCACCATACGCTCACACACACTCACCCACTAAGCAAATTAAGCCACCTAAAAGTAACTTAAAACAACTCACTAAATTCTCCCCACAGGGGCCACAAAAGAATTTATAGATTAAGTTAGGATCAAGCGGGTAGGCATCCCATAAGCCGCCTTGATCACACTTTATATTGAAACATAGAAGTTGTGTATTTAGGAAACTTTAAAATACACCTATAAGCCCACGGAAAATAAAACCTAAGTGCGGTAGAGACCCGATTCAAAGGGGGTTAGGCTTAGGCACAATGCGTGCGGTATCAGTTAGGGCTACCTGACCCGACTGATACTCGGTACTGTTAGCTGACTACCAAGAAGCCCAAGAATCGAACGCTCATGTGGGATGGTGGTTCTTAGTGGCCAAAAAATAGGGCATCCTTTACCCTATAGGTGATGGTGCAGGCAAGCGCCAGACCCTTTACCCTTACCTTGGTGGATTCTCTTCGGCTGACTGGGGGCGTCGCTAGCTCTTACGGGACATTGTGCCAGCACTTGCAAGAGATATTCTCAAGGCCAAATTACTTTTGAGTGTGTAAGGACGTAATATGTATTCTAGGATTTTGAGTATCACGCGCAAACAAACAAAACCATATTTTTTTCTTGATTGATCACATAGATTAAGTTAAAGGGAAAATTAATTTCATTTTCACTTTGTTTTATGTATGTGGCCATAAATTTGTTGTGATCATAGACTCGATCCCCTAAAAATTTTCCAAAACCCAACCTGGTCGACACCTAAACGATCCCAACGGAACCTCGTCGATCATGGCATCTTTTGGACCTCCCCCCATTACCGGGAGGGGTTCCAGGTCTTTCTTCGTTTAGGCGTCAAAGACGGAACATTGCCACCGTCGTTGGTTCATCCTTTCTTGGAGAAACCTTAGTTGGGAACCCTAGTCAGTCTCCCAACACCACACCACACACCACTCCCCCCTCGACCCCTAGGGGGCAAAGGATCACATCCCATACGGGAAGCCAACTGAATTCACAATAGGGTATGTCACAGACTAACCCTCGTTATAACCAGAACTTCGTGTCTTCACACGTTGCCATGGCGTCAACCTCCCGGTCACCCTTCTTAGCCTCGTTAAATCTACCCGATTTAACCAAGCTGACGAACGACCCCATAACACACAACTCAATTGGCCTCCCATGCCCACGAAGCTCCCTTCGGATATACCAAAGTTTGAAGGCATGCAAGTGGAAGACCCAGGTAATCATGTAATGACCTTTCACTTGTGGTGCTCATCGAATAGCATCATTGATGATACTATTTTGTTGAGGCTATTTCAACGCACTCTTATGGGAGTAGCCACGAAATGGTACGTGGAGCAACCACCTACTTCACATGGAACCTTTAGCGCCCTCACTACCACATTCCTCACATACTTTCAATTTCCCATTCACTATGATTTGAGAATGGAATTACTGACTCATTTTAGACAATCCCCCTCCATTCACATCTCAGACCATCTCCATGAATGGAGGCGGTGTCACAATTTATGCAAAGCTAAACTTGATGACTGAGTACTTTTAGATTTATTCTTGAAAACTATGACGGTGGAGATTTCAAAGGATGTGGTGCAATGCAACCCCACATCTGAAGAGGACGCAATCAGTAAATCCCAACAGCTTGAACTGATCTATATGCAGTCAAGATACATCTATAATATCCTGCCTAACGCCCCGCGCCTGCAAACTTATCAAGAATTGGCAGGCGCATCTAACTCTGTAGACCGACTAATTGGGTCAATGACCCAAGGGTACCTAGGCAGCAGCAGTCAAAATCTCGGTTACACACATAGTTCTACCCAGAGCATGTCTCAACCCAGATTTCAAAGTCATCATATGTCGCAACAAAATTTAACTAATAGGGCGCAAGCATATCACCAAGGAGGACCTTATCCTCTGACTGGGGGGACCCAGTATGTAGGAAGAAACACTGACAGAAGAGCTCCCCCCCAACGGCCAGGTGAAAACATGGGACAACATTATGCTCAGTCCCAAGCACATGATCCACCTACAAAAACCAATGCATAGGTGAACTTTGTGCAGCCGTCCCAAAATCAACCACACCAGTATGATCAGGAAAACTACCCTCCTAACGTGGTTAAGAAAAAGAAAAAAAACAAGCCCAAAGGGAACCCTTGACAGGGGGACAACAACAAAAAATTCCCTCCATGATCCCAGGCTGGAGGTAACTCCAACCGAAATCAAAACCAGGAGCCAAGAAATGCCCAAAGGCAAGGAAAAAGGCCACCTCTATGAACAAACCATTCTTGTTCAATATGTGGTGAGTACAGGCACTATACTCACCACTTCCCCAAACTCCCTGAACTTAAAAAGCTACATAGTAACTGAGGACAAGGAGGGTCTTCCCAGCAAACTGCAGTGATGCAAGAAATTCCCCCCCATCAAGGGACGGTCAGCACTCAGCAACAAAACCGAGATGATTCTGGGAAAATCAACCATGAAATTTACATGACTGGGGAAGAAATGTTTTTCCATACTCAGAATCGCAGCTACGACACGCCACCAGACACAAATACGTCAAGTGCTAGTACTAGCACGTCGACTGCACCTTTGACCATTCTAAAGATTCCTACGGAACTATTACCAAAGATGGAAAAAGGACCTAATAGGCGAGCAGGTAACTACTCCAAAGCAGCCCATAATTACAGCGTCGTGGATGATTTAGCTCAATCACCCGCTGCTATGTCAGTGTTTGAAGTACTGGAGTCGTGCCCCAAGAAATGGAAAGCCTACTTTTTGCGTTAGGCGCTATCGACCCTACCGATACACACATGATGGCTTTTGACTTAGACAAAGTCACCCCTAGGCTTCCCTCCATGGTCGCCTTCCAGATACTAGTATCGGTACATAATATCATTATTCACCGATGTGTCATTGATGAGGGTGCATCGACATGCATCATGTCAAAATTTTTTTGGAAGAAGTTAGGGTCCCCCGAACTCAAACCTTCCGTCATCACGCTCAGAGCATACGACAGTCATCCCTCGACTCCCGTCGGCCTCTACCAAAATGTACCGGTCTGCTTAACCGGTAAGACGGTCCACATAGACATCGAAGTCTTGGATGCTCACTTGGATTACAACATACTCCTTGGGCGAAGTTACATCTACGCCATGTATGCCATAGCATCGACCGTCTTCCGCATCATGATGTTCCCCCACGAGGATCGAATCATTACGGTAGACCAGATGATGCACTGTAAAAAGCATCCCCTAACCAACACAGATTTAATTCTACCCTACGTAGATACAGCCACAGATGGTCTTTCACGGTACCAAGAATACGACCTTGGCCAATTCAAACCGTCGTCCGTCTTAGGGTCATTCCTAGGAGATCCTCCCATTATCCCTGAGATATCACCCAATGCCACAGGGGCCCCGGTGTGCATGATGTCCACATCAAGCACCGACGTTAGTCAGGACACAGACTCAAGCAGTGACGACACTAAGGCATCGGCCACGACAGCCTCTCTAGCCTACGCCACCTCCCAAACCCCTTTCCTCTACCCTCTAGCTAGCTTCGTCTCCCAGCAGGTTTTGGCAACACTAGTGTTACCCAACATATCATTGGCGTTCCCAGTTTGGTACCTCATTCCCCCTTCCGGAATAGGAGCCACCAATGTTACTGGCATTGGGTTAAATCCCCTCAGTTCTGAGGAGCCCCAACCTACCCAAGAAACGGTCGAAACTGCCTCCACAAGGGAAGTTTCCATTGCGAAACCGGTTATCACGGCCAAGAAAACGGAAAAAAGAGGAAAGAAAGCAGTGACCCTCACCATGAAAATGGATTCATCAACCTGTGCTATATGTGATGTCATAGGACACCCTACCCACATATGTCTAGAGTTGGACGAGTTAAAACCACTCCTCAGCTCCAAAGCAGACATCTCGATGCCGCGTTCCCGCAAAAAGGAACCTGCCACAAAAATTAAAGTCAAATCACTGCGTACCAATCATACATGCGCTCTTTGTGACACCTATGGGAACTATACCCACTATTTTCCAGAAATACCATGATATAGGGACGCCTTACACGTGATTGAGAAATCCTATCAAGAGGATCCCTCCATCCAGTCTATCAACGACGAGCCGCGTACCATCCTATACTTACAAGAGGAACATATATTTGTAGAAAGAACCCCAGTAATGCCCATTATACGTTGTACACTGTGTGATGAACGTGGCCATTACCTCGAAGAGTGCGCAACATTGGAGCTCATTCATAGATGGTATCCAATCGAAAGGGTTTACTACGTGGGGCTATGGGCAACTCAATTCACATGCCCGTTATGCGCTGACAATCACCTTTTAGAGGATTGCCACTACATACCTTGCTTCCGGCTAGCCCTTGCTATCCTCCGCTCCGCCATAGTCCGCCTCTCCTAGGAATATGACATGGACGCGGAGTCCACAGGCAGCTCAATGACCCAAGATGATGAGATGAGTAGATCCATCATGTTCCTGAAAGCTGAAGAGCAACCAAGTAAGGGACCCCTAGTTACCCCAAACAACTCTCTACAAAACAAACCCACTTGCACGTTATGCAAGCAACCACTCATGCGGTTGTCCATTTCCCCGACTTAGCAACGCTGCGATGTTGGTTCCCCGCCTGGCCTCAGACTAAGCATGATGGAACCCCCATATCACGGATATTTTTCCTTATCTGCCAAGGCAATCATTATGAACGACACTGTACTTATGCCCCGAAACTGTGTCACACCGTTGACACAATTCATATCATAGAAGAGAAGCAAAACGACCTCCAAGAATGGCACAAAATATACGTCGCCGACTCAACATCCTCGCCCCTGCAATGGTGCATTAGAAAACCTAATACCACACACCAATCATGTATAAACCAGGAAAAGCCTAGGATAACATGCGTCCTATGTGATCTAAACGATCACTGGGTCAACCAAAGCAGAGAACTCAAGCCCCTAGCAAAAAGTTTCCACATAGTCTCTACTCTCCCTCAAAATTTTTTCTCCAATCAAGAGAAGATCACATGCACTTATTGCCGAATTTTCTCACACTTTTATTATACGTTTAAGTGTGCGCATCTCCCCAAGCTGAGAGCGGCTCGAGCAGTGTTAAGTCTACCATCCACTAAAGAGGAAGACAATTCTAAACTAATGACGCAAAAATGGAAGCAGAAGACGACCTCTTCTATGACCAACCCTTTCCAAGCGTCCACATTAGGGACAAAGAGTACCGTAGAATCTCACACTATCTACTTTGTCAGCATTGTGATACCATGCACTATTTGCACTGGTCAAGATCACCCGCTAGAGGTATGCCCGCTACTGAAAGCATTCAGGAAACTCTGTGATAAAAAAAAATTCCACCTACCAAAAATTGACTATCCTGGCAGGAGACCCGACTTTATGGTCATACAGGACTCCATTATCGAGATCCTTCCCCTGCCGCATGCCAGTGACACAATTCACCACATATGAATTTTATCATCGCATGCCAAAGATAGGATTCCAACCACCCCCTCACCCCAAGATTTCCACTTTATTACTGTCGCAAAAGACCAAGGTACCTTGCGATTTTGCATTGATTTGCACAAAATCCCAAACGTGCACACTGCCATCGAACTCCTTGATGACACCCAACCTCTAGAACAACACCTAGTACAACTAGAGCTAGTTTACGAAAGTTGACGACAATCCCTGCAACACAATGAGGCCCATAAGAAAAGGGTGAAAGCATCATTCGATCGCCACATCACCCCTCGCTCATTTACCGAGGGAGAGTTAGTCCTTCGCTACGATGTCACAAAAGAGGCCTTAGGGACAGGAACGTTCAAAACCTTGTGGAAAGGACCCTATATCATCAAAAATTGCCTCCAACAAGGGGCATACATCTTGATAGAACCGGATGGGACCTACCTCACTAACCCCGTCAACGCCTTTACCTCAAGAAGTTCTACCCATAAGGACCCCAACATCCCTTTTCCCCTAGAGTTAGAGTACACAAAAACCCAATCACCAAAATATTATTGACTCGAATAATTATGTAAAAAAGTGCGCTTGAAGTGCCACCATGGATCACCAACTCGAACCCTATTTCAGATTTGTTGATGGAGCATCAAGATGGTCTCAAAACTTAGCTGCAGCTGCCTGGGTCATCTACCACCCCGACCGATCACCACTGTGTTCAAATAGCGTGTGCATCGGACTAGCAACAAAAAATCAAGCAGAATATGACGCCGTCATCAGACTTATGTGCGAGGCCCTCCATCAGGGTGCCCGCCATATGCATGTCTACCTCGATTCCTAGTTAGTAGTATTACAGTTGAACCAAAAATTTGAGGCCAGAGACACACACCTGTTTAGAAAATATTTGCAAAAGATTAAGCAGAAAATTTGATTACATTACAGATTCAAAACCAAGTAGCTGATCACATAACTAACAATATCCTAGACTATAATGCATCACGAATAAACCATCATACATAAAAAACCAAAAACATAGATATCCATCAGCATAACACAAAATATATAAACCAAAATAGATGGCACACCATGTAGAGCCGAAAAAAAATTCTCTCATATATATATCAAAAAATATGTGTATCTGAGTAAAAAAAATAGTATCGCTAGCCCACTGGCCAGCCCAAAGATACAAAAGTCATAAAAAATAAGGGAAGCATCCTCATATTGGGTGCTTTCCCTATTTACAAAACTACTCTAGGGGGGTGCCCCCTCAAGAGGAGCACCTGGGCCCACCACTACTCCGGGTGCCACCACCACGATCGCTACCCAACGTAGAGTGGGTCGATAATCCCTCTCGCGGGCCATAACTGTCTCTAAAAAAAACCTCCTCGAAGTCTTCCATAAAGCCTAGAGTAGGCATCCCCTGGGTCAAGAGATCCACTCGACCCCGGAAGTCCTCTAGAGCAGCCACCTGAGCCACCAGTACTGCGTTGCGCGCCTCAGCCGCATCTGCACGCGCTCGCTCGGCCGCCACCTCCGCTGCAGCTGAGCTGTTGCCCTCACCAGAAGGGCCAGCACCATCCCCACTAGGTCCACTAGCACCACCACCCGGTCCACCTGCACCACATCCCCCCTGACCATCACGAGGTCGTAGTGGAGGATCATGACCCACCAATCGGGCCACTGGGCGACCAACCTCGCCAACATGTGCATGAGTAATCGAAATAATGTCAGTGTCAATAAAAAAACACATAAGTACATAAATACTCGAACAAATGTAGAAAATTATAGCACATACCTGTAGGTCCCCAAACATAACCGAAAGGGAGACCCATGTCTGGGTCACCCCGAAAGCCCATCCCCGCATACGGGTATGGCAAGAACATTTGTGGCTTGGCCTCAAACTAGGCCTATGTCATGTCATTCCAATAATGACCCACCATGCCACCACCGCCGCGCGGCATCACTGGAGCCCACCTCCTCATGCGTGGCTCCCGCTCCCCCCAATAGGCACCGCCACAACGGGCCTCAGTAGCGCCACCCTCTCGTACATAATGTTGCATAGGATGCTAGCGTATGAAAATGACTTAGGTTCACGTTGGAACCTATTCAATTGCGACACCATACCATCAAAATAAAAGCGGGCGAAATCAAAAAAATGCCCGCCCCTCAAACGACGTAAAACTCCCACCTGCGGGTCCGATGCCCAATGTGGAGCAACCGACCCCGCTAGTCGCACAATAATCGCTAGAGCACATCGCTTGGACACATATGTCACTGATGCAATGTTGATGCACCCCTCAGTAAGAAGCGCACCACTGCAATACCGCCTCTGGAATCTGTCTAGGTTCACTCTCCCAGCCGGGAGTGGATACCTCAGAGCCTCACCCTGAGGCAGTAACCCGGTCACGTAGTATATATCCATCTCCAGATGGATAATCAAGTTCGTCCCCCTCAGTACGAACATGTTACACCTCCTGTGCCAATGCTGTATAATATAACGTAACAGTTGGTCCTGAGACCGAAGGAACTCGTTCTCAGCAAACTTCAGAAGGCCCAATGTGGCCAACTGACGATGCACCCCAGCATCAGCAGCCAGAGCGGTCCGGATCTTAGGCCAATCCCGCTCTCTCCACACCAACCTGCCAAGCAACACAGGCACCCATCAGTACAAAGAAAAACATCAAAACAGACAAAAAACCAAGTTTTTTTGTCACCCTAGCCTTTGCATGCCTCTCTCTCAGATAGGTTCGTCCCTGCGCACCTGTTTTCTTCACAGGCGTGCCCTTGCACGCAAAAAGGAGGGAACAATGTGCTCTCGCGCGCCTGTCCCTTAGAAATGCGCACAAGGGGGGTGCCTCTTTGCCTAGATCACCCGCAAAATCTAGGGAAAAAATTCCCTTTGAGGCCGTACAAACCCAATTTGTATGGCCCCTGACACCATCAAACTGAAAAAATTGAAATGCAGGACGTCATGAAAGTTACCTCGGCATGATATCGCTAATCCCTGGTACATAGGCTGACCAAAACGACAAGAAAGGCTCTGCAATCACCTTTGATCTCCCAAAACTCAGCAAGTACAAATGAATAGGATTAGGGCCATAATCCCCTATTTATTACCCTTTTCTAGAACTTCGTTGGTCCATAACATGAGATTAGAAGGTACATTCCGCAAATAGTAAGTTGCACCATCATCAGTATGCCATGACGAACGAAAGCGACACCACACATTCGCTTTCCAGGAAAAATAAATTTTCAGCACCGACAGGTATGCACCATCCCATCTTCCTTTCTAAAAGTTCATGTCTTTCAATAATATTTTATGAAAAGAAGATGCTTTCACTTGAGGTAGTTGTTTTTGTAGGGAGAACCTGCAAACCGTTCACAACACCGTCCATTGAAAGTTCCGGAGCAGGTATCATCCTACCCCCAGCATGATAGAGTCCCAAAAAACTTTGCATATCCTGACATCATTTCTCCATCAGAAATAAACCATAGGATCCTCACACCCGACCACGTTTATCATCACCTCACCCTACATATGATAAACGTCCGTGTTGGTCGGTAGAACCTCCCCTCCATGGCGCTCGTCACCCAAAGTAGACCATATATCATAGCACAAGTGATGCCATGGCCATACCATTTCAGTCTGGGAAGGACCTCATGCCCATCCATCTATCATGCATAAGGTCAAGTTTACCATCCAAACTAAAAACCCCCTTCTCGGACGACTAGGTTGTATAAAAAAATTGAAAGCGCACCTCTGCGCATCACATTTGGCCCACCATACCTCCATCAACATAATCCCATCTGCGACATTTCTTCGTCCACTTCATCAATGCTGCACATGAGACCAACCAATGGGACCCCCACCCCCAGCAAAACACCATCCTCACACCTTCAATGAACGACCCCTTTTCATGTTTTAGGGTACCCGTCTTTGTGTTTTGTACAAACCAAACCTCATTATTTTATTCTTTTGGTAAGTGTACAAAGGCCGCAAACGATGCCCTTCACTGCTTCGCCCTCATATTTCATCTTTTCCCCCATGGCAGAAGTCACTCATTCCCCTTGGTTGGAGTATTTCACCCCCATGCATGCACCATCCCTACATTCATAGCCGGTTCACACCCGCCCTGGAAGTCCTACTGACTCCAGGGATTTTCCCTTCAGAAATAACTATGACTGCCGCCAAGCTGCTAAAATATACTCCGACCTTGGGCCACTGAATCCCCATCATCCATTTTCAGTCACCTCTCACCAACGTGCCTATGTTAAACCCATCATCTAGGTCCCAGACCCCTCACGTCGGTGACCCATGGTTTGGTCAAGGCTTCCTTTTTGTCGATCTCGACACCTCTTTTCCGAAAAGGAAGCGGTACCTTGGATCACCCCTCCCCATGCAAAGGGGTATCCTCAGGTGGCACTATGGGAGACATCATTATCCACAGATGTCATCAATCCTCCTGAAATTCGACTACAGCAAAATCTTTCATGTCACGATGGTATCATACCTTACAACCATTGCACTTTGATCAGATCCATCGAAGACCCGTGCCTCCATAAGCGTCTCCGAAAATAATGCTTACATGCTAGGGTCCCAACTAGTACATATGCGTGCATTGTGCAGTGACGTGGCATACCAAGATTACGCATATAGGTACCACATTCCACCGATCATCAAATAAAAAATGCCCCGGAGGGCGTCAACAGTTGTTGTCAACAACCACCATCATCACTACCTCAGTAGTGGCACAAACAACACATGTATCTATCAATTTTGTTTAACTAGCCATAGCATCAAGATCATGGGACATGCCCACCTCATTGAAATTTTGTATATATGTTGTATATTTTGTTTGCTTGCAGGGGGTCCCTTAGACCATGGTTATCTCAGAAACGGTGCAAGGTGTTTTCAATTCCAAGATTCACGTAGGCCTCTCTCTCTCTCTCTCTCTGTGTACGATACAGAAAAGAAACTATAATGTATTTCAGCTATATAGTTCTTCCTATACCTCACACATTAGGGTGAAAATTTTAACACTGGAAAATCATACAGCAGAAGACGACATCAATTAATGTCAAGCCTAAGGATTTATAGGGCAGGAACACATTATGGAATCAAGAAGTATTTAAAATCTCTAAGGTTTTGAGAAAATCAGATTTGAACTAGTCTTAAATGCCATAATGCACGCTTAATCCTTCGAGAAGAGCACCTTCTGCGCGCCTTTTTTCTTGATAAGCGCGCATTCCTGGAAATGGGAAAAAGTCACTTTCCGGGACCACACCAAGCAAAGGACAATTACTCCTTATATGAAGCCGCCTAAGGAAAACCACCAATGCCTCCTTAGACACTATGTAAGCACACAAAGGAATATTTGGAGCACACAATGGAATCATACCTCTCCCTTGGGTCACTATCCATCATGTACCAAGGGAGGGATGGAGGATTTGAAACTCTCCTATATAAAGCCACCAAGAGATGAAGAAATGGTGATCACATTGTTATGCTGGCCAAAGTTTCCCAAGCAACACTAGCAATGTGTGGCCCGGAGCTGGAGCTAAAGAGGACTCGATCGTTGGCCATCCAACATCCTAGTCCACCACAACATAGAGAGAGAGGGAGACTACATTAGAGGCATAGCTTGGAAGGCAACATCCTTGCATCGAGACCTAGAGCCATTGTCTAGGGGCCCTTTGGCAAGTGGGTAAAATTTCTTCTCCATATCAAATGTTTAATAAGAAGCGGCCATCGAGCCATCGTTTTCATTATTATTGTTTTGAATCTCTTTATAGCTTCTGTATATTTGTGTTTTAGTTTTAGTTTAACCAGAGCATACTTTAGCATACTGTTTCCATTAAATTTTATGATTTTGAGCTCCCCCACTTTCTGCCTGTTACCAATAGTTTAAAGAGTAGACCACTCTCTTTAAGCTGGTGTGATTTTGTACAACTGCGTGGATAATCCACCACAATAGTATGTATTTAATTAGAGGCTCAATATTAAGCTCAAAAATGAAAGTGCACATAAATGCTCCAAACCAGAACGACAACGTAGATCTCATCGCTAGAAATCTAACGCAATTCGTTTCGTCAAAATCTGACTCCGGATGAAGAAGTTATGACCTGCTGTATGTTTTCTCAAACAGGTAAAAAAAAATGTAGAAAAGTGACAGGCTAATGACATGGTAGCCCAGTCAGCACCCCAGGTATATTTAGGGAATATTCTCTAGTTTTAGCCCAATGAAACTGTGAAAAGTGTCGCAATCAGATTCGCCAGTGAACTTTGGAAGTGAATTTTTAAAAAAAATCTATCCTAAGGTTGAAGGATAATTTTTTTTAGTTGGAATAGTCAAAACAGAGTTGGACACGTGGTGCATCCAGTGGCCACCACGTGCCTCCTCTCGTGGAACCATCTAACCTTTGGATTGTGTTTTAATTCTGAATTTTGGAATTAACCAAGGTTCTAGACATGATTATATTTCGGGATTATGGTTCTCATTATTCAAATTCCAAACCATATTACATGCGGGTTGAATACATATTACATATCCTAAGTTTAGAACCATTGGAATGATGGATTATTGTGGGTTGGACGTGTTTGTTTTAACCTAAGGTTTTAAAAATTGGACAAGAGGACCATATATGGTGGGCGATAGAATGAACGTATTTAATTTAAACCTAAGGTTTTAACCTATGGAACTGGTAGACACACATATTTGTATGCGAGCAGAAATATTTTATATACCAAAGTTTTTTTACTTATGGTTCATGTTATGTGGTGGGACAAAACTTTGGTGTGGGGGTCGGGGTCGAACCCACGACCTTCCCCGCGCCAGTCCTCCACCTTACCACCTCTGCTATCTGTTGGGTCTTAACCCATAAGGGCACCACTGCTATTTGAAGATTATCAAAGCCGATGATGGGGTTCCGGAGGGTGCCAGCCCCGCGGGCCAACCCCCTCTGTTGAAGAGGTAAATCCCCTATGTGGACCGAGGCGATCTTAATAGCCCTAGATTGGGTCTAGCAACAATCAAATCACACAATGACGTTGGTTCCTAGTTACAAGAAAGACAGAGATCACGATAAGTAGCCTACCTCGAATCCCACGCTACTATTGTCGATGAAGAAGCGGTGCTCCTCGTCCCTAGCTTGATAGATCACAATCCTTCCATTCGTCACGTCCTGTACACATGAAGAGAAACAACGAGATACAATGTAACACTTAAAGCATGTAACTATATATCAGTCAGAGAAGATATAATTTGTTGCATTACATAAAAGAGTAAACACACGAATGGAACCAAAATCAGAGTCGCTTATATTATATATGACAAAAAGGGAGATTACAACCAAATTCTTTGACGTTATGATCTTCCTTCGGTGGGGCTTGCAGTGGAGCACGTCTCAACAAAGCTCGTCAGGGATTTGACAAAACTCTCTCTCTCACAGGGTTCTCCTTGGCTCTGCTCTTGATCGTCACTAAGTTACCATTTCCTTCCCAAAAGTTTAGCTAGCTATAAAATGGAGAGGGAAAGCTTTTATAGATGGAGGAAGGGAATTTGGGATCCCTATAATCATGGGATAGGTCCTATCTCTTAGGAAGGTTCCATGAGAGGTGGAAAACCACTTCCTATACATGGAGATCCGGAGCCAAACCACTCAACTTATTTTGATGATTCATTTTGGAGTTTGTTAGAATCAAACTTCCGCCATCTATTTTTAAAAAACATCCTTTAATAAGCTTGGCACGAGTGAAACACAGGGACAGAGCAGCAGTTGGCGCGCCCTCTAGTGTGGATTTCCCCCATTGGTGCGAGGGATGAACTGGCTAGTCGTGCCAAGGCTAAAGTATCTATTTTTATGGTTTTTCAGAGGAAATGCTCTGCAGGAGAATGTTTTTCCTTATGCAGGAGGATGCCATGAAGGTGTTTTCAGGACATTTTACTATTCACAGGTCACGGGAATAGTCCTCCAATGTATGGGATGAGGGATTGCAGGGACAGTGAAAAAATGCTATGTAACAGATGCCCCCTAAAGCATGAGATCCAAGAGAGGGGGAGGGGTGAAATGATTTATGAGAATGCACCCAACTGAAAAAACTGCCGTCGGAAGACCTACAAATACAAATACAACTGACATCTCTGATACATGATATGTGGTATGGGCACAACCATCCATAATAGAGTGTATAATAACCAAAATCCAAGGTATGGATGCAGCCATCCAGCAAAGAAGGATCAACAAGTAGACTCAGGTATGGTCGCAACCATCCAATCAAATACGTCATGTAATCAATCATGATAATCCACAAAGAATCCACAGCCTGGATTTTATCAGACAAGATCTAGGGTCTTGCGCTCCATCTCGACCTGAACAGAGTACAAGTTCGAGCATGGAAATAAGTGAGCTGAAGACGAACATGCAAGAACATCACCTGATTACTAGCCAATAATGAAAGCTGTTAACAGATGTGAGAGGAACCACCAATAATGACAATGGCTCTCAAGGTACAAGAGGTACAATCCACAGAATGTGAACAGTGAGCTGGCGTCAAACACCCACAGAATCATTCGATCGAAGGCTAATAAGGAAAACCTTGCGTCGAATGCGAAGAGCCTACCATTGAGGCATGCAGGCTCCAAGGTACTTGAAGGGAGTCTCTAGATCAGCTTCCTGGATAATGAGCTAAATTCGACAGGAAGTGACCTTGATTGAAGGTGGTCCATAGTGTTTCCCACATCATCGACACGAGACAGAGGAACATGATGTTTGTGAATCAAGATCAATAGAGAATCAGAGGGAGGTTGAAAACTGCAGAGGCCAACTTCTCTTGAACATATCGGTGGCACGACACTGGATTTGGCAGTATTTGACATCAGAGGATCTAAGGTCATGATGATGTGGCAAAGAGCAGATGAGCAGTCAAAATAGATTACCCAAACCCATGGAGGCAAGCATATAATGAGATGAGATGTCCCCAACCTGACATGAATGCAGACAAGTGCCATGTTCAAGAGTGACATACTGCCGACACGACGATGATACTGGTTCCATTTTCCCCCACCATTTCTGGCGAGTATCCCAATTATTTTTGGAAACAAGCTTGAAGGGGATAGCATATGCTTGCGATATAAGTTTGTCCTTCGGACAAATCCAACCTAGTACATTTAACGAGCCCTAGGAAGGAGGAACTCGAGTAACGTCATTACGACGGAGTCCGATGTCATCAGTTTTTAACGAGTCTGACAAAGGAAGAACTCGACGTCTTTTCACGTTTAGAGAGTTTTAAAAGACAACAGAAAAGAAAACTCCAGTAGTGCCTTTTTGTAGATAGTCCCTCAGATCCGAAAAGGTAGAAAACTATGTCTAAGAGAAACTCCTAGTCACGATAGGCTAGGGTATTCCTTTTTCGTAAGTAATCTATCCCAGCCCGAAAAAGGGGTAAACGCATACTAGGTAGATGTCGTTTCACAACCAATTTAACGAGCTCAAAACGACAAGCAACTCGGCGATATTTTCAGTTTTAAAGAGTTAGAAAAGAGCTGAGAGGTGACTCTAGTAGTGACTTTTTCGTGTTTTTACCAAGTCCTAAAAAGTATAAAATACATCTCGTGTCATCGTCCTAATCGTGTGAAAACCTGTCGCTGCACAAAAAGCAAGTGTAAAACCCATATTTCGACAAAACATAGTGAAATATTGGAAAAACAAGTCTCAAAACCTAAATTTGATTTGGAAAAGTTATAAATATGACCAATAGTAAAAACATATTTACTTTTTACCTTTTTACCTCTGTGCATAGCGATAGTGAGTTATTTTCTTGTGATCTTGCGGTGACGATCGTGGACAATCCAGTGCACTATTCCAGATCCTTTCTTTTCTAGGTAAGAGCCGCTTCCATTAGCCATTTTTTAAGCCATATTTCATAGCTTTTCATTGTCATTTGGCATTCCTGAGGGGAGGATTTGCAAAACTAGGGCTTCCGCGGTTGGCACGGGTATCGGGCACGGACCCACGCCAATCGACCTCTTTTTGCAAAGGGGCTGTGCCAGGTGGCACGACTGTCATCAAAATAGCCGCGCCAACCGCGCAACCCAATATTCCGCTCAAATTTAGCAAAAATTGAGCCAATTAATTGTTATTTTAAATGCCCAAGGGATATTATAATGTGCTTATGACCAATTTGATGCAGGTATAAAGAAAAAATGGTGATTGAATGGAAAGAAAGGGAGCACAGTGAAGAAGATGAGTTGAAAATGGAGAATGAGCAATGGATGAATTCTCTTCGAAATTGTGGGTTAAAGAAATTCTTCTTAACACCATGCCTCAGGGCTCAGCCCTAATTACTACAATATTTGATAAGTATCTGGGATGAGGATGAAGAGAAGTTTAAACTTCGAGATCAAGTACTTGAACTCGAAGTGTCCGATGTCTAATTCATCACTGGACTGTCACGCAGAGGTCCAATTCTAATTATGACAGGCACTAGGCCTTCTGGTGAAAAAATGTCGATGGTCATGGAGAGGGTGTGCCCGGGGGCACAAATGGGATCAGGTAGTGGCAAAGTCGACATCCATACTGTTCCTGACCTAGCACTCAGAGTGGTGCTACATACCATTACGCGGGCTACGGGGTTGTAGGCACCACACAAGGCAACCAAAACATAGCTCCTCCTGGTGTCAGAGTGCATGAATCCCACAGTGTTTGACTGGGCCACAATCGTGACTATGAACATCAAACGATAATTGACCAAATGCAAAAAGGCCAAACTGAAGCAGTTTGGGTACTGGTCAATCTTGGTATCATTCTTCCTAGAACGACTTCCTATCTTCCAGGGCCAGGGGGCGATAGTCCCAGATCCACCATTGAGAGAGCCACGGATGGCTCGATGGGCAGCATTAATGTCCAGGGTAGGGGATGGCCAACAGATGTCATGGCGGCCCGAGTTCTTTGGATGGCTCCAACGACAGCTAATCGTCATAGAGGACTGGCCCTATGCGGGCACTGATTTCATTGGAGACCGGGACCTTCCGCTCCCGGAAGGAGAGGACTTGGATGAGCAGCTGGGTAAGACTCTTTTTGATTTTTATGAATTTTATGATTTTTTGGTATACATGCATGTTCTAACAATTTATCTTATATGTATGCAGATGTTGGCCCAGAGAGGCCTGCTGGGATGTCACCAATAGGGAGGAGGACTCTGCTCGCTTACGACCCTTAAGGTGAGGGGGCCGAGGGGGATGCATTGGTACAGAACCTCTAGGGGATTGCTCATGGGGTTCCAGACTATGATCGCCTAGCTGATGTCCCTATGGCTTACCAGAGGCACACCATATGGGTGCCGAGTCACCTCCATCGCTTACTGAGGCAGTTGGTGTGGGCAGTGACGTGCTACCATGAGCACCATGCCGATTAGTCGCCAAGGCTTTTATTTGCAAATTTTTGAGAGACATGTTTTCTCCGGATGTAATTAAAAAAAACATGTATATTTTTTGGATTTTATATGATGCACACGTTGCAAACATTCGACATATATATATACATCTATTTCTACATGGATCTTGCTTACATATGATGATGTTTTTTATATATTATGAAAATGTGTAATACAATGTTATCTAATGTATCAGCTACATAATATGCATAAAAAACGACCCAATGGAAAATTTAAAAGTTCACAAAATGCATCACACCAACATATTTTATTTTTACACAAGCTTGAAAGCTCAAATGCAAACTATGCTTGAAGATGGGTTTCATTTTTTATGCAAGATTAAAACACAAATGTAAAATATGCTTGAAATGAATTTTCATTTTTACGCAAGCTTGAAAACACCAAATAACTATGCTTGAAACGACAAGGAAAAATGGGCATGCCCCCAGCATGGTGTCTCAATTCGAGGTGTACATGCCCCCCAAGCTTCAGTCCATAGAAAATGGAGTGAAGGTTCAAACCACAAGAGTAAGAGAGACTTGACTTGCATTTTACGAAATATAAGAAAAACTTGAATTGAACGGGATCGTGTTTCATTATTTTAACGAGGTTGACACACTTAATAGAATTGTCCTCAAACCAACTTGTTTCATTTTTTAGGGAGCTCGACACAAGAAAAGGAACTATGCTCTGACAAGCTCAAAGGAGCAGCTTGAGATGAAAAATGCTTGAGACAATTATACATTTCCCCCAGGCTAGGCATGAATGAGGAACAATGATGTCCATCACTCCATGGTAGATCTTCGAGAGACATTGTCTCCACGATAGCTTCTTCAGAAGGAAAAAATTATCTTAAAGGATGGGGCGAATCTGCATTGTCGAGCCAAGGGGATTGAGAATAAACATCAAGATCCATGCTCAAAGGAGAATTATCAGCAGAAAAAGGATCCGATGCGGCAAAGATCTCACAATAATTGATTTCAACTGGGGTCAGAGGCATCGATTCTCCAAAAGAGGCAACCTGTTCAGGAGAAGGGATGATCCACGGGTCAGCCGACCTAGAGATCATGTTGACTTGAACGGTGTTCGGTGGTGGGATGGGAAAAATACCCATGAGAACAGGGTCCTTGAAAAGACCTGGCCCTATACTGTCGGGGGGATTAGGAATTTGATCCACGTATGGCACGTTGTTCTCGGAGGATGAGGTAAAGAAAGACAACTGATTGACAGTAATAATATTGCCCTCATGCGGAAATTTCAAAAGTCGAAAGAGAGTGGATGGAACACACAACATGGCATGGGTCCAACTGCGACCGAGTAGAAGATTGTAGTTGAGTTTGGCATCAACAACTTCCACTTCGACATTGACCGTCTTACCTTGCAATGTGATCGGTAGACTCGCATGAACACCCAATGGTTTTGATTCCCTTCCATCAAATGCCTCGAGGGCATTGGGAGATGAAGTGAGGGCTGGAGAGCCGATGGATTTCCAACAAGAAGATGACATAACGTAGGTAGAGGCACCTTCGTCCACAATGACTCTGTGAATATTGAGGCCGTTAATGCCAACTTCTGTAACAAGGGAAATCTGGTGTGGAAGTCGAGGGATGAAATTCTCTAGGTTGAAGGTGAGAAGGCTAGAATCAGCAGGGTCAATGCTGCCGATTGCAGATAACAAAGCTTTCCATTGAGACGGGCAACTCTGAAGCACTTCCAATGCAGACATTGTGGAAGGTTCCTGTACCAAATCCTTAACAATGCTGTAATGCTGAGCAGAACGAGCATTTGGATTATAGGAAGACTTGCGGAGAACACCTTTGGAAGGTGGTCGTACAACGGGTTCAGCACTAGGCTTCTCAATCTCAAGAGGACCATAGGCAGGTGGGGGAGGCGGGCCATCAACGAATTCCTTCCCAGCTTCCTGGCGTGATCCGGCATAATCCTTCGATCAAGTGGCAATAGAAATAGGTGCAACACCATTCATCATGAAAACCTAAGACCCAAACGGTGCAGATGGCGAAGGCTGATCGACCATCTGGGTCTGCTGAGATGGAAAAGGTTCCTTAAGAATTGTCGGAGTTCCCTTAGAGCCCTTAAGAAGTTGAGTAACCTTGGATCATCTGGGACAATATTTGGTGTAGTGGTCTTCATCACAGATTAGGCAAGGGTACTTCAGTTTTCATTGCAAACCATCATCAGCACGTGGTTTGGAGGATTCTGGTTTCGGGGCATTGGATTTGGCTTTGCCTTTGCCCTTCTTCTTCCCTTTGGAAGTCTTGTTCGCAGGATTGGCCTGGACGGCGTTGACCTCCGCGGTCTTACCAGAATCCAGAGTAGCTAGAGGAGAAAAATTGTTGGAAGAATCCAATTTCTGCTTCTCATTAGAAGACTTGCGAGAAGTTTGAGAGATGGAACCAATAACACCGTCAACCGATGGGGTAGCTAGTGCTTTAGAGGTCCCTGGTCGTGGGGCATCAGTCAATATATCGTATAACGTGCCAGACTGAAAGTACACTAAATCGAGGTACTGGGCACGAGCAATGGCTTGTTCCTCGGTTACACATGCCCCCATAGAAATGCCTTGTGCAATCTTGTTGAAAAAGGAGGTAGTGAACTAGTGGGTTAGAAGCTGATCAGGAATATCAAACTTGATTAGACGACGATGACGTCTCCACTCGTGAATATGATCTGAAATATGAGTGGCGTTATCCCGTTTTAGAGATGTCAAGAGATGCGTCCTAGCTTCATAACGAACTGGTAACTGGAAATGCATCAGGAATGCCATGGCTAGAGTATTAAAATCTTGAAAACTACCACGGGGTAGTTCTATGCACCATTTAGCAGCAGCGCCGGTGAGAGTGCGCTGGAAAAGACGTAGACGAATCGAGTCATCTATCCAAGATTTTGAAGAACACAACAAATGGTATGTCATGACATGTGCTTGGGGTTCTTCTCCAGATTTACCCTCGAATTAAGGACAATAACCAGCACATTCGTCCGAACTAGACGCCAATATGGATTATGAAGAATCAGATCATTGGTCAGTTTGGATACGTCCGATAATTCCAACGTGGCTAGAAAAGGAAATTGAGGGTTAAAAGGCATGCCAGGTCCCTGATAAGGACCTGTACCTGTACTCTAGCCTGGTTGAGCATAACCCTACCCCCATTGGTTTTGTCCCCGAGGATTTTGACCATATGGGGTATAAGCCGTATAATTGGGTTGATATGGTGGCTGAAAACCAAGATACAAGGGTTGATAACCAGGGTATTGATTTTGATTATATGTGGGCCCCGTTTGAGAAGTGTATGGATTTTACTGCGGAGTATAAGTGTAACTTGACTGCTGAAGGTAATAACCAGAACCTTGGGGCGGGTTGTAAACGGGTCGAGAATTACCTTGAAGGTAATAGCCGCCTTGGGGTCGAACGGGCTGCTGGTAAGTGGGACCCTACTGAGTCTGATAAGTCAGGTGAACAGGTGGATTTGGCTATGGCATAGAATAGATCGGCTGTTGAGCAGGGTTAACAGGTTGTGTAGGTTTTCCTGGTTGAAAAAGTTGACCTAGCTGTGCAGGTTTCCTTGGTTGAACAGGTGGACCTGGCTTAACAGGTTGTCCTGGTTGAATAGGTTGACCTAGTTGATGAAGGACACCAGGCTGCCCCGGTTGAGCAGGTTGGCCTAATGGTAGGAGAGGGTCAGGTTGTGCCGGATAACCAGGTTGACCTATGATAGGACCATAAGATGGCCCTGGCTGTGTAGTATGCAACATTTTGACCAATTGGAAAATGAGGTTGCACCAATGGTTGAAAAGGATGGGTTTGCCCCCTAGGACCATACAATGGTCCAGGTTGATACCCCAGTTGCCCTGTCAGTCCTTGAGGTTGCCCTGGTTGGACCACAGGGTGAGGCTGCAGAGGTTGACCTTGAGGATTGTAAGACTGCCCTTGCAGACCATAAAACAATCCCTGTTGGACCGAAGGTTATCCCTGTAAAGGTTGTCCTTGCAGGTTGTACACATAACCTGGTTGGGCCGAAGGTTTTCCCTGGAAGGGTTTTCCTTGTGGGCCAAAAGCATATCCTTGCTGAAACAAAGTTGTCCCTAAAGGTTTTTCCCTTGTTGATTAGAAGGCTGCCCAGGTTGGGTAGATAGAAAACCGTTAATATACTGATAAGCCTCATGAGCAGGAAAACGAAGGGGGTTGCCTTGCTCATCATATTGATGTGGAAATATGTAAATCGGGGCACCATCAGCTCCATAATGGGAAAATTAAGGACGGTTAAGATCTTGAGAGGACTGACCAACCTTGGAGATTGACGGCTGTAAAGACAGTCGATACTCCTCCGAGGAAATATTCTCCGGAATAGCAAAATCTATATAAACGTCTTCAGGAACTGACGAGGTCCTAGCTGACTGAGTAGTGAAAACAGGCGTAGACGCAGCCATGCAGACAATAGGTCTAACAGGTGCCGATGTAACAAAAGGAGATGTCGTGAGAGGCGTCGACGATGACATCCCAATGTGGGAATGGTCGACCTCGTGGACAGAGTCAATACTCCGATAGAGGCAATAGCAGCCATGACTTGACTTAAAGACCTATATCTAGCTGGGAGCGAAGGACCAGGTGAAGAAATAACAGAAGGTTCGGAGATGTCTTTGGGAAAAAGCTGGTAATCTTCACCAGAAGTAGGAATTCCCTCACTAGGAGACGAACTGGACGAGTCCATATCTGACCCTGCCGCAAGATCTTCTAAAAGACGACGGGGAATAGGAGGTATGCTAGCAGCCAAAAAGGGTGATCTTGATGTAAGAGGAGGGAAGTGTTCCCCTACTCCAAATCCAAACCAAGCGTTGGACGAGGGCCAATTGAAGTCAACTGGTCCCCCAAAGGGAAGTTCAGATATAATCGGTCCCCCGTCGGGAAACTTGGATATAATGGGCTGCTGATACTCAGCAGAGGACTGGGAGACCTCTGATGAATCGTCTGTGTAAGGACTACTAGTAGACGAAACTGATGGTTTCGCCACTGTGACTGTGACTAAAAGAGGAAGAGATCAAAACAAAGACACACGGAAAAAAACCAAGGCAAACAACAACAGGCCAAAAAATAAATCTCTAAATGGGCGTGTGATCGTAGGTGATTAATTTTACCACATTGAAACTGGAAATTTAATTGTTTCATGTTTTAAGAGTCTAGAAACAAGTAAAATGTGACTCTATCACTTTCAGTTTGAAAATAAGCGTGAAAGGACAAGCACTTGATTATATTTTCAAATTTAGTGAGTCAGTAAAGATAAAAATGACTGCTATGGTAATCTAGGTAAATGGGTTTACCAGATATCCATGAATTGCCATATACACCTTGGTAAAAATGAAAGAGAAATCAACCAAGGACTTGACGTACGCGCAGGTAATCTCCCTGAATGCTGTGTCCGGTGTATCACGGGTAAAAGTCGGCAGACTCAGCTTCCTACAGATAAATGATTGCAACCTAATGGGGTCTCCCTTTATATACACGACGGTACGGGGAGCACAAGTCCGTACTAGCATTGTCTATAGCCAGATGGCGAGCGACAGTTGCTAGGCTTAAAGACGCCGGAACACGTCTCTACCTTAGACTACTAGATGTTCCGTTAATGTTTCAATGTTGCCTTAGGTTAATTCAGTAAATTTTAAAGTTGATCTTCAATTTACGTTTCAATTTCAAGGCCCTATCAAATGTCAGATCTCATAAAACCTCTAAATGCAAACTATATGCCACAAAATGCCATTTTGTTAAATGAAGAGCTATCTACGGGAGGGTTGAGAGCTTTCAAATGACAAAAAAACGAACACACAAAAACATCCACTACTGTTTCCAATGCAAGCTAATGAAACTAGAAAAATTATCTCTAGAGTTATATAACACTAGTAATTGGAAAGAGCTTTCAATTTTCACTATGCCAATCAAAATCCAAAAGATTTAGTTTTTGCATTTTTCAATATATTAGAGAAAATGCACTAAATGAATGAAAAACTAACGAAAACACCAATTCGAGAAATGACAAAGAGAGAGCTGAAACGAACAAGTTCACTCAATTCAAACGCATACAATCAAGACTCAAACCGATGATGAAATCCCTCAAAGTGAAGAAGAATCTTGAAAGAGACTCAAACAAACTGTGTAATCTAGGCTTGGAGCAACACAAAGCGAGATTGAACGAAAGAGAAGGCAATCACTCAATAAACACAATGATTCAATGGGATTGAACAAGATGAATGTAGAGAAGCAAAAACAAAATTGACCGGGCAAGCAAGGACCCAAAACTCCCACGGGAGGCTCAGCACACTGAAGCACCTAGAAGCCCTAGGGCTAAAATGAAAAACTGATAGTAAAAGGAAAAAAACCGGAGGACAAGGGCCAAACATAGTAAAAAATAACTTCAAGGCACTCAATCAATAAAAAAAATGACACCAGGACCAAAAATCAAGCTCAGAGAGCCCAAAAGCAAGAAAACCCTAACACCAAGCAAAGTTGGCACGCCTGTTTGGCTGTAATATTCGCCAAAAAGTCATTGGCGCAGGGGCCTCACTAGCAACAAGTGCCAGCTTGCGCGACTGTCAGTGGAAAAACCGTGCCAATCGAGTTTACCCTAGAAAAATGATGAAAATGGACAAACAGAGACTGGATCTAGTCTTCTGGGGGATGAACAGTTATTTAACACCAAGGAAGGTGAACCAGAAGAGCAAATAAATCAAACAAAAGCCAAAAAACAACCCAAAGGAGGAAGGAATAACTCCCACTGATTTCCTAGTGGAGTCGCCAAATTGTTGAGGAGGTAAATCCCCTTTGTGGACAGAGGCGATCCCACTAGCCCTAGATTGGGTCTAGCAACAATCGAAACATGCAATGACGTTGGTTCCTAGTTACAAGAAAGACAAAGATCGCGATAAGTAGCCTACCTCGAATCCCACGCTGTTGTTGTCGATGAAGAAGCGATGTTCCTCGTCCCTAGCTTGACAGATCTCAATCCTTTCGTTCATCACGTTCGGACACCTGTACACATGCAGAGAAACAATGACATACAACGTAACATTTAAAGCATGTAACTATATATCAGTTAGAGAAGATATAATTCGTTGCATTACATAAAAGAGTAAACACACGAATAGAACCAAAATCAGAGTCGCTTATATTATAGATGAAAAAATGGGAGATTACAACCAAATGCTTTGATGCTATGATCTTCCTTTGGTGGGGCTTGCAACGGAGCATGTCTCAACAAAGCTCGTCAAGGATTTGACAAAACTCTCTCTCTCACAGGGTTCTCCTTTGCTCTACTCTTGATCGTCACTAAGCTATCATTTCCTTCCCAAAAGTTCAACTAGCTAGCAAATGGAGAGGGCAAGCTTTTATAGATGGAGGAAGGGAAGTTGGGATCCCTATAATCATGGGATAGGTCCTATATCTTAGGAAGTTTCCATGAAAGGTGGAAAACCACTTCCTATACATGGAGATCTAGAGCCAAACCACTCAACTTCTTCTGATGATTCATTCTGGAGTTTGTTAGAATCAAACTTCCGCCATTATTTTTAAAAAAAATCCCTTAATAAGCTTAGCGCAAGTGAGACACAGGGATAGAGCGCCAATTGGCGTGCCCTCTAGTGTGGATTTCCCCCATTGGTGCGAGGGATGAATTGGCTAGTCGCACCAAGGCTAAAACATCTATTTTTATTGATTTTCAAAGGAAATTCTCTTCAGGAGAATGTTTGTCCTTATGCAAGAGGATGCCATGAAGGTGTTTTCAGGACATTTTACTGTTCACAGGTCACGGGAATAGTCCTCCAATGTATAGGACGAGGGATTGCAGGGATGGTGACAAAATGATGTGTAACACCATCCCATGTGAATGCAACAATGTAACCGCGGGCAGAGCCAATCTATACGCTGAAGATTATATTAATGTTAATCCCTGTATTAATCACTAATCCGCGGGGTCTTAAATTAATAAAACTGGATTATGTCAAATGGATAAACACACAGTTAATGACACACTTATCAATAAATAAGCCATCATTAACTGCTATTTAATCTTGTGCTTAATATGGTGGCGAAATTAGTGGCAACATCATATTCGGCGGATTTCACAAAAAACAAGGGAGTTATCTGGAGTCCTTCCAGATTTGGAGGAGAAATAGTAGGGAAATTTGTTTTTGCCATAACTGAGCCAAATTTAGACCAATTTTGGCTCAGGAAGAGTCATTATTGATATATTTTGATGTTTTGGAGCCATTAGAGCAGGTTTCAGAGGCAACATAAGACTGTAAACAACATTATTTTCACAATTGATCTTAATACAAAGGCCCACGCCATGGAAGCTCGACCAAGGATATGTAGTCCAGGAGGGGTGAACTCCTTCATCAAAACAAAGTGTTATTGATTCAATTGTCATGGTTTGTTGTGTGTTTATATGCTTCTATTCAACATTTATTTTCCATGATTTTTTGTTCATAAATTCAACTTAATCTCCACAAATTTACTTGTTTATAAATTATAAGCACTTCAATAAACCCTTGTACAAGAAGCAAACAACAACACTTTTAATACAAATCTAAAAATGATATTAGCACAAAAAAACTAGCAATCAAATTCATATCAATATGGTATCAGATTAAAGGTAATTTCTTGTTTTGCTTGAGATTGGTGCAAGAAGGGTTTTAATAGTTGCAATTTTGTGATGCTTACAAGGTTGAAGTTGTAGAGAGGAGAAGGGAAGCTATTGTTTTTTAGTCCCGAGGTTAGGATCAGAAGAAGGAGACCTGGAAGAGCATCATATTCACCCAAAGTTCCTCTCATAACTGCAATTGAAGCACCTCAAGTTTTATCTCCAGAAGTTGAGATTGAAGAGGTACAAATTGCATAAGAAGCTGAGTTTATTTAAGAGGTACAAGCATCAGAAGTTGAGCTTGAATCCTTAGCCATCATGTCAGGAGTTGGAGAGACTCAAGGACATTCATAAGAGGAATATTTCAAGAGATAATTCAATGACATAAAGAGGATGGTTAAAATCATGTTTGATGCATTCACTGCTGAAAGGGAAGGAGAATGTTCTAATCTTCCACATGGAGAAGTAACTTCAAATGATAAGAAGGATGAAGAGAAGAGTTCGAAGGGCAGTGTATGAAAGCCACCTCCATCTCCACCATCCTCATTCTCATCATATTCATCAACATCATCTTCCACTTCCACCACAAAAACCATCCATACTCATTCAAAAACCCCAAAAGGAAAAACTCAATTACTCAAATTGGACATTAATTTTGAACTTCCCATGTACAATGGCGAGGTAAATGCAGAGAAGTTGGAAAATTGGATCCGTCAATTTGATTTATACTACATAAATAAGAATCTACAAGAGATTAAGGAGGAATGACTTGGCCACTTTCAATATGCTAGAAGGAAAGTAATACTAGTCTGTGGGAAGTAAAGACTCAAGAGGAAATGTGAATCCATGGTAAGATATCCATTTCGGGTTGAGTGTTAACTCCATAATATTCGCCTGATTAATGAGTATATTTGTGAATTAATGAACTAATTAATCTTACCTACTCTCACTAGTGTATCAATCAAGCACTAGATACAACTCAGTCTAACTGAAATTAACCGAGTTAAACTAAACAACTCACCAATCACTTCTCCAATCACCAAACTCGTCACATGAGTCAAAATTTTCCTCCATGCAATAGCTCCAAGAAACCAATAACCCTCGTGAATATCGTAAAGCTTTATCGTTGCTGTGCCACATCTGTGCACTTAACTGAAGTGCTCCAAGAGAATAAGATAATGTTTAGAGTCCAAATATTATTAAGAGCTAATAATATTCGACATATCTATTTCTAGACTGGCAGTCTAAAAATAGACTCTGCCCAATATGTATAAAAATAGAAGTCCATGTATTTTTCCAACTTGACCAACCATCCACAAGTAGAATCCTGCAACTCATAGAATATGATTGACATGTCTAAAAATAGACTTTGCGCCAAAAATAGCCTGCGGACCCACTTAGTGAAGGCGGCTCTTTTCACTGAGCTCATCATCTTGTTGAATCTCAACACTCCCTCTCAAAAAGATAGGGATTATCTACCACCTCGATCTTGTCTCTATGGTATTCGAATTTTCTCCTGGTGAGCGCCTTCGTCAGAATATCTGCATCCTGATCCTCCGTAGGAATGTAAGAAAGCAACATGATCTTCCACTGCACACAATCTCTGATATGATGGTACCAGATGTCAATATGTTTAGATCTATCATGAAATACTGGATTAACTGAGAGTTTAATGCAACTATGATTATCACAATATATCACAGTAGGATCTAAGTGAGAACCGAACAACCTGACCAGGATCTTCCTCATCCATATAGCCTCGCATGCAGCCAAACTTGCTGCCATGTACTCGGCCTAATCGAACGGAGCATAGACATTGCTTTCTGCTATACCAAGGAACTACAGATCCGACACAACCATCCAACAAGTTTTCCTGTCCGCGTCTTCCTTCCCTATCCAGATCCGCAGCTTACAACTCACTCATCCAATTGTCCGTGGACACAATCATATCCAGATGTGCCCCCGAGATACCAGATTTTTATGCCTCGCTTCCAAAAAGAGATCTTAGGCTTAACTATCGCTTGGGGAAAGCCGTTCACACATAGCATATGTCTCAAGCTGTATTGACTAAAATACATGAGCAACCAACCAACTTATTTCATAACAAGGGTATCCAATACTCGTCGACAGTAGCATCCTATTTCTCCAATCACTAGAAGAGGGAGTGCCTGTATAGGCTCGCAACCTTGCATGTGAAATCCGCATTCCTTGGCATACTTGGCTGAGACACAACAGCTCACCCAGTATGCCCAAATTTCCAATCCCAGGAAATAATGAAGGAGGCCCAAGTCCTTCATCTCGAACTCCTTTGCAAGATCTGCCTTGCATGAGTGTATCAACAGTTCATCACCCGTTAGTATTAAATCATCTACATAAAGTACAATGATCAAAAGCTTACCCTCCACCACAATCTGGTATAGGTTTGGATCCGCCTCACTCTTGGCAAAACCAAGTCTGATGAAATAATTGTCTATCCATGTGTACCAAGCATGAGGTGCTTGTTTCAGCCCATACATTTCTCTTTTGAGCTTGCACACATGCGACTCACTGATGAATATTTTGAATCCTTTAGGCTGCACAATGTACACCTCCTCCTCAATGAATCTGTTGAGGAACGTAGTCTTCACATCCATTTGATGAATGTGCCAACCCATCTGCGCTGAGAGAGAGGGGATGGTCCGTATGGAAGAATACCTTGCGACAGGTGCAAAGGTTTCTTCATAGTCGATCCCCTCGATCTGTGAGAAGCCCCGGGCAAAAAATCTTGCCTTATACTTCTCAACGCTCCCATCAGTAGCTTGCTTCACTTTGTAGATCCATCTCGAACCTACCACTTATTTCCCTTCCGTCCTTGGGACAATCTCCCATGCACTGTTTCTGAAAATCGAATAATACTCTTTCACCAGGGCATCTACCCATGCAGGATCCTCCATAGCTTCCTCGAAAGAGAATGGCTTCATCACGATACACTTGCTCATCAGAGCCATGTATCCAGTAAATCGGTCAGGTGACTTTCTCTGTCAGCGCTGTGATGTAGGAACTCCTAAATTCTGCACTGCATCAAGATTCAATCGCTAAGCTTCTGTAGTCCACTTCTGCCCTCTGATGTTTGGCGCTGCATGGGTGGTTTCTTCCACTCCATGAACCTCCTCTTGTGGATGATCCACATCCTGAGGCTCATCTTTAGGAACAAGTAGCTCCTCCTCTGCATGCAAGTGTAGCTCCCTCTCAAGCGACAACCTCATGGCTTTCTCCTCATGAAATTTGATATCCCGTCACATGACAATCATCCGACTGTCTGGAAAATACAAAAGATAATTGTGGGGTGTTTCTGTATACCCCACAAATATCTCAACCTCTGTAGTCGGCTCCATCTTCTTCCTGGCATCCATCATCACATGAATTTAAACATGTGAGCCAAAAATCTTCAAATGAGAAATATCAGGCTTCTTACTAGAAAACGCCTCTTCGGGTGTACTCATGCCAAGTACTCTATGAGGACAACGGTTTTGAACATAAACCGTAGTGTTGCATGCCTCAACCCACAAGTGTTTGGGAAGGCCCTGATCATGCAACATCGTCCGTGCATCACCCACGATTGTTTTGTTCTTCCTCTCCGCGACCCCATTCTGCTGTGGGTTATGAGGCACTATGAGTTCTCTTCGAATTCATTCTTTGCTGCAAAAGTCTTTGAATTCGCCAGAGATGTATTCACCACCATTATCGCTCCTTAGAGCTTTCACTTTCTTCCCCGAATCTTTCTCAACCAGCGCCTTGAACTCATAGAACTTTGAGTATGTCTCGCTCTTCTTCTGCATGAAGAAGATCCAACACTTACGAGAAAAGTCATCAACAAATATCACATAATATCTGTGCTTTGTTGTTGAAGCAACCGAGAAAGGCCCACACATGTCTGTGTGAATTCTCTCAAGGATCATCGAGGCGCGACTATCCTTCTCATGAAAAGTGGTCTTCACAAATTTTCCCAAAGTACATCCCTTGCACTAATCTGACTGCGCAAGTGTACCTTTGGGAAGCCCAGTAGAAATCTGCTACAAAATTTTAAAAGCGCCATGGTGAAGATGGCCCAATCTCCTATGCCACAATTCACCCTCATCCCGGCTCACCACTCCTTTTTCTAAGCCTGCCATTGCTGCGCAGCCATCTACCTGCAATTGATAAATATTCTTAACTCGAGTCCCACCTGGTTTGACCAGTTGTTTTATGCCAAAGGAAAGATTTTGCCTCACTGAAAACAACATCATAACCCTTGTCTTCCAACATCGCCATGGAGATCAAATTATTCTTCAATCCTGGAACATGCATGACATCCTTCAAGATGAAAGGTTTACCAGACTCCCTCTCAAAGGAAATGGTCCCGATACTAGTCACACTGTATCTACCATCATCACCCATCTCGATGTGCACTCCAAGATCCTTTTCCTCCAGATCACTAAACAAATCTTTGTCTCCGGTCGTATGGAAAGATGCACCACTGTCAAGAAACCACACCGATCCCATCACACTTGAAACCAAGCATGTGATCAAATAAAAATCTAGCTCAAACTATGAGGCTAAGGCCTCTCCAGCTGCAGATCCAACAACCTTCTTATTCTTCTTCTTCTGTGGACAATTAGTGGCAAAATGTCTGTGCTGGTGACAGTGAAAACACTTCACCTTGGAAAAATCCTGCTTCTTGCCTTTCGCACCAGACTGAGAAGGATTTTTCTTCCCCTTCCCTTTCCTTGCTTTGGTAGCCAAAGAAAAATTTTCTTCATCTTCATTCTTCGATGAAGATCCATCCCTGGTACCCCGCCTTATCTCCTCCTGCACAAGATCCGACTAAAGTCGCTCCCATCCTGGCAGTTTCTCCTGTCCATTGAAAGAGTCTTTGTAGCTATGCCAACTCTTCGGAAGCCCAAGGAGAGCCAATCTCACCAAGTATTTTTCATCAACAGTAACCCCCACACGTCCCAGCTCATCCTTGCAGTGGACAAACTTCGTGAGGTATTTTGGTATACTGTCGCCTTTCTCCATTTTTATTTTTCTGAGCTTGTCTTTAAGTGCCAACTTCCTATGGTCACTTCTGCTTTGGAACAAATTTGTCAAAGCCTTCCACATTAAGAATGGAGTGGCTTTACTGTGAAGGCTGGACACAATGTGGTCCTTCACACCTTCCACCAGAATCCTTCGACACTTCGCTACCTTCTTTTGCCATGCGTCAAGTGCGGCTGCATCGCTAGAACCTGGCTTAGGAACATCACTATCGATGAACTCCTTTAGCCCATTATCATCCAACAATGCCTCCATCCTGTCCTCCCATGCTATGTAATTCAATCTCCCATCAATGGAATACTCCAATCACAATCCGTTGAAAGACATTTCAATGAATGCTCAACTTTGACACCAAGAAAACACTGCAACAAATTCGAATTCCACCAACACAAAACTCAACCGCTTCAATAATTACAATCTCCTCCAATGATCAACTACTCTGATAATATGTAGAAATTATATAAATTATGTGTTATATGTCCAATATTCTCTTGATCTCACACTATTTTAACTTCATGAAAAATACAGAATCTATTCCACCATTGATCATTTGCGGAAATTAAATCAAGATTGCAATGCACACATGAAACAATAAAAAATTCACACACATTAACATAGTGGTTTAACGAGAAAGCATGAAGTTGAAAACCCTAACTATCTGTATATAATATATTTCATAGAGATCATGTAACAATCCTCATACAAAGCTGATCATATCAAGCTCTCAGTACAATACAATCGCTACACACTAATGAGGCCCAATCTTGCAAATCCATGCACCGATATTTGCCACCTCCTAGCCTGCCTCTACTGCGCAATCCCTATTGAATAATGGCTCTGAATGAACTCAAATTACTTCAGCCTTGCTCACGCAATCCTCATTGGTATCTCCACTGAGTGTTGGATGCAATCAATGAATCACTATAGTCACAACTGATAGTCACACTTGCTCTTTCACCTATCTCTCCACTGGTCTCCACTGAAACTGCCATGCACTGTAGTTAACTTATGTATTCTTCAGTTGATTAATGAGTTATTATTTGTGAATTAATTAACTAATTAATTCACTCCACTCTCACTGAGTCTAACTGAGTTAAAATAAATACAACTCCACCAACTACTTCTCCAACTCCACCAAACTCTGTCACATGAGTTCTAACTGAAGTCCTCCATGCAATAGCTCCAGTAAACCCTCAAGAATATCATAATTCCTTCTGTTAGCTGCTGTGCCACATCTATGCACTTAACTGAAGTGCTCCAAGAGAATAAGACAATGTTTAGAGTCCAAATATTATTAAGAGCTAATAATATTCGACATATCTATTTTTAGACTGGCAGTCTAAAAATAGACTCTGCCCAATATGTCTAAAAATAGAAGTCCATCTGTTTTTCCAACTTGACCAAACATCCACAAATAGCATCCTGCAACTCATAGAATATGATTGACATGTCTAAAAATAGACTTTGAGCCAAAAATAGCCTACGGGCCCACTTAGTGAAGGCGACTCTTTTCACTAATCTCATCATCTTGTTGAATCTCAACAGGAGAAAAGAAGCACAAATAGTGCAACTTGAAGTTGAAGCTCCAAAGGCAGAAGAAGAACGTGTTAATGTTCTAGAAGAAATAGAAACTTAAATATGAAGTGAGTGTTGTTAAAGACAAATGAGGATGTTGGTGAACCAGTGCAAAGGATAATTTTTTCAGAACAACATGCAAAGAAAAGGGTAAGTGTTGTGAATTGATTATTGATAATGGCAGTACTAATAATTTAGTTTCTACAAAGATGGTAGAAAACCTAGAGCTATAAAGGGTACCACATCCTACACCATACAAAGTCTCATGGCTACAGAAAGGACAACAAGTTTTGGTGAATAAACAGTGCCAATAGGAGTTTCAAATTGGTAAGTATAAGGAACAGGTACTTTGTGATATTGTGCATATGGATGTTTGCCATGTTTTATTAAGAGTACCATGGAAATACGATAGGAAGGTGAACTATGAGGGCAAGAAGAACATCTATAGCATTGAGAAATATGGTAAAAAACATGTGTTATTACTTATAAAAGAGGAAGGAACTAAGGAGAAATATGACTCAAGTACATTGTTGATGAGTGGGAAGCAAATGGTAACTAGAGATTCATATAATGTGAAGTGGGAATAAGAATATCAAACATAGTTTGTAGTCATAGACTTGAAGGTAATTGATTCACCTTCAACAAATAAGATTTTATTTGATTTTGAGAATGAAATGTTTAATAATTGGGAGATAATGGGGAGTGAAAAAAAGTCAACACTCTATGTAGAAGAGATGATTATGATGGAGGAAATGTTGATTAATGAACAAAAAAATGTTTCCCTAAAGGACCCAGAAGAAAATAAGTTTGAATAGGTTGCCGAAATTGGTGAAGTGACAAGGAATTATGGACAAGAAGCAAGAAAAATAAAAAAGGTTTCCAAAAAGAACTTATGACTCTTAACAATATTGACAGGTTAATGTTTCTTCTTTGTTATTGTGACAGATAAGAAAATATGTTCAGTTGGAAGGAAGCAAATCCTACAACATCCTACAAGTTGTGGGAATTCAAAAGTAAAGTTTGCAAATACATCATATCAATATATGAAATGGAAATAACAGTTACAAAGAGAGCCATGTGGGATTGACAAACTACTTAAATGGAGAAGAAATTTATTTGAAAAACTATATAGGAACCCACCTAACAAGATTGGTTGCAATGTTACAGAAAAGCAACAATCCAATAGGAATCTCATGAATAGGATTCCATGAACATTTTCAATACTGGATATATGATGCAGGGGCATCATTTTTAAATTTTATTTTCCTTGTAATTTCTAGAAAAATCTAGTTTTTGAATGAGTGGTGAGGTGTGTGTGCAATAAATGACATGTTTCCAAGTAAGAGCTCCCAATCATCTGTAGGTTGAGATCTATCCGCTATATGTTATGTTTGTATTAGTCAATTAGGATTTCTTTCTATTTCTAGTTGATTAGATCCTACTCTTGTGGATCTGAATGAATACTTGGTTTTAATCCTTTTTTTGGCTACATAAATAAAAAGAAAACACCTGTGCAGAGCATGGTAGAGGAGTTTTGTGAAATTTTGCAAAAACCTATGAGTAGTTCTGTTGAATTTTATGTTGCACTTTCATTTTATGTCATGTTTGTATTATAGGAATTATATTTTTTTTGTAGGGGATTTTTGAGTAAGAGCATCACAATTTTTCATCCAGGAACATAGCATGAGGCAATATTTCCCTTACTCCTTATCGAGGGAACCTTTTTTCCCAAAGTTCGAATGACATAAAAATAATTGCTAAACCTTGGATTACGTGTACAAAATTTAGTGCGCCCCTGTGGGAGGTGAAACAAAGTGACAGTGATTGAGAGCTTAGCCTTCCTTGTGAGGAAAAGTTCACTCTAGAATTTCAATTGCATCGCAACGATATTGTGCTAATTACAGTCACATTTGAAGGCGTTGAGATCATGGGGAAAAATATTCTCCCTTTAATTGCATCCAACACCAAGGATATAGAGTCACATTTTGTGTTAGTTAATGTGCGATGATCATTCCTACAGTTGATGCAATTAGAATCGTCCTTCATCTAATTATTCAAAAGAAATTTGTACGAGAAACAAACATCCAATATGGAGAGGAATCTAAACATTCGTACAAGAACTAACGACAACACCTGAGGTGGCTTAGAAAGTATCCAATCAAGTTAAGACAACAAAAAAAATCCTTCTCCACTCTGACCGAGAGAAGGGAATAATAAGCAAATTTATTATTAACCATATCTACACCATTTGGGTATTAAAATACCATGTACCTATCCCACAATACAAACAACCTCCAACAAGTAACCAAAAGTATCAACATTCAAGACTAGTGTTTTTACCATGCACACAGAGGGTAAAAAAAATAAGGTTTTTTACCACGATTTTTCATCCTGCTTCATCGAAATTCCTTTGGATTTTCCTCTTGCTTCATTGTCGTTCCTCTGGTTCCTCATTCCTTTCATTCATTTGGCTTCTCGTTCCTATGTAAGTTTCTTCGTACATAATGGTTTGGCCATAATTATTGGCCACATACCATTGAGAAATGAAGGGTTTCATAAGCACAATCGGTTTTCCAAGGAGGAGGTTGAATCATTGGTAGTGGGTTCCGTAGTGTTCTTGTAGGGGTGATTTTGGATCTTATATACATATATGTTGCAAGGATTTATAGAACTAGTGAAAAAAACACTATAGGAAGTGGGAATGGACTCCATAGTCTAAATAATAATGGAGGGAAAATAAGAGAGAGGGGAGTCTTTACTTAGGAGAGGAAAGGATAAAAGGGAATTCCAAAATAGAGTCATTGGATGTAGCATGCAAATGAATTCATGATATTACATCATGCTACTGCAATTAGAAAGTAGAGAGTGGAGTCATCAATCAATTTTAGGGAAAATTGGAGAAATCATAGGGTGAGAAGAGAGATAGATAAAAGGAAGAGATGAAGAACATTGGATTCATTAGGATTTAGAGTTGATTGTATTAATATATGGAAATATTGTAATGAGGGAACTTTTTTTAGGTGTCAACAAAAATCATGTCATCACAACAAGTTACCAAAGGAAAATCAACAAGATAGGGTTGATTAGCCACAATTCCTTTTATGCTATAATCAACCCAAGAATTGCAGTTGAATTAAAGAGAAAAAGGAAAGAAATCACCTTGATGAGGCTTGATGTAGGATTTGAAGCCTCTTGGTCTAAGGATGAGAGTCATGATAGGCCTCTAGGAGAGTGTTCAACCTCTCGAAGGAACCTTCAAATATGTCTCAATATCCCCGTAAAATAGACTTGTGATTGATCTTCAACACAATTTACTATATAAGAGTAGATATACTACACAAATAATGTAACAATAAAGTGTTCAATGGTGATTGAAAGTTCCCTAAGAAAGTTTGTTATCTCCCTCGCCCTAGATATTATGGAACCTCCCAAGAAATGGAGGAGTTGAGTCATTCAAGGTATGAAATGGAAAATCCTATGAGTTTACCTTAGCATGAAGAAATAAGCCTTTAAGTTTAGGACCGAGCTAATAGTAAGAGATCCCTATAAAGGTCATGTTCGAGAATATAGGTAATGAGTTACAATTAAAGAGCATGGAATAAGAGATAGGAAGATAGATCGAAGTTTAACACCAATATGAGTGTAACTATAATATGGGTTCTAAAAGATAGAATATTTAAATAGTTGAGGGGAGAAATTACAAAGAGGAATGGAGTGGGGAAAATAGGTAAGGGAATGACCATAAGCAATAGCTGAAAATTAAAGTAACCATTGGAGAGAATTATTTGTATAAAAAAGGTAAAATCGTGTCATTTAACCATAACATCAAGTATGTGAGGCCATAACACGACAAATTCCACAAAATACAAGCTCTCTATTTTATGTGCATAAGTAGACAATTCTAGTACTTCTAGGAAGGCTATGGTTCACTTAGCACTATCAGACTAAGAAAAATTTGAATCATTTAACCCCATAAAAAATAAACATATATGAGTATGGTTCTTTGGGTACCTGTAAAGAAGAGTCTCAAGTAACTATGGACCCAATAATGGCGTTGTTGGGGCCTTCATTTTGAAAATTTAGAAAAGTTTTGGGAACAATGCGAAGGTGTCAGGTTGTAGATAGGCAGTGGCAGAAGTGGTGGAAGCAACTGGCAAGAAGCAGGGAAGACTCAGAGTGGCAGAGGAGGAAGCGGAACAAAACCAAGGATAGTCGAGCAAAGAAAGACAGCTAAGAGGGAGGACAACAAAGACTGTCAGTGTGGTTAAACAGAAGATAGATAAGGAAGGAAACATAAGAAAAAAGGGAGAGTCAGAAAGAGGATAAGGTTGGTGATGAGACATTCGGCTCTAGGTTTTGTGTTTACACTGTGTTATTGTCATTTTTGTTAGCAAGTCCTGAAGGTTGTTCTCGGCAGAGATCCCTATTTTTGATGTAATGAACTATTCTGAGTATAATATATGGTGATATTGTGGTTCGATGCATGTGTTCTGTGTATATGTTCTTATGTGTGTATATTTAGTGGGATAATAAAACTTTTTATAGTGCATGATTGTAGAACTTGATCTATTCCATGACTGTAGAATCACTTGATCTATTCCTTTGCATGTATTAATCATGATAGGAGGATTGCGAGTCCAGTTGTGATACGTATGTAGCGGGAGGTAGTTGGTAAGATGATTATGAATGGCCCTTTTGTAAATTTATTAACTCATTAAGGTCGCGACATGCCTCAGATGAGACTCCTTACTCAATATTTAGTAAGTTGAAAATGTCGGCGTTGTCCTAGACTACAACAAAGCCTTGTTGGCCCTTAATCCCGAATGTGGGTCCTACCGATAAGTTATTGCTGAGATTCAACAAGATGATGAGCTTAGTGAAAATAGTCACCTTCACTAAGTGGGCCCGCAGGCTATTTTTGGTGCAAAGTCTATTTTTAGACTATGTCTATTTTTAGACATGTCGATCATATTCTATGAGTTGCAGGATGCTATTTGTGGATGGTTGGTCAAGTTGGAAAAATATATGGACTTCTATTTTTAGACATTTTGGGCGGAGTCTATTTTTAGATTGCCAGTCTAAAAATAGATATGTCGGATATTATTAGCTCTTAATAATATTTGGACTCTAAACAACAACTTATTCTCTTGGAGCACTTCAGTTCAGTGCACAGATGTGGAAAAACAGCTGATAGAAGGAATTACGCTATTCCTGAGGGTTTACTGGAGCTACTGCATGGAGGACTAAGTTAGAACTCAAGAGGTAGAGTTATGACACATTTAGAAGAGTAGTTGATGGAGTTGTATTTAGTTTAACTCAGTTAGACTCAGTTGAGCTAGTTGTATCTAGTCTAACTGATTGATACACTGGTGAGAGTGGAGTGAATTAATTAGTTAATTAATTCACAAAAATAATAACTCATTAATCAACTGAAGAATACATCAGTTAACTACAGTGCATGGAAGTTTCAGTGGAGACCAGTGGAGAGATAGGTGAAAGGGCAAGATAGACTATTAGTTGTGAATATATTGATGCATTGATTGCATCCAACACTCAGTGGAGATGCCAATGAGGATTGTGTGAGCAAGGCTAGAGTAATTCAAAATCATTCAGAGCCATTCTTCAACAGGGATTGCGCAGTAGAGGCAGGCTAGCAGGAGGGCAAAGATCGGTGCATGGATTTGCAAGATTGTTCCTGATTAGTCTGTAGAAATTGTATTGTACTGAGAGCTTGATATGATCAACTTTGTATGAGTATTGTTACATGATCTATATGAAATATATTATATACAGATATTTGGAGAACTCATAGTGCCTCATAACCCATAGTAGAATGGGGTCTCGAAGAGAAAGAACAGAATGATCGTGGGTGTTGCATGGGTGATGTTGCATGATCAGGGCCTTCCCATACACTTGTGGGCTGAGGCATGCAACACTGCGGTTTATGTGCAAAACCGTTGTCCTCATAGAGTACATGGCATGAGTACACTCGAAGAGGCGTTTTCTGGTAAGAAGCCTGATATTTCTCATTTGAAGATTTTTGGTTCACTTGTTTACATTCATGTGACGAAGGATGCCAGGAAGAAGCTGGAGCCGACCGCAGAGGTTGGGATATTTGTGGGGTACACAGAAACACCCCACAATTATTGTGTGTATTTTCCAGACAGTCAGATGAATATCGTGCGACGGGATATCAAATTTCATGATGAGAAAGCCATGAAGTTGTCGCTTGAGAGGGAGCTACACTTGCATGCAGAGGAGGAGCTACCTGTTCCTAAAGATGAGCCTCAAGATGTGGATCAGCCACAAGAGGAGGTTCATGGAGTGGAAGAAACCACTCATGCAGCGCCAAACATCAGAGGGTAGAAGCGTACTACAGAAGCTAAGCGACTGAATCTTGATGCAGTGCAGAATGTAGGAGTTCCTACATCACAGCGCAGACAAAGACAGTCACCTGACCAATTTACTGAAGACATGGATCTGATGAGCAAGTGTATCATGACGGAGCCATCCTATTTCGAGGAAGTTGTGGAGGATCCTGCATGGGTAGATGCCATGGTGGAAGAGTATGATTCGATTGTTAGAAATAGTGCATGGGAGATTGTCCCAAGGCCGGAAGGGAAATCGGTGGTAGGCTCGAGATGGATCTACAAAGTGAAGCAAGCTGCTGATGGGAGCGTTGAGAAGTATAAGGCAAGATTTGTTGCCTGGGGCTTCTCATAGATCGAGGGGATCGACTATGAGGAAAATTTTTCACCTGTCGCAAGGTATTCTTCCATACAGACCATCCTTTCTCTCTCAGTGTAGATGGGTTGGCACATTCATCAGATGGATGTGAAGACTACGTTCCTCAACGAAATCATTGAGGAGGAGGTGTACATTGAGTAGCCTGAAGGATTCGAAATCTTCAGCAGCGAGTTGCATGTGTGCAGGCTCAGAAGAGCATTATATGGGTTGTTTCGGGGAAAATCACCCTAGAGGTTTGTTGGGTCAAAACCTCCACAGAGCAGGGCATGCCATTCATAAGGACTCACACACAACCATACTTGAATGCAAAAAACTAGATAACAACGATAGCAGAACTCACCCGTAGTCCTACGTTTGATGTAGATCCCGCGGGGTCCAAACCCCCAACAACCTTTCTTCCTCCTTCAACCTGGAAAACAAGAAATAACGTGCACGGAAAACTAGTTGTACATCGATATATTTCTCCTAAACGTTAGTGTAATCCATGTGAAATATGATATAAACGATAATAACTGCTTAATAATCAATCTTTCCACATATACAAATAGATACTAACACATAAGTTCAGGAACAAGATGGTTCTTCATTATTGTGAACAACATGTACAGAAATAAAGAGTGGAGAGATCACCTGAATCCTTCCACGATCTTCGAACAAACCGTCGTCCGGATTCGTCCCGCCCTTGCCTCGCCAAGAAACTTTCAAGACTTGTGCACTCGAGATGGCATATAAATGGATGAACATCTCCAGGAAACAAGGGTTTCCTGTATAAATCTGGGAAAGTGCAGGAGGCACGGGAAATCAGACTTGAATTAGGATTCCAACAGAGTATAATGTCTATAAAATTTCTCTCTCCCTTAGGCCATGCACATGAGGGGCTTTTTATACTCCCTCAAAGTAGTTTCAGTCAGTTGGAAACAGTTGGCCACGTACTGGGGTGGTTGAACTACTGGAGTAACCATCAACCCAGTCCAAAAATAGGGAATTATATATTTTTTTAATGGTTTTAATGGCATACGCGGAAAAGTACATGTGGACTCGCGTATACACGCGGAAAAGTCTAGGCATACCCGCGTATGGGAATTTTAACATTGTTTTTTAGTGAATTTGTTCAAGTCTGTAGGAATGGGTGCCCAAAGCCATAAAGACAATCATTAATCACCTGAGGGTGAAAAATGATGCTATAACATGGGCTGAAACAAGCACCTCGTGCTTGGTACACACAGATAGATAGTTATTTCACCTGACTTGGTTTCACCAGGAGTGAGGCGGATCCAAACCTATACAAAATTGTGGTGGAGGGTAAGCTTTTGATCATTGTGATTTATGTAGATGATTTAATACTAATAGGCGATGAACTATTGATACACTCATGCAAGGCAGATCTTGCAAAGGATTTAGAGATGAAGGACTTGGACCTCCTTCATTATTTCCTGTGATTGGAAATTTGGCAGCGGAAAGGTGAACTGTTTGTCTCAAGGCAAGTACGCCCGGGAGATGCTGGAGAAGTTTCACATGCAAGGCTGCAAGCCTATCGACACTCCTCTTCCTGGTGGTTGGAGGAAGGAGGATGCTACACCGGCAGAGGTAGTGGATGCCACTGTTTATCGTAAGCTGGTTGGTTCGCTCATGTATTTAGTCAATAAACGACCGTACATATGCTATGCTGTGAACTAGCTTTCACAAGCAATGGTTAAGCCTACCAAGATCTTTTGGAAGGCAGACAAGCATGTCCTGAGGTATCTCAGGGGCACATCTGAGTATGGATTGTGGTACAGATAGTCAGATGAGGTGAAGTTGCATGGCTTCATGGATGCAGATTGGGCAGGAAGCCCAACGGACAGAAAGAGCACATCTGGAGGGATTTTCAGTATCAGATCTACAACATTTTCTTGGTACAGAAGGAAAAAAATATACGTGGCACTTAGTTCAGTAGAGGCCGAGTACATGGCAGCAAATTTGGCTGCATGCGAGGCTATATGGATGAGGAAGATCCTGGTTGGTTTGTTCGGTTCTCATTTAGATCCTACTGTGATATATTGTGATAATTAGAGTTGCACTAAACTCTCGGTTAATCCAATATTTCATTATAGATCTAAACATATTGACATCCAGTACCATAATATCAGAGATTGTGTGCAACGAAAGATCATGTTGCTTTCTTACATTCCTACGGAAGATCAGGATGTAGATATTCTGACAAAGGCACTCACCAGGAGCAAATTCGAATACCATAGAGATAGGATCGGGGTGGTAGATAATCCCTATCTTGTTGAGAGGGAGTGTTGATATTCAACAAGATGATGAGCCTAGTCAAAAGAGTCGCCTTCACTAAGTGGGCCCGCAGGCTATTTTTGGCGGAAAGTCTAGTTTTAGACTATGTCTATTTTTAGACATGTCGATCATATTCTATGAGTTGCAAGATGTTATTTGTGGATGGTTGGTCAAGTTGGAAAAATAGATGGACTTCTATTTTTAGACATTTTGGGCGGAGTCTATTTTTAGACTGTCAATCTAAAAATATATATGACGGATATTATTATCTCTTAATAATATTTGGACTCTAAACAACAAATTATTCTTTTGGAGCACTTTAGTTTAGTGCACAGATGTGGCACAACAGTTGACAGAAGGAATTATGCTATTCCTGAGGGTTTACTGGAGCTATTGCATGGAGGAATCAGTTAGAACTCAAGTGGTAGAGTTATGACATAGTTAGAAGAGTAGTTGATGGAGTTGTATTTAGTTTAACTCAGTTAGACTTAGTTGATCTAGTTGTATCTAGTCTAACTGATTGATACACTAGTGAGAGTGGAGTGAATTAATTAGTTAATTAATTCACAAAAATAATAACGCATTAATCAACTGAATAATACATCAGTTAACTACAGTGCATGGTAGTTTCAATGGAGACCAGTGGAGAGATAGGTGAAAGGGAAAGATATACTATCAGTTGTGACTATAGTGATTCATTGATTGCACCCAACACTCAGTGGAGATGCCAATGAGGATTGTGTGAGCAAGGCTGGAGTAATTCGAACTCATTCAGAGCCATTCTTTAGCAGGGATTGCACAGTAGAGGCAGACTAGCAGGAGGGCGAATATCGGTGCATGGATTTGCAAGATTGTTCCTGATTAGTGTGTAGCGATTGTATTGTAATGAGAGCTTGATATGATCAGCTTTGTATGAGGATTTTTACATGATATCTATGACATATATTATATATATATATAGTTGGGGTTTTCAGCTTTAGGCTTTCCCGTTAAACAACTGTGTTAATGTGTGTGAATTTTTATTGTTTCATGTGTGCATTACAATCTTGATTTAATTTCCACAAATGATCAATGGTGGAATAGACTATGTATTTTCCATGAAGCTAAAATAATGTGAGATTAGGAGAATCTTGGACATATAACACATAAGTTATATAATTTCTACAGTTATTCTTTTCGCCAACAAATGGTTTTGTTGTCGGGACCTGAAACTTCACCAGAAAGTTAGAACATGGTATCAAGGATCTACAATAAATAACTTCGAAGTTGGTTGGGTAACCATGTAGATCAGTTCATATGGAAAAAATTCCATCTCATACATTAGAAGGAAAATAATTGAGAGACCAAATTCTATTCTCAGATTTAGCAAGTGATCAATACAAGATATTCTGGGGAAAGTTTCTCGAGGAACTTTATAATTGGTTGTGAATACTTCAAGTTAAAGCGAGAGCGGGAGAATTGAGTAGGTATCACCGTAACTGGGCACATGCGGATCTGATAGCATTGCATAGGTTTGACACTGATCTAGCCCGAGGAGTGAACATTTGGGTACATTCGATTCTAGAGGGATATATTGTAGATTTTTCAACTGAAAGTCACCAGTTATTTTCCAAAGCAGAAGCTATATTCAAGTCGGGGTTGCGGGGAACGTTGCTGAAGGAGATCCCACTGTGGATTAAGGTCATTATGGTGGAAGAGGCATTTTTGGCTTTCCAAACTCAGGGTATGGAAGCTTAAACAACCAGTACTGGGGGAAGGACCTAAGGGAAAATATGCTATAGTACGCGGAGGAATGAATGAATTAATGAGATGGACACGGGAAGTTCCAAAAACGCCAGGGATCTAAGAGCGTATTGGAGGCAAAAATCACGGAGAAGTGGCGGGAGATGGCAATACGGGAGTTTGATAAGAAAAGGGAGAATGCACACAAAAAAGGAAAGGTGTTACAAATTCCAAGGGAGGAAGTAATTGAAATGGGACTTACAAGAAAATAGGGATTTGCTAGGAGAGTTAGAAAATCAGAGGTTGACGGAAGCCCATGCTGATCCGTGAAGGGAAATAATCCCAATAGAGTGGAGGGCATGAGTCTCGAAGATGATTCATATGGTGACCTGCATGTCGCGATGGAAGGATTGTTCGAAGAAGAGGAAGCGACCATGATCCAAGGTAAATTTATCTCCCAAATCCCAAGTAGAACTTTTCCTAACCTTCCCCTAGTAATCTATTATTACCATGCTAAATTTTTGATAAAGTTACAAAGGTTAATTAAAGTTCATAGTATTGAGTCTACATTACAACCCACTACTAGTAACAGTAATAGTGGGGGAAGTATCCAGCAAGGAATTTCGCAACCAAGATCTAGAGTATTTGTATTACTTTCACAAACACAGACACATATGGAAAGATCATTCACCAGATATGTTGAGTTCTCAGGGAAAGGGAATGACGATGTTAAACATCATTGGTACTTGTGTGAGGCCATCGGGAGGGCATGCCAAACACCTGACGCTGTCAAATTGATTGAATTTCATACCATGCTCCGAGAGAGAGCTCTGCGGTGGTTTATCAAATGGTTGGAGGTACACTAGAATCCAACTATGGATGATGTAAAAATATATTTTGTGCAAGAATTCAAACTCCCACAGACGAACCAGCAAGTATTATTTGAAGTTTGGTAAATCAAGCAGCTAGAAGGAGAAAATGCTTGGGAGTTGATGAGGAGGTTCAAAGACGCCATCGGAAAATTGAGCTATCATATAGACCCAAATATTTAAGGCTATTGTGCCTCTTACCAAAACACCTTTGACACAACAGAATATTGACACATTACAAGATGCATTAGAACAAGAAATGATAATTGAAACAATGACAGGTTATCCACGAGAATTCAGAGGCAGGGTCACAACGCAAGAACCATCCCTATTAGGACTGCAACATAAAATTTCAAGCCTAATAGAGAAACTTAAGAACATACATCCCGCATGCCCAACATGACCGAACATGTGGTGTACACACTTCCTGCTGGAAGGGCACCTAGTCACCAAATGTCCTAGGTTGCGGGGGACAGGAATTGGGTCAGGTTTAGGAGGACCTCAGTGAATGCCATTGAATGGGGGGGTTGTTCAGGTCAATACACAAGGCATATACTAGGTCCAAACATACACATTTCCATGGTTTCCTAAATCAGCGGAGCACAATAACAAATGAGACCTGTGAAATTTGTAAGGGATTCGGTGATCCACCTCATCTATGCATAATTCTACAGAAATGCTCCAATGTCCCAAACAATAGCTACTGTGAATTATGTACCTCAACAACACAGACATAACAATGTAGAGAATTAGATGCATTAGAAGATAGGCTGGATAGGACAACCTACAAAGTTAACGAAGCTCCTCGAGGACGAGGAGGGCTAGGAATAAGGGGGGGCAGAATGGGAGGAAGGGGGCCACTGAGATGTTATAATTGCGACCAGGAACAGAATTTTGTGAGAGAATTCCCTCTGCCTAGAAGACCGTGGTGTTTTTAGTGTAGGGTAAACATGCATGCCACTAAGGATTTCCCCGAGTTAATAAAAAGGTGGGAAGAAAGAAGTAGACAAAGGGAGGCTAACTTGATTAGTGAAGAACCAAGGATTCCTGAACCACAACCGCTTTCAAGCATAGCCATAGTGACAAGGGGAGGAAATAAAACAGGAGGTGACATAGGAGCAACAGAGCAACCGAAGCTTATAAATCCAGCATCACCAAAGTGACCGTATGATTCAGAGCAACAAAAGTAGTATTTTAAGGAAGCAGTGGAGACCTTTACAAAGTTAAATTGACCAGGAGATCATGTGTTTTTCTGAAAATTGAAAGTTCTCAAAACTGTACCGAACCTGAACGACCGGAAAGGTATCTTCATTGCGATTATGGCACCTCAAATGGTTTGAAAAATCGACGTCGTATGAGGAAGATATCACGTTCTATTTGTTTTCCTAAGAAACTAAATTTTTTTGTGATAGGGTGACTGGGATGCCTAGTCAGCATACAGGTACAGTCAATAGGTGGCATATACTAGGAATTTTCCTTTTTTTGAAACCAAATTAGAATTTTCCACGTGGATGTTTCTGGGCTGAATATTTGGTTGAACTTGTTTTATGGAGCACCTTTGGATAGGTGACACATGGCAAGCCTGGAGGCCACCATGTGTCCCTAGGAGGTTTGAATTAAATTTATGTGAGGTCCGGGGGGTTCGACCCCGCGAAATCCGGCTTGCACGCCAAGACTTCCACCAACCGCGCTATGCATTGTTTCTTAACCCATTAAGGGCATCGATTATACTTAAACTTTAATGTATTTTCATGTGGGTGGTCCCAACCCGTCGATGGCCTGTGGTTATTGTTCACATGTCATAGTTTACTACCCGCGAAGTTTGTTATAAACCTCTAAGGTATTAAACCGTAACTCCGACGGCTCCTACAAACACTGATCACATGTTATATGCTTTAGAACCATGACAACAAATGCAATGGTTTCATTAAACATAACCTCCAGCGGAAAGCGTTGTCACACGCGTGGTTAGAAGGCACATGCAGCAACGGTTTCGAAAATGGTGTTTGGAACTATGTCCCATCCGGGTTCCATGCCTCCCTTATGGTGGAGTTAAACTTTAAACCGTGGAGTTTAAGGTGGGGGGTCGGCATGTGACCACCCTACCCTAACCATTTGAATTTAAATCAAACAGTCTTTTCCGATGGAATTTGTGGAGGCATCCTAAATTTGGGGGTTTAACCAAAATTAACTCCAATTATGTATAGTTCTCCACATTTAGTGGAGATTTTCTAGCCGAGATTTGGAAAAGGCTTTGGGAGGTCAATTTTTGACCAATTTGGGTGAAACAAGAGTCTACCTAAACTAATTTAAGCATTCTGGAGCCACAGGTGTAGAGAAAACAACCATTAGAAAATTTTAAACACACGTATTTTCAATTTTGAGTATAATGACAAAGAGGGACATCCCATTGGGAGCTGGACTAGCAGATGTAGCCCAGGAGGGGTGAACTGCTTCATCATGCATGCTATGTAAAACTTATGTGTGATGTTATTTATCTGTTATACACTGATTTTCATTGTTATTTAGGCTTATTTTCATGCTTAAAACTCACAAATTCATCTATGTTTCATGGTTAAAAAACAAATTCCTTAAGCAAACAAATGGAGACAAATTTTACATGTTTTTATTACTGAAAGGAAACTTAGCACAAAAAACTAATACACTCCTTTCAGAACAGGTTGGTATTAGAGCTAGAGTTTAATCTCTAGTTTTTTTGTGTGAAAATATTTTTTTAACTGTTTGCATTTCATGCTTACTAGGCTTAAGCTTAAGAGAGGAGAAGGCAAATTGGTGGAAGCAAGAGGTTCTCAAAGTGAGCCAAAAAAAAGGAGGGCAAGAGTGTCACATTCTCCACCACCTAGTTCGCCTCCAAAATAAGCAGAAGTAGCATTAAGCATGCCTCCAGGAGAAGGAGAAATCCATGAAGAGATAGATCCCAAAGAAGAAGAAAGATTGTTCAAGAAAGCATTCCTTCACATGACTGAAATGGTGAGAATTCTTTATCAAGAAAGGAATGAGAGACTAGAAGGAGAAGGATCCAAAATTCACAAGGAAGGTCAGGGATCATTAGTTGGTCACAATGATGAAGACAAATCAAAGAAGGGAAATGGAGGAAATGGAGGTAGTGGAAAGTCACCATCATCACCCTCATCTTCATCCTCATCATCCTCTACATCATCTTCAGTACATCAACCACATAAGTCAAAGAACCCTTGTAAAAGTCCTTTTCTAAAACTTGATGTTAAGTTTGAATTTCCAATGTTTAATGGTGAAGTTAATGCAAAAAAACTTGATAATTGGATTAGGAAATTGGAGGTCTATTTGAGAATTCAGAACCTTCATGAAGATGATACCAAAATCCAACTAGCTTCATTAAGGATGGAAGGTGCAACACTTGTTTGGTGGGAAGCCAAGACAAAGGAGGAGATCAAGAAGCATGGTGAGATTATCCTATCATGGACTGATTTCATTACTGCAATAAAACAACAGTTTTATCCATTAGCTCACGTGCAGAAAGCCATAATGAACTAGAAAAATTTTAGACAATTGGAAGGGAAAAATGTACAAGAATACACCCAAGAATTTATGAGAAGAGCTCTCTTATTAGGGGTAGATTTTCAAAGCCAAGATACTTTGCTCAAGTACATAGGAGTCTTACATAGCTACCTAAGACATACTATTCTCATGTTTAACCCTACAATATTAGATGAAGTTTGTGTTCAAGCCACACATCTAGAAGCTAGAGGGAAAAACATTACTAATGAGGGTAGGAAGAAACCTTTTAAGGGGAAAAACAAAGAGAAGACCTCAAAGGTAAGGTAAAAAAGAATGCATATTTAAAGAAAGAGGGAGAAAAAGTGGTTTGTAAACATTTTTCAAGAGAGGGCCATGAAGAGAAAAATTGTTGGGAATTACATCCTGAAAAGAGACCCAAGTATAAAAATAACAAAGGGAAGTAGAAAAATACAGCTACAACTCAACACGACTTAGGAGAGGATTCAGGTGATGAAACAAAAATTACATCCATGGGATTGAAGAACATGAAGGGGAAAGAAATTGAAACAAAACCCAATACTAGTACATCAAACTGTTACATACAAACTCCAAATGAAGAAGAGAGAATTGAACTGTTTCATGTGAGGGTCATATCCAAACATACCAAGATTGACACACTATTTGACAATGGGTCACAAGAAAAATTAATCTCTGAAGACTTAATCTTGAGACCATTCCACATAAAAAACCATATCCAATTGGGTGTATTTGTAAGGATGCAAATTTATAGGTTTCAAAGTGTTGGTGTCTTGTGATTTGGTAGATTGGTGTGCCAAGTGACAAGGCAACATACGAACCAAACTTTAGAGCTCTAGGATCTAACCCTCCTAGTCTCAGAGAGGGATCTTTTAATATGTTTATAAGGGTGTGTCTTGGATAGTTCAAGGATTGATGTTAGGCTAGTTATGAGGTGCAAGGTTGTATATTTTGTTTTGTTTTGTTTGGTTGGACAAAGATGTTCAGACAGCATAGATAAGAAAATGAGAATCTACAAGCAATTGGGAAATGGAGTCATGTGGAGATCCAAATAGTTATGACTGAGAAGGAAGGGAAACCAGAGGGCAATTTAACTTGGTTTAAAGGATCTGTTGAATAATATAGGTGAAATGAGATGAACATTAAGGACTACGAGTGAATTGCAAACTAAACCTTTCACAGTGACTTAAAGGATTCGGGGAGCACCCTATTTCCTCCAATAAGCTCACTGTAATGGACTTAATCAATATAAACACCCAAAGAAGAGGATAAATGCAGACTAAAACCTTCTTAATGAATTATAGGATTTGGGGAATGCCCTATTTCCTCCTATAAGTTCAACTAATGGGAGTTCAATCAAAACATACATACAATTGCATTCAAAGAAGAGGGAACACCTTAGAAATCTAGGACTGCAATTATAGAGACCTTTCAACACAATAATAACAACAAGAAGCAGAGGGTAGGATTGAAACATACCTCTCTGTCAAAATACAACTATTAATAATTGAAGGGAGATTCCAGATACGATATTTAGTGGCAAAGAAAGAGGGAACACCTAAACAGTCTTTAGCACAACTGAATTAGCCATTTCTGAAATAAAAAAAACTGAATATTTAAGAGAGCTATTAGACTACCCTGTCGTGTTCAGTAGCAGAAAACATATAAATAGTGAAGGATAAACAGGTCAGAGGTGCTTCTAAGATACATTTCTTTGCTTAAAATTTTTATCCTACTGTAAGTCAAAGCATAATGGAACAAAGTGATAAACGGGAAACAACATTAACAATAAGAGATTACTTCACCAAAACCAGGCTCAGGGATCCAATGGTCCATCCTCCTTCATCAACAGAAAAACGGAGACATCCACACTCCTTCAGAACACCAATGCTTCTTCAAAGCAACAAACTATGTATTACTTCAGAAATCACCAAATGCCAACCAACCCTTTACAATGAGACTTCAAAGAGTCTTTAGAGGGGAAGAATGAGGAAGAGTAGGTGAGGAAATTTTTAATGAATGTCAAAGACAGGAGAGGGTATTCGAATGCTCCATTCTGTGTATTAAACATTTCATTAAATTTTATACAGATGCAATACTTTGTAGCTTGTTGAGACCATTGTGATATGACATAAATCACCCACAGGGTGTCCTTGGGAGGAAAAACCATCTGGAGTGGTAGTGTTATCTCCTTAGTGTGAGTTAAGTGAAAGGATGGGCTATGAGGACTCCCATACTTTGAAATAACTGCTTCTGACAGTTTGTAGTAGTTTTCTCTGGTGCAATAACTTCTTGGCAGACTCTTGTGCATGGAGGTGGACTAGGTCTGTCAGTCAATCTTCTGCATGAACAACTGCTCTGTCCTTGATATTCATTTAATCTTCAGCCTTTGTTTTCTACCACTAGATATGTGATATTCACCATTTCTGAGTTTTCTGTGTACAGGTGGCGGGTTTCACTGAGCTGAAGGGTTTACTGAGGGGGTTTATGTTTATGATCCATCGACTGTCACGAAATTTATCCTTTGTTCCAGTTCCCTTTGACGTTGATTCTTGGCCCGAAATTGTTATATGAACCTCTGTGTCACCTCTCGTGACTGTGGAGAAGGTTCATGCTTCGTCGGCCATGAAAACCTACAAACACACTAAAACATGTTATGAAATCCTGCGGGCTTGGTTTAGACTACTTGCAGAGGCTCTAGGGTGTTAGAGGAGCAGTGAGAAGGTAAGTGTATGCAGCGGGGAGGCAAAGAAATCACGACGGAGGTTGCACTAGGTTTGAATTTGAAAATATGGCACGCAATGGATTGACAGTATTGGAAAACCGACAGTGGGTTTCATGCAGTGTTTGGGTGGCTAGCAGGTTTTGGTGAAAGTCACGTGATACGATACATCGAGCAACGTGTGGCCTCCCAAAAACCTTCTATTTCGCGTGAAAGTTGATCAGTCAGGGGAGGGGTGGAGTAATCATGCGATATGGCGCGTTTTCTGTCGGATCTGGGGTCCCAAATCTGACAGTGCGGAATGAACGCGATAGCAGGTGAGATGCGCGGGCGGAAGGTGTGGTGGGACCCCGGGTGACACTTGCCCTTTGTCGTGGAGCAGGGTCGTTGAATGGCGGATGGGAAAGGTCGGGTTAGATTCTGGCCACTAGATCTGCGGATCTGACGGTTAATATTAAAGCTCAGGGGAGGATGAAAAAATGGAAAAATACGAAGGGAAACAAGGTTCTGCGGGAAAGGAGGTAGGGGCTTAGGGAAAAGGTGCGGACATGGTCCCATGGATAAAAATGGTGACCGGGTGTGAAAAGCAAAGGGGCTGAGGACTTATGCACCTGGTCACGATGCATGGTCCTATGATAGGGAAGGGGCTAGGCTAAAGTCCAAAAGGGGCTTAGTGCCTTAGTGAAAAAGTGGGTTTTAGGCAAAAAATGAAGGCCTTTTAAGAGGATTTGGGGGTTTCGATAGGGTTGAATAAGAGGTTTAAAAGTCAAATGAAGGGAGGGAATTAATTAAGAAAGGATTTATGAGGGATGAGAGGGTGAAAAGAGGCCTTCAAAAATGGTACAAAGACTGCTTTTTAAGAAGGGAAAATGGCAGAATAAGAAGGAGTAAATTGGATGAAAGCAGCCTTAGGAAGCAGTTCTTTGGATGATCCATAGGATTTATTTGGGGTTCATGATGAGGATTTTACGAGAAAGAAACAACTAATGAGTAGAGAACACAGTGAGATTTCCAACTTAACAGTTTTTCTCATAGAAATTGTTTTGGAAATCCTTAAAAACTGATATAGGCCACTATTAAGTATAACTGGAAAGATAGGTGGCTAATAGTGGCTCCACTTGGGGAGGACAACTAGCTCTCTAGTGTCCAGAACCTCAGCTGTAAATATTCCGGCTTTCCGTAGACCAATGCCTCATCCATTGGGCAACTTTTCTTTGCTTTCTTGCTGGTACCTTTTGCATTTTGGCAGTTCTTTCAGTGACCTGCAACATGAGATCTCTTTAAAACAAACATTTATACCTACCCCAAGCTACTTGTCCTAGCATTTTCTTCTTACTTCGAGTGCACTTGGACTGGCATCTCTTTTACATATTATTTTGCAAACAGAAAAATAAACCTATCTAATGCTACCCTTATTTCTTCCAAGAGCCCAGATTAAACAGTTGGACTCTTAATTCTCTACCTAATCTATCTATCAATCAAGATTAAATTGTTTGACTGATTTAATTCTTAATATTCTAAGACATAAATTTAAATGCAGTCAAACCAAGCTTAGGCTGTCTGATTTGCTGCAGTGTCTATGGCATAAAAACAAGCTACGCACAGACATTATTTGCAAAAAAATTTAGCACAAAATTTGGAAGGCCTGAGATCTGAAAGTAATAAGCATCCTTCTCTTCTCTTTCAGCTCTGATTTTGGTCCCTGTTAGAGCTGTCTTCTTTCCTTTACCTAGTTCAAGTTTTTTGGCAAATTAGAAACAATTATTTTTCTTCTCTTTGGTTCAAGTTTTGAGAGAATTAGAGCCATATTTTCCTTTGATTCTAGGCCCAGATTTTCAGCATGTTTGAACCCTTTCTTTATTCTACCCTAATCTGTTCTACTGATAAGCCAAGATTAAATAGTTTGGCAGATCTTCTTCACTATCCTATCAGCATTAAATTGAGATTATCCCAATCATGATTAAGCTGTATGATTGGACAATAATGCTCCTTAAAGTAGTGGCATTTAAGCTTGCACACTTTCAGTCATTGTTTTTCTTCTTGGTATGCGGCTGTACCTTCTTGTTTTAATTGTGCCCTCTTTTCCTTTCTCTTTTTATTGTTTTTGTATTTTTCAGTGATTTTTATTATGCAAATGGTATGTAGAATGGATTAAAAACTCCGAAACTAAGACTCTTGACAAAAATAGTGTTTAAGCATCCTGCCATTGACAGGACCTCCCAACACTTCTTCACCATTAATCTCTTGCAGGAAAAATGCATTATGCCCTCTTATGAAATGAGTAATGTAGGGCCCTTTCCACATATTTTCAAACTTACCATGCTTTCCTTTCTCTTCCCTTCTTGAATCCCATTTGAGAACCACATTTCCAACTTGGAAGTCATTTTATTTAGTCCTTTTGTCCAATAAAGTTTTGATGTTTTCTTGGACTGTTTGAGTTCTCTGGTAAAATTCTTCTCTGTTCTGCTGCAAATGGATGGTCTGATTGATCCTTCTTTGCATATTGTTTTCTTTAGCTTTGACTTCCTGAAGGAGTTTCATGACTGGAACTCCTAAGGATGTTGGGAAAACAATGTCCATGCAATAGACCAGCTGATAGGGGGACATGTTGATTGAGTTTTTGGTGGTTAACCTATCAGCCCAAAAGGAATGAACAAGGTTACCATTGCATGCTTTCTGATTCTGCTCCAACAACTTTTTGATGATGTTGATCAGGCTCTTGTTGGAGGATTCAGCAAGTCAATTTCCTTGGGGGTAATAGGCAGTGGAGTGGCCCAAGGTGATCTAATATTTATGGCAGAAATCAACCATCCTCTTGGATTTGAAGGAAGCACCATTGTCTGTGATTATTTTCCTAGGATAGCCAAATCTAGACAATATGTTGTTCTCAAGGAATTTAATGATGACAAAGTTAGTAGCATTCCTAGTGGGTATGGCCTCTATCCATTTGGTAAAATAATCAATGGTTATGAGGATCCATTTGTGCTGGGCTGAGGAAGATGGATGGATTTACCCTATGAAGTCCAAACCCCACTGCTGAAAGGGTGCTTCAACACTAATAGGTTGCAAGGGTAAGGGCAAGAGCTTTCTTCTACCATCAAAGATTTTGCACTTGTGGCAAGACATCACTATTTTGTGGGTGTCTGGGAAAAGGGTGGGCCAATAGTAACCAAATCTAAAGATCTTGTTTGCTGTGGTCTTCCAATTTAGGTGCCTTCCACATTCTCCTTCATGCATTTCATGCATGATTTTTCTTGCATCAACCTCAAGTAAACATTTTAGTAATATCCCAACAAAATTTTTCCAATATAAAACTCCATCTATTACACAATAATTTAAAGCCTTCTGTTTGACAAATCTGGCTTTTGTTTTTGACAAGGAAGGAGGAGCATTTAAATAAAGCAACACATAAATGATGTCAGCATACCATGGAGAGTTCATGAATGTTTCTTCAATAAATGGTGTTGGTAACTCTTCTATCTCTTCCAAGGCATCAACCATATTCATATCTAGTGCTTTGAAATTAGACTCGGCCATGAGTTTTGCTAATCCTTGTCCCTTGATGAGTTTGGTAGGCCTGATTTCTAAGTCATATTCAAGAATAGTGGCAATCCATTTTCCCATTTTACCATCGAGGTCCTGAATTAGAATATCTTTAACTACGGTGTGTGGCACAAAGGTAATGATATGTGAATGTAAAATGTACACCCTAAAGTCCTTTAATTCTTTTACCAGTGCTAAGGCTTGCTTCTCCGTGATATTATATTTGAGTGGGGCATCTCTTAAGGCTTTACTGAAGAAGGATATTGGTTGTTCTTGCCCCAAGATATTCTTTAGCAACAATACTGCAGCTATTGTATGTTTAGATGCAAAGGAAAAAATATAGAAATATTTGGTGAAATCGGGACTGATAAGGACTGGTGCTTGAGTAAGGGCTTGCTTTACCAGTTCAAATGATTGTTTAGCCTGCATTGTCCATTTAAAACCTACTTCTTTCTTGAGCATGTTAGTGATGTTTCTTAATAGCTCGGCAAGGTTGGGGATGAACCTCCTCAAAAAATTTATCTTTCTAATGAAAGATTGCAATTCTTTGAGGTTTATAGGGTGGTTGATATTCAATATGCCATCAATTCTTTTAGGATCTATTTTGATCCATTCTTCAGAGATTATATGACCAAGAATCTTTCCTTCCTGGAGGCCAAAGAGTGTCTTTTTGGGATTTAAAGACAAACCAAACATTCTGCATTTCTCGAAAGCCTTCCTTAAAAGTTCCAAATGTTCTTCATCAGTTTTGGAGAAGACAGTAATATCATCAAGGTAAATGATTATAAAATAGCCTATGTCTTCTGAGAAGGCTATGTCCATGGCCCTCTGGAAAGTGGTCCCTGCATTCATCAAATCAAATGGAATTTTGACATACATGAATGTCCCCCAAGGTGTAGTAAAAGCAGTTTTATGTTGATCACTTGGGAGTAACAAAACCTGTTTGTAACCTGAGAACCCATCCAACAATGATTTTATTTTTGACCCAACTACCCTTTGAAGAATGTGGTCCATTTTCAGCAAGGGGTAGTTATCTTTCAGAGAGGCTCTATTTAGGTTCTTGAAGTCAATACGCAACCTAATCTCCCCTATCTTCTTCCTGACAGATACTAGATTGGAGACCCAGTCTGAGTATCTAAGAGAAACAATGATCCCTGCATCATACATATTTCTAATTTCTTTTTCTACTGCAGGCAATAAAACAGGGTTTTTCCTTCTTAATTTCTGTCTGAAAGGTTTCTGATTTCCCTTAAGAGGAACCTTGTGCTGAATGATGCTAGTGTCATATGATTTCAAATCTTTATAGTCCCATGCAAAAAAATCTATAAACTCTTTGAAGAGTGCTATGTATTGCTATTTGATATGGGAAAGAAGGGTGCTAGATAACTTAATAATTTTAGGCTCAATTGGGTTGCCTATGTTGTGCTCTTCCACATTAGTTTCCATGGGTTCTGCTTTCGGTTCCTTAGCCACATCGTTGAAATCAAAGAGTTGTTCTAATGGAGCAAGGCCTTTGGGTATGGTATCACCTTTACATTCTAGAACTTCGAGGTCCTTTTGGTCTGGATCATCAGATAATTTTTCTTTGAAAAGATGATCAAACTGATTTATATCAGTATGAAAGGAGGCCTTTGTTTCAGGAATTGATTCCTCATTTAAACATTCTTTTTCATGGCTGAAACTTGGTGATGCTAAGGAAAAATCATTTTTTGACTACAGGAAATCTTCTATATGTTTATCGTTGTTAAATACCTGCCAATGATCTTCGTTATCAGGCACTGCTGGTCTGTTTTTAACCTTTAGAATGAACTGTTCATCGATTTGTGGTATCTGGCAATTACTAGCAGCAAAAGCAAGTTCATTTTCCAGGTGATTTCGGGCTCTTGCTATGAACATGAGTTCATATTTTTTGAAAGTTTTCAGGAGATCTAAAGCAGTGTTTCTATATTCTCTGAGTCTAGGGTTTTTGGTTGAATATTCCCCTTTGATATTTTTGATGATTAACTCAGAATATCCCTGGACTGATATCTTTTTGGCCTTTAAATTTTTAAGTATATGCAGGCCAAGGAGAAGGGCTTAATATTCTAAAATATTGTTAGTGCATGAAAAATATAGTTTGCAGGCATGTCCTTTGTTTGTGTTGTGTATCCATACACCAGCCCCTGCACTATTTTTGCTGCAAGAGCCATCAAAGCTCATTCTCCAAAGTGTTTCTATTTCATTCTCATTTGTTTTGTGTTGCTCAAGGCTGCTAGGAGTTGAGATATATAGAGGTTGAGGGGAAGACAATTCTGAATGTTTAGGTGCACTAATGTCTTGCTTTTTTTCCTTCTATGTTTGGGTGACTTCATCTTCATTGTATAAAATGAAAGAATCTAAATCTGAATGGGTGGAATAAACAGGAGTGTTGTGAGGTTTGTCTTTGTTTTTCACCATGTATTTCATGAGGGTTTCCTTGTACAATCTCCTGGTTTGATCAAACATTGGTATGGTGGCATAAGACATATCCATTTGAAGGCTGCCCTGAATCTTAGCTCCCCATGATCTAGACAAGAGCATGCCATATTTTTGGGGAATTTCAGCTACTACTACATCCATTACAAGATTCTTGGCAAGAATTTGAGACAAGTTAACACACAAATATTTAATTAAACCCAAGCATTTGACCCTTCTGGAATCAAAGGAATATAAGTCTTTATATGGTCTAGTAATCTCTAAGCCTAGGCTTTCCATTACTACCTTGGGCATAAGGTTGTGTGATGCTCCTGAATCTAGCATGGCATTGTGTAGGATTTTGTCATGTATGTTTAAACTAACATAGAAGGGAGGCACAACCCCTTCTTGGTATTTTCCTTCAATTTTAGGACCAAACAACAGTTATGGCTTGTCATCTGTCAAGTTCAAAGTATCAATATCAACATTTATATTTACAGCTTTTAGGACCTAGTTTTTGTACACTTCCTGGGTCACCAATTCAGCCAAAGGTATGTTAATTTTTATCTTGGAAATCTCATCTTCGAGGCTGAAAGGCATCGTTGTTTTTGTTGTGTTTACATCTGTTTTCTCACTTATGTTTCTTTCAGCAATTTTGACTTGCTGAGTTTTATTAGGACTGTCAATCTGAGTTGTTTTAATAAGGCCACTAGCATAGGTACTAGGGAAACTTTCTTCAACCCCTTGTTGGTTGTTTTTGTCTTTGTTTGGATCAGCTCTTTTGGCTATTGTGATGGTTTTGTTTGATGTCTTTTAGGCTAATTTTCCTTCATTTTTTTAACAGTAGTATTTGCGTTTTTTTTCACTGGGAACTTCTAGGTTCCCTTTGCTTCTTAGATCATACTGTCTATGCACCTCCATGATAGCATTTTCGAAACCCAACCTATAATCTTTAGACTCTTCAGGCTTGTGTTCTGATGAGAAAAAACCGTGTTCTTCCTCAGTGAGGAAAACAACACTCCCATCATCAAATCCTATTAAGTTTACATGACTGTCTTCTAGCCTATCATTTTCCCCATCATATTCTTGTTCTACATAATTTTGTTGAAAGGGGGGCCTAATCTGTTGGTCATTGTCTCTATGCCTGTCTTGATTAGCATCTCTTCTGATATTCGTATTTTTGTTTCTGTTTTGGAGGTTTTTTTGGTTTTCCCTAGCAGGTGTTCTTTCATTTAAGTTGATATTTTTAAGCATCCTTTCCATCACTCTTACTAGGTTTTCTATTTTGGCATCGGATGAAGAAGTGGAAGCCACTGCGTCATCCTTATATGTGACCCTTTTTTCTGTCCTCAACCTAGCTCTCTTCTCAATCAGATTTTCTTCTACACTGAGAGCTCCTTTTTGCATGTCTTCTAAAGTCAAAAGGTATCTTTCCCTCAGCTGATAGGCCATCTCAGGGTCAAATCCTTCAGGGAACTTGGCCAAATCTAAACCTAGTGGGGGTTTCATATTTGGGGGTAGTGCATTATAAACACTATTGAATCTAGTGCAATAATCTTGCACACTCTCCCCAGTGTTTCTTTTGAGGTTATTGTATTCTGACAGTATTTGAAGAGGGGTTTTTCTAATTTCCCATTTGCTAATGAATGTATGAAATAGAGCAGGGAGGTCATGTATGCTATGGGGGGGCAAGCCTTTGAACCATTTCTTGGTCTCTCCTCCCAAACTTTGAGAAAAAATTCTCATTTTGATGGTCTCATCTTCTATTTCCATATAATCAAAGGCATAATTTATCTTATCTACATGCTGTTGAGCAATAGTGGGTTCAATCCCTATGAAATGGGGAATTTTGGACTAGTAGTCATTTGGTAAAGGAGCCAGAGGTTGCGGTAACAGTAAGGGGGCATACCATGCTACCATGGCCGGAAAAACTGGAGGATTCACAAGGGGTGGATTGACAAAAGGAGCAATGGGCTGAATAGGAGTGTGTTGGACAATAGAAGTATGAATAGGAGTGGAAGTAATACTCGGGCCAAAAAACTGATGATGGAAAGACTTGTGGTGGAATGAGCTGAAGTGGAGCATAAGCTAAGAGTCAGGGGGAGTAGAAGGTGAAGCTTCTATGCTAAATCCATGCTGTGAGTTTGTAGGTTCAAAGTATGTCTGATTTAAATCACTCTAAGACTTGTTTCTAGGTATGCTTCTTGTGCGAGGAAATTCTAAGCGAGAATCCTCCAAGAGGGTGAGACTTTCAGGAAATTATTTTGCTCTTGGGATAGTACTAGCAGCTCTTAATTTTTCAGCCTTAGGAGTCTGCCATAGAATCCTTTCTGGATTGTCAACTATGCTAGGAGGGTCAGGATCTAGTATGGATCCTATATGAAGCCAGATTTCAATCTTCAACTTTGGAGAGGTTTCAAAATATAATTTCTTTCAGGGGGTTTTCCTCTTCCAGTGTTTCTCATGGCCTAGGACAAAGTTTCCAAACTTCCCTAAGGTGAGTTAACCCAATCTTAAAGAAATTAGGAGCCTTGGTAAATCAAAAGGCCTACTGGGGTTGGTGGAGTTTCCAGGTGGAAGTTTTAGCTCTTTGAAGGTCAAAGTTATTGTGGTCCACCACCACCGTTTGTTATGGGACCAATCTGAACTTCTTTTGGGTTTTGTGGGTTTTTCTATTTGGTAAGAGTGCACTAAACCTGATTCACACCTAGCTAGGGTGATGAAACAAAAAGATATTACTCTATGGCTTAAACATTGAGCTTTTAAGTGACTGAAAGACTAAAGAGTGTATAAGAGCTAGATAAGCTATTGTATACTCAATGGTCCCACTATGATCGCCATTATGTTGGTGTCCTGTGATTTGGCAGATTGGTGTGCCAAGTGATAAGGCAACATACGAACCAAACTTTAGAGCTCTAGGATCTAGCCCTCCTAGTCTCAGAGAGGGATCTCTCAATATGTTTATAAGGGTGTGTCTTGGATAGTTCAAGGATTGATGTTAGGCTAGTTATGAGGTGCAAGGTATTCTGTTTTGTTTTTTTTTGTTTGGTTGGACAAAGATGTTCAGAAAACATAGATAGAAAATGAGAATCTACAAGCAATTGGGCAATGGAGTCATGTGGAGATCCAAATAGTTCTGACTGAGAAGGAAGGGAAACCAGAGGGAAATTTAACTTGTTTCAAAGGATCTGTTGAATAATATAGGTGAAATGAGATGAACATTAAGGATTAAGAGTGAAATGAAAACTAAACCTTTCACAGTGACTTAAAGGATTCTGGGAGCACCCTATTTCCTCCAATAAGCTCATTGTAATGGAATTAATCAATATAAACACCCAAAGCAGAGGAGAAATTCAGACTAAAACCTTCTTCATGAATTATAGGATTTGGGGAACGCCCTATTTCGTCCTATGAGTTCAACTAATGGGAGTTCAATCAACACAGACATACAATTGCATTCAAAGAAGAGGGAACACCTTAGACATCTAAGACTGCAATTATAGAGACCTTTCAACACAATAATAACAACAAGAAGCAGAGGGTAGGATTGAAATAGACCTCTCTGTCAAACTACAACTATTAATAATTGAAGGGAGATTACAGATACAATATTTAGTGGCAAATAAAGAGGGAACACCTAAACAGTGTTTAGCACAACTGAATTAGCCATTTCTGAAATAAAACAAACTGAATATTTAAGAGAGCTATTAGACTACCCTGTCGTGTTCAGTAGTAGAAAACATATAAACAGTGAAGGATAAACAGGTCAGAGGTGCTTCTAAGATACATTTCTCTTCCTACACTTTTTATCCTACTGTAAGTCAAAGCATAATGGAACAAAGTGATAAACGGGAAACAACATTAACAATAAGAGATTAATTCACCAAAACCAGGCTCAAGGATCCAATGGTCCAACCTCCTTCATCAATAGAAAAACGGAGACATCCACACTCCTTTAGAACACCAATGCTTCTTCAAAGCAACAAACTATGTATTACTTCAGAAATCACCAAATGCCAACCAACCCTTTACAATGAGACTTCAAAGAGTCTTTATAGGGGAAGAATGAGAAGATTAGGTGAGGAAAGTTTTAATGAATGTCAAAGATAGGAGAGGGTATTCGAATGCTCCATTCTATGTCTTAAAAATTTCATTAAATTTTAGACAGACTCAATACTTTGTAGCTTGTTGAGACCATTTTGATATGACAGAAATCACCCATAGGGTGTCCTTGGCAGGAAAAACCATCTGGAGTGGTACTGTTATCTCCTTAGTGTGAGTTAAGTGAAAGGATGGGCTATGAGGACTCCCATACTTCGAAATAACTGCTTCTGACAGTTTTTAGTAGTTTTCTCTGGTGCAATAATTGCTTGGCAAACTTTTGTGCATGGAGGTGGACTAGGTCTATCAGTCAATCTTCTACATGAACAACTGCTCTATCCTTGATATTCATTTAATATTCAGCCTTTGTTTTCCACCACTAGATATGTGATATTCACCATTTCTGAGTGTTTTGTGTACAGGTGCTGGGCTTCGCTAAGCCGGAGGGTTTACTGAGGGTTTATGTTTATGATCCATCGACTGTCACAAAATTCATCCTTTGTTCTGGTTCCCTTTGACGTTGATTCTTGGCTTGAAATTGTTATATGAACCTCTATGTCACCTCTTGTGACTGTGGAGAAGGTTCATGCTTCGTCAGCCATGAAAACTTGCCAACACAATAAAACATGTTATGAAATCCTGCGGGCTTGGTTTAGATTGCTTACAGAGGCTTTGGGGTGGTGGAGGAGCAGTGAGAAGATAAGTGTATGCAGTGGGGAGGCAGATAAATCACGGCAGATTTTGCACTAGGTTTGAATTTTAAAATATGGCGCGAAATGGATCGGCGGTATTGGAAAACCGACAGTGGTTTTGGCGTAGTGTTTGGGTGGTTAGCGGTTTTTGGCGAAAGTCACACGATATGATACATCAAGCGATGCGTGGGCTCCCAAATACCATCTATTTCGCATGAAAGTTGCACGGTAAGGGGAGGGGTGGAGTAATCACGTGATATGGCGTGATGTCTGTCAAATCTGGGGTCCCAGATTTGACGGTGCGGAATGAACGCGATAGCAGGTGAAATGCGCGGGCGGAAGGTGTGGTGGGACCCCGGGTGATGCTGGCACTTTGTCGTGGAGCGGGTTGGTTGAATGCCGGATGGGAAAGGTCGGGTTAGATTCTAGCCGCTAGATCTACGGATCTGACGGTTAAGATTAAAGCTCGAGGGAGGATGAAAAAATGGAAAAATACGAAGGGAAACGCGGTTCTGCGGGAAAGGAGGTAGGGGCTTAGGGAAAAGGCGTGGACATGGTCCCATGGATAAAAATGGTGACCAGGTGTGAAAAGCAGAGGGGCTGATGATTTATGCGCCTAGTCGTGGCGCATGGTCCTATGATAGGGAAGGTGCTAGGCTAAAGTCCAAAAGGGGCTTAGTGCCTTAGTGAAAAAGTGGGTTTTAGGCAAAAAATGAAGGTCTTTTAAGAGGATTTGGGGGTTCCGATAGGGTTGAATAAGAGGTTTAAAAGTCAAATGAAGGGAGGGAATGAATTAAGAAAGGATTTATGAGGGATGAGCGGGTGAAAAGAGGCCTTCAAAAAGGGTACAAATATTTATTTTTAAGAAGGGAAAATGGCAGAATAAGGAGTAAATTGGATGAAAGCAGCCTTAGGAAGCAGTTCTTTGGATGATCCACATGATTTCTTTAAGGTTCATGATGAGGATTTTACGAGAAAGAAACAACTAATGAGTAGAGAACACAGTGAGATTTCTAACTTAACAGTTTTTCTCACAAAAATTGTTTTGGAAATCCTTAAAAACTGATATAGGCCACTATTAAGTATAACTGGAAATATAGGTGGCTAACACAAAGAAGTTCATATTGCGCTTTGCAATAACTGCACATTTGGTTGACACAGTTGAATTAGATGTGGTTCCGCTTGATATTACAGGTGGTGTGTTGGGTAGTCCTTACTTGTATGACAGGAAAGCGATCTTCCATCACCATGATAACAAATTCCATTTATTCAAAGATGGAAAGGAGTTCATTGTTAGAGCACATCGCAAGAAGACAAATATTACAATGATAAATGCTGGACAGGTAAAGAGGCTAGTGAATTAAAGTAAGAATTTTGTTCTTCTAATGATTAAGCCTAAATCTGATGTTAATCATGAATCATTTGAAGATTTTGATCTTAAGTTGAAATAATATTTATATGATGTAATTGATGCACATCATGAGATGTTTCAAGCGCCAACAGGATTGCCTCCAAAAATGGATATTCAACATGAGATTTAGTTGCAACAAGATTGTCCTCTTCCAAACATCGCCATGTATCGCATGTCGATAATGGAGAATGCTGAAATAAATAGGAAAATCAAGGACATGTTGGACAAGGGACTCATAAGACCAAGCACTTCACCATGCGATTCACCCATAGTCTTGATTCCAAAGAAAGACAGGACTTGGCGCATGTGTGTAGACTTCAGAGCTTTGAACAAGATAATGATAAAGAATCAATAACCACTCCCAAGGATAGATGATTTGCTTGATTAGCTGAAAGAAGTAAATTTTTTCACTAAGTTATATTTACGAAGTGGATATCATCAAGTAAGAATTGCAGAAAGTTATATATGGAAGACTGCATTTAAAACCAAACAAGGACTCTTTGAGTGGTTGGTTATGCTGTTTGGTTTGTGTAATGCACCTGCGACTTTCATGCATGTTATGGCTAATGTTTTGCATCCATTTCTTGATGAATTTGTGATTGTGTATTTAGATGATATACTCATTTTCAACAAAACAAGAGAAGAACATGTCTTTCCTGTGAAAAGAGTACTTGATGTTTTGAAGATAGAGCAATTATTTCTTAGGATGTCAAAGTGTGAATTTGGAAAGAATTCTCTAGTTTATTTGGGACACATTGTAGGATGAGGCGAGTTGAGAACTGATCCTTATAAAGTGGAAGCCATTGTGAATTGGCCCACTCCCAAAAAAGTAACCAAGGTAAGAAGTTTCTTAGGTGCAGCTTAGTATTGGAGAAATTTTATTGCTAACTTTTTTTCCATAGAAGCTCCTATGCATGCAGTGACAAGTGTGAATAAAGGCTTCCAATGGGGAGGCAAAAAACAGCAAGATTTTGAAGCTTTAAAATACAATATCATTTCAGCTCCAGTCCTTGCATTACTGAATTTGAGACAACCATTCCAGATACAAACCGATGCTAGTGATTATGCCATGGGCGCAGTACTTTTGCAGCATGGTAAGCGTATTGCTTTTCATTCTGAAAAAATAAATGATGTTGTAACTAATTATCATACATATGACAAAGAGCTGTATGCATTGTATAAAGCACCAAGAAGTGTAAACACTACTTGATGGGTAAAGAGACGATTATACATACCGATCACCAACCATTACAGTACTTACAGTCACAAACAAAATTGCAACAATCACGACATTTCAGGTGGATGGGGTTTCTTTAACAATTTCACTTAGTTATAAGGTACAAGAAAGGTATTTTCAATAAATTTTCTGATATGCTTTCAAGGCCAATTATAAGTGAATCTAATTTACTTAAAAATGATTCTATTGTACATGAGAGTTACATAGAACAATATGCATCTGATGCTGATTTTCAAGATGTGTATGCTAGTTTGAGTGAAGGGAATCAAGTTGAGGAAAATGATTATCACATGCATAACAATTTGCTGTTTCATTTGGGCAAGCTGTGTATACCATAAGGAGAGAGGCTTAGTGTCATGAGAGAGGCTCATTCGTCTCTTATTGCTGAACACTTTGGGGTAAGCAAAACAATGGCACATCTATAGAGGTATTTCTATTGGCCTCACATGATAGATAGTGTGTAACGTTTTATAAGAGGTTTTTTTATGTGTACAACAAGAAAGCCTAGCAATAGGAAGCTTGGGTTGTACATGCCACTACCAGTACCATCAAGGCCATGGGAGAGTGTCTCCATGGACTTTGTTGGAGTTCTACCTATGTCAAGAAAACATCATGATTATCTTTATGTAGTTGTGGATAGATTCAATAAAATGTGTATACTTATGCCATGTAAGAAAACCATTACTGTTGAACAAACTGCTGAACTTTATTTTCAACATGTATGGGTTCATTATGGTTTGCCAACTTCTATTGTTAGTGACAAGGATTCTAGGTTCATTGGGAATTTTTGGTCCAATCTTTGGAAGATGATGGACACAAAGTTGAAAAAGAGTACTGCTTTTCATCTGCAAACTGATGGCCAAACCGAGGTGGTGAACAGAACTGTTGTGCATCTATTGAGAGGATATTGCAGCAAACATCCCAAGTTGTGGGATGAGCAACTGCATTACATTCAACACGGTTACAACCAGGAAAAGCAGTCTTCTACAAATACTTCACCTTTTGAAGCCTGCTTTGGGTATTTTCCGAAATCGCCATTAGACTTCATCTTTAAGAAGGATGTTGCAATTGATGGGCATAATGATATTGACAAGGCTTGAAAGTTCATTGAGAAAATTCAAAATTTTCATCAACAAGTTCAAGAACAACTTAAGAAGAGTCAAAGCAAATACAAGGAGAGGCATGACAAACATAGATATGATCACAAGTTTCAAGAAGGAGATGAAGTATGGTTTCACATAAGCAAAGAAAGGATGCGAGGAGAAGGTAAAAATCTCAAGCCCATTTGCTATGGTCCATTCAATATCATTAAACAAGTTGGTAATAATACATTTCAACTTGACTTGCCTTCATATATGAAAATGTATTACATTGTCAATGTGGAAAATTCTTGTCTATATGAGCCTCCTTTGATTCATGATCAAGGGAGTGATATTCAGCTACCATCTATAGAAGATTTCTCACCAGAATTTATGGATGAGCTCAAGGAGGATACCATCCTTGAAAGGAGGACACACACTTCTAAGAGGGGAAGTGTCGATTATCTTCGAATTGGGCTCAAGGGCAAAAAACCAAGTAAGGAAAGGTGGATGAAAGTTGAAAAGGTGAGGGAGATGTACCCTCATCTTCTAAACAGGTAATTAAAGTCCTTTTGGGTCCAAAATCTTCCCAATGGGGAGGTGTGATTAGGAGATCATGTGTTTTGCTCAAAATTTAAAGTGCTTGAAATTGTACCGAACCTGAGTGACCGTAAAGGTCTCGTCATTGTGATTCCGGCGCCATGAACGGTTCGAAAAAATGATGTAGTATGAGGAAGATATCACGTTTTGTTCATTTTCCTAAACAACTAAAATTTTTGTGACAGGGTGACTAGGATGCCCAGTCAGCATACAGGTACAATTAGTAGGTGGCATATATTGGGAATATTCCTTTTTCTGAAACCCAATTAGAATTTTCCACATGGCTGTTTCTGGGCTGAAGATTTGGTTGAACGTGTTTTATGGAGCATCGTTGGATGGGTGACACGTGGCAAGCTCGAAGGTTGCCACATGTCCCCAGGAGGTTTGACTAAAATTTATGTGAGGTCTACTGGGTTCGACCCCACGACCTTTGGCCTGCGTGCTAAGACTTCCACCAATCAGGCTATGCATTATTTCTTAACCCAATGGGGGCACCAATTATACTTAAACTTTAATGTATTTGCATGCGGGGGTTGGGACCGTCGACGACCCATGGTTGTTGTTCACATGTCACAGTTTACTACCCGCGACATTTGTTATAAACCTCGACGGTATTAAACCGTAACTCCGGTGGCTCCAACAAATACTGATCACATGTTATATGCTTTAGAACCGCGATAACAAATGCGACGGTTTCATTAAACTTAACCTCATATGGAAAGCATTGTCACATGCATGGTTAGAAGGTACATGGAGCGACGGTTTCAGAAATAGTCTTTGGAACTATGTCCCATCCAGGTATCACGCCTCCCTTATGGCGGAGTTAAATTTTAAATCATGGATTTTAAGGTGGGGGGTCGGCATGTGACCATCCCGCCCTAATAATTTGCATTTAAATTAAATGGTCTTTTCTGATGGGATTTGTGGAGGCGCCCTAAATTTGGGGGTTTTAACCAAAATTAACTCCAATTATGTACAGTTCTCCACATTTAGTGGAGATTTTCTAGCTGTTATTGGTAAATGGCTTTGGGAGGTCAATTTTTGACCAATTTGGGTGAAACAAGAGTCTACCTAGACTAATTTGAGCATTCTAGAGCCACTGGTGCAGAGAAAACAACCATTAGAGGCTTTTAAACACATGTATTTGCAATTTTGAGCATAATGAAAAAGATGGACATGCCATTTGGAGTTGGACCAACAGATGTAGCCCAGGAGGGGTGAATTGCTTCATCATGCCTGTTGTGTAAAACTTATGTGTGATGTTATTTCTCTATTATACACTACTGTTCAGTGTTATTTAGGCTTATTTTCATGCTTGAAACTCATAAATTCATCTATGTTTCATGGTTAAAAAACTCATTCCTTAAGCAAAAAAATGGAGATAAATTGTACATGTTTTTATTACTGAAAGGACACTTAGCACATCAAACTAATACACTCCTTTCAGATCATAAATATAGACAAGTAGTCCCAGTTTTCATAACCAACGGTGGAGGCAGAGAAAAATTTGATATCAGTTCAACCTATAGAGGAGTGGTTCAGGTTTTCTTTTTAACATCATAAATGAGGAAAAAGATTCTCATTGTGTTGAAGAAAAATATGAAGACAGTTGTTAAAGGAGGATTAGATTAAAACAATACAATATCTGCCAATATTCTGGAGAGGCATGCAAGGAGGGTATGAATAAATAAAATATGGATGGGGAAGTAATTCAGAATTGATGCATAATTTGCAGGATTTAAAATAAAATATACTATGTTGTACTTTTGCTTAGACGTCAATATACTTCCGAGGAAGACTTGGGAGGCATTGGGAAAACCCAAGCTGGAATTCTTGCAAATACAGTTGCGCATGGAAAACCCGTATTACATTATACCGGTTGGGAGACTAGAGGACTTTGAAGTTGATGTTGCAGGAGTAAAGGCCTACATTGATTTTGAAGTAATAGACATAATGGGTGACAAAGACCCGTATCCAGCATTGTTGGGAATTGACTGGGCATTTGAAAATTATGTAGTTATTGATTTGAAGAAGGAATTTATGATTTTTGAAGATGGGGAGGTCAGAGTGATTCAACCATTGGATCCCTACCAGGGTCCTAGATTCACTAAATTAGTTGATAACAGGGAAGAACCTAGACTCCTAAATGAGCTATATCAGTTGACAGCATGAAAAGGAGAAGATTGCATTAATCTGACAATAGAAGGCTCGATGAGATGGCGGAGTGTTTAGAGCTCAGAGATAGGATTAGAAGTCATGTGGTACGACTGGAAGTAGGGAGGATGCAAGTTCAACACTCGAAGTTGTGCAACTATCTGGGGAGTCAATTGGATCGGAACAGAGGTAAGGGGTTACCCTACTTTTACCAACATGGAGGTAGTTAAAAATTTTATTAATAAGATAGATGATATTTTTCCTGAGAAACATAAAGTTCATTTGATTAATGTGGCATTGCAAGCAACATCGGCTCGGTGGTGGGGAACTCACCACAACCACCTTAGGAGATGGGAAGCCATTGCAAAGGCATTAAGGGTCAGATTCCAGATGTCTGCTGGCCCACAACTGGATGCAAAGTACCAAGGAACTTTAGATCCAAAAGAACACATAAAGGACTGTGAGGAATCATGGGAACTTGAAGGTTATCCTGAAGAAAGGTGGGTCCATAATTTTGTACATTCCCTTGGTACGGTCCCGAAAGTCTGGTACATCATAGAAGGAATGAAAGAGATAGACAGGAAGTTGAGAGTTTTTTTCAAGCAGGTTCGTTAGTAGTTTCTCTTTCAAGGATGATGATCAAAAGCTAACTCATGCTTTGCAAGCAGTGAAAAGGATCCTATTCATGACAGGAAGGTCAACTGGAGAACTAATGGACAGAACCACTTTGAAACAAATTTGCGAGTAAAATTACCAAGAAGTAGTGGCTTGTGGCAAGATATATTAGGAAGAGGACAATGATGACTTAGAAAACCTAAGGCACTTTTCTTTTGAGGAGAAGGAAGGAGAACGAGGGCTTAAATATGGACTAGTCTCAGAAGGGCTCCATTTGCTCCCATTGAAGATTAAGAAGCACAACATTGGAAGCAAGGAGAAACCCAAATTGGCATCCATAGGGGACTATTGGGATGAAGAGACTACAAAGGATATTTTTGACCTATTGATAGAGTACGAAGACTTGTTCCCCTTCTCGATTGCGAAATTAAAGTGGATAAAGGGAGACCTGGGAGAGATACAGATCATTCTTAAGACGTACGTTAGACCAGTGAAACACCGACCTTATAGGATGATCCCATGGGTAAAATAGAAGGTAAAAAGGGATACTGATAAAATTTTGGAGGAAGGACTAATATTTTCAGTGGAGGAAGCAGAGTGGGTTAGCCCGATAGTTATTTAGAATAAGAAGGATGCATCGGAAATAAGGGTATGTGTTGATTACCGTAGCTTGAACAATGCATGTGTGCACGATCCCTTCTATACACGAGTAAGTGATGTGGTTTTGGATAATGTAGTATGAAATGAAGCTTATTCCTTCACTGATGGATTCTATGGATACCATAAGGTCAGGATAGTTGAGGAGGACAAGAAGAAAACTACATTCACAATGGAATGGGGCTCATTTTCCTATCATGTGATTCCCTTTGGCTTGAAGAATGCACTAGAAATATTCTCGCGGATAGTTATAGTAGCCTTTAGAGAATATATTCACCGTATTTTAGAAGTCTATATGGATGATTGGACTGTGTACAACTTATTGAAAAAGCACACAAGCCTGCTCCGCATAGTGTTTGACCAGTGTAGATAGCTACAAATATCCTTGAATGTAAAGAAATGCATCTATCTTGTTCCCTTCGGAATGTTGCTAGGCCACATCGTATGTAAAGATGGGGTATGTTTGGACCCCACTAAGGTTGCGGTGATTGTCAACATGGACCCACCATAGAATTTCAAGCAATTAATATCCATATTGGGGCACATTGGCTACTACATGAGATTCATCCACAACTATGCCCTTATTACAGCCCCAATGGAAAAGCTATTGAAAAATTCGGAACAATTCCACCGGACTAAAGAATGCAATGAAGCTTTGAACATCCTAAAGGAAAAGCTGGAAAGTGTACCAATCTTGGTATATCCAAATTGGGACAAACATTTCCATGTGGATATTGATGCTTCAAGAATATCATTAGAGGTAGTATTGGCCTAACCTAGCGAAACCATTCTAGATCATCCAATCTACTTCACTAGCAGGAAGCTATCAAATGCAGAAAGGAAATACACTACAACCGGAAGATAGGTGATAGCGATGGTTTACTCACTGCAAAAATTCTGCCACTACTTGCTAGGAGGGCCATTCAAATTCTTTACAGACCTTTCAGCGCAAAAGTATTTGGTGAACAAACCAGTACTAGAAGGGAGGATATGTAGATGGTTGTTGTTATTCCAAGAATTCACATTTGAGATCATTTTCAAACCAAGTAAGTTAATTTGGGACCCGAACATTTGTCAAGGTTGGAATCAAGAGAAAATGGAGGGCCCATAGATGATGAACTACCAGACGTAGATTTATTTAGAATGGAAGCTGTACCAGACTACCTAGAAGAAATCACAACATTTTTGGCTGCGAGAATTTTTTTAGAAAAATACACAATGATCCAATAAAATTACTTGGTATTAAGAGTTTCAGACTATCAGCTAATTCCAGACCAAATCTATAAGTTGGGTCTAGACCATATATTGAGAAGGTGCATACTAGACCATGAAAGGGAAGCAATTTTATGGGACAGACATAATGGGGTTGCGGGAGGACACATTGGTGGAAAGAGCACCACAAGGAAGATTATGAAAGTAGGGTTATGGTGGCCCACCATATACAAAGATGCAAAATATTATGTAAAGAAATGTGATGTATCTTAGTGGGTTGGAAAGCCTTTGCACGGGGATGAGTTACCTGCCATTACAACCTGTAAGGGCAATACACACATTTGAGAAATGGGCAATTGATTTCATTGGGCCCATAAATCCAGATGCATGACATTCCAAAGAAAGGTACATCATAACAACGACAAATTATTTAACCAGATGGGTTGAGGCCGCACTCGTAAAGGATTTCACCACCGACACTACTGCAAGATTCATTTTTGAAAATATCATCACGAGGTTCGGTTGCCCGAGGAGTTTGAAAAGTGGTCAAGGGACACATTTCATTAATGAAACATTCAAATCTCTACAGCAGAAATTTATGATTCAACATCATAAGAACAGCCCTTACCACCCAAAAGAAAATGTGACATTGGAGGATTTTAATAAGATCTTGGAAAATGGATTGACAAAGGTGTGTTCTACCAATTGGGGTGACTGGGATGAGATATTTCCGGCCATGTTATGGGCTTATCGAACCACTGTAAAAAGGATACACAACCAAACTCCATTCCAACTAGTCTACTTAAGAGAGGCAGTTGTACCAGCTGAATTCATAGTTCCAAGCCTGTTTATCGTAAAGGCAACACAAATTTCTGAGGAGAAATCAATGGCAGAGCGACTAGAAGAGCTATGGTAACTAGAAGAAGCCAGGTTCCTAGCAGATTTTCATCAATTAGTTGAGAAACAACGTCAGAAGGCTTGGCTGATCGCCACATTAAGAAGAAAAGGTTTACAGTAGGGAACCATGTGTTGATGTATGACATCAAATTTCATAAATTCCTAGACAAACTACAGATGCATTGGTTGGGACCCTTTTATGTTATAGAGATATGAAAATAGGAAGTTGTTAATCTCACACAACTGGATGGAGTTATACTACTAGGTTGGGTGAATGACGCATGCCTGAAACCCTTCCATGAATAAACTCTTTTAATATTTCAATTCCAGTAAACTCTCATAGTTGAGAGAAGCAAGTAGAGTAGATAAGTATTTTCCCATTATTAGCATTAGTGTGTATATTTAAGTTGCGAATAATATTTCATCACCTAGTTGCGAGATTGGTTACCATACCACAACTGATTTTTTTATGGGGGGATATCGTACGAGTCATCAGGTACTCCATCATTTCATAATAATTGTACATCATATAGGTGTTAGTCAGTATTGTCAGTCGAAATTTGGAAAATATTTCCCATAATAGAAACATCAATCCGTATTAAAGTTTCCACATCGAGCCATAATAATTTCCCATCATGTCCATCCAAATCCCAAGGCCAATGTCAGCAAAGCTAGAAAGCACATCACCCCCATTAACCGTCCACACGATTGAAGCCGTGGAGGGAAGCTATGAAATAATTAGTTACCAAGTCTCATCAACTTCCGTCGTGTCAAGGCCACTACTTATTCTGCATGGATGAAAAAGGAAATATAGAGTCGAGAAGCACAGCATTGGAGGATAACATAGAAGTCTTCATAATTGTTAGCAGCAACATACCAAAAAATATTAGACTAGTAGTTATAACAGTTTATTAGAGAATATAAAGGATGACGAAGGAGTCATTTCAGTGATCGAACTAGAATTCGATCAAAAGATTCAGAAGCTCAAACCCATCATAGGAAATTATGATAATGTCAGATTGTTCGACACAAATTTCACTGATTCTTTCCCATTTCCGGCACTTAATAGACAGGTGTATATAGGTAATTACATAAAAGAGGATGTCAGCGAGGAAGTGTGAGTCCACAAGGATTTCTGGGGCATCTAGAGGTCAAAAATTTTGCACCTATAGAGCCTCCTAGTCTTTGGGACGCAGGGGATGACAATGCAGATCACAAATCTTTTTCTCAGCAGGATTCATGGTGGTTCCCTGTGGCTCAGCCAAGAAATAAAAATCCATGTGGAGTACATTCACTAGCTTACAGGGCTCTCAACACCATGGAGTGATGTGACAACATCTTTCCAGAACACGTCCAAGAGGTCGAAGAAGGTTGGGGACCAAAATTATTACGAGAAGTATGCAACCAAAAGAGGAGGGAAAGGAGCAAATATAGAGCTAATCAGTCATCCCAACATCAATTTTTTTTTGCTATTTGATTGCAGGAAAAATAATGAGGCACTACACAAAAGGGGAATGCATGCTAGACACAATATTGGTTGCAGAGCATTGTGTGGAAGAAGAAAAACTCAATGTGCTTTTCTCCTCCAGGAGTTATTTGAAGCCTATGAAGACAACTTTAGGTGAGCCACCATATTTATTTATGGATATCTCATTGTGCCATTACCTATGTGGAAGTGGTGTCCACCAGAAGACAGACAACTCGCAGAGATAACTGAAGAACAACCACTGACACTGAGATACATGCCATGGAGGGTCTCAGGGGACCCTAGCATCAAATAAATCAATGAGGCTTCCTTCGTGAGTTGGTACTAGAAGATTATATACGTTAATGGTGTAGAGGAAAGAATACCAATATTCCTCCTAGATGAGTACTCAGAGAAAGTATGGTTTGGAATCTCCCATGGTAACACTTGGCTAAGGCCTCACTACATGAGCGCAAAAATTTTCATAAAAGGCCACATAGATTTCAGTTAACTAAGGAGGCATTCCACAATGAAGTCATGTTGTGGCCACGAATGGTAGGGGAAGTTCGAGAAAACTGACATGTCTATTTTTTTAGGGTATGGTCCCACATCCAATACCAGGAGAAACAGAGGCAGATGCAACGGAGCAGCTTGTGTAGATACAACTACAGTCGGTACTTCAAAAGATGGAGACGAGGATACAAGAGTTCAACAAAACTATGGTAAGCTACGGGGTCGTAAGCACTCAATTTTCGTCATTTAATGAATTTCAGGTACTCACCCAATTTTCACCCACTATCACAAAACTGGTGTTCACATCAATTCCTTTCACAAGCCTCCATTCAGAATCCTATCCAACCCTTACCACCCTCCACAAGAAGAAGGTCACTAAGCCACCTATCCCAGCCCCAAAAGGAAAAAGGCCCAAAATATTGTAACCTAATCAGCTTGTCAACCTAACAAAATATGAAGTGACTGTCCAAATCGGAATTCCAGTGGTGGAAGAGCTAGAGAAAGGCACACAGACACCCTCAAACATACCATGGGAAACTCCAGCATCAACCCCAATTACATCACCCAACTCTTGGGATCCATTACCCCAAATGGCCTCCACCTCCGCAACCATTTCTGATGCAATCCTAACAAAAAAATTTGTTGCAGTTGATATTGAACTCGACGTTAACTCAGGAACCTTACAGGGAACTGCAATTAATGAAACCACGGTAAAGTGGGAATCATTTTTAAAGCTACTTATCTGAACCGAACTTCCAATAGCAGAAACTGCTACCAAAGAGACCACCCTCACTCCATTCCAACAATCGCTCATCTCACTCACACCATTCATTTCCATACCACCATCGACCAAGACATCAGATCCAGATCCACAAACAATATCGCCATCACACCAGCCAAATTTACCCCAGGAGCAATCAGAAAGATTCGTTGCAAGTGGCCAACCCCTACAAACAAGATATCCAAGTCTCGGGAAAATGAGCCACATAGATTTCTAGGGTTGGTCAACAACCCAGTTATTTTCTTGTATTCAAATAGCGGCACATCAAGCAGAGTCATTACATAATGGCTTAGTGGAAAATCATGAGCAGCAACAACAATAGATATTGGCGCTCACTAAGGAGCGCGATCAACTACAACAGGATAGAAACGACCTGAGACACCAACTTGACCAGTTCACTAAGATATTTCAGGAATTATGGCCAATAGTGGCGGATGTCGTAATGACAATGCCTGAAGATATGCAGGCATGTACAATCATCGAATGCTACGACCACATACAGACAACATGCAAGGACCTCCAAAACACGAACAAGGAGCTTAGATATACGTTGCTAAGAAATCCAACTCTACTAGAGCCAGCCAAATTTTACACAAAGAAGATTAAACAGAGGATGGTAGAGATGACTCAGATGATAGAGGCCTTAGGGACTACATTAGTAGAACCTCATACACTACTCGAGAAAGTTCACAATTGTTCAGGTTGTTTGGCCATGAAACTTCAGTCTGTTTTTGAGTTGACACAACGACTCCAATGAGTACCCACCGACATCAGGGGAATTGGCGACCCAACCGCCCGAAAAAAGAGCTATACAATGAAGCAGACGCCCTAGAAACCCAGATACGAACAATTGAAGAATATTATGCTAATACCAAACATATTTTGCGAGATATCAGGCCACCAGTGAGTCAGAATCACAGTGGAACGTGGTCTTCTCCGACTTAGCGCAGGAAGCCAATGCTACCCACATTGAGAAGGTCATAAACACAACAAGCACGATCAAATAAACCTGACAAGATGCCATTTCCGAATTCTATAACTTCAAGACTGCATCCATCTAGAAAGTTCCAGAATTGGGGCCTTCGTTTGAGGGGGAGGGCTAGGATCATACATAGGAGGAGGAGGGGGTAGTGGACCAGACACAACAGAGAGAGATGGCAGTGGAAGGCCAAGTGGAAGAAGCAGGAGAAGTACCAGCGGAGGCCATGCTACCAGGGAAAAATTGACTCAAGATGAGTCAATACATTGTGGTTAGGGCATGTTGGGGCCTTCGTTTTGAAAAGATAGAACATTTTTGGGAACAGGGGGAAGGTGGGAGGTTGCAGATAGGAAGTTGTGGAAGTGGCGGAAGCAACTGACAGTAAGTAGGAGAATACTCTAAGTGGCAGAGGAGGAAGCGGAACAGAACCAAGGACAACCGAGCAAAGAAATACGGTCGAGCAAGAGAACAGGAAAGATTGAAAGTGCAGTTAAACAGAAGATAGATAAGGAAGGAAGCAACAGAAAAAAGGGAAAGTCGGAAAGAGGAAAAAGCTGGTGATGAGACAATTAGCTATGGTTTTTTTGTTTACACTATGTTATTTTCATTTCTGTTAGCAAGTCCTGAAGGTTGTTCTTCGCAGAGATCACATTTATGATGTAATGAATTGTTCTAAGTATAATATATGGTGATATCGTGGTTCGTTGCATGCGTTCTATGTATATGTTCTAATGTGTGTGTACTTAGTGGGAAAATAAAACTTTTTATAGTGCATGACTGTAGAATCACTTGATCTATTCCTTTGCATGTCTAATCATGATAAGAGGATTACAAGTCCAGTTGCGATATGTCTGTAGCGGGAGGTAGTTGGTAATATGCATTAGGGGAATTTTGAGGTCAAAAATGGGCCTCCTAAGGAAAATGTACAATCAAAATTCACTTTATGAGAACCAATCACATTTTAGGGGATGACATCATCCCTAATGGTTGAGGTGGCATTGCTTGAGTTAAAGGTACTTACTTGTCACATTCTCAATGGTGGATAAAACCTCATGGTTAACCATGGTAGTGCTCTAAGTAATTTTAAAGTCAAAGTAAAGTACTCATAATAAATGTCATTTCACATTTTTTGAATAAAAATATATTATTGTCATTTCATATTTCTTGAAAGAAACAATGCATATCCGTATACATTTATTATATTATATTATATTATTTTTATATAGTATATTAATTAGATGTTATTATACAATTTAAATAATATAAATTTTAATTAATATCATATTATATAATTAAGAATTTATAAATTTATATTTATATTTTATTTTAATTTATTTAAGTACAAAGGGAAAATGCATTAGTTGCTCAATGATAATGACTTTTTCTTGAAAAGCTCATTCTTATTTATAGTCACATCAATATAATTTTTTTATTAATTTTATTTTGGTACAACTTTTGAATTGAATTTAACTATGGTTACATGGATTGTGGTGCAAAAAGTGAATTTCAAATTCATAAATATTATATTATTGGTTTAGCTATTATTTTATTATTTCCTTAGGAGGCCCATTTTAGACCTCAAAATTCCCCTAATATTATGAATGGCCCTTTTCTAACTGTGTTAACTCAGTAAGATTGTGGCATGCCTTGGGTGAGACTCCTTACACAATCTTGAGTAAGGTGAAAATTTTGACGTTGTCCTAGACTACAACAGAGCCTTGTTGGCCCTTAAGCCCAAAATTGGGTCCTACCCAGAAGTTATTCTTTTCGCAAACAAATCATGCAAACCTGATAGGATGCCATTTTTGACCTCTGGAACTTCAATACTGCAGACATCAAGAAAGTCCCGGAATTGGGGCCTTCGTTTGAGGGGGAGAGCCAGGATCAGATGCAGCAACAAGAGGGGGCAGTGGATTAAACACAACATGGAGAGATGACAGCGGACAGCCAAGTGGATGAAGCAGGAGAATTACCAGCAGAGGCCATGCTACCAAGGAAAAATTGACTCGGGAAGAGTCAATAGATTGTAGCCAGGGCCAGTTGGGGCCTTCGTTTTGAAAAGCTAGAATATTTTTGGGAACAACGGGAAAGTGGCAAGTTACGGAAACAACTAACATTAAGAAGGAAAAGACTTCGAGTGGCGGAGGAGGAAGCATAATAGAACCAAGGACATCTGAGCAAAGAAAGACAATCGAGTGAGAGGATAGGAAAGACTGACAGTGCAGTTAAACAAAAGATAGATAAGGAAGGAAACACAAGAAAAACAAGAGAGTTGGAAAGAGGAGAAGGCTAGTGATGAGACAATCGGCTCTGGTTTTTTTGTTTACATTGTGTTATTGTCATTTATGTTAGTGAGTCCTGAAGGTTGTTCTCCGCGGAGATCACATTTCTGATGTAATGAATTGTTCTGAGTATAATATATGGTGATATTGTGGTTTGATGCATGTGTTCTATGTATATGTTCTTATGTCTGTGTATTTAGCGGGATAATAAATTTTTTTATAGTGCATGATTTTAGAATCACTTGATCTATTCCTTTGCATGTATTAATCACGATAGGAGGATTGCAGGTCCAGTTGTGATATGTCTGTAGCAGGAGGTAGTTGGTAATATGATTATGAATGGCCCTTTCCTAAATTTTTTAACTAAGTAAGGTCGTGGCACGCCTCGGGTGATACTCCTTACTCAATATTGAGTAAAGTGAAAATGTCGATGTTGTCCTAGACTACAGTAGAGCCTTGTTGGCCCTTAAGCCCAAACCTAGGTCTTACCGAGAAGTTATTCTTTTCACCATCAAATCATGCAAATGTTGCAAGATTCCATTGCCGAATTCCACAACTTCACTACTGCAGACAATAAGAAAGTCCCAGAATTGGGGCCTTCAATTGAGGTGGAGGGCCAAGATCAGACGCAACAGCAGGAGGGGCAGTGGAATAGAAACAATAAATAGAGAGGGAAGTGGAAGGCCAAGTGGAAGAATCAAGAGAAGTACCAACGGAGGCCACACTACCAGGGAAAAATTGACTCGGGACGAGTCAATATATTGTGGTTGGGGCATGTTGGGTCCTTCGTTTTGAAAATATAGAATATTTTTTAGAACGATGGGAAGGTGGCAGGTTTCGGATAGGCAGTTGTGGAAGCAACTGATAATAAGAAGGAGAATACTCGGAGTGCTAGAGGAGGAAGCAAAACAGAACTAAGGACAACCTAGCAAAGAAAGATAGTGGAGCGAGAGGATGACAAAGACTGACAGTGTGGTTAAACAGAAGATACATAAGGAAGAAAACATAAGAAAAAGGGAGAGTCAGAAAGAGAAGGCTGGTGATGAGACAGTCAACTTTGGGTTTTGTCTTTACACTGTGTTATTGTCATTTCTGTTAGCGAGTCCTGAAGGTTGTTCTCCGTGGAGATCCCTATTTCTGATGTAATGAACTGTTCCAAGAATAATATATGGTGATGTTGTGTTTTGATGCATGTATTTTGTGTATATGTTATTATGTGTGTGTATTTAGTGGGATAATAAAACTTTTTATAGTGCATGATTGTAGGATCACTTGATCTATTCCATGATTGTAGAATCACTTGATCTATTCCTTTGCATGTCTTAATCACGATAGGAGAACTGCGGGTCCAGTTGTGATATGTTTGTAGCAGGAGGTAGTTGGTAATATGATTATGAATGACCCTTTTCTAACTTTATTAATCAGTAAGGTCGCGACACGCATCGGGTGAGACTCCTTACTCAATCTTGAGTAAGGTGAAAATGTCGGCGTTGTCCTAGACTACAGCGGAGCTTTATTAGCCCTTAAGATTTTACCTCGGTCCTACCTAGAAGTTATTATTTTTCCAACAAGAATTGTAACTCAAATTGGATGATGGGCACCCTATCAATTTAGCTAACCCTCGCGGTTAAATACATACCATGACAAGGATAGTAAAAAATAATAAATAATTTAAAATCCTTGACATTTATGTTATAATTTTGTCGTTTGATTGTCGAATTCTTCATGTGAGTCTTATTTAAGTCTTGAAAACCTCCTACATTGTCAGTGTCACATGTATCTACTATAACCATGTCAAATTTTAATGCATACAAGCACAAACTGAAAATAAATAAATAAAATTAAATTAAAAATAAATAAATAAATAAAATCAATGTTGGCCCCATTCACAACCCCCTCTATGTCAAGTCAATTAATGAAAATATAATTTCCATTTATTAGTAAATGTTAAGTGAATTGAACATTTATCTAACCCCAAGAGAATGGACAGAATTCAACCTGTGACATCTCAATATAAAATTATTGGTTCTTTAATGATGGGTACTTGACCAATTGAGCTAACCCTCAGGGCTAAATACTGATCTGAATTTTTATTATTAATTTTGTTGTTCTAATATCAGTTTCAGATTTATATTAAAAGTGATGATGTTTTCTTCTTGTACAAGGGTTTATTGAAGTGCTTATGATTGATAAACAAGTACAAGCATGTGGAGATTAAGTTGAATTCATGAACATAAAAGCATATAAACTAAATGTTGAACAACAACATATAAACACATAACAAACCATGACAATTAAATCAATAACACTTTGTTTGATGAAGGAGTTCACCCCTCTTGGGCTACATCTCCTTGGTCCAAGTTTCATGGCGTGGGCCTTTGTATTAGCTCAGTTGTCAAAATAATGTTGTTTATAGTCTCCAGTTGGCTCTGCAACCTGTTCCAATGGCTCCAAAACATCAAAATCTACCAAGAATGATTCTTCCTGAGCCAAAACTGGTCGAAAATTCGCTCAGTTATGGAAAAAAAAATTTCCCTACTATTTCTCCTCCAAATCTGGAAGGACTTGAGATAACTCCATTGTTTTTGGTGAAATACGCCGAATATGGTGTTTTCACTAAGTCTGCCGCCATATTAACCATAGGATTAACTAGCAGTTAATGACGACTTAATTATGGATAAGAACATCATTAACTATGCATTTATCCGTTTGACATAATACGGTTTAATTAATTTAAGACCCCGTATATTAGTAGTTAATACAGGGATTAACATTAATGTAATCTCCGCCATATAGATTGGCTTCGCCCGTGGTTACATTGTTGCAGTCATATGGGAGGGGGTTGGCCCCCTCCGGAACCCCGTCGCCGGCTTTGATAATCTTCAAATAGCAGTGGCGCCCTTATGGGTTAAGACCCAACAGAGAGCAGAGTTAGTAAGGCGGAGGAATGGCGTGGGGTAGGTCGTGGGTTCGACCTCGACCCCCACGCCAAATTTTTTCCCCACCGCATAACATAAACCATAAGTAAAAAAAATTTGGTATATAAAATATTTCTTCTCACACACAAATATGTATGTCCACGAGTTCCATAGGTTAAAACCTTAGGTTTACATGAAATATGTTCATTCCGTCGCCCACCATATATGGTCCTCCTGTCCAAGGTTTAAAACCTTAGGTTATGTTAGGGTCCTATAATAATAGGATTTATAATTTTGAATTGACTATGATTAGTCTTGTAATAGGTACATACTTTTCTTTCTGCAAATTGTTTTCCCATATTATAAATTAAAAAATGTAAAGAGGGTAAAATTCCTAAAAGAAAACTCAAAGGAATGAAAGAAAAAGATAAAAAAAAGAATATAAAAAATGAACCCCAACAAAAAAGAGATAAAAATAGATCATGAAAGTGATGCAAATTCAAATGCCACTACTTTTTACTTTACTTTGAAAAATAATATTGTGTGTAGCTTGTCAAAAAATGCCACAATCCATGAAAGTCAAACTGCTTAATCTTGACCTTTCATGCTTTAAATTTCATTATCATAGATAGAGAATAAAGATCTAGCCAAAATTTTAGGAATATTGCTTCTGTGATCCATAAATTGTGAAAAAAATCTTTCGGTAAAAATCACATCCAAACAAATTTGGTCGACGCGTTTCGAACCAGCCAGTGTGGTTCATCATCAGGACTTGATGAAAAATTTGATCAGGAAACCCAATTAAATAGATACGAGAAGCTCCAACTAGCCGTTGAAAGATAACGGCTAGTTTGACTAAATCAAAGTCATAGAAATAATAATAATAATAATAATAAAATTAAATAAATAAATAATAAATAAAAATAAAAATAAAAATAAATAAAAATAAAAATAAATAATATAAAAAATGATTAAAGATTATAATATGAAATAATATGAAATAATATGAATATTATTTATTTTTAATTTTTCTAGAAGATTAAATAAATATAGGATTATTTCTATTAATAGAATGATAGTTAAAATATTTATTCTGTCTAATATTATTTAAAAACATAAAGGACTAAATGTTACTATATAAAAAATAAAAATAAAAAAATAAAAAATAAAATAAAATAAAAAATAAAAATGAATAAATAAATAAATAATAAAAATAATAAATAAAATAAATAATAATAATAATAGTAATAATTTAATTTTTAACCATTTTTATTTTATTTGATTTTATTAATTAAAATAGATTTATTCATTTTATTAATATTTATTATTATTATTATTTATTTATTTTGATTTATTTATTTATTTCTTAACTTAATAAATCTATTTTAATAAAATCAAGTCAAATAAAGTAAAAATTAAAATCAAATAAAGTAAAAATTAATAAATAAATAAATAAATAAAAATAAATAAAAATTTTAGGAATGAAGAGCAGGAATCCAACACCTGCTAACCATCCACCCATCGTCCCTGTTGAGGTTAAGAGGCCTCTTTTCGATTTCCAAGGCTTCTCGCAACTTGCGGTGGTGGAAATGGTCAATCTTCGCAATCACCTTAGCATCTTCAATGCAAATGTGATGATTAGTCTTCTGAACATGCCTTGCTAAGGCTGAGGAGCGCGATCTATTATGCTTAAGGTCAGCGACATGCTCATGAATTCTTTGATTAATAGACCGACCCGTTTCACCAATGTAAGGTGTCCCACAAGAGCATGGAATCAAGTACACACCCTTACCATCCTTAGGGAAAATCGGGTCTTTAACAGATCTAAGGGAACTTCGAATGGTGCGGTAGGGTTTAAACGTAGAGGATACATTAAACTTCTTAAGGATCCTCGCGATTTTATCCGTAGTACCTTGGATAAACGGAAGGTGAACTCCAGATAATCGATCGCAAGGATCTTTCCTAACTCTAGGACCCCTTTCCGCTTTTTGAAAAGCTTTAAGGCAGTGACTCATACTATAACCATTTTTATTAAAAACTTTAAGGAGATGAGCCTTTTCACCTTCAAAATGGTTAACATCAGAGATTCTAAAGGCTCTGGTAGCTAAGGTGTTGAGAACCCCGAGCTTCTGAGCAGGGAAATGGTGAGAACTAGCATGTAAATATTGCTCAGTGTGCATCTTCTTTCTAAAAACTTGATGAGAAAAAGAACCATCTTCATTCCTAGAAAGGAGGACATCAAGAAAAGGCAAGCTACCATTATCTTCAAATTCCATGGTGAACTTAATGAAGTCAGATTGATCATTAAGATGCTGGAAGAAAAGGTCCAATTTCTCCTTACCATGAGGCCACACAACACAAGTGTCATCGACAAATATTTTCCAAAGCTTAGGTTGAAAAAGGAATTCAATGCGGCTCTGAATTCAAGTCTTCATACAGTTCAGAGCTACCACGGGGAGAAAGGTTCGGGGGGAACCCATGGCCACCACAAGTACGGTAAAGAATTCACCACTCAAAACTAAAGAAAGTCGAGGTTAGACAAATTTCAACAAGATGGCGTATCGGGGATGCGTGACACGAGAAATAACATCAACAACCTCCTTCCTTAGACGAATAAACAACAACTATCATTACAGTATAATAGAAATAATCCTATATTTATTTAATCTTCTAGAAAAATTAAAAATAAATAATATTCATATTATTTCATATTATTTCATATTATAATCTTTAATCATTTTTTATATTATTTATTTTTATTTTTATTTATTTTTATTTTTATTTTTATTTATTATTTATTTATTTAATTTTATTATTATTATTATTATTATTTCTATGACTTTGATTTAGTCAAACTAGCCGTTATCTTTCAGCAGCTGGACAATTTATCTATTTAATTGGGTTTCTGATCAGATTTTCATCGGAAATCATTGATGAACCACTTTGAGCGTTGGAAGCGATAATTAGAATTTATTTGGATGTAGTTTTGCAAAAGATTTTTCATTAGCCAAACTGTTTAATCTTGGCAGTTCAGTAGTTAGGTAGAGAATAATAAATGAGCTCAACAATTTAATCTAAGCCATCAGAAGTAATAAGGATAGAATTAGATAGTTTGTTATCAAAAGAAAAATAATAAGGGTCTACAAGCTCAAATGCATCCAAAGAAATTAAGAAAACATTTTAGGGTAGCTGATGAGTAGGTAAATACAATTTTTACAAGGCATGAATAGCAGAAAAATGGTCATTGCATACTTACTAATTTCCCTCTAAATTTATTTTCCCTTGTAAAAATACCCCCTCCCCTTCATTTTAACCCTTTTCACCTTACTTCACTCTTTTTCCCTTACAAAAAACCCCTTTTCCTTAGTTTAAATGCAATATTTTCCTTTGGAAAAGTAAAATCCCTTTAATTAACTTACATTTTCATTAAAAAAAAATACACCAAAAGCCCCCAAAATACCTTTATCCTAAGTCTAAATCATTAAATTTATATATTGGGTCCCACTACGAAACATCCCTTCCCGATATAAAGTTTTTACATTAAAACTTAGTGATAATCCCGCATTATATACATGTTAATCCCTCCATTTACATTAATCATTTAATTAAATTTACTTTATTAACTCCCGCATATAAAACACATGTACCCCGTATTATATTAAATCCCTCCTATATTTACATCCCCAACCCTTAAGTTAATATAATCTATAGTTTTAATTCTCCCACATTTGATATATCTTGGACCCACCTTATAACTACGCTACATACATATCCCATCACATCACGTTATTCCCTGAACCCCGCCTATCAAATCCCCGATGAAATCCTGCTATTTGCCCATCTGTCTGATTGCGATTGAGTAGATCTAATGGCCAGTAATCTTCATCACATATCCAATTGCTCTATCATTAATCCCATCGAGACCTTGTGAAAAGAGTTGTTTTCACACCCCGCTCCCCTGCTACGTGGCAGCATTCTATTGCGTCACATCCTCAAAAATTATACTGCCTGGCCGCTTTTCCCAATGCGAAAACTGCAAAACGGTATTTCCGCCCGCTGCGAAAACCATTTTCATTTGAAATCAACCTCGTGCATTTAATTTTTAATCAATTTTGGTTAAAAAAACTCATATAGCCGCCCTTTTGCAAAGCCTTTTCACCTTTTCTATTACTAATTGCACAAATTAGAAAGCATTGTCAACCTGTTTTAGAGCAAACAAATAGTTGTCGACCTTATTTCAAGACATTTTTTACCAGAATTCAAGACCATTTGCTGCTAAAGTTGCTACAGGACCAATATGAAGCCTATAAAGACTAGTGAAGCCTTAGAAAGCCTTCCACCGCCTCAAAGAACCTTTCTACAAATAAAAAGCTTATTTTCTAGATATTCCTAAAATACCAAGGCACTTACTTACAGAAAGGACGTAATCAGTAATTAAATCAGTTAGGAGCCTTTGCAAACCCAAAAAGAAAGCCTTGTTTCTTCTCTATCCTTTTTCCTGCAGACCCTAGACACATTTTCACAAAATTTCCAAGTCCTGAGACTATTTTGATCACAGAGAATAAATTTGATCAATTGAAGAATTGTAGACCAAAGGAAAAGCCCATGTTTTATCTCAAACCCTTCTGAACACTGTAAATAATCTTTTCACAGTATTTTAAAGAGCCTGAATCTATTTCTTGGATCAAAGATTAATCAATTGAGTAAAATTAACAAAACAATGGCTTCTCAAAGCATTGTATCTATCAATCCTCTGTAACCTCTAGTTGTAGATGTAGAACACACCCCATTAGAAGACAGATTTTAAAATTAGTGACCCTGTCACTGAGTTTAATATTCTTGAGCTCCATTGTTGGAGCCATGACAAATAAATTGACCAAGCAGATGAGGTTTTCATTTGGGAATCTAATTTGCCAAAGTATGTTGTCCCACAGACCTTCCATTGTCTAGAGGTGATTAGACTTTGCCAAACCTATTATTTCCCTGACTAAAGAGCCCGAATAACCCCTGGTAAAGAGTTTCTATTCACTATCACAGCTGAAACAATAAATCAAATGTTGTAGATTCAACTTAGGCCAGATGAAACCCCTTTGTCCATTGAGACCCTTACCTAGCTATACCTAAATTTGGACTTCCCCAAGAGGTTCCAGATATTCCAGACATTCATTCCTTCATCTGTAGAGACACCTAAGACTAATCCTCCTTATCCATCTGCAATATTTTCTAAAAGAACCAGGCATATCATCACTATGTTGTCATGTATTCTGGGTTATTTCACCGATGAGCATGTTGATGCTTTAGTCTTAGGTTTCTTGTCTACTTTCACACCTGGTCAGCCTCCTGTGACCATATTCAATTTTTCCTAGTACCTTGCTGACACAATTCATGAACAGTTGGTAAAATTACCTAAAGAATGTGTCTTCGAGTACTCATTAGTATTGTTCCACATGTTTTTATGCTTCCATTCTAAAAAATTTGCCATCAACCTTCAAAAGCTAGATGTTGAAGGTAATCCACAGTCAGTTATCTTTTGGACTCCATTAATCAGAAAAGACTCCACAAATTCTACCTACACAGAATTCATTAACTCTTTCATCCATCCAATTGTCAACATGCTAAACAGCAGCAGTAAACCAAAAGTCAGTGATGAGATCAAAAATATCCTGCAATTATTAGAGCACAGTAGGAAAGGAGATTGGTACCTTTATCAGAACCATATAGAGATTAGGGTATATGGATCTAATATTTTTCCATATAAGCTGCCCAAATACCTCCCAATGAGGTTATTTTCACTTGGGTATATCAGGCAGATCCTTAATTCTGATGCTGTAAATTTTTTGGCAGCCAAAAAGAAGACACAATTTAATATTAAGAATCAGGTTGGCCCTTTTATTTGCAACAATACAGATGCAGGTCCACAGGTAGAAAAATGTTTGCAAGATTTTAAGTTCAGTCAGAGTTTCCAGTGGTATTATGATCCTTTAGTAGTAATACGCAAGTTAGCTGTCAAATGTAAATTAACTCCTTATGTACATGAGTCAAAACCAGAAACTGAGAAATACTCCAATCAGTCTGAATGGTTGGAGAACACTTTAAAAGAGGCAGACAAGCAAGGTGATACTAGTTCCATCTTGCAGACTCCAACCCAAGAAGATAGGAAATCTAAAAGAGTGAGAGAAGAAGGATCATACTTATCACAAACTACAACTGAAACAAAATTTAAATTGATGTACAGGAAGAAGCCAAAATTAAATCCTGTAAATGAAGAAGTGGAAACTATTGAAGTGATTGACACGGATAAATTGATAAAATAATACCCACCTACGGTTTTGAAAAGGAAACACTATTGTCAACATCAAACACTCAAATGATTCAAAAGCAACATATTGTTGAAGTTTCTTCATCCAGCAAGCCAGTAGAGAAAGAGAAGGACATTATGCAGAATTACAAAGAAATAGAGATCAGAAATGAAACCTTAAAGGCTGATACATACACCCAGTACTGGAAACAATCACCTAGTGACCAAATCAGATTGCTTTCTGCTTTTGACTACAAAACTAGAAATATGCAGATGAACTTCCTGCAGCCCACAGTAAAGCATCCCAAATCATCAGCATATTATAAAAATACATCATATGAAGTTCAAGCAAAATATCTTCATCCAATTGACCAAATAGAATCTCACAAGCAAGCCGGTGAAATGTTGTATTCTACAATGAAAAACAAAGCCATGAGTGTACAGAAGTTTCAAAACACTCTAGGGAACATCTAAGATCAACTCAAATTAGAAAAGGAATCTTCATAGGCTAAGGATAACAGAATCAAATCACTGGAAGATTTGATTATTGAAGTAGGATATGATCAAACAAATGTCAAAGTTGCAGATAAACTGATAAAGAAGAATAATGCAGACATTGTTGCATTAAATAAGCAACTTAAAATTCCTTCTACTGAACATCCACAAGAAAAGGAAGTGTTAGAGGATGTAAGCCAAAAATATGAGATGATGAACCTCATTCTTCAGGTAATTTCCCAAATAAACGAAATAGAAAATGAGATGGACAAGTTAGTGCAAGAGAAAAAGGCCAGATCATAAGAAGTCCCTGTTACTATTATTCCAGTAGTCACTATATTTGTTCCTTCTACCTTAGCAAATTCATTGGCCCCTTCAGTTCCAATAGCTACAGCACTTCCTATCACATCAGCTACTGCTTCAGCAACAGAGTCATCTACAACAGCAACACAGCCTATAGATGAAGCAGGTAAACTAGTTAAAGCAATGCAGGAAATGTCTATCCAGACAAATGAAATCAACAGACTCAAAGAGCAGTTGAAAAGTTTGAGTGATGACAAGAAACTAGTTCATATTATGCATAATAATGAAGTACAGAAGACAAACAGGTTGACAGAAAAATTGAAGAAATTAGAGAAAGCTTTAACATTGAAAGAACCAATGGCACAAGCCAAGCAACAGCTATGGCCCAATATCATTGAATCTGTCAATGATATTTGGCCATCCATTAAGGTAATCTATGAACAAAAATATTTAATCAAAGCAGCAGGTGAAGCCATCCAAAAAATCAAAGAATAACTTGGTAAGAAACCAGAAGAGGCTAATGAAATCATTAAGTTTCTTAATTCCAAAAATAAGCAAGAACTAGAAGAAATTGGAAATAGTGACAGGACCTATACAATTCATGAAGTTAGGAAAGTGATTTCAAAGAGAAACTAAATGATACAGCTAGAAGAAAAGTGTCAGAACATGGAGCTTGGCATAACTAAATTCATGATGAAGTTTGACATTCTGAGGCAGAAAGGCTTGCCAAATACTTTGGTTATAAATGACAGATTGATGAAGCAAGAGAATTATGATAAAAAAATCAGAGAAGTGGCTAAGGAACATGCAAATAATTCAGACATGCAGGGAATTCCAACAGGGAAATTACTCCACACAAGTTTTGAGAATTTTACCTGCAACATGAGGTAAAACATTTATTCATAAACAAGCCTACATTTTCAAAGTATATAGAGGCTGATGAGATATTCAGAAGGATGGTAAAAATTAAGTTACTGGAAGCAGAAACTTGGGAGAAATTGACTGTACTATGAATTTAAAATAGATAAAACAGAGCAGTAATAGTTTGCAGTGAAAACAGAACAGTCAAAGAGTATTAGAGTTAAAGTGTATCAGGTGAAAGTCAGATTTAAATTCAAAATAGAAATTACAAAGCAAAGTTAAAGACTGCCAACGTAAAGGACACTCAACTACCTAACAAACATCCAGCGTTGAGCAAACAGCAAAAGATCAAAGACAGCAAAACAACAAATTCAATAAAAGCAGGGACAACTTGCATTAGTTAGATAGTTGTCTCTATATTCTTGCATGAAGATATTTATTTTTCCTTGAATAATTTCTAAGTTTATTTTAGGATATTTTGTAAGATTTTTTGTATAAATATTTCACTTTTCGAAGTATTGAGTTTGGATTGTGGATTGCTAAATAGTTCTATAGATGTACTGATCTGAACCAGAGGGTTCTTTGTACCATTTTCAAGTCAGCAAACTGGATTGAGCAATAAAGAGATTATATTACAGGATTCATGTGTTGGGCCACTTCAGTGGAGTACTCTCAATTTTTCTTTGTATTTATCTAAAGTTTTCACATACTTGCATGTTTTCTAAATCTAAATGTATAACAGGAATGTTATTTTACAATATGTTTAAAAGCACTCTGTCTTGAACTATTATGTCATTTTCATGTTTTCTATTGATGTCCAGATTAGCGAATTCTTAATTTCTCCCTAGTTTCGATTGACCTCTATCATTTACCTCATTATCCAGATCTGAGAACCCTTAATTGCTCTCTCATCCTGATTAAAACCATTTTCGCCATCAGCGTAAAGATCTGAAGTAACTCAGCTATCTTGCCCTGTGAACACTTCCCTTTAGAACCTTGATTCTGATATGACTACTTGATACCTTGACTCCATTAGCCCAATTGAATTCATACCTACATCTATCCATCTGAATCAATGATTGAACCACCAAACCAAACCCAAAATCAAATCCCAATCAATCCCACATAACTAGCCTGAAATCAACAAAAATCAACAAAGATAAATCACATAGAGAGAGCCCTCTCTGAGCATTAGGAAGGCTAGATCCTAAGGCTTAAAAGTAGGTTTGTGGTTACCTCTAATATTCTTTAAACCAAAATATAAACAACCCTTGAGAATTATTGGAGTGATAACATACTGGCGACTCCGCTGGGGAACTAACCAGTCCTCAGTGTTTAAAATAAATCTTAAAGGAAATAGTTGTACTCATCTTTTCACCTTAAGATTGTTTTAAAGGGTTGTTAAGTAAACTTTTCATAAATAAATAAATAAAAAAAAAAAAATTAAAAAATTAAAAAATTAAAAAAAAATTATGGCTTCCAGAAGAACCTACTATACCAGGTCTAATCCTGATCCAGAACCTGCTGTAATAGTAGATAATCCTGACAAAATTTTAAAGAAAAACAAAAGAGTAGAAAGTTTAGGTAATAAAAATCCATTGATCAAAGCAAATTCTCTTCCCATTATCAAGTTTACAAGACATTGAATTTGATTTAGATTTTGAGCAATCTTTGTTTAAAACTAAATCAGAAAGTGCCATATATGATAATGTAATAGATCCTGATTTCATTTCATTTATTGAAACTAAGAAGGAAACTGTTTCACTTGATTCAGATCAAAAATCTCTAGAACCTAATGATAAACTTGATGCTTTGACTACAACTTTGATTAAGGAAATTGATGAAGCTTATTTCTAGCATTCTGTTGAATTGACTGTTTTATCTGCTTACACCCCTAAGACTTCTACCAGTCATTTAGAGTCTCTAAATTCAAATTTATTTAGTACCAACTCATCTATTATTTCCGCTACACCTCATTACGCATAATATTTCATCCCTAAGCTTCCTCTTCAACCTAGGGTTTTATTTCCATCTCCAAATACTGCAAGTTCATCTTCTAGCACAGCTGCTACATTTTCAAGCACTTCAACCACATTTCCAAGTACATCTTCTAGTTTACTAACCTCATCTACAAGTACCTCAACTTCATCACTAAGTACCACCAATTTACCTCCCAGCCCAGCTATAATCTTAGCCATGGCAACCAAATATGCCCCATTGGTCCTACCAGGTCAATTGCATAACATGCCCCAAGATTACCAAAGCAAAATCCCTCAATTTGATGGAACTAGTCAATACACTGCACAACAACATGTTAACAAAATGACTGATTACTTTGAATTGCATGAAATTGATGAATCTGATGTCAAAATGAGACTATTTGCCCAAAATTTAGCTCGAGAAGTAAAGAAATGGTTTAAAGCTTTACTTGTCAATCATATTGTTGATTTAGAAGCCTTCCATAGATTGTTTATTAGTAGATGGGAGAAAAAGAAGAATCCCTTACAAATTTTGTCTGAATATGAACACATAAAAAGAGGACCTAATGATTCAGTTCATGACTATTGTACTAGATTCAATGGTATCTATAATGCTATTCCAGCAAACAAAAAAACCCCACCAGATCTAGCTTTACTCAAATTTCCTCATAGTTTTTTATATGGATATGTCATACCAACTAAGGGAAAGGAACCCAGAAACACTAAACAAATGCAAAACATTGCAGTTAGTGTAGAAGCCAATTTGTTAGCCAAGAGAGCAAGAATGATAAATGAAAGAAGAGTAACAATAAAAGAGGAAACATCTACATCATATAGCAAAATAGATAGTTTAGTAAAATCCATGGAGAAAATGATGGATAGACTAGAAAGTATAGAAAGGAAACCATAGTGGGATAATCAACAACAAGGTCCTCAAATAAGAAATCCCAATTTTAGAAAGAATGCCAACACTGGTAAATCTAGAGAATCAGCACCTGATCAAACAATAACACCACTTTTCCAAGAGAACTATGATGAAAATTCTCACAAAAATGAAGATGATGAAGACACTCAGATTAACTTAATGGGAATCAATGATGATAATACTATTTTTCTTACACAAGAAGAATAGGAATTATATGAATTACAACAGCTACAGTTAGAATCTAGAGAATCTTTTGATTATAAGCAAGGTTATGAGTTTTCCATTAATGAAGTTCACAAGCAATATAACCTTAGGAGTAAGAAAAATGTAGAAGCCCCTACTAAGAAATCTACCCAAACTCATACCAAGAAAACGGTAGAAGCTCCTACAACTAAGGTACTTTAAATCCTCCCTAGAGAAACCCAGCAAAACTCTAGTTCAAATCAGAAAATTTCAAGCCCTAATCAGAAAATTTCTAGTCTAGAAATTGTACCCAGTCCTAAAATTGTAGATATAACAGATATTGTTGTTCAAACATCAGTTGATCTTCAAAAATCTGTTGCTACAAAAATAACAGTTGCTGCTAAAACTACACCTTCTGCTAAAATGTTAGCTGATCCAAAAACATATGTTGTTGATAGAAAATTAGTTGATCCTAAAAAAAATATTGCCAAAACAACTGCTGAAATTTCAAAATCTGCCAAAATTTGCACTACAACTCAAACTGTCCCTAAAAATAAGATTGAAAACAGCAAAATAATGGAAACACAAACAGAAAAACCAATTGTAGATAAAGAAGAAAAACACACTCAAACTACAGTTACTAAAGAAAAAATTAGGAAATTAGGAAAAACACAAACACCATTTAACATCCAAACCGAACTTGCCAAACTGAAAATACCAATTCCTTTGACAGAGTTGGTAAAACATGATTTATACAAATCATAGATCACTGAAACTTTGAACATCAATGAAGGAGAAGACTTTGTAAATCTAAATGATGATAAACCAGAACTAATTTTTGGCCCAAAGGTCAATGGAAAACATCAAGAAGGTGGTGTTCCTCCTTTCTACATTAGCTTGAGTATACATGATCAAATCCTACACAATGCTATGCTAGATTTAGGAGCATCCCACAATTTAATGCCAAAATCCATTATGGAAACTTTGAATTTAGATGTTACTAGACCATACAAAGATCTCTTCTCTTTTGACTCTAATAAAGTCAAATGTCTTGGCTTAATAAAAGATTTATGTGTCACTTTAGTCCAATACCCAAGAAAAATTATAGTCATGGATATTGTAGTAGTTGATATCCCTCCCAAGTATGGAATGCTATTATCTCGCTCATGGGGAGAAAAATTGTAGGGATATCTACAATTAGACATGTCTTATGCCAGTATTTCAGTATTTGGTCAACCCAAGAAACTTTACACAGAAACTCTAATGAAGTACATGGTCAGTAGTACAAAACAACCTCATAACTATCCAATTTACTCTGTACACTCTGATATGGATTCCTTCATTTTATGTAATTCAGATTCTGGCATAAATAAAAACACAGCTTTAAAACAAAAAAAGAAGTTGACAGTGACAACATATTTCATGAATCAATGTGGCACTTAGAATTTGATGGTTCAGTAAACAAACTAGGAGCAGGAGCAGGAGTTTGGATTCATAACATGGAAAAAAATCATTCATAAGGTCATGCCTTTAGATTAAAATTCAAATGTACAAACAACATGGCAGAGTACGAAGCTTTGATTTTAAGACTACATATTGTTAGAAATTTAGGAGGCAAAAGAGTTTCTATCATGGGATACTCTGACTTAATTGTAAAACAAATTAGAGGAGAATATTCTGTGTATAACCCTAGATTAAGTCAATATTGAGAAATAGTTTTAGATCTGATTAAAGAATTACTTGAATGTGACTTTGCTGTAATTCCTAGAAAACAAAACATACAAGCACACAATTTAGCAACTTTTTCTAGTACCTGCAATCTGCCTTTTCAACCAAATCACCAATATACAGCAGAGGTAAGACACAAGCCTACTATAGCAGACAACTTAAAATATTGGCAAATTTTTACACAAGATACTCAAATCTATCACTTTATGAATGCTGAGGGAGAATTCAATAATTGTAACATAGATACAGATTGTACAGTAGATGATAAAATAGACAGTGAGATAGATGTAAATAATTAATATTTCACTGAACCCACTAAATTCACTCAAGTAGAAATAGACAAAATAGAAAAAGTAGAAATAGAAGAATTAGCAGATGATGATTCTGATATTTTAAACCTTAAGAATAACTTTTTACCTAAGGGATTATCCACATTAGAAGACCTTTTTTATTCAAATGATGTTGCAAGAAAACCAAAAATGGAACCATTAAGATTAGACATAGAAGAATGCAATATAGGAACAGAACAAAGGCCTAAACTCATCAAACTTTCCGAAGCATTATCTCAAGAAGAAAAACTGAAATACATAGCTCTGTTTAAGGAATTTCAGGATGTATTTGCATGGAGTTATGAAGACCTTAAATCTTATGACACTAGCATAATACAACACAAAATACCTATCAAAGAAGATCAGAAACCATTCAAACATAAGCTTAGAAGAATCAATCCAGTTCTTATGCCTTTGATTGAAAAAGAGGTAAAGAGGATGTATGAAGCACAGATCATTGCACCTATAAGATATTCTGTTTGGGTTTCAAACTTAGTTCCCACTAGGAAGAAAACAGGGGAAATCAGACTTTGTGTTGATTTTCGGAATTTAAACAAAGTGTCCTTAAAAGATAACTACCCTCTCCCCAAGATGGATCATATTTTACAGAGGGTGGTTGGTTCATCCAGGATATCATTACTTGATGGATTCTCTAGGAAAAATTAAATCTTAGTTCAGGCAGAAGACCAACCAAAGACAATATTTACTACTCCATGGGGTATTGTCATGTATTTGAAAATGCCTTTTGGATTAATGAATGCAGGAGACACATTCCATAGAGCTATGGACATAGCTTTTTCCAAAGAAATTCATGATTTTCTTGTAATTTATCTAGATGGTATAACTGTATTTTCGCAAACTGACAATGAACATCTAGATCATCTAAGACAAGTGTTTATTATATGCAGGAAATTTGGTATTTCTTTGAATCCCAAAAAGACTCTATTTGGACTTGAAGAAGGTAAACTATTAGGACATATAATATCAAAAGAAGGAATTAGGATAGACCCCGCTAGAATAGAGGCCATTTTGAACATAAGCCATCCTAGGAATATTAAGGAAATGTAGACTTTCTTAGGTAAGATTAATTTTCTCAGAAGATTCATTTCAAATTTAACAAAAATAATTAGAGAACTAAATAACATGTTAAAGAAAAACTCAGCACTTAAATGGACAATAGAGGCCAAACAATCCTTTGAATCAATTAAACAAGCCCTTACAAGAACACCAGTCCTAATAAGTCTTGATTTAAAGATTGTATTTTTTTTTGTGAGAACACACTACTATTGTTGTGGTTCTTGGAAGAATGACCAAGAGTTGTGAAAAAACCATTTCTTTTGACAAATCACTAAAGTTGTGAAGTGTAACATAATGGAAAAACAGCATTAAAACAAAAAGACTATCAAATGCTGAGTGTACATCTGGTAGACTACAACATATACAGTTGATGAGTTAGGACATTCTTATATGTCTTTGATGGAAAAGAGAGCAAATGGATACCAGCTGGAGATATGACGCCGAGTCATAGCTACAAACTCAACATTGAAGACAAGGTTTCATCAAAACTCATGGCTAAGTAAACTGTCGAATTTTAGATATAAATTTTATTTCCAAATTATATGGTCGGGGAAGATGGCGACTCATATCGATGAAGCTTTCAGATTCACCATGGTATGCAGATATCATATTTGTATTACTAAATTTACAAGCTCCTCCTGGATTGTCAAGAACTAAAGCTAGATTTTTAAATTTAAGGGCAATGAAATTTTGTATCATAGATAATGCTCTGTTTTGGAAAGATCATGGTGGCATTTTATTGAATTGTTTACTTAAAGATGAAGCTAATAAAGTTATGGAAGAGTTTCATGTAGGTGACTGTGGAGGACATCTTTACTAGAAATCAACTACAGATAAAATCTTGAGGGTTGGTTTTTATTGGCCCACTCCCTTTGCAGATGTAAGAAAGTATGTGACCTCCTGTTACAAATGTCAGATCTTTGAAGGGAAGAAAAAGCTATTACATTTACCCCTTAAACCCATCTCCACAGAAATTCCTTTTCAGTAATGGGGTTTAGACTTCATTGGTGAAATTCACCCACCCTCCTCAGCCCAACACAAATGGATTTTGACAGCCATAGACAATTTTACCAAGTGGATAGAAGAAATTCCTTCTAGGCAAGCCACTGATTCTGTCATAATCTCATTCCTAGAAAACAATATATTGTCTAGATTTGGATGCCCCCAAAATCTCATTACTAATAATGCAGCTGCTTTCAAGTCTAAGAAAATGATTGACTTCTGTAACAAATACCACATTAGCCTTGGCCATTCCACTGCTTATTACCCTCAAGGTAATGGTCTTGTTGAATCCTCAAATAAAAGCCTTGTTAATATCATCAAGAAACTACTAGAAGACAACAAAAAGACCTGGAACAAAAGGTTAGTTAATGCCTTATGGGCAGACAGACATAAAGAAGTCCATTGGTACATCCCCTTATCAGCTTGTATATGGGATGGCTGTTATTTTTCCATCCTCTTTAGGAGTGTCAGTGATGAAGATGATCCAAGAACTGCAAGAAGAAACCAATGATAACCAGAGAAGGATAAATCAGACTATACACTTGTAGCAAACCAGGGAAGAAGTCTATGTCAAGTCAAAAGTTGTTCAAGATAAGATTAAAAATATATTTGACAAGAAGACAAAGGAAGATTATTTTTACATAGGTGACAAAGTTCTTCAGTGGGATTCCAGGAGAGAAGAAAAAGGTAAACATGGTAAATTTGTTTTCCTATGGAAAGGATCCTATGTCATTTATGGTTACAAAGGTAACAATGCATTCTTTTTGAAGGAGTTAGATGGATCAGATCTTCCAGGTGGACCTATCAATGGTAGGATGCTGAAGCATTACTATTCCCCTGATAAACATTAACTCACTTTGTTTACTTTACTCAATGTACATAACATTGTAGAGTTTAGATTGGATTGGATGTTTTTCTTCCAAAGTTGAAGCCCAGAGAGAAGGCCCTAAGCTTTGAAAGACAAAATATCATAAGTATGAATAATGCAGAGCTCAGAAAACAGTTCCAAGGCAAAGCACAGTCAAAATTCAAGGCTACTGATCTTAAAGTTTTTGACATTTCCCCAAGAAATGCCATCCCCATGTGGAGCCACTGTTAAGGTCCTAAAATAATAGAATTCATAATTTTGAATTGACTATCATTTGTCTTGTAATATGTACATATTTTACTTTTTGCAAAATTGTTTTCCCATATTAAAAATAAAAAATATAAAGAGGGTAAAAGTCCTAAAAGAAAAATCAAAGGACTTAAAGAAAAAGATCAAAAAAAAATATAAGAAATGAACCCCAACAAAAAAAGAGATAAAAGTATATCATAAAAGTGATGCAAATTCAAATGCCACTACTTTTTACTTTACTTTGCAAAATAAGATTGTGTGTAGCTTGTCAAAAATGCCACAATCCATGAAGGTCAAACTACTTAATCTTGACATTTCATGCTTTAAATTTCATGCTGATAGATAGAGAATAAAGATCTAGCAAAATTGTTTAATCTTGGCAGATCAGTAGTTAGACAGAGAATAAAAAATGAGCTCAATAGTTTAATCTGAGCCATTGGAAGTAATAAGGATAGAATTAGATAGTTTGTTGTTAAAAGAAAAATGTATATGGGTCTGCAAGCTCAAATGCACCCAAAGAAATGAAGAAAAAATGTTAGGGTAGCTGATGGGTAGGAAAAAACAGTTTTCGCAAGGCATGAATAGCAGAAAAATGGTCATTTCATACTTACTAATTTCCCTCTAAATTCATTTTCCCTTGTAAAAATACCCCCTCCCCTTCATTTTAATCCTTTTCCCCTTAACTCTTTTTCCCTTACAAAAAAACTCATTTTACTTTGGAAAAGTAAAATCCCTTTAATTAACTTCCATTTTCATTCAAAAATACACCAAAAACCCCCAAAATATCTTTATCCTAAGTCTAAATAGTTAAATTTATATATTGGGTCCCACTACGAAACATCCCTTCCCGATATAAGGTTTTTACATTAAAACTTAGTGTATAATCGTGCACTTGTCCATTTAACCCCCCGTTCTAATCCCATGTTTAATTTCATTATATATTAACTCCCATTAAAACCTTTACCCCGTATATATTAATTCCTTATTATAAAGTCCCAACCCTTATGTTAATTAACATATAATATTATTATATCATCCCGCCTGTATACATTTTTGGACCCACTCATTATAAATCCCGACCATATATATTAAGCCATAGCTTATATGCATACAACTCATCACATTATGTTAAACAGGGCCCCACGCCTATCGAATCCCCCACGCCTATCAAATCCCCAATGAAATTCTGCTATTCGCTCAACCATCAGATCACGATTGAGCAGATCCGACGACCAATAATGTTTATCGCACGCTCGAATGCCCGACTTTTAACCACTCGAGACCTTGCGAAATGCACGGTTTTCGAATCCCAACTCCAATATTGGTTAAAAAAAACTCATATAGTCGCCCTTTGCAAAGCCTTTTTCACCTTTTCTGTTACTGATTGCGTAAATACAGTTCTGTCAACCTGTTTTCGAGCTAACAAATCGTTGTCGACCTTATTTCCAACCATTTTTACCATAATTCAAGACCATTTGTTGCTACAGCCGGTGCACAACCGGTGCAAGACCAATCTAAAGCCTATAAAGACTAGTGAAGTCTCAGAAAACTTTCTGTTGCCTCAAAGAACCTTTCTGCAAATCAAAAAGCTTCTTTTCTCCAAGTATTCTTGAAATACCACGGCATTTACTTACAACAAGAAAGTAATCAGTAATTGAATACGTTAGGAGCCTTTGTAGACCCAAAAAAGAAAGCCCTGTTGCTTCCCTATCCTTTTTTTTGCAGACCCTAGGCATATTTTCACAGAATTCCCAAGTCTGAGACTACTTTGATCACATAGAGTAAATTTAACCAATTAAAGCATTGTAGACCAGAGGATGAACCACCGTTTCATTCTAAACCCTTCTGTAGACTGTAAATATCTTTCAGAGGTTTTCCTAAAGGCCTGAATCTGTTTTTCTAAGATAAAATAAGTAATTAATTGATAAATCAAACAAAACAATGGCTTCCCAAGGAATTGTAACTGTCAATCCCTTGCAACCTCCAGTTATAGATGTGGAACACACTCCTTTAGAAAACAAAGATTTTAAAATTAGTGACCCTGTCACTGAGTTTAACCTTCTTGAGCTCCACTGCTGGAGCCATGACAAATCAATTGATCAAGCTGATGAGGTTTTCATTTGGGAGTCTAATTTTCCTAAGTATGTAGTCCCATAGACCTTCCAGTGTCCAGAGGTGATTAGACTTTGCCAAACTTGTTATTTCCCTAAGAAAAGAGCCCTAATAACCCCTGGTAAAGAAATTATGTTCACTATCACCGTTGAATCAATAAATCAAATGTTGTAGATTCAACCTAAGCCAGATGAAACCCCTTTGTCCATTGAGACCCTTACCCAGCTATACCTTAATCAAGACTTCCCCAAGAGGTTCCAGATATTCCAAACTTTCATCCCCTCATCTGTAGAGACTCCCAAGACTAATCCTCCTTACCCATTTGCAATATTTTCTGAGAGAACCAGGCATATCATCACTATGTTGTCATGTATCCTGGGTTATTTCACAGATGAGCATGTTGATGCTTCAGTCTTAGGTTTCTTGTCTATTTTCACACTTGGTCAGCCTCCTCTGACCATATTCAATTTTTCCCAATAACTTGCTGACTCAATCCATGAACAGTTGGTCAAATTACCTGAAGAAGGTGTCTTCAAATATTCATTAGTATTTTTCCACATGTTTTTATACTTCCAGTCTGAAAAATTTGCCATCAACCTTCAAGAGATGGATGTTGAAGGTAATCCATAGTTAATTATCTTTTGGACTCCATTAATCAGAAAAGACTCCACACAGTCCACCTACACAGAATTCATTGACTCTTTCATCCATCCAATTGACAACATGCTGAACAACAGCAATCAACCAAGATTCAGTGAAGAAATTAAAAAGATCCTGCAATTATCAGAGCATAGTAGGACAGGAGATTGGTACCTCTATCAGAATCACACACAGATTAGGGTATATGGATCTAATCTTTTTTCCATATAAGCTACCCAAATACCTCCCAATGAGGTTGTTTACACTTGAGTATATTAGGCAAATCCTTAATTATGATGCAATTAATTTCTTGGCGGCCAAAAAGAAGACACATTTCAAGATTAAGAATCAGGTTGGCCCTTTTATTTTCAACAGTAGAGATGCAGGTCCACAAGCAGAAAAATATTTGTAGGAATTTAAGTTTAGTTAGAGTTACCAGTGGTATTATGATCCTTTAGGAGTAATAAGCAAGTTAAGAGTTAAATGTAAATTAACTCCTTATGTACATGAGTCAAAGCCAGACATTGAGAAATACTCTAATCAGTGTGAATGGTTGGAGAAAACTTTGAAAGAGGAAGAGAAGCAAGGTGATACTAGTTCCATCTTGCAGACTCCAGCCCAAGAAGATAGGAACTCAAAAAGAGTCAGAGAAGAAGGATCATACTCAGCACAAACTACAACTGAAACAAAATTTAAATTGATTTACAGGAAGAAACCAAAATTAAATCATGTAAATGAAGAAGTAGAAACTATTGAAGTGATTGACACAGATGCAGTGGTAAAAGATAATGCACTACCTGCAGTTTCTAAAGAAACACACCAGCCTTCAACTTCAAACACTCGAATGATTTAGAAACAGCATAGTGTTGAAATATCTTCATCCAGTAAGCCAGCAGAGAAAGAGCAGGATATTATGCAGAAGTACAAAGAAATAAAGATCAGAAATGAAGCCTTAAAGGCTGATACATACACCCAATACTAGAAACAGTCACCTAGTGATCAAGGCAAATTGCTTTCTGCATTTGACTACAAAACTAGAAAGATGCAGATGACCTTCCTGCAGCCCACAACCAAGCATCCCAAATCATCATCAGATTATAAAAAGACATCCTATGAAGTTCAAGAAAAAGATTTTCATCCTATTGACCAGATATAATTTCACAAGCAATCTGGTGAAATGATGTATTCTACAATGACAAATAAAGCCATGAGTGTACAAAAGCTGCAAAACACTCTAGGGAATATCAGAGATCAGCTCAAATAAGAAAAGGCATCTTCACAGGCTAAGGATAACAGAATCAAATCACTGGAAGATTTGTTTATTGAAGTAGGATATGATCCAACAAATGTCAAAGTTGCAGATGAACTAATAAAGAAGAAAGATGCAGACATTGTTGCATTAAAGAAGCAACTAAAACTGTCTCCTACTAAACATCCACAGGAAAAGGAAGTGTTAGAAAATGAAGGACAAAAATATGAGATGATGATTCTCATTCTTTAGTTAATTTCCCCGTGGAAAGAAATGGAAAATGAGATGGACAAGTTAGTGCAGGATAAAAAGGCCATATCAGAAGAAGCCCCTGTCATTGTTATTCTAGTAGTCACTATTGTTGTTCCTTCTGCCTTAGTAGAATCATTGGCCCCTTGAGTTCCAATAGCTACAACACTTCATGTTACATCAACTACCACTTCAGCAATAAATTCATCTACAACAACAACATAGCCTACAAATGAAGCAAGTAAACTAGTTAAAACAATGCAGGAAATGTCTATCCAGACAAATGAAATCAACAGACTCAAAGAATAGTTGAAAAGTCTGAGTAGTGAGAAGAAAATAGTTCAGATTATGCACAATAATGAAGTACAAAAGACAAACAGGTTGACAGAAAATTTGAAGAAATTAGATAAATATTTAACACTGAAAGAACCAATGGCACAAGCCAAGAAAAAACTATGGTCCAATATCATTGAATTTGTCAATGATATTTGGCCATCCATTCAGGTTATCTATGAACAAAATGATTTAATCAAATCAGTAGGTGAAGCCATCCAAAAAATCAAAGAAGAACTTGGTAAGAAGCCAGAAGAGGCTAATGAAATCATAAAATTCCTTAATTCCAAGAATAAGCAGGAACTAGAAGAAATTGGAATTAGTGACAAGACAGATACAATTCTTGAAGTCAGGAAGGTGATTTCAAAGATAAACTTAATGATACAACTAGAAGAAAAATGTCAAAACATGGAGCTTCGCATAACTAGATTCATGACGAAGTTTGATATTCTGAGACAGAAAGGATTGTCAAATCCACTGGTTATTAATGAAAGATTGATGAAGCAAGAGGATTATGATAAAAAAAATTAGAGAAGCGGCTAAAGAACAAGCAAACAATTCAGCCATGCAGGGAATTTCAACAGGGGAAGTAATTTACAAGAGTTTTGAGAACTTTTTTTACCTACATCATGAGGTAAAACATTTATTTATCAACAAGCCTACATTTTCAAAGTATACAGAGGTTGATGAGATATTCAGAAGGATGGTAAAAATCAAGTTACCAAAAGCAAAAACTTGGGAGAAATTGACTGATTAAATATGAAGGTAAAACAGTGAAAACAGAGCAGTGACAGTCAAAGAGTATTAGAGTTAAAGTGTATCAGATAAAAGTCAGAGGTTAAAATCAAATAGAAATTACAAATCAGAGTTAAATACTACTAGTGTAAAGGATACTCAACTGCCTAACAAACATCTAGTGTTAAAGTAGGGACATCTTGCATTAGTTAGATAGCTATCTCTATCTTCTTGCAAGAAGATATTTATTTTTCCTTGAATAATTCCTAAGTTTGTTCTAGGATATTTTGTAAGAGTTTTTGTATAAATACTTCACATTTCAAAGTATTGCAGTATGGATTGTGGATTGATAAACACTTTTATAGATGTACTGATATGAACCATAGGGTTCTTTGTACCATTTTCAAGTCAGCGGACTGGATTGAGAAATAAAGAGATTATATTACAAGATCGATGAGTTGAGCAACTTCAGTGAAGTATTCTAATTTTTTTTCTGTTTTTATCTGAAGTTTTCACATACTTGCATGTTTTCTAAATCTAAATGTATAACAAAATTTTTATTTCAGAATACTTTTAAAAACGCTCTATCTTGAACTGTTATGTCATTTTCATGTTTTCTGCTGATATCCACATTAGGGAATTATTAATTGCTCCCTATTTCTGATTGACCTTTGTCTTTTCCCTCATTATCTGGATCTGAGAACCCTTAATTTCTCTCTCATCCCAATTAAGACCAATTTCACCATCAACCTAAGGATCTCAAGTTACTCAGCTATCTTGCCCTATGAACACTTCCCTTTAGAACCTTGATTCTAATCTGACTGCTTGATACATTGACTCCATTATCCCAATGGAATTTAGACCTACATTATCCATCTAAACTAGTGATTCCACTAGCAAACCAAACCCATAATCAAAATCCCAATCAATCCCACATAACTAGGCTAAAATCAACAAAGATAAATCATATAGAGAGAGCCCTCTCTAAGAATTACAAAGGCTAGATCGTAAGGCTTAAAAGTAGGTTTGTGGTTACCTCTAATATTATTTAAACCAAAATATAAACAAGCCTTGAGAATTATTGGAGTGATATCAAATTGACCTAGAAGATATACACAGTAATGACAAAAGAAACCCCTCCATTAACCAAAATAAAGCACGGCGTTAGCGTCGTGGTAACGACAGCTGATTTAGACAATGGCCATGACACGGTTTGAATCCCGCCATAGCCAGGGCAACAAGAACCACTAGGCCAGTTCGATGCATAATCGAACTCACGACCTCACGAAGGCTAGGGATTTCTCTTGCATGCATTACAAGAAATAGAAAATGCCCAATGCCGTGCAAGCATTGCAGCACTGCAAGTGTGAATATCCAGACTTGAATCTTTAAATTGAGACACAAAATAAGGGACACAGGCAGGAAAAATTTGGAAGAAAAAAGGGGGCATTCCTCATGAATCAATGGAGCAGGAAAAAGCATTCACCACAATCCAAAAGCAGGCACCTACAAAATAAAATATACCCAGAAAATAAAGGTCAATTGAGGGGAAAATAAAATAAAAGCATCAAATATCTTAGCCTTTTGGAGTCCATAATCATCGCTAGAAGCCATGGCCGTCCGACGTCAGATCACAAGAAAATCACCAAAAACAACAGATAACAATCTTCCCGTTGGTTACATAAACAAGGTGGGTTTGACCATGATGGGCATCCACAATCGCGAATGACATGCATAACACAGAACATAGACCTCACACAACAAAACTAATGGAGCGGAAAATAATGGGAGTTTGAATTTTTAAAAAAAAAAAAAAAAAAACCATGCATTCGGGCTAGCATTCCATTTAGTAGTCGAACAGCGGAGGGGAGCGGGGTGGCGGAGGTGGTGTGCAGAGGGGAGCGGTGCCCACCATGAGGAACAAAAGTGGGAGGTAGGTTGGAGGCGGGGCATCGAACGATAAGTGTTCCATCATCAGACTTGGTCACAGACGGGGACTCCATTTCATAGAAGAGTAAACTACTCCATTTAAAAAATTAAAAAAAAAAAAAAAAAACCCACCCTCCTTCCACCCTGAGGTTGAAATAGGAAAACCTTCTGCTAATAATTTATCGTCGTAGAGGAGAGTCCAACTTCTCTCAAGAATAAACAATATCCCATCACAGTGTATTCAAATATCATATCTATTTTCAAAAGAATATGTATATATTAATTTGAACGGAACTTTATGACGTAGCTAAAGACCTCAAGAAACAAATAGATCTATATTATTACAAAACATTTTTACAAGATAAACAATGGTCTGACATCCCCAGGGAAAATACTTTGTGTTCTGAAAAGACAAAATATGGTGTCTCCTATGCTAAGTTGCTAGTTGGAATTTACTCCCAACCACCGCCATGAATAAATAGTGGCACAGCCCACAACTTCATCAATTTTTGACAACAGAGAAGGACAAGGAGAAGATCCGAGATCCGGAGGCGTTTTCATGCAACATAGAAAACAATGTACCCGAGCCTTTAACTCTGCATTTATTTCCATCTACCGCATTGACTTACCTTTTTCCTGCACTTTGCCACCCATAAATTTTATAGTTTACCCATAATCCTTATCATTGTTAAGCTAAATTCTTGCCGATGCAATATCGACAGGACCCACATATACCAGCCACTACATTGCAAAACCCGTAAACCCTTTGTATTTCCACAAAAACCTTTGATTCGTGCATTTCGCGCGTACCAAAATTACCGTGTCGCCACCCACAATTCGCAAGATTTAAGTCTTAACCTTAAGCCCTTCACTGTATGCTATGTTTCCACTGATGCGATATCAGCAGGACCCACCTAAACCTTTACCACCTGCAAGTGTGCAATCGCAAGCTTTTAAGTTTACCTTCCGTCGCCTGCAAGATAAGTTATTTTCGATGCAATGCGACAAGTGCATTTCACACATCGCAACGTTTTGTGTTTACCCGTAAATTTCCACAAGTTATGTTATTTGTTTTTTGATGTGATATCGTTGTCACATATCGCAATCGCAATCTTTTAACTTTTCTGTTGAATCGCCCATAGGATATGTTATTTTGGGTGCAATGTGATATGTGCTATGTCACTATCGCACATCGCAGCGCGCAAATTTTAAAGGATAGCGCTAAAAGTTAAAGTTTGAAATTGCTTAATTGCGCAGATGCGATGTGGACCAGAACCACATTAAATAAAGTTTGAAGTCCACCCTTTTAAGATTTGAACGCGTTTCCATGTGTTTTCTTGTGTAATTCATGAATAAGGCCTATGTGCCGATTTAATGAAATAATAGGTCTTTTGACAACCCAAGGACGATTAGTTGTTGAACATCTGTTTGGAAATTGAATCACATTGATTAGAATTAGGATTTTAAGCTTCATCCATTTGTATAAGAAATTTAATTTCAATTTTTTTCATTGAGTTGAATAGAAAAATGAATTTCATTCCTCTCCTGTGTTGTATACTGCTTATGTGTATTTTTTTACTTATGTATTTGTTGTATTCTTTGTGTTGGGGGAAACACATTTCCTCTATTTATTGTAATCAGAAATTCCAACATGGTATCGGAGCAAGTCTAGGCTTCCAGTCAAAGAAGCACAAGCTCGCTCTCTTTGCTATAGAATCTGTAAGATTGGTTTGAAGAAGTGAATTTATCCAGCAGCGAGAAAGCTTCTGTTTTACACAATCAAGAAGAGTTTTTGTTTAACACAGTCAGAATGGCAGCAGCAGGCACAAGCCTGACAAATCCCAAACTACCACATTTTAATGGGAAGAACTATGACTATTGGGCCATGAAAATGAAGGCCTTGTTTTCTTCACAAGATATATGGGAGCTGGTGGAACAAGGTTTCCAGGAACCAGCAAATGCAATAGCGTTGGTTGCTTTTACAACAACAAAAAGGGACTTGTTGAGAGATAATAGGAAGAAGGACTTCAAAACCCTCTTCTATCCCTATCAAGCAATACATGAAAGTATTTTCCCAAGAATTGCAGCAGCAACAAAGTCCAAGGAGACATGGGATATTCTCAAGACAACCTATCAAGGCATGGAGAAAGTGAAGACAAAAAAATTATAAATTCTGAGTAGAGATTTTGAAACTCTCTATATGAAAGGTTCTGATAGCATAGACTCATTCTCCACACATGTGATTAGGTTAGTTACCCAGATAAGGTCTCATGGAGAGACACTTGAGGAAAGAAGAATAATGGAGAAAATCTTGAGAATTCTACCCTCAAGATTTGATGCCATAGTAGCGGCAATAGAAGAGAAAAATGATCTCTCAATACTTTCAGTGGATGAGCTTCATGCATCCTTGATGTCTCATGAACATAGACTGAACAGAATAAAAAAAATCCTCATTGGAGCATGCTTTCAAGACACAAATGAATTTTGGCTAAGGTAGAGGTTGAGGAAGATCAAACTACCGAGGACCAGAAAGAAGCCCACATCGAGGTGGAAAAAATAGCCCTGCAAACACAAGTGGAAGGGGCAGCAACCGGAATCAAAGTGAATGCTCAAGCCAACACCAAGCACAAGGACAAATGTATGAAAAATCCCAAGTCCAATGTCATTATTTTAAAAAGTATGGACATTATGCCAATGAATGTAGAAAGAAACAAAATGACATGAATAATAGAAAAAATGTAAATTTTGAAAAAGAAAGTAAGAAAAAAGTAATTTGCTTCTAACATGTAATGTATCACAAGAAAAAAAAGAAGATATATGGTTCTTAGACTCAAGTTGTAGTAACCACATGACTGGAAACATAGCAATGTTTGTCAATCTTGATGAAGATGTGAAATCTGAAGTGATAATAGGGACTGATAGCAAAGTCTCTGTCATGGGAAATGGAAGAGTGTCAATACTGACAAGGAAGGAAGAAAATAAATTTGAGCTAGATGTTTATTATGTACTCAGCCTGAAATTTAACCTTCTGAGCATTGGACAACTCGTGAGCAAGGGCTACAATGTGTTTTTTAAGAATTATGTGTGTACAATCATGGACATACCTCCAAGTAAAAAGGTCATTGCAGAAGTACATATGAAAAAGAATAGGATGTTTCCTCTCAAGCTCAGAACATACTTGAAGGAAGGAGTTGTGGTGGCAGTAGTTAGACAAGAGGTCTTTCAAGAAGAAGTTAAAGATGAAAATTGGTTATGGCATTTGAGATTTGGACATCTCAAATTTGGAGGTTTGAACCTCTTGCGTAACAAAGGAATGGAAAAGGGATTACCAATCATAGATAAACTAGATAGCCTATGTGAAGGCTGCATCTTGGGGAAAAAACACAGAGAACCCTTTCCAGCAGGAAAGAGTATAAGGGCAAAGGCACCCTTAGATATTGTCCACTCAGATTTGTATGGACCAATGCAAACTCCATCTCTAGATGGCAACCATTATGTCTTGACATTTATAGATGATTATACAAGAAATACATGGGTGTATTTCTTGAAACAGAAGAGTGAAGTGTTTGAACAGTTCTACCACTTCAAAGCTCTTGTAGAGAAGCAGAGTGGGAAATACATAAAAGTGCTAAGAACTGACAAAGGTGGAGAATATATCTCCAAATATTTCCTACATTTATGTAGGGAGAATGGCATACACAAGCAATTTACCACAAGGTATACACCACAACAAAATCGTGTTGCAGAAAGGAAGAACATGACCATCGTGGACATGGTCAGAAGCATGTTGAAGGAAAAGCACTTTCCAAATGAGTATTAGACAGAAGTTGTGCAACGTATATTTTGAATGGATGCCCAACCAATGCTGTTATGAACAGAGTTCTGGAAGAGGCATGGAGTGGAACAAGGAATTTTGTCCCTCACATGAAATTATTTGGATGTGTGGCATATGCACATGTCCCAGATCAGTTAAGAAAGAATTTGGACAACAAGGGGGAGAAATGTATCTTTGTTGGATACAGTGATGAATCAAAGGCCTATAAACTCTATAATCCATCCACCAAGAAAGTTATAATCAGCAGAGATGTGAAATTTATTGAAGAAGAAACTTGGGATGGAAGCTTAGAGAAAACAGTGAATGTGAAGACATGTATGTCTCACAGAGAGCAAGAGGAATGCACAACATCAAATAATTCCTCCACGGTGACTCCTCCTCCACCTACACAAGCACATCAGAACACACCACAAGTAGGAAACAAAACAGCCTTGAGAAATCAAGGAACTACTTCTCCAAGCACACCACAGGGATCAAAAACTCCCTTGAGTTCAAGTGGAAGTCCAAGCACACCAAGAAGACCAAGATTCAAAAATTTGAGTGAAATTGATGAGAAAGAAGCTGATAATAATAATGGTCTGAACTCTTTAATTTCTTTGTTTTTTCATGTTGATGACCCAATCCATTTTGAAGAAGTAGTCAAGGAAGAAAGATGGATTGAAGCAATGAATGAAGAGATTGGTGCAATAGAAAGAATGACACATGGGAGTTAGTGGACCTCCAACAAGGCAAAGAATTCATTGGAGTAAAATGGGTCTACAAGACAAAAAGTAATGTCGAAGGAAAAATAGAAAGACACAAGGAAAGACTTGTTGTGAAAGGCTACAAGCAACAGCAAGGAAGAGACTATAAAGAAAACTTTGCATCAGTTGCAAGGATGGAGACAGTGAGAACAATGTTGTCCATAGCAGCACAACAAAAGTGGAAAGTATACCAAATGGATGTGAAATCAACATTTCTAAATGGAGTGTTGAAAGAGGAGGTGTATGTTGAACAAACTCCAGGCTATGAGATTGAAGGGCTAGAGCACAAAGTGTGCAAGTTGAAGACAACTCTTTATGGGCTGAAGCAAGCACCAAGAGCATGGTATAGCAGGATTGATTCTTACTTGACAGAAAATGGATTTGAAAAATGTGATGGTGAACCGACATTGTACATTAAAAAAAATGATGGTAAGATCCTTATTGTTGTTTTATATGTAGATGATTTGATTTTCACTGGCAATGAATTTTCTCTCATTGTTGATTTTAAAGCAATCATGAAGAGTGAATTTGAAATGACTAATTTGGGTTTATTAAGATATTTTTTGGGCATAGAAGTAAAGAAAAATGAAAAGGGAATTTTTATTTCCCGAGAAAAATATATTGCAGAAATTTTAAAGAGATTTAACATGCAGCACAACAAAGTGTTGGAATTTCTGAGAATTCCAGAACAAAACTCCAAACCTCCGGACTTCAAACTGATTTGACCAAACTGCGATGAAAGATCGTGTTACAAACCTGCATGACATCACCACGCCCCAACTCCACACGATTGGCCTGTGATTGGCTGAGGACTGGGGCCCGTGAACTTCAAAACATTTATGAGCCATGTTTTATGAAAAATCGCATTACACTTTTCCCTGATGACGTCAGCTCCAAATGTGATGCAAAATTCTTTAGGGCGCAGTTTATAAACCTTTTCGGGTCCATTTTTAGATGTGGTGATGTAGGCACCAATGCTGCGCGATAATGCGTGATTGGTCCACACTGCCTATCGAGCTATCGGATGGTGGGGACTTCCTTAATGACGTGGCCACCTCTTTGAAATAAAAACAAAATTCCCGCGTTCAAAAAACTAAAGCTCTGTTTTCCAAACAAAGGAATATGAGGTTTTTTAATGCGGAATTTGACTATTCAACTAAAATGGAAAGAGGCTCTGTGACAGAAATTGCAGAAACAAAATTAGAAAGCAGCGACTATGGGCTAAGCAGTTGAAATTAAAATTTCAACACTCCCCCTTAAGTTAAACTGCTGGGTTATCAGTCATACCCATGCATTTCCTCAAATATTCAAAGCTTTTCTGCCCCAGTGGCTTTGTCAGTATATCTACAAATTGCTCCTGAGTCCTGCAATGTTTAAAAATAATTTATCCATTTTTCACTAGCTCCCTGATGTAGTGAAACTTAGCATCTATGTGCTTTGTCCTTTTGTGAAACACGGAATTTTTAGACAATGCTATGGCTGAGCTATTGTCACAATAAATAACTGTTCCTTTTAACTGTTATTGACATAAACTCCTCAACATTCTCCTCATCCACACTGCTTGACATGCTTCTACTGTAGCTACCACATACTCTGCCTCTGCTGTAGACAATGCTACAATAGGTTGCCTTTTAGAAGCCCATGAAATATCCCTTGAACCCATATGAAAAACATAACCAGATGTACTTTTCTGGTCATCTACACTTCTAGCCCAATCACTGTCAGTGTATCCAATTAACTCAGAATTTTCTAAAGTAGTATACAAAATACCATACTTTTTAGTTCCTTTCACATACCTCAAAATTATTTTTGTTGCCTGCCAATGTGCTTCTTTTGGCCTCTCCATGAATCTAAAAATTAAACTAACAACATGCATTATATCAGGCCTAGTTGCAGTCAAATACATGAGGTTGCCAACTATGCTGTTGTACAAGCTAGGATCAAAATCCTTGATGTCGTCATCTTTGCTGACTTTCAATCCCATTACTGTGGGTGTTATTGCTGCCTTGCAATCCTGCATGTTAAATCTTTCTAAAACTTCATTAACATATTTTTCTTGTAAGATGAAAATTCCATTTTCATTTTTCTCTACTTCTATTCCTAAGAATTATTTCAGCAAACCCATGTCAGTCATTTCAAATTCATCTTTCATGACTGTTTTAAAATTTTCAATAAGGTAATCATCATTACCTATGAAGATCACATCATCAACATATAAAACCACAATCAACATCTTACCATCTTTTTCTTTGATGTATAATGTGGGTTCTCCTTCACATTTCTCAAACCCATTTTCAAGTAGATAGGAATCTATCCTACTGTACCATGCTCTTGGTGCTTGCTTCAGCCCATAAAGAGATTTATTCAATCTGCAAACTTTTTTCCCTTGGCCCTTTTTCTCATAGCCTAGAGGTTGTTCAACATAAACCTCTTCCATTAACACTCCATTTAAAAACGCTGATTTTACATCCATTTGGTAAACCTTCCATTCATTTTGTGCTGCTCTGGACAGCACTGCTCTCACTGTTTCCATTCTTGCAATTGGTGCAAAAGTCTCCTCATAAAATCTTCCATGATGTTGCTTATAACCTTTGACAACAAGTTTGGTCTTGTGTCTCTCAATCTTACCTTCAGCATTACTCTTGCTCTTGTAGACCCATTTAACTCCAATAACTTCCTTACCTTTTGGGAGTTCAACCAAATCCCATGTTTTGTTCTTCTCTATTCCTTTAATTTCTTCATCCATGGCTTCTATCCATTTTCTATCTTTTATAGCTTCCTAAAAATGAATAGGATCATCAACATGACAATATAAAGAAAATAAAGAATTCATACCTTCATTTGTTATCTCTCGCTCATAAATTTCATTTAAATTTCTTAATCTTGTTCCTTTTTCATTAGATGTACTTGTGCTTGAAGTAGCTCCATTTTGTGTGCTTGGAGAAGCACTCTTATTGCTTCTTAATGGTGTTCTTACTCCTACTTGAGGTGTCCCTTGCTGTCCTTTTGTAGGTGGAGGTTGTGCTACCGATCAGGTATTATTTTCACCCACATCTTCTTCATCTTCATCATGAGACAAACAACTTTTAACATTGACTGTTTTCTCAATGCTTCCATCCCATTCTTCTTCTTCAATGAATTCCACATCTTTGCTTATAACAAATTTCTTTGTGGATGGGTTATATAATCTATATCCCTTGGATTCTTCACAATATCCAAGGAAGATGCACTTCTCCCCCTTATTGTCCAACTTATTCCTCAACTGTTCTGGAATGTGTGCATAAGCCACACACCCAAAAAATCTCATGTGGGTGACTCCCTGTTTTGTGCCACTCCACGCTTCTTCTGGAACTCTGTTCATTACAGCCTTTGTTGGGCATCTATTTAAAATATACACAGCACAATTTGTAGCTTCTTCCCAATACTCATTTGGCAAGTGTTTTTCCTTTAGCATACTTCTCACCATTTCCATTATGGTTCGATTCTTCCTTTCAGCAACACCATTTTGCTGCCGTGTGTACCGAGTTGTAAACTATTTGTGTATGTTGTTTTCTCTACAAAAATGCAGAAATTATTTTGAGATGTACTCACCTCCTCTATCAGTTCTAAGAACTTTGATATGCTACCCACTCTATTTCTCTACTAGAGCTTTAAAATGGAAAATGTTTTCAAAGACTTCACTTTTATATTTCAAGAAATAAACCCATACTTTCATTGTGAAATCATCAATGATGGTTAGCATGTAATTGCTCCCTGAAACTGATGATGTTTGCATCAGCCCACATAAATCTGAATGAATAATTTCTAAGGGTGCTTTCGCCCTTATGCTCCTTCCTGATGGAAAGTTTTCTCTGTGTTGTTTTCCCAAGATGCAGCCTTCACATAGGCTGTCTAGTTTCTCAATCAATGGTAGTCCTCTTACCATTCCTTTTCTGTGCATCAAATTCAGACCTCCGAAATTGAGATGTCCAAATCTCAAGTGCCATAACCAATTCTCATCTTTCACTTACTTCTAAAAGACCTCTTGAGCTACAGATGCTATATTTTTTTCTTTTCCCTTCAAATATGTATTCAGCTTGAGTGGAAACATTCTATTGCTGGTCATTTTTATTTCAGCAATAATCTTCTTGCTTGGAGGTATGTCCATTATTGTGCACACATCATTTTTAAAAAGTACATTGTAACCTTTGTTTATGAGCTGCCCAATGCTCAAAAGATTACACTTCAAGCCAGGAACATAGTACACATCTGGCACAAATTTCTTCTCACCATTTCTTGCACAGATACTAACTCTGCCTTTTCCCTTGACAGAAATCTTAGTATCAGTTCCTGTTGTTACTTCTGATTTAACTTCTTCATCAAGATTGGCAAACATTGCTATGTTTCCAGTCATGTGATTACTGTAGCCTGAATCTAAGAACCATACATCATCCTGTCTATCTTGTGCTACATTACATGTTAACAACACATTCTTTGGGTTCTTTTCTTCTCTTGCTACATTAGCATTCTTCCTATTATTCATGTCATTTTGCTTTTTCCTACACTCATTGGCCCATATTTTTTGCAATAATGAAATTGGACATTGGATTTGTCATACCTTTGTCCTTGAGCATGTTGGTGTCCACATTGTTGGCTGCTGCTTTGGCCGTGGCTTTTATTCTCACTGTTGCTCCTTCCATGTGAGTGTGTAGAGATATTTCTTCCTTCTCTGTTTTGGCTTCTGCCTCTTCCTCTTCTAAAAGGCATCTAGGTCTTGAAGGCATGTTCCAGAGATGGGTTTACTGATCTTCCCAATCTCTATTCATGAGTCATCAGTGAAGCATGGAGTTCATCTACTGTGAACTTTGAGAGATCCTTTGTCTCTTCAATGGTGGTAACAATAACATCAAACCTTGAGGGTAAGCTCCTCAACAGTTTCTCCACTATCCTTCTTTCTTCAAGTGTCTCTCCATGAGACCTTATCTGATTTACCATCCCAATCACATGTGTGAAGAATGATTCTATGTTATCAGACTCTTTCATACAGAGTTTCAAAATCTCTCCTCAGCAATTTCAGTTTTGTTGTCTTCACTTTCTCCATACCTTGATAGGCTATCTTCAGAGTATCCCATGCATCCTTGGATCTTTTGGCTGCTTCTATCCTTGGAAACACACTCTCATGTACTGCTTGATAGAGATAGAAGAGGGCCTTAGAGTCCTTCTTTCTATTTCTATTCAATAGATCCTTCTCTGCCTGTGTTAATACATTATACTCTTGTTCATCAACTGGTTCTTCAAAACCATCTTCTACAAATTCCCATAAGTCCTGGGAAGCAAACAAGGCTCTCATGATAATGGCCCAATAATCATAATTCTTCCCATTAAATTGGGGAAGCTGAGTATTTCCAATACTCATACTAGTGCTTGGTCCAGCCATTGATTATAAAATAAACTCAAAAATAAACTTGACTTTGTTTTTCTAAGCAAATTGTATTTCTTCTTTAAAGGAAAAAACTCTGTTTCTGAGGACTGCTCTTTTAAACTAAAAAACAACTCTGTTTTTTTTAGAAATACCTGGACTTTCATTCTATTGGGCTTGCTATAGTTCTATTGGTGAACTGCTGCAACAAATCCTTTTTCCTTCAGCTTCTTTAACACCTTCAAAGAGCCTGGATAAGCTCTGATACCATGTTGGAATTTCTGAGAATTCCATAACAAAACACAGAGAGAATAATACTCTCCTTTCAACATAGATAATTAAAAAAATATTGCTCACTGCTAGACAGAGGTTTCAAAAAGACTTCTATACCATTGACTGTAAAATCTATTACAAAAGAAAAACTTCCTCTAACAGAGGGATTACAAAAATTTGGACTGTTGCACAAACACAGTGCCAAGAAAAACTCTCTGTCACTCTATTTTTCAAAATTACACACTCTCTGTCTGTCTGTCTTTTGCCTTTGGGCACACACTGTTTTAACACTGTTGTGTGTATATAAAAAAAAAAATTACATTAACCTCCCAAGCTATTTCCTTTTGTGTCGCAGCACATGTAATAACAAAAAAACATATAACTAAAAATAAAAATGTGTATGGCCCACTAATCTCCTATTACAAAAGGTGCATATAACATATGTTAAAATATAACCCAAAGGTTTTATCGCGCCATATTAAAAAAAAACGTTATAACATAAAATTTTAACAAACCATAACTCCGAACCTCCGGACTTAAAACTGATTTAACCAAACTACGATGAAAAATCACATTACAAACCTGCATGACATCACCACACCCCAACTCCGCGCGATTAGCCTATGATTGGCTGAGGACTGGGGCCCACGGACTTAAAAAACTTATGAGCCATGTTTTATGAAAAATCGCATCACACTTTTCCCTAATGACGTTAGGCCCAAATGTGATGTGAAATTATTTAGGGTGCGATTTATAAACCTTTTTGAGTCCATTTTTAGATGTGGTGACGTAGGCACCAATTTTTCAGGATAACATGTGATTGGTCCATGCTACCTATCGAGCTGTCGGATGGTGGGGACCTCCTTAATGACGTGGCAACCTCGTTCAAATCAAAAAAAAATTATCGCGTTCAAAAAACTAAAGCTCTGTTTTCCAAAAAAAGGACTATGAGGGTTTTAAATGCAGAATTTTACTGTTCAACTAAAATGGAAAGCGACTCTGTGACAGAAATTTTAGAAACAAAATTAGAAAGTGGCAACTGTGGGCTGAGCAGTTGAAAGTGCCAATCTTGATGAAGATGTGAAATCTAAAGTGATAACAGGGACTGATAGCAAAGTCTCTGTCATGGGAAATGGAAGAGTGTCAATACTGTCAAGGAAGGAAGAAAATAAATTTGAGCTAGATGTTTATTATGTACTCAGCCTGAAATTTAACCTTCTGAGAATTGGACAACTCGTGAGAAAGGGATACAATGTGTTTTTTAAGAATGATGTGTGTACAATCATGGACATACTACCAAGTAAAAGGGTCATTGTAGAAGTGCATATGAAAAAGAATAGGATGTTTCCTCTCAAGCTCAGAACATACTTGAAGGAAGGAGTTGTGGTGGCAGCAGTCAAACAAGAGGTCTTTCAAGAAGAAGTTAAAGATGAAAATTGGCTATGGAATTTGATATTTGGACATCTCAAATTTGGAGGTTTGAACCTCTTGCATAGAAAAGGAATGGAAAAGGCATTACCACTCATAGAGAAACCATACAACCTATGTGAAGGCTGCATCTTGGGGAAAAAACACAAAGAATCCTTTTCAGCAGGAAAGAGTATAAGGGAAAAGGCACCCTTAGAGATTTTCCACTCAGATTTGTATGGACCAATGAAAACTCCATCTCTAGCTGGCAGCCATTATGTCTTGACATTTATAGATGATTATACAAGAAATACATGGGTGTATTTCTTGAAATAGAAGAGTGAAGTGTTTGAACAGTTCTACCACTTCAAAGCTCTTGTAGAGAAGCAGAGTGGGAAATACATAAAAGTGCTAAGAACTGACAGAGGTGGAGAATATATCTCCAAATATTTCCTACGTTTCTGTAGGGAGAATGGCATACACAAGTAGTTTACCACAAGGTATACACCACAACAAAATGGTGTTGCAGAAAGGAAGAACATGACCATCATGGACATGGTCAGAATCATGTTGAAGGAAAAACACTTGCCAAATGCTTATTGGGCAGAAGTTGTCAATTGTGCAGCATATATTTTGAATAGATGCCCAACCAAAGTTGTTATGAACATAGTTCTGGAAGAGGCATGGAGTGGAACAAGGAAATTTGTCACTCACATGAAAGTATTTGGATGTGTGGCATATGCACATGTCCCATATCAGTTAAGAAAGAAGTTGGATAGCAAGGGGGAGAAATGTATCTTTGTTGGATACAATGATGAATAAAAGGCCTATAAACTCTATAATCCATCCACCAAGAAAGTTATAATCAACAAAGATGTGAAATTTATTGAAGTAGAAACTTGGGATGGAAGCTTAGAAAAAACAGTGAATGTGAAGACATGTATGTCTCACGGAGAGCAAGAGGAATGCACAACATCAAATAATTCCTCCATGGTGACTCCTCCTCCACCTACACAAGCATTAGAACACACCACAAGTAGGAAACAAAACAGCCTTGAGAAATCAAGGAAGTGCTTCTCCAAGCACACCACAGGGATTAAAAACTCCCTCGAGTTTTAGTGGAACTCCAAGCACACCAAGAATACCAAGATTCAGAAATTTGAGTGAAATTGATGAGAAAGAAGCTGATAATAATAATGGTTTTAACTCTTTAATTTCATTGTTTTTTCATGTTGATGACCCAATCCATTTCGAAGAAGCAGTCAAGGAAGAAAAATGGATTGAAGCAATGAATGAAGAGATTGGTGCAATAGAAAAAATGACACATGGGAGTTAGTGGACCTCCCACAAGGTAAAGAAGTCATTGGAGTAAAATGGGTCTGCAAGACCAAAAGTAATGTTGAAGGCAAAATAGAAATACACAATGCAAGACTTGTTGTGAAAGGCTACAAGCAGCAGCAAGGAAGAGACTATGAAGAAACCTTTGCACCAGTTGCAAGGATGGAGACAGTGAGAACAGTGTTGTCCATAACAACGCAACAAAAGTGGAAAGTCTACCAAATGGATGTGAAATCAACATTTCTAAATGGAGTTTTGAAAGAGGAGGTGTATGTTGAACAACCTCCAGGCTATGAGATTGAAGGGTAAGATCACAAAGTGTGCAAGTTGAAGAAATCTCTTTATGGGCTGAAGCAAGCACCAAGAGCATGGTATAGCAGGATTGATGCTTACCTAACAGAAAATGGATTTGAAAAATGTGATGGTGAACCCACAATCTACATTAAAAAAAATGATGGTAAGATCCTTATTGTTGTTTTATATGTAGATGATTTGATTTTCACTGGCAATGAAGTTTCTTTCATTGTTGATTTTAAAGCAGTCATCAAGAGTGAATTTGAAATTACTAATTTGGGTTTATTAAGATATTTTTTGGGCATATAAGTAAAGAAAAATGAAAAGGGAATTTTTATTTCCCAAGCAAAATATGTTGCAAAATTTTTTAAGAGATTTAACATGCAGCACAACAAAGTGTCAGAATTTCTGAGAATTCCAGAACAAAACACAGAAAGAATAATACTCTCCTTTCAACATAGAGAATTAAAAAAAAATTTCTCACTTCCATACAGAGGTTTCAAAAAGACTTCTATACCATTCACTGTAGAATCTATTACAAAAGAAAAACTTCCTCTAACAGAGGGATTGCAAAAATTTGGACTGCTACACAAACACAGTGCCAAGAAAAACTCTCTGTCACTATATTTTTCAAAATTACACTCTCTGTCTGTTTGTCTTTTGCCTTCAGGCACACACTGTTTTAACAATGATGTGTGTATATAAAAAAAAAAAATTACATTAGCCTCCCGGGCTATTTCCTTTTGTGTCGCAGCACATGTAATAACAGAAAAACATATAACTAAAAATAAAAATGTGTATGGCCCACCGGGCTCCTATTACAAAAGGTGCATGTAACATATGTTAAAATATAACCCAAATGTTTTATCACACCATATTAAAAAAAACTTTATAACGTAAAAGTTTAACAAACCATAACTCCGAACCTCCAGACTTCAAACTGATTTAACCAAACTGCGATGAAAAATCGTGTTGCAAACCTGCATGACATCACCACGCCCCAACTCCGCGTGATCAGCCTGTGATTGGCCAAGGACTGGGGCCCGCGAACTTCAAAAAACTTATGAGCCATGTTCTATGAAAAATCATATTACACTTTTCCCTAATGATGTCAGTCCCAAATGTGATGCGAAATTCTTTAGGGCGCGGTTTATAAACCTTTTTGGGTCCGTTTTTAGATGTGGTGACGTAGGCACCAATGTTGCGCGATAACACGCGATTGTTCCACACTGCCTGTCGAGCTATCTATGGAGCTATAAAAAGGGTCTCTTTCACCTCTAATTACCTCACATTAATATGTCAATCCGGGAGCGTTTTGTTATTACAAAGAGTGACTCAAATGCGAAAACTATCATTTGTCGGAGTAATGCTAGTAGTACGGTGCCTAAGAAATACAAGAGTAAACGGATGCTTAATACGTAACTAAATTACTTCAAAAAATAAATCACACACTCGAGAAAAACTCAACGACTTATCGATCGAGGATTTCGTGCGTGATAACTCATCCCTTGAGAGCGATGGAAAGGAAACGAGCATAGACCGCTGAGCACAGGAGCATAGACGGGGCCGCTCAATACTCACTACGACCTTAGATCATCTCTCACACCAAATGCGAAGTAAATGGAACTTGACAAGTAAAGGATTGAACGACAATTGCGGAATGGAACAACAAACCTATAATGGAGCAAACGATAGAAATAACTAAGTCATGAGTTGTAACCAAACTTAATCCATTAATTCAAATGCACTCTTTGCAATCAAATAACATTCTTACACAAATGCAGCACTAATGGAACAACAATAACAATTAATGAATTATGGAACAATCTTTGATAAATGGAAAGCAGCGCACTTTTAATACATTTGAATAACAATCTGCCTCGATGGAAATCTGATAGTGTGCTTTCAAATAGAATGTTATTATTCTTGAATCAATGATTATAAAGACAACTTGCCTCAACAAATGTATGACACGCATATTCAATATAACGACTCTGTTAACAAAACGGTAAGAACATGCAATTAACTCTGAAAAGGATTAATAACTTGATGTAGGGTCAACACACGATTCTTGTACCTGTAAAAACCTCAATGATTCAATCTTTAACTTGAGCATGTAATATGAACTTTATAAAGCATATCAAATTACCAAATAATGCTGATAAACACAACCACCCGAGAAAATCAAGTCGTAATGGTACGAAGCGAAGTGTCCTCAGGGGCGGGCACTTAGCCTCCAAGGATACACTTGCCTTAAGTTACTCCAGAGACGCGAGAGATGGAATAATCACGAAAGCTTTCATTAACGCATCGATTCGAGAAATACATTGAACCAGTTCTCATGAAACTCAATAATCAAAAGTTGATGTCTTACAGAAATTACATAAAAGTGTATTCTCTATCTCCATATCAAACTAACGATATTGTCCCTTTATATAAAGGTGACGGCGAAGATGTCTAAGTGACAAGATAAATAAAGCGACGATCCCTCGGGATCGAAGATCTGAGGGATTAGACTCAAGCATGTTAACTCTTCATCTGTCATACTTTTCTTTTGCATAGAAATTTGGTGTCTTCACCTCCTTTTAAGTGCGTTGCCTCGATCTGTTTATCCTTGTTTGCATTCGGGTTCTGCGTCCGGAGAGACGACGAGTTATCTACGACTTTATCCATTCCTTTGGAAGCGGCAATTCCTTGTTTTCTCCTTTTCTGTGCTGAAAATAACTCAATATCGGTGGCTAAGTCTTGCATGTCAATTCTCACATGTTTTATTATAGTTCCTTATGATTTTCCAAAATTCGTGATACAAAAGGTTCATAAATTCTATTAAAAAATCCTTTGAAATAATCATCAAAAACATACGCTTAATTACTCCACACACCCCCACCTTTACCTTGTTTCATGTCCTCATGAAAACATTGTAGTTGACATGCAAGCGGTGAGGAGAATATCTTATGGAGAAGGAGTCTCATTCGGAGGCCTACGACCCATGGTGAGTGATTAGATAATTAAAGAGCGACGACTGTTTGCCCCTCGAGGCATCTCATACGGGGGCCTGGTATCTGGTGCGAGGTGCCAAATAATTGGAGTGCGGAATCTATATCCTAACCCGGGATGACACCACTTTCATAATGCTCTCGCCATAGAGGTTCAAACGGTTAGCGACTAACTCAAAAATTCTCATACTTGAATGGTTCCACGAGGGTACTGGATGTTTGGATCGAGAGATTCGATGCGAAATTTAGGGTGCATTAATGGCCAAGTCTTGGATGGAAAGAAAATATTCTAACACCCTTCAGAATAAGTGCCTCATCGCATGGGTCCTAAAGTTTCCACGGACACCGAGCGCAGTTATGAGGTTTCTATGAGCTCTCCACAAGCGTCTTTGGGTTCCTAGGCTCGGCCCTTACCCCAGTCAATCTAGACCATGTTCTATACTACCGAGAAAGTATCATAGGCTTTAAGCCACTTAATCCCGATTAACCTAGAATGAAATGAATAGCTTGAAATTGGATGTCTCAGAGCGAAAGGACCGGGGGTTTAACTCGGTCTCTACGATTTAGCACAAGGTCATGCAAATAGAGTTCACACAAATCTACTGGACTTTCACCCCATAATGTTTCTTGATCTATAAAGAGTCATTGACGGTGTTGATTTGTATAGGGGCACTACTGCTTTAACGACTTTTTATTTTTAATTGCAAATGCGTTCTAATAAAAAGCAGAGCATAGTTTTTAGAGCCCTACATGCTAAGACGTCATTGTATAAAGAACAGGGTATTCATATGTTTGATACGAGTGTCTAATCTATGGGATTTACACCTATGCAACTTCCTCTTGTTCCTTTTCGCCCATCCTTCACAAGCACTGGCTTTTGGCTTGATTGAGCGTCCACTAGTTCTTTCTTTGTAACTCTTCATATTTTCCAGAGGCAAATGCACTCTTTTAAGTTAGTTTGACTTCTTCTGGCTGCTTGCTTCATCATCTTGTGCTGAGGATTTTGTCTTCGGATCCTTTTTCCCTTTAAGTCGGTGGAGGCCCGGGAGTTTTACACTGAGCTTTCTTATTATGATGTTTAGATTTAGAACCCTTATTACCCACGAGAGGTGGTGTCTCACGATCTCAATTTCCTTGTCCATGTAGTCCTTATATCATCCTTTTACTGTTTAACACGAATATACGTTGATTTCCTCGGCATCATTTTGGAGCAGCAGTGGATTCTTAGTAGGGTTTTTGCAAGCGATGGAGCCGTTTCGTTGGCCTCTCTTTTCCCTCTTTACCTTACGGATTCTTTTTCGAATCCTAATTTGTTGTGCGTGAGCAGGTTACTCGTATTCAACAATTTATTATCGGATTTCCTTCATGACTTCTTAATTTCGAGCGTTTCATTCGAAGGAACAATAATCTACATGTAACTGTGGTGGATTATGACCAGTTGCTAAATATTCCTGCTTGGGGTTCTTCCTCCTTGTCTGCTGCTGGGCATTCTGGGGTATGAACCTCGGCCAGTTACATCTCTTCTGAGCAAGCTGTTGTTTGCTCCTACTCCCTCTATAATTTCCTCTTGTGAGCACAGGGAACAAATTGTTCCAGGATTCGGTATTTCCTCCCTCTTCATCATGAGACGGGCATGTCTTCTTCTTGGGGTTTGTACGTAGGGGTCCCTCACGGATTAGAAGGTTGGCCATACTTGCTCATATTAGCTGAAATGCTTTGCGGCCAAGTCATCATCTCCCGAGTAGGTCTTGTAATGGGCTATCTCCCTGTGTGCCCAGCTTCTTCCTCATGATCGTTACTGCTTCTATTTCTATTTCCAGAAAAGGTTCGATTTGCTTCTTCTTGGGTTGCTCGTCTTCAATTATCCTTTGGATTGAAATTTGGTGCTTCACTGGAGCCTTTTCGATCCTTCCTCGTATCCGAGAGCCAGCGAGACTGATTTTCACCCAGGGCTTATCTATGCTTCCTCTCATCACTGAGCTAGCAGAGCTGATTTGCGAGTTCCCTCTGGTTGCTGGGTGGATCCACTCGCATGCTTGCGCTTATGCTGGTTGTTACGATGTACTAGCGTCATATTCTACTGTGTTTCTTGCCGGGTTGTTCGGAGTGTGCTTATAGAATGTCTCTACGTTTTGAGGGATGTGTGGCTTTGTCAATCCCCCTTCAATTATTGCAATCTAGCTCTTCCCAAGTTGCTCGTCTGCTAGGGTGAGAGCTATGGCTAACAACTAGTCTCATATCAACCCATGATGACTAACGGGCACGACTCTACGTCATGTGCCTTTTTTACTACTTTTGTGCGACATCATGCGATAGGGAGTTCGGGAGTGCGAGTAAATTCTGAGAGCATTTACGCTTCAAAACGACTAACGTTTAAGATGTGGACGTGGTCTTACCACGATATCTTTCCTTCCTTCGCAGGTAATGTAGCTACGCCTTTGTTCTTGCCTAGCTACGTCGGGGAGGTTCTCCTAGGGTTGTTTGGAAGAACTCCCTTTCCCATATAATGATGTCAAATCGAAGCCTTCGTCTTGGAAAAATTTCCATGACCTTACATGTAATCGTTCCTTTTTTAATGTCCATCACCGGTCCGGTGGCTGGTAGTCTGAAACACTACGATTATGGCATCGGTGACCGCTATCAGCTTCCCCTTCTTTGTGGAATGATCATCACACATAGGGGTTACGCAAAAATTCCATTGCTACTTGTTTCATTAGACTCCTGATAGGCGATTGAAATAATTCAACCATCTGCTCTTTCCACGGGATCTCAGGCAGCAATGTGGAGATCTATGCCAGTGATTGAGCTCGCTCAATTGCCCTTCCTCCATGGTTTCCTGCTGAGAAATTCTAAATGGGACAGCAAAAACGTCTGTTTGAAACACGAGGGAGGATGATAATCGCAGGTTACGAGAAAAGAAAACACGGACAGTATGCAATGAGTGAGAAGCAGAAAGCAACTTGTACTGTGAAAATAGAAATGCCATGCCGATTAAAATATGCCAACTAAATTCGTATCACTAGTTTTCCCGAATGGTGTAGTGGACACGTAATACGAGGAGGAAATGATGAGGTTAACCTCCCCCCCCCGCAATGTGATAGGCTGTCCCAGCCGGCAAATAAAGGAGCGGCACCCGGTCTGCAATCAAGTCAGAAAGGAACAGCATATGGAATTATGCCATGTTGAAAAGGACAATGAATTACCGAAATCGAGGCGGAGAATTGATCGCGTATTATATAAGAGGCTGCTGTGTTATGATATGAGGCTGATGGATAGGGCATGTATCGTACTTGCCAATCTCAAGTGGTCATGGTCACTTCCGTTGTCATGATTGGTAATGATAAATGTTCATGCGATATATAAATCGGGAAATGACATATGATTAGTTCCTAGGATATAAGAAACAAAAGAGTATTAGTATCTTACCCATTGGTGTAAGCAAGGTGACTTCAATACCATTAACAGTACTCTGCTGCCAACAGGTGTCCATAACCTTGGCAGAGTTGTTTTTTTACCCTCGGAACCATAATCCTTTGTGCATACTTAGGAATGTTGTTATATCAAAATGTAGACCATTATGCTGGTTTGGTGACCAGTTAACCATAATGCCATTCACGAGGAAAGAGCGAAACGTGGACAGGCCGGCTCGTGATGAGACCTCCTGTTCCAAGGTTTGTTTATTTGATATACCTTTTGTACCATATCCCTGGTGTGGTGGCCAGAATGGGAATGCCACTTCACTTCCATCCTCATGATCATGGTAGGCTGGCTCTCAATGAGACCCCCTATCCTGCATTTGACAGTTCACATACTTTTTTTTTTCTCATAGAATACTTTTCCTTATTTATACACAAAGGGTGGTTCAACACTCCTTAAGAGTAGGAATGGTGGAAGAAGTCTTATTATCTCAATAGGAGGATATAAACTCTTTGCTCTTATTCCCAAGTACTAATAAAAAAAAGTTTAAGGGAATCAACATGACAAAGATAACCAATCAGGGCAAAATTAGTAAAACCATGTCAACAAAAGGTAAAAGATAAGTATGTCCTTCCATTTGTCCTCTTACTAATGCAGAGCCTTATAGATATAGCGATTTATGGTTTGCAGATTTCGGTATGTTGTGATTTTATATGTCATTGCACAAATACATAGTTGTATCTTAAAGACTAGAAAGAAGACGGGCAAGAAGCATCCTCATTTTAGATCAGCAAAAGAATAAGCTGTTTCACAAGGAGAGCAGAAGTATGCGAGTGGTGTTCCTTTGAAAAAGAAACAACGACGGATGAAAAAAAACAGCAAAAATGCAAATGCCGTTCCTTTGGGAAAAAGGAACAGCAAAAATAAAAATACTATAAAAACACTCAAAATGCCATTCCTTTGAAAAAGGAACAACAACAATAAAAGAATGCTGGTTCTTTGAAGAAAAAGAAGAGTGGTAACCAAAAGGAACAGCGGAAAATGTAACAATGCCGTTCCTTTGAAAAAGGAACAGCAGAGATCCCGAATGTTGTTCCTTTAGAAAAGGAACAGCAAAACAAGCAAAACCAACATCATAAAAAACACGCATATGCTATTTTTAGAAGAGCAAAAATCGAACTTTGTGAAACAAAAGGAACAACAAAAATGACAAGAAAATATTTAATTCAAACTTATGTACAAGAACCACTCAAAAAAAACAAGAACTTATGTACAAATTGCAAACAGAAATGAGCCCTTAATGAATTACAGGTGAGGAAGATTTCTCTTCCTCTCCTAAGATCTCCATATCAGTGTCTCGGCGTAGCTGCTGGCAGAAGGATTCCCGAGTGAGTGGTTTACGATAGAGACGGACTCGGTGGCCATTTACTTTGAATGCATATCCAGAACCGTTAATGGTGATTAGAGTAAGGGTTCCATTGTCATGCACCTTCTGGATTTCGTATGGTCCCAACCATCGAGTCTGAAGTTTTCCAGGGAAGTCCTGAAACCGGGAATCGTATAACAGAGCCCAGTCTCCCTCGTGGAAGACTTTGTGTTTGATGAGCGCATCATGCCATTTGGCTCGCTGCTGTTGAATCAATGCTGTATTTTGTAGTGCAGAGAGCCGAATTTCGTCTAATTCATTGATCTGCTGTAGTCGGTTGAGTTGTGCCTCGCTTAGATCTAGGCCAACTTCCTGTGCTGTCCGTAATGTTTGGATTTCGAATTCTATAGGAAAAATGGGTTGTTTTCCAAACACTAGTTGATAAGGTGAGTAACCGGTGGTGCTCCTCCATGTGGTTCGATAGGCCCAGAGTGCTTCAGGTAGTCGGGTAGCCCAATCACGCCTATGTGACGCAATGGTTTTTGTTAGGATTGATTCTATTATCTTATTGCTACTTTCTACCTGCCCATTCGCCTGTGGGTGATATGGAGTAGTGACTTTATGCTGGACATGATAATTGTTGAGTGTGGCAGTTAATTTATGCCCAACAAATTGTGGTCCTCCATCTGTAATTATTTCTCTGGGAAGGCCATAACGAACGAATAGATGGAACAGGAACTGTATGACAGAATCCTCTGTGGCTCTTGGCAATGCTTCTGCCTCAACCCATTTGGTGACATATTCTGTTGCCACCAAAATATATGTTTTCTGATTTGATGAAGGGTTGATGGGTCCAACGAAATCAAGAGCCCACCGTTCGAATGGTTCGATGACTAACTGTGGTTTCAGAGGCATCTCATCAGCTTGACCAAGTCGTCCTGCTCGCTGGCAGCTGTCACAGGCTTGGACAAACTTCTTTGCATCTTTGAAGATCGTAGGCCAGTAATATCCTGTCTGCAATACTTTATGTCCAGTTCTACGCTCAACGAAGTGCCCCCCACACGGTCCATCGTGACAGGCTTTTACGATGTCAAAGATTTCATCCTCTCTAACACATCGCCTTATATGCATGTCTGCTCCTGTGTGAAACAAATAGCCTCCAATCCATGAAAATCTAGAACTTTTCTGAATGATCTGCTTGCGCTCATTAGGAGTTAAATGTTTTGGTAATTTACCTACTGCGAGGTAGTTGGCAACATCAGCATACCAGGGTGTTTTAACGGCAACAGCAAACAGGTGCTCATCCGGAAATTGATCTTCCACTGCTGCTGTATCGCTTGATTTTGGTATTCTCGAAAGAAAATCGGCTACAGGGTTTTCTCTTCCAGGGCGGTCCTTGATTGTGATGTCGAATTCCTGCAATAAGATTAGCCATCGAGTTACTCTGGCATTTGTGACAGGCTTATTCGCTAAATATTTTATAGCAGAATGGTCTGTATACAAGATAACAGGGTAGCCTGTAATATAATGTCTAAATTTATTGACAGCGTGTATTACATCTAGGAATTCTTTTTCAGTAACAGTGTAATTCAATTCAGCAGGGGATAAATTCTTGCTAATGTAATAGATGGCATATGGTTTTTTATCCTCTTCCTGCCCAAGGACTGCGCCAATGGCTGTATCTGAGGCATCAGATGATATCTGGAATGGTAGGTCCCAGTTTGGTCCTCGAAGGACTGGGGCTGTGGATACCATCTTCTTTAGATCCTCGAAAGCACGGTCACATTTGTCTGTCCAAAGAAAATCAACGTTACCATTTAGTGCATATAACGGAGCAGCAATGTGCGAATAATGCTCTATGAATCGTCTATAATAACCGGAAAATCCAAGAAAGCTGCGTACCTCTGTTTGAGTAGTAGGAGTGGGAATAAGCAAAAGTATTTGGATTTTGGCCGGGTCTACCTGAATGCCAGCTGCTGAGACATAGTGTCCTAGGATAAGTCCTTCAGTCATCATCAAGAAACATTTTTCATTGCTTAAGCAAAGCCTGGTGACAATGCAGCGTTGTAGGACTTTCTCCAGGGTGTCTAGAGCTGGATCAAAATCATCTCCATATGGTGTAAATTCATCCATGTAAACTTCAAGTCCATCATTTATTAAATCTGCAAAAATGCTAAGGATGGCCCTTTGAAATGTGGCAGGAGCATTACATAGGCCAAAAGGTAGAACTCGATAGGAAAATGTTCCCCAGGGACAAGTAAAGGTAGTTGTATCCTGGTCTTCAGGGGCAATCTGAATCTGATTGTATCCACTAAAGCCATCCAGGAAAGAAAAGAACTTCTTCCCTGCTAAAGTATCCAATACTTGATCTATGAAAGGAAGAGGAAAATGATCTTTTTGTGTTGCCTTGTTTAGTTCCCTATAATCCACAAAAATTCTCCATTTCCCGTTTTTCTTTGGTACTACCACAAGTGGAGAGACCCATTTACTATCAGAAATAGGGTAGATAAAATTCACATCTAAAAGCTTCTGAAGTTCAGTTTCTACGACATCTTTTAGATGGGGATTAAGTCTCCTTTGCGGCTGACGCACAGGTCTGGCATCCTTTTATATATAAATGTGGTGTGTACATAACTGGGGATCGATTCCTTTCATATCAGGGTAATCCCATGCAAATGCTTCTTGATATTTTGTTAACAGATGGATGAGCTTTGTTTCTTGTTCAGGTGTGAGATTAGCATTGATGTTTAAAGTTTTCCCCGGTGCAATTTCCACAGTTTTACTATTTTCAACAGAAGTAATAGGTATCGTTTGGTCATGAATATCTTTCAGGGGATCTTCTTCCAATTCATTATCAAATGCTGCTTCTATCATGTGACACTGTGTGCGAGGTTCATTTTGAGTAATGAAATTATTAATGGCATCGTCTTCTGTTTGATCTTTGAAATCGAGTGCCTCTTGTATAGTTAATGGAGATCTGATGTTATCAGTAAGATATGATACAGGGTGCTTATTAGTTTTAATCATTGTGACACTTGGCTGCGCTGGAGGATATAGAACTAAATTTTGCTATTTGGTCCTCTGGTTATGGTCATATTTCCCTGCCGACAGCCAATGTAGGCATCGGCAGTAGCGAGCCAAGGTCTACCTAAAATTAGCGGGTGTCCATCAAGTCGGGTTTTTGGATTAATTATCAGGAAATCAGTTGGATACTCCCAGGATTCTACACAGACCATGACATCATGTAGAGTGCCCTCTGGTCTAACCACAGATCGGTCAGCCAATTCTAACAGAGTAGAGGTGGGTTCTACAGATGTAATGCCGAGCTTTTGGCAAGTTGTGGTTGTTAAAATATTAATTGCAGCCCCGAGATCAACTAAGGCATTAGACAGGGTCTGACCATAAATTTGAACAGTTATAATTGGGTTCCCGGGGTCTTCATATTTAAGGGGTGTTTCTCTTCCAGACAATAGATCAGATAAAGTACCGACTACTTGGAATCTTGGATTATCTGTTATATTCCTCCTTGGTTTCTTTATGCACAACTCTTTGATAGTTTTTGCGTATATGGGAATGTCTTGAATGGCTTGGAGGAATGGAATTTTTATGTACAGATTTTGTAATTCTCCCAGAATGTCAAAGTCAGGATATTGTATGGATCGTGGTATGGCTAATCGTTCTGGGAATGGAGGAGAGGATGTGGTTGCTTGATTATGAGTTTGTTGCTTATTTACATCCTCTTGTTGTGACTGATGTTCTCTGGGTAACTGATCTTCAATATGAACTGTTTTATCTCTCTCAGTTTCAATTATACGTCCAGATCTTAACTGAAGGTCATTGCACTCCCTTAAGTCGGGTCCTGGTTCTGGTGATTCTATGATTTGAATAGATTGGACCTGCCTGTTGCTTGGATTGGGATCGGGTTGGGCTGGGAGTTGCGGCCTCAAGTTAGACTGGGGATTTTGTTGTAAAGCTGGCAAAGTAGGTTGAGGGAGCGGAATAGTTCCAGCTGGGTGGTACATTGGTCTTTGCCAGCTTGTCTGCCAGGGTGAACTTTGTGAAGTAGAGGGAGCCCATTGTGAAGGATACGGGCCATTTTGCCAATATGGTGGAGTGTAAGGGAAATTCGGCCAACCAGTTTGGCTTGTTTGATTCAGCCATGGATTTGAAGAAGGAAACGATTGTGGTGACCAGTTTGAAAATGGGGGCTGAGATTGATTTTGCCACATACCATATTGTTGAGTATTATACTGTGGGGATTGAAAAAAAGAGGTCGAGTCCGGAAACATACCAGATTGTCTCGGCTGCCACTGGCGGTGCTGGTTGATCGAATTCACCGATTCTGGTTCTTCTTCTGCTTCCTTATATACCGCTTTCAATCCAGGAAGTGAGGGGCAGCTCTCCGTAAGGTGATCTTTTGTACAGATGGCGCATGTTTGGACTTTATCCAATGGACACTCCTTGTGGCTATATTTTTTTCTGCATCGGGGGCAGAAGATTGCCAAATTCTGTTCTGCCTCCAGCTGCTTCTGTTTAGCCTGCACAATATCAAGTTGTGTAGTTAGTGTCCCCATAATATCAGTTTTAAAATTTTCTAATAAATTTCCAATTTCTGCACGTGTTACTCCTTCTGCTGATACTTTGTTATCTCTTTCAAACCGATCATATTCTGTCGGTTTTATTCTTGTGCTGCCTCTCGAACTCCTGATACATAAGTCAATGATGTCAATGGAAATTTCTCGATAACATCCTCGTTGGGCTCCAATGTTTAATGTTTCAATCCATTGTTCCTTCATGCCCTCTATTAATGCAGCTTTTTAATACATTATCGTGTAAAGGTAGCGATGCATAAGGAGATCTTTGTAAATTATACTGAAAACGTTCCACATACTCCTCTACTGTTTCATTTGGTCTGGCTGTCATTTGAAATATTTCGTCTTTTAATTCTCTAGACCTACAATAATCCTGGTATTTCTTTAAGAAGGATTCTTTCATTTGATCCCAATTGTTGATGACCCCGCCACCTAGCCCCATAAACCATCTTAAAGCAGCCCCTTTCAATGTAGAGGGAAATAATTTCAATTTTTGGGGATCGGTGGTGTAATCGTACCCCCTACATAACACATCGAATTCGAATAAGAATGCATCCAGATCTTCTGATGTGAGTCCGTGGAATGTAGGGATATGCTGAAGAGGGATAGCTTTCATGGGTGCATTTGCTGCAGAATCCACTATAGGATATTGTAATGTAGAGGTTTGAGTATTTGGCTGGTTTTGAGCGTTTGGTTGGTTTTGAGCCATGGAATCGAATATATGCCAATAACCTTCTGGGATATCTAGGAGGGTATTCCTAGGTTGAGTGGGAACGGTTTTGACAGGGATCTTTTTAACAACGCTTCCTTTATCTGGAATAATGGGAATACCAGGTGTCTGAGGAGATTGAATTCCTTCAACAATGACTTTCGCAGCACTCCCCTTATCTGGGCTATCTAATGGCTGATTTGTCTCACTAGGGGATTTTGGTTCCTTGATTTCCCCTGTTTCTCCTTCTCCCTCACAAAAGTTGCTAGAGTTCCCTTCTTGCAATAATTCCGGAGTAGAATTTTCAATTTCTTGAAAGTCCTGCTCTTCAGTTTGACTATGCACCTCAGCGCAGGCTACAGATGGTGATCCTGTGGCCTGAAGGGAACTAGTAGGCAGCTTAGAAATGTTTTTCTTGAGGCCTACTGATGGCTGAGATTCTGTTTTCTTATAGATTTCGTCTATGAAGGTCGTTCGGCCAAGGGTCACCGGACCCTTAGCTTTTTCAGGCTTGGATGGGGGTTTGATATTCTTTTCTGGTCTTTTCTGCTTAGTCATGCACTCAAAAAAATGAACTACCAACTTCTATTCAAACAAGCAAAAAAAACAAATCTGTTAGGAGAGCGGATAGTGGAGCAGGTCTTTTACATGCTCCATACGTAGGTTCTTACCTTCCGTTTTTAGGATCCAACTCCTCCCTAGCAGGCTCGTACACTACTCTGAAAAAGACAAATGGCTACACTCTTTCCCCGGCAACGGCGCCAAAATGTAGAGCTATAAAAATGGTCTCTTTCACCTCTAATTACCTCACATTAATATGTCAATCCGGGAGCGTTTTGTTATTACAAAGAGTGACTCAATCCGAGGCTATCATTTGTCAGAGTAATGCTAGTAGTACAGTGCTTAAGAAATACAAGAGTAAACAGATGCTTGCTGATAACTAAATTACTTCAAAGGATAAATCACACACTCAGAAAACTCAATAGTTTATCAGTCAAGGGTTCGGCAGTGATAACCCATCCCTTAGGAAACTGATGGAAAGGAAACTAGAGAATAGACCATGAGCCTGGGAGCTAGACAGTGACTGCCACTGCTCACTACAACCTTAGATCATCTCTCACACCAAACCAACAACTGTAAGGAAATGGAACAGCAAAGCGAATAAAGGATTGAACAGCAATTCTGGAATGGAACAGAAAGTCTAAAATGGAACAAAAATTGAATAACTAAGTCCCGCGGGTTGTAACTTAACTCAAATACTCTCTATGCAATCAGATAACATTCTTTCACTCTAAAGGCAATTCACACAAATCATATTAATGGAACAGCAACAACGATTAATGAATTATGGAACAATACTGATTCATTAGAAACGCACACAACACGAACGTTAATATGATAGCTCTGTAACATAACAGTAAGAACATGTAATGAACTCTTGAAAGGATTAATAACTTAATGCGGAGTCAACACACGATTCTATCTGCAAAAACTTCAATGATTCAATCTTTAACAGAGCATGTAATATGAACTTGTAAAACATACCAAATTAACAAATAACAATGATAAACAAACCACACAAAAGTAAAGTCGTAATGGTACAGAAGCAAGTGTCCTTCGGGGCTGGGCCCTTAGCCTCCAAGGATACACCGCTTGAAGTTAATCCAGTCGCAGAGATGAAATGATCACCAAACTTTCATTAATGCATCGGTCAAAAATACATTGAACCAGTCTTCAACGAAACTTAATAATCAAAGCTGATGTTTTACAGAAATTACATGAAAGCGTATTCTTCATCTCTATATCTCCCTATCTCTATTAAACTAATAGTGCTGTCTCTTTATATAAAGACGACGGCGGAGATGTCCAAGTGACAAGGTAAATAAAGCAGCGATCCCTCAGGATCGAAGATCCTGAGGGATTCGCCAAACTGTTAACTCTTCATCCTGTCTTTTCTTTTGCGCTGAGCTGGTGTCCTCTCCTTCTTTTCCGAGCCGATTTTCTTTGATCTGTTTACCTTTGTTTGCGTTCGGTTCTCGTCCAGAGGGACAGCAGTTATCTCGACTTTGTCTTTCCCTTTTGAACGGAAATTCCTCGTTTTCTCCTTTTCCTGTATAGAAAATAACCATTATCAGTGGCTAAGTCTTGCATATCAATTCTCACATGTTTTGTTATATTTCCTTATTAATTCCCAAATTCATGACACAAAAAGGTTCACAAATTCTATTAAAAAGCCACTGAAATAATGATCAAAAGCATACCTTTTTAGTACTCCACACACCCCCCTGCTTACCTTGTTTCATGTCCTCATGAAAACATTGTAGTTGACATGTAATGCGGTGAGAGAATATGTTGGAGAAGGAGTCTCATGCGGAGGCCTACAACCATGTTGAGTGATTAGATAGTCAAAGAACTGACCTGTTTGTCCCTCAGGCATATCATACAGGGCCTGGTATCCGGGTGCAGGGTGCCAAACAATTGGAGTGCGAAATCTATACCCTAACCAGGATGATCCTGCTTTCAGAATGGTCTCGCCATAGAGGTTCAAACGGTCGGCAGCTAACTCAAAGTTCTCATACTTAAATGGTTCTCTGAGCTGGATGTGTGGATCAGAGATTCGGTATCGAAATTTGGCTGCATTAATGGCCAAGTCTTTGATGGAAAGAAAATACTCTAAACTCTCTTGAATGAGTGCCTCATGCATGGGTCCTAATGTTTCAATGGCACCAGGAGCCTTTATAAGATATCTATGAGCTTTCCACAACTGTACTGGGTTCCTAGGCTCAGCTCTAACCCGTAAATCTAGACCATTTTCCTGACCCTGGAAAGTAGCATAGGCTTTGAGCCACTTAATCTGATTAGCCCCGAATGAAATGAATGCTTGGAATTGGATGTCTCCAATGAAAGGGCCAGGGTTTAATTCAGTCTCCTGACTTAACACAAGGTCGTGCAAATAAAGTTCACACAACAATCTCTGGACTTTCACTCCATAATGTTTACAGCAGTCTATAAAGTCATTGACAGTGTTGATTTGTATAGGGGCGCCTGCTTTAACAGCTTTTATTTTTAATTGTAAATACCGTTCTAATAAAAACAGAGCATAGTTTTTAGCAGTGGCCCTACATGCTAAAACATCATTGTATAAAGAACACAAGGTATTCATCTGCTTGATAACAGTATCTAGCCTACGGGTTACCTGTGCAACTTCCTCTTGTTCCTTTTTCCACCCTTCAAGGGCCTGGCTTTTGGATTGACTGACGTCCCTTAGTTGCTGCTGTAACTCTTCATATTTTTCTCGGGGAACCGTTTGCTCTCTAAGTCAGTTTCGCCTTCTGTCGGGCTTGCTCACTCTCTTGCGGTGGTTTTCGTTTTCGCATCTTTCTCATAGGCTTGGAGGCTCGGAGTTTTACCCGAACTTTCTTATTGTGATGTTTGGAGTTCGGGGACCCCTATTACCCCCGAGGGTGGTGCCTCGTTCGAATTTGGACACTCCCCACTCCTGTATCATCCTTTTCTCGTTTTAACGCAACTGTTTTAACGCGAACACACGTCTGTTCCTCGACATCAATTGGAACGGCAGGATTCTCGTAGGGTTTTCTGGTCGAAGACCGCTCGTTGGCCTTTTTCCTCCCTCCAAAGATTGTTATCTTCCTCGGTTCTTCGCAATCCTAATTTGTTGTCTGAGCTGGGTTATCGTATTCAACAATTTATTCCGTTCCTTCCGCAACTTCTTAATTTCCAGTGTTTCCTTCGAAGGAACAGCAGTCTGTCTGCTGCGGACTGGATCATGACTGGTTTCTAAATCTTCCTTTTGGGGTTCTTCTTCACTGCTCTGCTCTGGCTGTTCTGGAGTAGGGACCTCGACTGGTTCTGTCTCTTCCTGAGAAAATGTTGTTTCTTCTCCTACTCCCTCTCGATTTTCCTCTTGTGACATGGGAACAGATTGTTCCCGTTCAGTATTTTCCTCCTCTTCATCATGAACAGGCATGTTCTCTTCCTGGGGTTTGTCGTGGGGGCCCTCTGAACTAGAAGGTTGACCATACTTACTCATATTGGCTAGGACTGCGGCCAAGTCATCATCTCCCAGTAGGTCTTGTAATGGGCTATCCCTCCTGCCGTCCCATTTCTTCCTCCTCGTTCGCTCACTTCTACTGCCCCCGAAGGCCTTGGCCGTTCTTCTTCGGTCGCTTTCATCTTCACTCATCACCGTTGGCCGGGTACTTCCCCGAAGCTTTTCCACCTTCTTCGTCGAGCCAACCCAGCTGATTTTCTGGGCTTATTTATGCTTCCTCTCATCTGAGCTAACCGAGCTGATTTTCTGGGTTCCTCTGGTTGCTCGGGTGAATCAATGGCATGCTTACGCTTTGCTGATTCTTGATGTAACTCTGGTTGTTCTGATGTACTAGAAACGTGTTCTTCACGTTTTGCCGGACACTCCGGTGTGCTTATAGAATGTCTGCGTTTTGGGGATGGTTCTGTCAATCCCCCCTCAATTTGTGCAATCAGCTCTTCCCAGCTGCTCTGTTGCTGGTTGAGACCATAACTAACAACTAGTCGTATCAACCCATGGTGACTAACGATTGACTCTACGTGCTGTGCCTTTTTCATACACGTCTTTTCTTCCTTCGCAGGTAATGTAACTCTGCACCGTTCTTGCTAGCTCCGTCCAGGGTTCACCTAGGGTTGCTGGCAGAACTCCCTTCCCTTTAATTGTCAAATTATGGCCTTCGTCCTGGAACAGTTCCATGACCTTCTGTAATCGTTCCTTTTTTAATGTCCATACCGGTCCGGTGGCTGGTAGTCCTGAAACTTCTGCAATTATGTCATCAGTAACTGCTATCCGCTTCCCTCTTACTATGGAGTGATCATCTTGTAGGTTCTGCAAGAATTCCATCGCCACTGTTTCGTTGGACTCCTGTAGGCGATTGAAATAATTCAACCATCCTGCTCTTTCCAGGATCTCCCGGGCAGCAGCGGAGATCGTCAGCTGTTGAGGCTCACTTCGAATTGCCCTTCCTCCCATAGTTTCACTGTAGATTCTAAATGGAACGGCAACTACGTTTTCTGTTTGAAACTCAGAGAGGGTGAAAATCACAAGGTTTCGAAAAAACACAGAGTATGCAACAGTGCAACAGAAAGCAACTTGTGACAAAAATAGAAATGCCATGTCGTTAAACCATGCCAAACCGTCGTATACTAGCTTTCCCGAATGGTAAGTTGACACGTAATACAGGGAATGATGAGGTGAACCTCCCCCCCCCCGCAATGTGATAGGCTGTCCCAGCCGGCAAATAAAGGAGCGGCACCCGGTCTGCAATCAAGTCAGAAAGGAACAACATATGGAATTATGCCATGTTGAAAAGGACAACGAATTACCGAAATCGAGGCGGAGAATTGATCGCGTATTATATAAGAGGCTGCTGTGTTATGATATGAGGCTGATGGATAGGGCATGTATCGTACTTGCCAATCTCAAGTGGTCATGGTCACTTCCGTTGCCATGATTGGTAATGATAAATATTCATGTGATATATAAATCGGGAAATGACATATGATTAGTTGCTCGGATATAAGAAACAAAAGAGTATTAGTATCTTACCTATTGGTGTAAGCAAGGTGACTTCAATACCATTGACAGTACTCTGCTGCCAACAGGTGTCCATAACCTTGGCAGAGTTGTTTTTTTACCCTCGGAACCATAATCCTTTGTGTACTTAGGAATGTTGTTATATCAAAATGTAGACCATTATGCTGGCTTGGTGACCAGTTAACCATAATGCCATTCATGAGGAAAGAGCGAAACGTGGGCAGGCTGGCTCGTGATGAGACCTCCTGTTCCAAGGTTTGTTTATTTGATATACATTTTGGACCATATCCCTGGTGTGGTGGCCAGAATGGGAATGCCACTTCACTTCCATCCTCATGATCATGGTAGGCTGGCTCTCGATGAGACCCCCTATCCTGCATTTGACACTTGACATATCATGTTCACATATTTTTTTCTTTTTCATAGAATACTTTTCCTTATACACAAAGGGTGGCTCAACACTCCTTAAGAGTAGGAATGGTGGAAGAAGTCTTATTATCTCAATAGGAAGATATAAACTCTTTGCTCTTATTCCCAAGTACTAATAAAAAAGTTTAAGGGAATCGGCATGATAAAGATAACCAATCAGGAAAAATTAGTAAAACCATGTCAACAAAAGGTAAGAAATAAGTATGTCCTTCCATTTGTCCTCTTACTAATGCAGAGCCTTATAGATATAGCGATTTATGGTTTGCAGATTTCGGTATGTTGTGATTTTATATTTCATTGCACAAATACATAGCTGTATCTTAAAGACTAGAAAGAAGACGGGCAAGAAGCATCCTCAATTTAGATCAGCAAAAAGAATAAGTTGTTTCACAAGGAGAGCAAAAGTATGCGAGTGGTGTTCCTTTAGAAAAGAAACAACGACGGATGATAGAAAAAAGGACAGCAAAAATGCAAATGCCGTTCCTTTGGGAAAAAGGAACAGCAAAAATAAAAATACTATAAAAACACTCAAAATGCCATTCCTTTGAAAAAGGAACAACAGCAATAAAAGAACGTTGTTTCTTTGAAAAAAAAAGGAACAGTGGTAACCAAAAGGAACAGCAGAAGACGTAACAATTCCGTTCCTTTGGAAAAGGAACAGCAGAGATCCAGAATGCTGTTCCTTTAGAAAAGGAACAACAAAACAAGCAAAGCCAACAGCATAAAAAAAACACGCAGATGCTATTTTTAGAACGGCAAAAATCGAACTTTGTGAAAGAAAAGGAACAGCAAAAAAATGATAAGAAAACATTTAATTCAAACATATGTACAAGAACGAAAAAAACAAGAACTTATGTACAAATTGTAAAAAGAAATGAATTCCTTAATGAATTACAGGTGAGGAAGATTTCTCTTCCTCTCCTAAAATCTCCATATCAGTGTCTCGGCGTAGCTGCTGGCAGAAGGATTCCCGAGTGAGTGGTTTACGATAGAGACGGACTCGGTGGCCATTTAATTTGAATGCATATCCAGAACCGTCAATGGTGATTAGAGTAAGGGTTCCGTTGTCATGCACCTTCTGGATTTCGTATGGTCCCAACCATCGAGTCTGAAGTTTTCCAGGGAAGTCCTAAAACCGAGAGTCGTATAACAGAGCCCAGTCTCCCTCGTGGAAGACTTTGTTTTTGATGAGCGCATCATGCCATTTAGCTCGCTGCTGTTGAATCAATGCTGTATTTTGTAGTGCAGAGAGCCTAATTTCGTCCAATTCATTGATCTGCTGTAGTCGATTGATTTGTGCCTCGTTTAGATCTAGGCCAACTTCCTGTGATGTCCGTAATGTTTGGATTTCGAATTCTATGGGAAAAATGGGTTGTTTTCCAAACACTAATTGATAAGGTGAGTAACCGGTGGTGCTCCTCCATGTGGTTCGATAGGCCCAGAGTGCTTCAGGTAGTCGGGTAGCCCAATCAAGCTTATGTGACGCAATGGTTTTCGTTAGGATTGATTCTATTATCTTATTGCTACTTTCTACCTGCCCATTCGCCTGTGGGTGATATGGAGTAGTGATCTTATGCTGGACATGATAATTGTTAAGTGTTGCAGCTAATTTATGCCCAACAAATTGTGGTCCTCCATCCGTAATTATTTCCCTAGGAAGGCCATAACGAACAAATAAAAGGAACAGGAACTGTATGACAGAGTCCTCTGTGGCTCTTGGTAATGCTTCTGCCTCAACCCATTTGGTGACATATTCTGTTGCCACCAAAATATATGTTTTCTGATTTGATGAAGGGTTGATGGGTCCAACGAAATCAAGAGCCCACCGCTCGAATGGTTCGATGACTAACTAGGGTTTCAGAGGCATCTCATCAGCTTGACCAGGTCGTCCTGCTCGCTGGCAGCTGTCACAGGCTTGGACAAACTTCTTTGCATCTTTGAAGATCGTCGGCCAGTAATATCCCGTCTGTAATACTTTATGTCCAGTTCTACGCTCAGCGAAGTGCCCCCCACACGGTCCATCGTGACAGGATTTTAGGATGTCAAAGATTTCATCTTCTCTAACACATCGCCTGATATGCATGTCTGCTCCTGTGTGAAACAAATAGCCTCCAATCCACGAAAATCGAGAACTTTTCTGAATAATCTGCTTGCGCTCATTCGGGAGTTAAATGTTTTTTTGTACTACCCATCATGTAGGTAGTTACAAACATCAAGATACTGTATGTTTAATCTATGAATAAAGAAATGTTCCTCATCCCAAATTGATCTTCCATCGCCGCACGTTTGATTTTGGTATTCTCGAAAGAAAATCGGCTACAGGGTTTTCTTTGCCAGGGCGGTCCTTGATTGTGATGTCGAATTCCTGCAATAAGATTAGCCATCGAGTTACTCTGGCATTTGTGACAGGCTTATTCGCTAAATATTTTATAGCAGAATGGTCTGTATACAAGATAACAGGGTAGCCTGTAATATAATGTCTAAATTTATTGACAACATGTATTACAGCTAGGAATTCTTTTTCAGTAACAGTGTAATTCAATTCAGCAGGGGATAAATTTTTGCTGATGTAATAGATAGCATATGGTTTTTTATCCTCTTCCTGCCCAAGGACTGCACCAATGGCTGTATCTGAGGCATCAGATGATATCTGGAATGGTAGGTCCCAGCTTGGTCCTCGAAGGACTGGGGCTGTGGATACCAAATTTTCTTAGATCCTCGAAAGTACTCGGCCACATTTGTTCCATATTCAAAGAAAATCAACGTTACCTATTAGTGCATATAACGATAAAGAATGTGCTAATAATGCCTCTATGAATCGTCTATAAAAAACTCCGAAAATCCAAGAATACCGTACCTCCGTTGATAGTAAGAGGGAATAAGCAAAAGTATTTGGATTTTGGCCGGTCTACCTGAATGCCGCCGTCGAGACATAGTGTCCTAGGATAAGTCCTCTACCATCATCAAGAAACATTTTCTACTAAGCAAAGCCTGGTGACAATGCAGCGTTGTAAGACTTTCTCTAGGGTGTCTAGAGCTGGATCAAAATCATCTCCATATGGTGTAAAGTCATCCATGTAAACTTCAAGTCCATCATTTATTAAATCTGCAAAAATGCTAAGGATGGCCCTTTGAAATGTGGCAAGAGCATTACATAGGCCAAAAGGTAGAACTCGATAGGCAAATGTTCCCCAGGGACAAGTAAAGGTAGTTTTATCCTGGTCTTCAGGGGCAATCTGAATCTGATTGTATCCACTAAAGCCATCCAGGAAAGAAAAGAACTTCTTCCCTGCTAAAGTGTCCAATACTTTATCTATGAAAGGAAGAGGGAAATGACCCTTTGTAAGGCTCTGTTTAGTATTCCTCATAATCCAACACAAATTCTCCATTTTGCTTTTCTTTGGTACTACCAAGTGAGAGACCCATTTACTATCGTAAATAGGGTTAAAATTCACATCTAAAAGCTTCGAAGTTCAGTTTTTAACACCTTTTAGATATTTAAGTTCTTCTAAAAACATGATGAAACCGTAATCCTTTTCTACATAAATGTGGTGTACATAATCGGGATCACTCCTTTCATTGGTAATCCCATGCAAATGCTTCTGATATTTTGTTAATGCATGGATGAGCTTTGTTTTTGTTCGTGTGAGATTAGCATTAATATGTTTAAAGTTTCTGCAATTGCACAAATACTATTTTTGGCAACAAAAACAAAGATCATTCTGTCATGAATATCTTTCAGGGGATCTTCTTCCAATTCATTATCAAATGTTGCTTCTATCATGTGACACTGTGTGCGAGGTTCAGTTTGAGTAATGAAATTATTAATGGCATCGTCTTCTGTTTGATATTTGAAATCGAGTGCCTCTTGTATAGTTAATGGAGATCTGATGTTATCGGTAAGGTATGATACAGGGTGTTTATTAGTTTTAATCATTGTGACACTTGGCTGTGCTGGAGGATATAGAACTAAATTTTTTCTATTCGGTCCTCTGGTTATGGTCATATTTCCCTGCCGACAGCCAATGTAGGCATCGGCAGTAGCGAGCCAAGGTCTACCTAAAATTAGCGGGTGTCCATCAAGTCGGGTTTTTGGATTAATTATCAGGAAATCGGTTGGATACTCCCAGCATTCTACAGAGACCATGACATCATGTAGAGTGCCCTCTGGTCTAACCACAGATCGGTCAGCCAATTCTAACAGAGTAGAGGTGGGTTCTACAGATGTAATGCCGAGCTTTTGGCAAGTTGTGGTTGTTAAAATATTAATTGCAACCCCTAGATCAACTAAGGCATTAGACAGGGTCTGACCATAAATTTGAACAGTTATAATTGGGTTCCCGGGGTCTTCATATTTAAGGGGTGTTTCTCTTCCAGACAATAGATCAGATAAAGTACCGACTACTTGGACTCTTGGATTATTTGTTATATTCCTCCTTGGTTTCTTTATGCACAACTCTTTGATAGTTTTTGCGTATATGGGAATGTCTTGAATGGCTTGGAGGAATGGAATTTTTATGTACAGATTTTGTAATTCTCCCAGAATGTCAAAGTCAGGATATTGTATGGGTCGAGGTATGACTAATCGTTCTGGGAACAGAGGAGAGGATGTGGTTGCTTGATTATGAGTCTGCTGCTTATTTACATCCTCTTGTTGCAACTGATGTTCTCTTGGTAACTGATCTTCAATATGAACTGTTTTATCTCCCTCGGTTTCAATTATACGTCCAGATCTTAACTGAAGATCATTGCACTCCCTCAGGTCGGGTCCTATTTCTGGTGATTCTATGATTTGGAGAGATTGGACCGGTATGTTATTTGGATTGGGATTGGGTTGGGCTGGGAGTTGCGGTCTCAGGTTAGACTGGGGATTTTGTTGTAAGGCTGGCAGAGTAGGTTGAGGGAGCGGAATAGTTCCAGCTGGGTGGTACATCGGTCTTTGCCAGCTTGTCTGCCAGGGTGAACTTTGTGAAGTAGAGGGAGTCCATTGTGAAGGATATGGGCCATTTTGCCAATATGGTGGAGTGTAAGGGAAATTCAGCCAACCAGTTTGGCTTGTTTGATTCAGCCATGGATTTGAAGAAGGAAACGATTGTGGTGACCAGTTTGTAAATGGGGGTTGAGATTGATTTTGCCATATACCATATTGTTGAGAATTATACTGTGGGTTTTGAAAGAAAGAGGTTGGGTCCAGAAACATACCAGGTTGTCTTGGCTGCCACTGGCGGCGCTGGTTGATCGAATTTACCGATTCTGGTTCTTCTTCTGCTTCATTATATACCGCTTTCAATCCGGGAAGTGAGGGGCAGCTCTCCGTAAGGTGATCTTTTGTACAGATGGCGCATGTTTGGACTTTATCCAGTGGAGACTCCTTGTGGCTATGTTTTTTTCTGCATCGGGGGCAGAAGATTGCCATATTCTGTTCTGCCTCCAGCTGCTTCTGTTTAGCCTGCACAATATCAAGTTGTGTAGTTAGTGTCCCCATAATATCAGTTTTAAAATTCTCTAATAAATTTCCAATTTCTGCACGTGTTACTCCTTCTATTGATACTTTGTTATCTCTTGCAAACCGATCATATTCTGCCGGTTTTATTCTTGTGCTGCCTCTCGAACTCCTGATACATAAGTCAAGGATGTCAGTAAAATTCTCTTGATAAATATCCCCTTTGCCCATAATGTTTAATGTTTCAATCCATTGTTCCTTCATGCCCCTCATTAATGTAGTTTTTAACACATTATCAGGTAAAGGTAGCGATGCATAAGGAGATCTTTGTAGATTATACTGAAAACGTTCCACATACTCCTCTAATGTTTTATTTGGTCTGGCTGTCATTTGAAATATTTCGTCTTTTAATTCTCTGGACCTACAATAATCCTGATATTTTTTTAAGAAGGATTCTTTCATTTGATCCCAATTGTTGATAACCCCGCCACCTAGCCCCATAAACCATCTTAAAGCAACCCCTTTCAATGTAGAGGGAAATAATTTCAATTTTTGGGGATCGGTGGTGTAATCGTACCCCCTACATAACACATCGAATTCGAATAAGAATGCATCCGGATCTTCTGATGTGAGTCCGTGAAATGTGGGGATATGCTGAAGAGGGATAGCTTTCATGGGTGCATTTGCTGCAGAATCCACTATAGGATATTGTAATGTAGAGGTTTGAGTATTTCGCTGGTTTTGAGCATTAGGTTGGTTTTAATCCATGGGATCGAATATATGCCAGTAACCTTCTGGGATATCTAGGAGGGTATTCCTAGGTTGAGTGGGAACGGCTTTGACAGGGATCTTTTTAATAGCTCTTCCTTTATCTGGAATAATGGGAATACCAGGTGTCTGAGGAGATTGAGTTCCTTCAACAATGATTTTCGCAGCACTCCCCTTATCTGGGCTATCTAAAGGCTGATTTGTTTCAATAGGGGATTTTGGTTCCTTGGTTTCCCCTGTTTCTCCTTCTCCCTCACAAAAGTTACTAGAGTTCCCTTCCTGCAATAATTCTGGAGTAGAATTTTCAATTTCTTGAAAGTCCTGCTCTTCAGTTTGACAATGCACCTCAGCGCAGGCTACAGATGGTGATCCTGTGGCCTGAAGGGAACTAGTAGGTGTAGAGCTATAAAAAGGGTCTCTTTCACCTCTAATTACCTCACATTAATATGTCAATCCGGGAGCGTTTTGTTATTACAAAGAGTGACTCAATCCGAGGCTATCATTTGTCAGAGTAATGCTAGTAGTACAGTGCTTAAGAAATACAAGAGTAAACGGATGCTTATCTATAACTAAATTACTTCAAAGGATAAATCACACATTCAGAAAACTCAACAGCTTATCAGTCAAGGGTTCGGCAGTGATAACCCATCCCTTCGGAAACTGATGGAAAGGAGACTAGAGCATAAGCCTGGGAGCTAGACAGTGACTGCCACTGCTCACTACAGCCTTAGATCATCTCTCACACCAAACCAACAACTGCAAGTAAATGGAACAGCAAAGCGAATAAAGGATTGAACAACAATTCTGGAATAGAACAGCAAGTCTAAAATGGAACAACAATTGAATAACTAAGTCCCGCGGGTTGTAACCAAACTTAATCTATTAACTCAAATACTCTCTTTGCAATCAAATAACATTCTTTCACTCTAAAGGCAATTCACACAAATCACACTAAAGGAACAGCAATAACGATTAATGAATTATGGAACAGTACTGATAAATTAGAAACGCACACAACACGAACGTTTAGTATGACAGCTCTGTAACATAACAGTAAGAACATGCAATGAACTCTTGAAAGGATTAATAACTTGATGCGGAGTCAACACACGATTTTATCTGCAAAAACTTCAATGATTCAATCTTTAACAGAGCATGTAATATGAACTTGTAAAACATACCGAATTACCAAATACAATGATAAACAAACCACACAGAAATAAAGCCGTAATGGTATAGAAGCAAGTGTCCTTCGGGGCCGGGCCCTTAGCCTCCAAGGATACACCGCTTGAAGTTAATCCAGTCGCAGAGATGAAATAATCACCAAACTTTCATTAATGCATCGGTCAAAAATACATTGAACCAATTCTCAACGAAACTTAATAATCAAAGCTGATGTTTTACAGAAATTACATAAAAGCGTATCCTTCATCTCTACATCTATCTTATCCCAAACTAACAGTGCTGTCTCTTTATATAAAGACGACGACGGAGATGTCCAAGTGACAAGGTAAATAAAGCAGCGATCCCTCAGGATCGAAGATCCTGAGGGATTCGCCAAACTGTTAACTCTTCATCCTGTCTTTTCTTTTGCGCTGAGCTGGTGTCCTCTCCTTCTTTTCCGAGCCGATTTGCTTTGATCTGTTTACCTTTGTTTGCGTTCGGTTCTCGTCCAGAGGGACAGCAGTTATCTCGACTTTGTCTTTCCCTTTTGAACGGCAATTCCTTGTTTTCTCCTTTTCCTGTATAGAAAATAACCATTATCAGTGGCTAAGTCTTGCATATCAATTCTCACATGTTTTGTTATAGTTCCTTATTAATTCCCAAATTCATGACACAAAAAGGTTCACAAATTCTATTAAAAATCCACTGAAATAATGATCAAAAGCATACCTTTTTAGTACTCCACACACCCCCCTGCTTACCTTGTTTCATGTCCTCATGAAAACATTGTAGTTGACATGTAATGCAGTGAGAGAATATGCTGGAGAAGGAGTCTCATATGGAGGCCTACAACCATGTTGAGTGATTAGATAGTCAAAGAACTGACCTGTTTGTCCCTCAGGCATATCATACAGGGCCTGGTATCCGGGTGCAGGGTGCCAAATAATTGGAGTGCGAAATATATACCCTAACCAGGATGATCCTGCTTTCAGAATGGTCTCGCCATAGAGGTTCAAACGGTCGGCAGCTAACTCAAAGTTCTCATACTTAAATGGTTCTCTGAGTTGGATGTGTGGATCAGAGATTCGATATCGAAATTTGGCTGCATTAATGGCCAAGTCTTTGATAGAAAGAAAATACTCTAAACTCTCTTGAATGAGTGCCTCATGCATAGGTCCTAATGTTTCAATGGCACCAGGAGTCGTTATAAGATTTCTATGAACTCTCCACAACTGTACTGGGTTCCTAGGCTCAGCCCTAACCCGTAAATCTAGACCATTTTCCTGACCTTGGAAAGTATCATAGGCTTTGAGCCACTTAATCTGATTAACCCCGAATGAAATGAATGCTTGGAATTGGATGTCTCCAATGAAAGGGCCAGGGTTTAATTCAGTCTCCTGACTTAGCACAAGGTCATGCAAATAAAGTTCACACAACAACCTCTGGACTTTCATTCCATAATGTTTACAGCAGTCTATAAAGTCATTGACAGTGTTAATTTATATTGGGGTACCTGCTCTAACAACTTTTATTTTTAATTGTAAGTACCGTTCTAATAAAAATAGAGCATAGTTTTTAGCAGGGGCCCTACATGCTAAAACATCATTGTATAAAGAACACAAGTCATTCATCTGTTTGATAACAGTATTTAGTCTACTGCTTACCTGTGCAACTTCCTCTTGTTCCTTTTTCCAGCCTTCAAAGGCCTGGCTTTTGGATTGACTGACGTCCCTTAGTTGCTGCTGTAACTCTTCATATTTTTCTCGGGGAACCGTTTGCTCTCTAAGCTGTTCGGCTTCTTGCTGGGCTTGCTTCACCATCTTATGCAAGGTTTTTGTTTTCGGATCTTTCTTCCATAGGTCAGTGGAGGCCGGGAGTTTTACCCGAACTTTCTTGTTATGCTGTTTGGAGTTCAGAACCCTTATTACCCCTGAGGGTGGTGCTTCTGTCTGAATTTGTTTGTCACTGACCCTTGTATCATCCTTTTCTGTTTTAACGCGAACACCCGTCTGTTCCTCGGCATCAATTGGAACGGCAGCTGGATTCTCAGTAGGGTTTTGAACAGCAGGCCGCTTGTTGGCCTTCTTTTTCCTCCCTCCAGTCTTTCTTACCTTCTGGTTCTTTTTCAGAATCCTAATTTGTTGTCTGAGCTGGGTTATCGTATTCAACAATTTATTCCGTTCCTTCCACAACTTCTTAATTTCCAGTGTTTCCTTCGAAGGAACAACAGTCTGTCTGCTGCGGACTGGATCATGACTGGTTTCTAAATCTTCCTCTTGGGGTTCTTCTTCACTGCTCTGCTCTGGCTGTTCTGGAGTAGGGACCTCGACTGGTTCTGTCTCTTCCTGAGCAAATGCTGTTTCTTCTCCTACTCCCTCTAGATTTTCTTCTTGTGACATGGGAACAGATTGTTCCCGTTCAGTATTTTCCTCCTCTTCATCATGAACAGGCATGTTCTCTTCCTGGGGTTTGTCGTGGGGGCCCTCTGAACTAGAAGGTTGGCCATACTTACTCATATTGGCTAGGACTGCGGCCAAGTCATCGTCTCCCAGTAGGTCTTGTAATGGGCTATCCTCCTGCTGTCCCATTTCTTCCTCCTGTTCAGTTTCTACTTCTATTTCTGTTCCCGAAGGCTCGGCTGCTTCTTCTTCGGGTTGCTCATCTTCAATTATCACTGGTTGGCTGGTACTTCCCTGAAGCTTTTCCAGCGAGCCAACCGGGCTGATTTCCTGGGCTTATTTATGCTTCCTCTCATCTGAGCTAACCGAGCTGATTTTCTGGGTTCCTCTGGTTGCTCGGGTGAATCAATGGCATGCTTACGCTTTGCCGATTCTTGATGTAACTCTGGTTGTTCTGATGTACTAGCAACGTGTTCTTCGCGTTTTTCCGGACACTCCGGTGTGCTTATAGAATGTCTGCGTTTTGGGGATGGTTTTGTCAATCCCCCCTCAATTTGTGCAATCAGCTCTTCCTAGCTGCTCTGCTGCTGGTTGAGACCATAACTAACAACTAGTCGTATCAACCCATGGTGACTAACGATTGACTCTACGTGATGTGCCTTTTTCATACTTTGTGCAGCATCATGCAGTAAGGAGTTCAGGAGTGCGGGTAAATTCACAGAGCATCTCTGCTTTAAAACAGCTAAAAGTTTAAGGTGTCGTGGTCTTACCACGTCTTTTCTTCCTTCGCAGGTAATGTAACTCTGCACCGTTCTTGCTAGCTCCATCCAGGGTTCACCTAGGGTTGCTGGCAGAACTCCCTTCCCTTTAATTGTCAAATTCTGGCCTTCGTCCTGGAACAGTTCCATGACCTTCTGTAATCGTTCCTTTTTTAATGTCCATACCGGTCCGGTGGCTGGTAGTCCTGAAACTTCTGCAATTATGTCATCAGTAACTGCTATCCGCTTCCCTCTTACTATGGAGTGATCATCTTGTAGGTTCTGCAAGAATTCCATCGCCACTGTTTCGTTGGACTCCTGTAGGCGATTGAAATAATTCAACCATCCTGCTCTTTCCAGGATCTCCCGGGCAGCAACAGATATCGTCAACTGTTGAGGCTCGCTTCGAATTGCTCTTCCTCCCATAGTTTCACTGTAGATTCTAAATGGAACGGCAACTACGTTTTCTGTATGAAACACAGCAAGGTTTCGAAAAAACACAGAGTATGCAACAGTGCAACAGAAAGCAACTTGTGACAAAAATAGAAATGCCATGCCGTTAAACCATGCCAAACCGTCGTACACTAGCTTTCCCGAATAGTGAGCTGACACGTAATTCAGGGAATGATGAGGTTAACCTCCCCCCCCCCGCAATGTGATAGGCTGTCCCAGCCGGCAAATAAAGGAGCGGCACCCGGTCTGCAATCAAGTCAGAAAGGAACAGCATATGGAATTATGCTATGTTGAAAAGGACAACGAATTACCGAAATCGAGGCGGAGAATTGATCGCGTATGATATAAGAGGCTGCTGTGTTATGATTTGAGGTTGATGGATAGGGCATGTATCGTACTAGACAATCTCAAGTGGTCATGGTCACTTCTGTTGCCATGATTGGTAATGATAAATGTTCATGCGATATATAAATCGGGAAATGACATATGATTAGTTCCTAGGATATAAGAAACAAAAGAGTATTAGTATCTTACCCATTGGAGTAAGCAAGGTGACTTCAATACCATTAACAGTACTCTGCTGCCAACAGGTGCCCATAACCTTGGCAGAGTTGTTTTTTTACCCTCGGAACCATAATCCTTTGTGCATACTTAGGAATGTTGTTATATCAAAATGTAGACCATTATGCTGGCTTGGTGACCAGTTAACCATAATGCCATTCACGAGGAAAGAGCGAAACGTGGGCAAGCCGGCTCGTGATGAGACCTCCTGTTCCAAGGTTTGTTTATTTGATATACCTTTTGGACCATATCCCTGGTGTGGTGGCCAGAATGGGAATGCCACTTCACTTCCATCCTCATGATCATGGTAGGATGGCTCTCGATGAGACCCCCTATCCTGCATTTGACACTTGACATATCATGTTCACATATTTTTTCTTTTTCATAGAATACTTTTCCTTATACACAAAGGGTGGCTCAACACTCCTTAAGAGTAGGAATGGTGGAAGAAGTCTTATTATCTCAATGGGAAGATATAAACTCTTTGCTCTTATTCCCAAGTACTAATAAAAAAAGTTTAAGGGAATCAGCATGATAAAGATAACCAATCAGGGCAAAATTAGTAAAACCATGTCAACAAAAGGTAAGAAATAAGTATGTCCTTCCATTTGTCCTCTTATTAATGCAGAGCCTTATAGATATAGCGATTTATGGTTTGAAGATTTCGGTATGTTGTGATTTTATATTTCATTGCACAAATACATAGCTGTATCTTAAAGACTAGAAAGAAGACGGGCAAGAAGCATCCTCAATTTAGATCAGCAAAAAGAATAAGCTGTTTCACAAGGAGAGTAGAAGTATGCGAGTGGTGTTCCTTTGGAAAAGAAACAACGACGGATGATAAAAAAACAGCAAAAATGCAAATGCCGTTCCTTTGGGAAAAAGGAACAGCAAAAAATAAAAATACTATAAAAACACTCAAAATTTCATTCCTTTGAAAAAAAGAAGAACAGCAATAAAAGAACGATGTTTCTTTGAAGAAAAGGCACAGTGGTAACCAAAAGGAACAGCGGAAAATGTAACAATGCCGTTCCTTTGAAAAAGGAACAGCATAGATCCTGAATGCTGTTTATTTAGAAAAGGAACAGCAAAACAAGCAAAACCAACATCATACAAAAACACGCATATGCTATTTTTAGAAGAGCAAAAATCGAACTTTGTGAAAGAAAAGGAACAGCAAAAATGACAAGAAAATATTTAATTCAAACTTATGTACAAGAACCACTCAAAAAAACAAGAACTTATGTACAAATTGCAAAAAGAAATGAACCCTTAATGAATCACAGGTGAGGAAGATTTCTCTTCCTCTCCTAAGATCTCCATATCAGTGTCTCGGCGTAGCTGCTGGCAGAAGGATTCCCGAGTGAGTGGTTTAGGATAGAGACGGACTCGGTGGCCATTTACTTTGAATGCATATCCAGAACCGTCAATGGTGATTAGAGTAAGGGTTCCATTGTCATGCACCTTCTGGATTTCGTATGGTCCCAACCATCGAGTCTGAAGTTTTCCAGGGAAGTCCTGAAACCGGGAATCGTATAACAGAGCCCAGTCTCCCTCGTGGAAGACTTTGTTTTTTATGAGCGCATCATGCCATTTGGCTCGCTGCTGTTGAATCAATGCTGTATTTTGTAGTGCAGAGAGCCGAATTTCGTCTAATTCATTGATCTGCTGTAGTCGGTTGAGTTGTGCCTCGCTTAGATCTAGGCCAACTTCCTGTGCTGTCCGTAATGTTTGGATTTCGAATTCTATGGGAAAAATGGGTTGCTTTCCAAACACTAATTGATAAGGTGAGTAACCGGTGGTGCTCCTCCATGTGGTTCGATAGGCCCAGAGTGCTTCAGGTAGTCGGGTAGCCCAATCATGCCTATGTGACGCAATGGTTTTCGTTAGGATTGATTCTATTATCTTATTGCTACTTTCTACCTGCCCATTCGCCTGTGGGTGATATGGAGTAGTGATCTTATGTTGGACATGATAATTGTTAAGTGTTGCAGCTAATTTATGCCCAACAAATTGTGGTCCTCCATCTGTAATTATTTCCCTAGGAAGGCCATAACGAACAAATAGATGGAACAAGAACTGTATGACAGAGTCCTCTGTGGCTCTTGGCAATGCTTCTGCCTCAACCCATTTGGTGACATATTCTGTTGCCACCAAAATATAGGTTTTCTGATTTGATGAGGGGTTGATGGGTCCAACGAAATCAAGAGCCCACCGCTCGAATGGTTCGATGACTAACTGTGGTTTCAGAGGCATCTCATCAGCTTGACCAGGTCGTCCTGCTCGCTGGCAGCTGTCACATGCTTGGACAAACTTCTTTGCATCTTTGAAGATCGTAGGCCAGTAATATCCTGTCTGCAATACTTTATGTCCAGTTCTACGCTCAGCGAAGTGCCCCCCACACGGTCCATCGTGACAGGCTTTTAGGATGTCGAAGATTTCATCCTCTCTAACGCATCGCCTGATATGCATGTCTGCTCCTGTGTGAAACAAATAGCCTCCAATCCACGAAAATCGAGAACTTTTCTGAATGACCTGCTTGCGCTCATTCGGAGTTAAATGTTTTGGTAATTTACCTACTGCGAGGTAGTTGGCAACATCAGCATACCAGGGTGTTTTAACGGCAACAGAAAACAGGTGCTCATCCAGAAATTGATCTTCCACTGCTGCTGCATCGCTTGATTTTGGTATTCTCGAAAGAAATTCGGCTACAGGGTTTTCTTTGCCAGGGCGGTCCTTGATTGTGATGTCGAATTCCTACAATAAGATTAGCCATCGAGTTACTCTGGCATTTGTGACAGGCTTATTCACTAAATATTTTATAGCAGAATGGTCTGTATACAAGATAACAGGGTAGCCTGTAATATAATGTCTAAATTTATTGACAGCGTGTATTACAGCTAGGAATTCTTTTTCAGTAACAGTGTAATTCAATTCAGCAGGGGATAAATTCTTGCTAATGTAATAGATGGCATATGGTTTTTTATCCTCTTCATGCCCAAGGACTGCGCCAATGGTCAGACCGAGGCATCGTACGAGGAGTCCGGAATGGTAGGTCCCGGCTTGGTCCTCTACACCTGGCCGGATACTGGCCTTTTCAGATCCGAAAGCACGGTCAAATTTAATCGTTCAAAGAAAAAAAACGTTACCAAATAGTGCATACACCCGAGTTAAAGAATGCGAATAATGCTCTATAAATCGTCTATAATAACCTGAAAATCCAAGAAAACTGCGTACCTCTGTTTGAGTAGTAGGAGTGGGAATAAGCAAGAGTATTTGGATTTTGGCCGGGTCTACCTGAATGCCGGCTGCTGAGACATAGTGTCCTAGGATAAGTCCTTCAGTCATCATCAAGAAACATTTTTCATTGCTTAAGCGAAGCCTGGTGACAATTCAGCGTTGTAGGACTTTCTCCAGGGTGTCTAGAGCTGGATCAAAATCATCTCCATATGGTGTAAAGTCATCCATGTAAACTTCAAGTCCATCATTTATTAAATCTGCAAAAATGCTAAGGATGGCCCTTTGAAATGTGGCAGGAGCATTACATAGGCCAAAAGGTAGAACTCGATAGGCAAATGTTCCCCAGGGACAAGTAAAGGTAGTTTTATCCTAGTCTTCAGGGGCAATCTGAATCTGATTGTATCCACTAAAGCCATCCAGGAAAGAAAATAACTTCTTCCCTGCTAAAGTATCCAATACTTGATCTATGAAAGGAAGAGGAAAATGATCTTTTTGTGTTGCCTTGTTTAGTTCCCTATAATCCACACAAATTCTCCATTTCCCGTTTTTCTTTGGTACTACCACAAGTGGAGAGACCCATTTACTATCAGAAATGGGGTAGATAAAATTCACATCTAAAAGCTTCTGAAGTTCAGTTTTTACGACATCTTTTAGATGGGGATTAAGTCTCCTTTGCGGCTGACGCACAGGTCTGGCATCTTTTTCTATATAAATGTGGTGTGTACATAATTGGGGATCGATTCCTTTCATATCAGGGTAGTCCCATGCAAAGGCTTCTTGATATTTTGTTAACAGATGGATGAGCTTTGTTTCTTGTTCAGGTGTGAGATTAGCATTGATGTTTAAAGTTTTCCCCGGTGCAATTTCCACAGTTTTACTATTTGCAACAGAAGTAACAGGTATTGTTTGGTCATGGATATCTTTCAGGAGATCTTCTTCCAATTCATTATCAAATGCTGCTTCTATCATGTGACACTGTGTGCGAGGTTCAGTTTGAGTAATGAAATTATTAATGGCATCGTCTTCTGTTTGATCCTTGAAATCGAGTGCCTCTTGTATAGTTAATGGAGATCTGATGTTATCAGTAAGGTATGATACAGGGTGTTTATTAGTTTTAATCATTGTGACACTTGGCTGCACTGGAGGATATAGAACTAAATTTTTGCTATTCGGTCCTCTGGTTATGGTCATATTTCCCTGCCGACAGCCAATGTAGGCATCGGCAGTGGCAAGCCAAGGCCTACCTAAAATTAGCGGATGTCCATCAAGTCGGGTTTTTGGATTAATTATCGGTGGAAATCTCCGTTGATACTCCCGTATTCTACAGACCATGACATCATGTAGAGCACCGGTTCAACCACGTACTTCCGTAAACCAATTCTAATGTAGTGGACATGGGGTTCTACGTATGTAATGCCGAGCTACAAGTTTGTGGTTGTTAAAATATTAATTGGTAACCCTCAGATCAACCAAGGCATTAGACAGTGGTCCCACCACAATTTGAATTTACTATAATTGGGTTCCTTGTCATATTTAGGTGTTTTCTTCCGTACAATAGATTCCATAAAGTACCGACTTACCGTACTCTGGATTATTTGTTATATTCCTCCTCGGTTTCTTTATGCACAATTCTTTTATGGTTTTGGCGTATATGGGAATGTCTCGAATGGCTTGGAGGAATGGAATTTTTATGTACAAGTTTTGTAATTCTCCCAGAATGTCGAAGTCAGGATATTGTATGGATCGAGGTATGGCTAATCGTTCTGGGAACGGGTGAGAGGATGTGGTTGCTTGATTATGAGTTTGTTGCTTATTTACATCCTCTTGTTGTGACTGATGTTCTCTGGGTAACTGATCTTCAATATGAACTGTTTTATCTCCCTCAGTTTCAATTATACGTCCAGATCTTAACTGAAGGTCATTTCACTCCCTCAAGTCAGGTCCTGTTTCTGGTGATTCTATGATTTGGATAGATTGGACCTGTCTGTTATTTGGATTGGGATCGGGTTGGGCTGGGAGTTGCGGTCTCAGGTTAGACTGGGGATTTTGTTGTAAAGCTGGCAGAGTAGGTTGAGGGAGTGGAATGGTTCCAGCTGGGTGGTACATCGGTCTTTGCCAGCTTGTCTGCCAGGGTGAACTTTGTGAAGTAGAGGGAGTCCACTGTGAAGGGTATGGGCCATTTTTCCAATATGGTGGAGTATAAGGGAAATTCGGCCAACCAGTTTGACTTGTTTGATTCAGCCATGGATTTGAAGAAGGAAATGATTGCGGTGACCAGTTTGTAAATGGGGTTTGAGATTGATTTTGCCACATACCATATTGTTGAGCATTATATTGTGGATTTTGAAAGAAAGAGGTTGCGTCCGAAAACATACCAGGTTGTCTCGGCTACCACGGACGGCGCTGGTTGATCGAATTCACCGATTCCAGTTCTTCTTCTGCTTCCTTATATACCGCTTTCAATCCAGGAAGTGAGGGGCAGCTCTCCGTAAGGTGATCTTTTGTACAGATGGCACATGTTTGGACTTTATCCAGTGGACACTCCTTGTGGCTATGTTTTTTTCTGCATCGGGGGCAGAAGATTGCCAAATTTTGTTCTGCCTCCAGCTGCTTCTGTTTAGCCTGCACAATATCAAGTTGTGTAGTTAGTGTCCCCATAATATCAGTTTTAAAATTTTCTAATAAATTTCCAATTTCTGCACGTGTTACTCCTTTTGCTGATACTTTGTTATCTCTTGCAAATCGATCATATTCTGCCGGTTTTATTCTTGTGCTGCCTCTCGAACTCCTGATACGTAAGTCAAGGATGTCAGTAAAATTCTCTTGATAAATATCCCCTTTGCCCATAATGTTTAATGTTTCAATCCATTGTTCCTTCATGCCCCTCATTAATGCAGTTTTTAACACATTATCCGGTAAAGGTAGCGATGCATAAGGAGATCTTTGTAGATTATACTGAAAACGTTCCACATACTCCTCTAATGTTTCATTTGGTCTGGCTGTCATTTGAAATATTTCGTCTTTTAATTCTCTAGACCTACAATAATCCTGGTATTTCTTTAAGAAGGATTCTTTCATTTGATCCCAATTGTTGATGACCCTGCCACCTAGCCCCATAAACCATCTTAAAGCAGCCCCTTTCAATGTAGAGGGAAATAATTTCAATTTTTGGGGATCGGTGGTGTAATCGTACCCCCTACATAACACATC